>BSBM01000499.1:0-1200000 GCA_027924585.1 Larix kaempferi
AATTGATTATGGTTGACGATGGAGGACTTGGGTTGACTAATTGATTATGGTTCACTATGGTCAACCATGGTTCATTATGGTCGACCATGGTTGGTGATAGTTGACTTTGGTTGATTTTAATATCATATGGTTGACTTGTTTGATTATGGGTGACACAAGGGTTGAATTTAAAATGATATGGTTGATATTAATTCCACTATTATTTGACTATTGTTGAATTTAGTTGAATATGGTTGACTATGGTTGACTTTGTTTGAGCATTGTTGACTTTTGTTGACCATGGATGACTTTAGATGGATTTAGTTCACTTTGGTAGACTTTGGTCAACCATGGTTGACTTCAATCCATAGTTAACTTCAATCCATAGTTGAATTCAATCCATGGTTGACTTCTATCAAAGGTTGACTTTGAGCCATGGCTGACTTCAATCCATAAGGTTATTCATCAAAGGTTTCCTTGAAAGCAAGGTTGTCTTCAACCAAGTTTGACTTAAAGGTTGAGTTCAATTCAAGGTAAACTTTAATCCATGCTTGACTTCAATCCAAGGTTGAGTTGAAGCCAAGGTCGACTTTAATCCATGGTTGACTTCAATCCAATATTGAATTCAATCCATTAATAATATTAACATTATTGATTTCAATCCATGGTTGAATTTGGTTGGTTATGGTTAGCTTAGGTTGGCTATGGTTGACTTTGGTTAACCATAGTTCAATTTGTTTGATTATGGTTGACTTTTTTGGAGTAATTGACTATGATTGACTATGGTTGACCATGGTTGACTATGGTTGACTTTTTTTGCCATAATTGACTATTAGTTCACCTTGTTTGAATTTTGTTGGTTATGGTTTACTTAGGTTGGATCTGGTTGACTATGGTTGACTTTGGTTAACTATGGATTATTTTGGCTGAATATGGTTGACTTTGGTTAATTAAGGTTTACCATGGTTAACTCTGGTTGACTTTGTTTAGCTGTGGTTGAATTTGGTTGACTAATTCCCTATGCTCGACTATTGTTGACCATGGTTGACCATCACTGACCATGGTTGACTATGGTTAACCACGGTTGAATTTGGTTCACTTCGATTGACTATGGTTGAATTCGGTAGACCATGGTTGATTATGGTTGACTTAGGTTGACCATATTTGACTACTCGTTGACCATGGTTGACTATGGTGGAATATGTTTGACTATGGTCAAACATGGTTGACTTTGGTTGATCATGGTTGACAAAAGTTGAAACTATTTGACTATGGAAAACTTTGGTTGATTATCTAATTATGGTTGACTATGGTTAACTATGGGTGACTTTGATTGACCATGGTTGACTATGGTTGACTTGTTGAATTTGGTTGACCATGGTTGACTATGGTTGGCTTAGTTTGGCCATAATTGAGTATTGGTTTACCATGGTGTAATATGGTTGACTATGGTTGACTTGAACTACCCTTGGTTGAACATTGTTGAATTTGGTTGACTACTTGATTATGGTTTACTATTGTTGGTCATGGTTGACTATGCTCAATTATGGGTGACTTGTGTTACCCATAAATGACTTTCATTTACTATGGTTGATTATGGTTGACTTTGGTTGACTATAGTTGACCATAGTTGATTATGGTTGACTTTGTTTAACTATGGTTGACTTATGTAGAATAATTGACTATGGTTGTCTATGGTTACAATATATTAGGTGGCCTTGGTTTAAGAAATATAGAGATAGAAAACAAGGCTTTTGGATCCAATACTTGGTGGTGTTGTATTCAAAATCAAAACACCCCTTGGTGCCAAATTTGAAGTAAAAACTATGTGCCCAAAATACTTGCTCATGATTTCATAAGAATTTTTGAAGAAAGAAAAGGATTTGTGATATGGAATGCAACTTGGAAAAATAGAGAGCTCATATAAAACAACTCCTTTTGGGTAATTAGATATGGTCCAATTGCTTTGTTCTGGGATGATGCATGGAAACAATTTCCCCAACTTGCAATTCTTCATGAAGCTTGCAACTTTCAACTTACCCTATAGGTTCAGTAGAGAACGCATGTTAAGGATTACTAGCAACCAGCAAACCCTAATGATAATTGGTGAATCTAGTTATCTCAAGATCTATGTCCCAACCATCCAATGCATTTCAATTGGAATGACTTTTGGGATTCTCTACAAAAAAGGAAAATTATCACTATCTCTGGTATGAACAAACTTCGCTGGGGAAACTTCACTCCAAAGGAGGCTTACTCCATCTTAATCGCTTATATCTAGGATGACAAGGAAAAAATATAGGCTAAGATATGGAAACAAAAATTTTGGCCCAAAATATCCATGTTTCTTTAGCTAGTAGCAAGGAGGAAAACTCTCACTTGGGATAAAATCATTCACAGAGGATTTGATGGGCCCACACAATTTTACCTATGTCACCTATCTAAGGAAAATCAAGAGCATATCCTCAACCACTTCCCTTTCACTTCCTTCCTCTTGGAAATAGGGGCTCAAATCTTTCGACAATATGACATAAGAAAGAACAACATAAGAACCATAGTTGAACAATGGGTACGATCTGGTCTTAAAAATGGAATTTAAAAATAATATGGCGGTTTTTTGGGGGCTTTCTCCTCTAGGATACTTGGAAAGAACACAACAAAAGAATCTTAAAAAATCTCTCTAAAATTAAGGATTAGATATGGCGTTGCATTCATAAAAGTATTATAGAAACTATTTAGGCTTCTCAATGGTATCCATAAGATTGGAATGCAAATGAAGGAATTGCCCCTCCTCCAATATTAGGGTCTAAATAATTCAAATTCCCCTTCTTCCTATTTTTATAAGATTGCTCTAGTCTCCAACCCCACCATCTAGTCCCCTCCTCCTAAAGACTTCATTAAACTAAATTTTGATGGGGCCTCAAAAGGAAATCCTTGACATGTGAGCATCAGAGACACAATTTGAAATGACTCGGGTGAAACTCTTTGGGTCTACGTTGGCTCACTTGGATGGGAGAGCAACAATGTCTCAAAACTATATGTGCTTTGTCGATGGATACAAATAGACATTAGCATAAGCATCCCTAAGCTCATAGTAGAAGGGGACTCCCAAGTGATCACTCACATTCTTTCAATGCTCCAAAATGAACCCCCCATCAGCAAAATTGCCTTCAATAAAAGACTTGAAGAGAAGATTCAAATTATGCAAGCATTCCTTTCCAATCGTGTTATTATCATCCTTCCCATGTTCGTCGCACAACAAACAAACTTGTCGATCATCTTGCTAACAAGTGAGTCAAGAGGATTAATACAGAATATCTAAGGAGGATATGGCACCACTCATTCAAGTGAATCATGGAAAGGTTGCGAAAGGACCCTAGTTCAAGGACATGGAGGCCCCTCCCATGCCTCCCATTAGTTGTCATGAGTTGTTAAGTAATGGACAATCGACATGTCCTCAATACAACTAGTCATGGTTCTCATGTTCTCTGGTCCCTCCTCTTTCCACACATTTTAAATGTCATTTTATAAATGTACCAAAAAAAAACATAAAAGTTCATTATACTTTCTTACATAAATTATATGTTAAATTCATTATAGGCCATGGATGAATGAATTTATGAGAGCATGTTGAAGGTTAACACATGGCATACCCAATGGTATACATTCAGATTCAAATGCCTTATGTCATTCAAAAGACATTAAAGCACTGTGGGGATTGTTTTTCTATTGTTAATCATATTCATGACACACATATTACTTGTTATGTACCTTGGTGTAGATTTCACTAAATCATTGCACATTTGTAGAGGGACCTTTGGATAATGAGGAACCTACGGTGGATATGTAGGGCCTTCTCAATATTATTCTTGTCTTCCTCATATCCTTGTTTATGTGTGAAAACATGCTCTCGACTAGCGCATGACCTTATATAGGAGACATTACTTAATTGGGTATAAATTCATTTATATAGTTCTTTTTTTTTTATAAATAATTGGTTTATAACTATTATATAAAATTAATTAGTTATGTTGTCAATATTACACAAATTAAATTTGAATGGATCCGAATAAATATTTTGAAACAAAAATATGAGATGGAACGTAAGCTTCCCACCTATGTTGTGGGAAACCCTAATTGCAACACGTTCAACTGATTCTGCAATTGCTTGAGAACTTCCCTAACATCGTCGTTTCGCTCGCTCAATAAGAGCATCAGGTCACTAGAAAGAATTGAACCTTGGTGGGGAGGGAAACAATGTTTCCTCCCAACCACCCAAGCTACAACCAATGGACAGGATTTATTTATGATTATTTTCATGATAACACAACCTTTTCACACATAATTATTTTATAAATAATTTAATTTATTTATTTATAATTGTTTTCATTCAAATAAATATTCAATATTAGCTTATGAGTTTTTGCACCACAATCCCAACAAATTTTATTTCTTATTTTTACACCATTTAAACAAATAAATTCACACTATTCAATTCAATTATTCATTTCTAATACTATTTAAAAATTAAATACTTAGGACTCTTAATATTGACAGAAAGTAAAAATAACCATTTTTAATTATTAATATTATAAAGTAGCAATAAAAATTATTTAAATTATAATTTGATTATGCAATTGAAATTTTTATGTTAAAGTTATTAAATTTGTTGATGGACATTAGTATCATTATTAGGTTTTAATCATAGCTTAAGTCCATCTTTAGCACCACAAGTTAGCCCCACTTATATTATATGGTGTTAATATGGGGTTATTAGCACCACTTGCATTATATGGTGTTAAAGTGGTGATAGTATTTGTTAATCTTAATGGAAATGGCATATCACATCATATATGTTAATTAGAGAAGTGGTGTATGATACTTTGACAAGTACAATAAGGTGGTGATAAGTC
Organism: Larix kaempferi; assembly: GCA_027924585.1. Lineage (NCBI taxonomy): Eukaryota > Viridiplantae > Streptophyta > Pinopsida > Pinales > Pinaceae > Larix > Larix kaempferi. The sequence goes on from BSBM01000499.1 coordinate 4,893, forward strand.
CTTTGCCATATTCATGCTTATAAATTTTAATTTTGAGGGTTTGCACCAACCATAAAACAAATTCACAAGTAATTTACCATATATATAACATTTTAAATATATATATATATATATATATATATATATATATATACAATAATTTTATGTGAAATACTATGGCATTGCAAGGTGCGATGGAGCTCAGTGGCTCTGAACCAGCCTGGGGCCCGAATCTGGTGAAGGTCCATCGAAGATAGTCCTCAACCTAAAGGAATGGAGTCTCTTTTATTTGGCTTGGACGCCTTTGTTTTACCCTTTCCCTTTTCGCATGAGCGGAACCAAAATGTTTTCATTCTCTTAGAACCCCTGAGTGGTTGTGGCCACAATGTATCTTGACGAAGTCGATTATGAAGAATCAGAATCTGAGCCCATTTTCTGTACGGATGAAGATTTCCGTAAATCATCCCATCCAACAATTACTGCTAATCATCTCCACCCCCCCCCTCAGGACCTCTCCCATGCGACCTACTGATAACATGTCGTCAGCATCCTTGAATTTGCATGATCCCTGTACATCTCTCCAGGACAATGCAGAATTTCGAAAAGAACTAGATCTCCACCCTCGTTCAAGGAAGAAAAGCATTAAGCCAAAGGGAAGAAACCCAGAACTTACGGTTGGACGGGACATTCAGCTTGTTGAAATAACAGATTATCTTAATTTTGCACAGAACGGTCATTTCTGTGGAAAAAAAACATGTCATGAAGCTTTAATAACCTGGATGGAGACAAATTGGGTCCCCTTAATCGGTTACCTACCCGAATTTCATATTCTCCCAAGGGGTTGGTTCCTCTTTAAAGTCGAAAAAGAGGAGGAAGGCGAGAAACTCGTTGACCAGCGCTGGAGATGGGGGCCATTGGGTCTAATTTTGAACAGATGAACAGTAAACTTCAATGCTAGAAGAGAACCGCATATTGTGCAGCAAATCTAGGTAATTCTTCCAGGATTACCAATGGTGTTCTGGCAGAAGCAATTGGAAACAAACTTGGAAATTTTGTAGCTTTGGAGGACGACTGGGAAACCAAACAGGACATACGTTGTGCTCATATACTTGTTGAATTGGATGTTAGAGACGGCTTATTTGAAGATATCAAGCTTGAGATGTATGGTAGCGTCTGGATCCAACATTTGGACTATTGGAAACTGTCACGTCCCCTCCCATCATACTAGTGCGATGGAGAGGATCGTGATGCTAAAACTGGGCATCTATCCCCATGAGATTTTAGCTAAGCATTCACATAATGTAAAAGAACATATGGAAATGTATAATTATAAGAAAAACACAGCGGAAGTAATATCAATTACACATCCATCATACATTCAATATATTCATCAAATAAATAATTGCAAAGTTAACACAAGAGAATACTTATCTTAACAAGGTAGTCCCAAGCAACCAGCTATGCATCTGTAACGTTCCACCCAACCATAGGCCAGTTGTGCTTATCAACCTCTTGATACAACTGCCACCCCCCGAGCTGGGCATGATTTCTACAAGGAACCAGGGAACAACAGACTCACACATAGCCAAGCATACACCAAGATGAGCCAAGCCAATCTACAATTGGGTTTATCAGGTTGCTAGGAAATGGAAAGGAAGAATTGCTAAGCTAGTGAGCTCAAGCACAGAGCCAGGGATACCTCTACAATATCTATCTAGCTTGGCACCCACAATGCCTACACACCCCACTCAAGGAAGTATTCCCTTCACCAATGCACAGTCCCTCAGGCCATACCTTCCAATCTAGAGTGTCTAAGGTGTGCATAGAAGAGTAGCCAACCCTCGTGATCTTCTTGAGAGGCTATTTCCCCCCCCCCACTAGGTTTATCAAGCCAATTTTGTCCATTACTACTCCAAATCTCTTGCTCACAGATTCAAACCAAAACAGGGATGCACATAACACCAAAAGTATAAGTGTTGGGCATGAAGAAACGTTTTTACAGTGAGATGCCCAAGGATGGGTTTTTCATTAGCTTCAGAAAAACGTGGGAAACCCAAAAACGAAACTGGAAGATGGGGAACAACCCTGGGAAGCCAAATCCGTTTTCAAAAAAACGCTCATGGACATTCTGGGGCAATAACAGCCTCCATAAAAGTCCCAAATCGTGGTCCTCCTATCCCAGCCACTGTGTAACACAAAAACGAGCTCCCATCCGTGGAAAAATACAGGAAAATGATGAAAAACATGATGGGGAAAGCCCAGCTGGCTCAGGCTGCGTGAGAGGGAAAAGACTCTAGGTTCAAAATGGCTTTGGGCACCATTTCGTGGGTGTTTTCTTGCCCCAGAAGAAAAAATACGAATTCCCAGGTTGATGGCTTGCCCATGCACGAAATTGACTTCCATACCTATCCATTCCCAAGGCATTAACTGCCTCAACCAACTCTTGGAAGAATTAAATGATTAGGTCCATAACCCAAAATGGGTAGTTGGTGGTTTATGGGTTTTCTCATTGACACATGGATTAACACCATTGGCTCAAGGGTTTGAAAATTTTCCCTCCCTATTCCTTGTAGAATCATGCATCCTTCTCTTTGTTGCATTGCATAGCTAGTTGTGGGTTTTTCATTAAAATTCGTATTTACATGATGTCTTAATTTACATTGTGCCTATCTAACACAAGAACCATAGGCATCTATTTTTAATTGTCGATACATAAAACGCTAAATCAATGGTGGGGCCTTGGCCTTGAGCTCCTCACCATGATTAAATAACAATATTTACATCATTTACGATTTAATGCGAAGGGGGTCAAAATGGGGATGTGGCATAAACTTCCTTTCAGATGTTTCAATTGCAAACAAGTTGGCCACCTCCAAAAATATTGCACTTAGCCGCAGTTTGGTCACCTCCAAACCCAGTTCAAAAAGGTTTAGCGCAAAGTAAGATGGACTCAATCTTTAGCTACCTCAAACTTGAATAAGGAAAGAACTGAAGAATGCGAGGATAAAGTATCTAACCCAAAGTCAGCTGATAAAGGATCAAAAGTCTCACCTCCAATTTTGTTTAAGGGTGTTGTATGCGTAGAGGAGGTGGCGGACACGATTTCAGATGAGAAAGGTCTGGAGGCGGAGGACGGAAAATTGAAGAAGAAAGTCCCGGAAGGAGTCAGTAAACGCCAGAACAACAAAGAAACGGTCTAGTCAACCGGTCCCAGTGCCAGCAAGGACATAGAAGGTATTTCTTATACGCCTCCTGCTCTTTTTTCAAACTTCGTTTCTGTTCTCCCATCCCAAACCCCTTCTTCTTACTTTCCCCCATTAGACTCACATCCTGTTAATCCTTCTGCCCTTAAGATTCCCTCTCCCTCAGCGAATGGACCATCGGTTTCTTCCCCTTTCGCCAGATGGGTTTATGGGCTACGTTCCAAGACAAAACTAAATAAAATGGATCAGGTTTCTTCAGGTGGGCTTGCACTAAACCCTCCTCAAAAGCTCCAAGTAGGCCGAAAATCCCTCCTCTCAAAGGCCCAATTGCAGGAAACCCTAGACATTAGAGAAGGAAAACAAAAAACCATTGGAAGGGCTCTTAGAGTGGAGAAATCCTGATCCAAGGGCGCTTAATGTTAGCTCTCTCCTAAAAAATTAGGGGGCTAGGGGGGGACTCCAAACAAAATTCCCTCAAAAGATTACTTTTCACTTTAAATCCCAAAGTTGTGTTTCTGCAAGAAACAATGCTGGAAGGAAGTAAGGCGAAGGAAATTCTAAGCCTCCTACTAAAAGACTAGAAAATTGAAGCCCTAGACGCAGAAGACCACTCTGGGGGTCTACTAACAGCTTGGAGCCCAAACCTTCAACTCCTTTCATCGGTCGCTTTCAATGGCGCTCTATTAATTGAGTTGGAGGTTGCTAAAACCAGGTTTAATTTCTGTTTCATCAATGTTTATGGGTCGTTCCATGGGAGAAGAGAGTTTTGGGAAAATCTGTGGAGCTATGGAGCCTTGGATTCTCCTAATCTCATACTAGTGGGAAATCTCAATTTAACCCTTAACTCAGGAGAATATTGGGGAAAAAATGCACGCAGTGACTCGTTAAGCCAATTTTTCAACAGCCTTTTTCAAGAAAAGAAGCGAGTGGATGCTCAACCCCTGAAACTTGAGCCCACTTGGAGGAATAATCGAAGTGGGTATCAAGTGATTTCCAAAATAATGGATATATTCCTGGTAGCAGAAAACCTATTCCAGGACCATTTAATATTAAGATCCACAGTGGAATTAAGGGAAGTTTCAGACCACAGACCCATTTCCCTCTCGATAACCATTCCGGAGAAAAAAACCCCTTCCCCATTCAAATTCAACCCTGCTTGGATGGAAGAGGAAGGGTATTGCAACTTGGTTAAAGAGAACTGGAAAAAGTTACTTTCATCTTCGGAAACTTACATGCAGCAATTCTCTAAAAATATGATAAGAATGAGAAAAGAGTCACAAAGCCTTCTCCCCAAAAGACTTAAAGGATACAGAGTCTAAATTACAGGATATCTATAACACTAATTCCTCTGGGGTTTTTACAAGTGAAGAACTGAAGAACCTAAAGACATTAGAAAAAGAAAGAAATATGCTCCTAGCCAAGGAGGAACAGTTATGGAGACTAAAAAGCAAGGCATTATGGTTGGCAAAAGGGGACAAGAATACGAAGTTCTTTCATCGCTTTGCAACCCATAGAAAAAACATCAACACTATAACATAAATCAAGGATGTTCAAGGGAATATAGCTCATTCTTTTCAAGACAAAGCCAAGGTTGCAGTGGATCATTTCAAATCTAGGTTTATGGCCCCTCCAGGGTGTCCCATCCATGAAATTCTCTAGGTTTTAAACTTACTTCCCAGGCTCATTTCATAGGAAATGTCGGAGGACCTAACTAAGTTAGTAACTGAAGAAGAAATAAGCGTGGTTCTCCACTCATTCCAGAAAGTAAAAAGTCCCGGCCCGGATGGGTTCACCTTGGAGTTCTACTTACGCTTCTACAAACTTATAAAGGATGATCTAGTGAAGGTAGTCTTCGAGTCACAGAGTTATGGGAAGGTTTTGGGAGCCCTAAACTCCATTTTCATCACCCTTATTCCTATAAAGCAGAAACGTGACACCTTTGAAGTTTTCAGACTAATCGCCTGCTGCAATTTGATCTACAAAGTCATAGCCAAGATAATAGCGCAGAGACTGAAACCTATCCTCAGTAAAGTAATCGCTGAAGAACAATTCAGATTTCTCTTCAACAGGAAAATACATGATGCAGTATCTCTCGCGCAGGAGGCCATCCACATGATAAAGAAGGATAAATTACCATCTTTTTCTCTCAAGTTGGATCTCTCCAAAGCATATGACAGAGTAAGTTGGACCTTCATCCATCTATTATTGATTCAAATAGGTATGTCCGTTGAAGTGGTAGAATGGATATTGGGACGCCTGCAATCTACTTCCTTTGTGGTCTTAATCAATGGGTCTCCCTCCGCCTTCTTCAAACCCACCCGGGGTTTAAGACAAGGATTCCCTTTGTCTTTTTTCCTCTTCCTTCTAGTAGCGGATGATCTAAGTCGTTTAATTCACAGAGCCAAGGAGGAAGATCAAATCAAAAGAGTCCGGGTGTCCAACTTTGTTATCCTAACCCACACTCTTTTCATGGGCGATGTTCTTCTTCTAGGTGAGGGTACCCTTGGAAACATTCAATCCTTTGCTTCTTTATTGGACACTTACAAGATGGCTACAGGTATGGTCATCAACACTGAAAAACCTTTTCTAGCCTACAAAAATATTTCAGAAGGTCTGGTTCGCAGGATTGAGGAGTCATACTCTTTCACCAACCACCCTATTTCGGAAGGATTCAAATATTTAGGGTTTTTCCTCAAACCTAACGCTTATGCTTTTCAATATTGGTTATGGCTTTACAGGAAAATTGAATCAAGAATCACTCTCTGGACAAACCGCTTCTTATCCATAGGAGGTAGACTAGTGTTGCTTAAAGCAATACTCCAGAGCATACCAGTTTATTGAGCTTCTATTACATACATTCCTAAAGGCATACTGGTAAAAATAAGGAAAAAAATGTTTTCCCTTCCTCTCGACAGCAAGCAAACAATCTGAGGGAATTCCCCTAGTAAAGTGGTCTATCTTATCCATGCCAAAATCCATGGGAGGATGGGAATCAAAAACCCAGACCTCTTTTGCAAATCACTAGAAGAAAAAACTCTTTGGAGGCTTACAGAATCTCATAATTCCCTTTGGGGCAAAACCCTGATATCGGAATACTTTCAATTCCCCACATTAGAATATTGGTTCAGACAACCAAAGAAAAGCTTCAAAAACAGTTCTATAGGATGGAAGGCACTAGTCCTCGCTTTTCCCTTAATTGGAAACTGGACTTCCTGGAAGATAGTAAATGGAAGAAGCGTATGTCTGGAGGAAGATCCCTGGGATGGTGCAGGGGAAGAATACAAGCTCCCAGCTGATTTAATCTCAGATCTCAGAGAAAAAAAATTGTTTACCCTAGAAGACGTTCATTTACAACATTTTGAGGCAGGGGGAAGATCAAGTTGGAAATCGGCACAAAGAATAGGCCTCTCAGGAGTAAAAGCTGAAGCTTGGGACCGCTACTTGTCACTCCTAGCCTCTTGTTTCGTTCACCTCAAAGAAGAAGAGCTTGATAAATTGATATGATCCAGAAATAACAAGGATGGAAGCTTCTCTGCAAAACTTGAATACGAGTCTGCAATCAGCCCTCTTCTAACAAATGAACATCGCAGATGGTGGAAAAAAAATTGGACCACCCCTGGACCCTTGAAAACCATTTTAACCCTTTGGATGGCTTTAGGAAATAAACTTTTAACATGGGAAAATCTTAAAAAATGAGGGTTTCAAGGACCCAGTAAGTGTGTGTTGTGCAATAACGCAGAAGAAACAAATGCTGATCTATTCTATTATTGTCCCTATGTAGGTTATGTGTGGGAGAAGGCTTCTGAAATCTTAAAGAATAGAAGGACACTGAAGACGGATTCCTCTCTGGAACATAATGTTTTAGCTTGGTGGAAAGATACCAGGTTATGTAACTTCGAAGCTTTCCCTTCCCTTTTCGTTTTCAGCATTTGGGAAGCAAGAAACAAGGCAATTTTTCTCAACCCGGCACCCCTTCCTGAAGTAACTACAACTATCCTTTTGCAGAAAGTAAGTGAACATCGCTTAGAACCAGTAGCGAACTCTCGAAGAGTAGCCACAATCCCTTCAATTAATAAATATCTACCCTGGGCCTTTTTTGATGGTGCCAGTCAAGGAGATCCTCCCTTAGGTGGAGATGGAGGTGTAGTTCATTTACCAGAGGGAACAAAATGGTTAATCAAATTTGATCTGGGTAGAGCATCAAAAAGAAAAGTGGAACTTTCAGCTCTTTGGGCAGTACTAAGGGTAGCTTTGGTTAAGCAGATAAAATCATTAAACCTTTTTGGGGACTCAAAGATGGAAATAGATTGGGCTAATGGAAAAATTCAGATCAACGCTCCCCACCTCCAACATGTGCTTCATCTAATCAAAGAGCTCATCACCTCCTTTAATCAAGTCTCCTTCGCACATGTATATAGAGAATTAAACATGGAATAAGATTCGCTATCTAAACTGGCGCTTGCAGTACCTCCCGACATCATTGAGGTAGAAGGATGGCAAAATGACCAGTTAGAGGAATGTTTTTCGATATTGCACTAAATCATGTAATGTTGATATGTATGCGACAGATGCTTTAGGAAGTATGTATGTAATTTTTTAAGCCCTTGCAGTAGAGCTAAATTTTGGATATAAAATCCAAGCGAGTGATGTATTTTTTATGTATCTTGGTATCCTTCAAGGCCAACCCTTTTGATGTAAGCTCCAAGTGGGCAGTTCAAGTTATTCTAAGGAATAAAAAGATTTTTTCCATTGGAAAATATATATATATAATTGATTCAATTGTTTACTTTTTATATATATTATTGTCACTTCAAATAAATAAATATATGCATTTTACAAAATTATTATTGAAAGATGATCAAAGATAATCACTTTTACTTTATTAAGATTATAAAGATGGTGATAAAAGTGTTTTGGATTGAAATTTAATTATTTGAATGATAATTTTTTTATTAATAGTACTAATTAATTATCAAATTGTTTGATGCCTATTAGTTCCATTATGAATATTTGAGCATTATGTAGGGTCTCAAGGCCTTAGACATGGTTGAGGGAGGAAACTTCTACCTTAAGTCTTATGGGAATCTTCTAAACATATATGGCCAATTAAAGCACCTCAAACCACTATACATGGATTTGTGAGTGTATTCTTAGCCTATGTGTGTGGATATCAATACTATTATGAAATTTTGATAAGTACATATGGGACTAGGATTCATTTACATGGTTAAGGGAGGAAACCAGGCCTTAGGCACTAAATGATGCTTTTAGGGATTCAAGGCCAATAGAGAACCACAAGACATGACTTCTCAAGGGGATCATTGGCCTTAGAATAGGTATATGGGTGGAATTTGCAAGGTTTTAAGGACTAGGTATGGGTCTTGGGGCCCTAGAGATGGACAGGGGAGGAAAATTGAACTTTAGATCCTAAAGGAAGTATCTAGGAATCTATGGTCAAGAAAGCCACTTCAAATGACTATACAAGACCATTTGAGGGTATCCTTGATGTATGAGTTGATATCTCAATTCCATTAGGAGGAAATGAGCAATAGACATGGGTGTCGATGCCTTTGATGTGGTCAATGAAGGAAACTTAGGCCTTAGGCCCTAAAGGCACATTCTATACACCCAAGGCCCATAGCAATGGCTTGAATCACCACACATGACCTATCGAGGGAATATTTCACCTCTTAGTGGGGATATTAATTACATTAGAAGGATTTGAATATTAGATATGGGTCTCGGGATTATGAACATGGTCTACAAATAAAATATTGGATTTACGCCCTAAAAGAAACTTTTATGCATAGAGGGCCAACAAAAACACCTCAACCCACCACAAATGACCTCTCAAAGTTATCCTTCACCTAATAGTGGGATGTTGATGTCATTAAGAAGTTGTTCAACACTATGTATGGGTCTTGGAGATGAGACCAAGGTTGGGGGAGAAAACCTAAAACTTAGGCCATAAAGGAAGCTTCTAGTTATCTAAGGCTTAGAGCAACAACTCAAGCTACATCCTAGTACCTCTCAAGGGTATCATTTTATTTTGAGTGGGGCTAGGGGGGGGAATTGGAATATTTTGAGTAGTAGGTATGGATTTCAAGGAATTTGAGATGGTTTGGGGAGGAAATGTGGGGATATGACTCCAAATAAATATTATAGGTACTCATGGACATCAACAATACCTCAAATAACCACCTAAGACCTCTCAAGGTTATCCTCGCCTTCATGTGGGGATACAAGTTCCATTAGAACATTTTGGATACTATATATGATTCTCCATGCCTTGAACATGATTGAGGAAGGAAATCTAGGCCGTATTCCATAAAGTAAAGTTATACATGCAAATTTAGGTTAAAAAACAATGCCTTGATCAACCACACATCAACCTATTGAGCATATAGGTGGCCCAAGTATGTGTCTCGAGGCCTTGGACATGGTTGGTAGACAATGCATGATCCTAATCCACTAAATGCATATTAATGGAATATAGTACCAAGAAAGATTCCTTGAGCCAAAACACATGACCTCTCAAGGGGACATTTGACCTCAAAATGGTGATGTGGACACCATTATGAATTTTTTAGCACAACGTATTATTCACAAGGCCTTGAACATGGTGGATGGACGAAACCTAGGCCTTAGGCCCTAAAGGGATATTTTGTGCTTCCAATGCTAATAACAATGCCTTAAGCAAACACAAATGGCCTCTCAAGGGGATCCTTCACCTTCAACAGAGCATATTGGAACTGTTATGGTATTTTGAGAACTATGTGTAAGTATTGATGCCTAAACCAAGATATAGTGATGAAACATTAGCCTTATCTCTAAAATGTAGCATTTCAAACTAAAGGGCTATGAATAAACCCTTAACCTACCAAACATGGCCTCTATGTAGGATATTTGGCCTTTAAGTGTAATATGGCACCATTAGAATATTTTTAGCACCAAGGATTGGCAGTGGGACAATACACATGGATAAGAGAGGAACCTAAGGCTTAGTATCTAAAACAATCTTTTAGGTAGCCTACTTCAAGAACAACGCCTTGAACCATCGCACTTGATCTCCTCTTATTATTGTTTTCCTCCAAGTTGGGATATGAGTAGGTAGGGCCAACAACATCACATTTAAACATGACACATGATTTCCTCGGGGTATCCCTGGCCACCAAGTGGAGATATGGGCACCATTGGGAGTTTTTGAGCACTAGGTTTAGGTGTTGAGGTATTAACTATGGTTGGTGTAGGAATCTCATGCATTGGGATATATAGGAATCTTTTAGGCATAAAGGTCTAACAATGATGTCTCCACCCACCAAAGCTAACCGCTCGAAGGGATATTTGTCCCTATAGTCAGAATATGGGAACTGTTAAGAAGTTTTTGAGCATTAGGTATGGGTCTCAGGGCCCTAGACATGGTTAAGAAATGGAAGATGGGCCTTAGGACCTAAAGGAAGCTTCTAGGTATCTATATACAATAATGACATGTTGAACAACTACAATAGACCTTTCCACGATATCTTTGGCCTCTGAGTGGGGTTTTTTGTGGCAAAGAGATAATTTTAAGACTAATTATAGGTGTCAACACCTTGGAAATGGTTGGAGAGAAAGGAACGGTACTTAGGTCCTAAAGGAAATTTTAGGCATATTTGGCTAGAACAATGCCTACAACCATCCAAACATAGCCTCTTGAGGGTTTCATTGTCATATGATTGAGTATATTAACACCATTATGTGGTTTTGAGAAGTATGTAGGTGTATTAGGACCTCGAGAATGATTCTCTAGAGAATAAGACCATGCCTTTGGCCCTAAATAAACCATTGAGGAATCTAGAGCCATGGACAATGCCTCAAAAAAACATGCATGACTTTGCAAGGGTATCCATTGAGCTTTGTATCTAGATCTTGGGGCCTTGAGGTATTGAACATGGTCAGTGGAAGAAACTTGGACCTTGGGCCTTAAGAAATATTTTATCCATCCAAGGCTAAGAAGGTTGCCTCCACCAACCATGCATCGTCTCGTGATACCAACCACACATGGCCTCATTTGCCTATGATTAAGGATGTCAATTCCATTATGTGGGTTTGGAAAATATGTATGTGTCTCGATGCCTTGGGAATTACATTCTAGGGGAAATATCATTCCTTTGGCCCTAAATAAACCATTGCGGCATCCAAAACCATGAAAAATGCCTTAAAGCATCACGTGTGACTTTGCAAGGGTATCCATGGCACTATGTATCTCAGTATTGTGGTCTTAGGGCCCTATACATGGTAATGGAAGAGACCTACAACTCAAGCCCTAAAGGAATATTCTAACCTTCTAGGGAAAATAATGTTTCCTCCACTAACAATAGGTGGCCTCTTGAGGTTATCACTGGCCCGTGATTGAGGATTTCAGTGCCATTAGGTGGTTTTGATAATTATGTACATGTCTCAGGGTGTTGGGAATGAGGTTATATGGAGGAAGGCCATGGTTTTGGTCCTAAAGAAATCCATGAACAATACCTCGAAGAACCACACATGACTTTGCAAGAGTATCCATGGAACTATTTATCTAGGTCTTGTGGCATTAGGGCCTTAATGTGGTCAGTGGAGGAGACCTGAACATAGGGCTCTAAATGAAGGTTCTAGCCATCCATGGCTAATAAGGTTACCTCCACCAACCACACGTGTCCTCTTAAGGGTATCAATGGTCTATGATTGGGGATGTTGATGCCATTAGGTTGTTTTGAACAACACACACATACCTTGGGGAATTAGGAATGACATTATATAGAATAGGACCATTCCATTGATCCCAAAGAAACAATTTAGGCATCGAAATTCATTTAGAATGCCACAAAAAACCACACATGGATTCATAGAGTATCCATGGTGCTATGCACCCAAGTCATTTTGAATTGGGGAATTGGACATGGTTAAGGGAGGAGGCCTCAACCTTATGCCCTAAAGGAATCCTATATCCATCCATGGATAAGAAGTATACCTCAACCAACCACACATGGAATCATGAAGGTAGCATTGACTTATGGTTGAGTATTTTAGGGAAATTAGATGGTTTTGAGTAATATCTACGTGTGTCAAGGCCTTGGCAATGATATTATAGGGAAGAAGACTATGTGTTTGTCCCTAAATTAATTACTGAGGCATTTAGATCCCTGGACAATGCATCAATTCATAATGCATGAATTTGAAGGGGTATCCATGTGTAATTTTCCTTGTTAGGAATTTTATTAAAATGGCTATTTTTCACTTTTTCCCCTAGTTAGACCTTTGACTAGTTTTGAGCTCTAGGTCCCCAAATTGCTCCAATTGCTCCCAAATATTCTGAGAAGGTATATGGATGATGTTAGAACATAAATATGTGTTTCAGGGATGCTTTTTTACCTTTAAAATACTTCTTCAAATATTCTTTCAATTCTGGCCAATGTAGGGAACTTTACTAGTAATTTCCCTTTGACTAGTATTGGTCTCTAGGTCCCAATTTGACTCCAAATGCCTTCAAATATTCAAGGAAGGTGTACGAATGATATTAGGAATTGAATATGCTGTTCATGGATTATATATGGAAACCAAAATATCTCTTCAAACTCTCTTAATATTCTGGACCAAGTATGCAATTTTACTAGTAATTTGAGGTTCAAATCCCCCTGGGGTAAGTACTGAAAATGGCTTCCCAAATGCCTCCAAACCCACTCAAATTTCTGAAAAGAGGTAGGAGATGTCTCAAGGATGTTATTAAGGTCCAAAATGAACCATTAATTAGTTATTAATTATATTCCAAACCTATCCCAAACAACAGCAAAAATCACTAGTTCAACCCTTGGGGAAATGGCACCAAATCTTCTCCAAATGTAAATAAACTGAGTAAAATGACTTCAAATGCTTGATCACTGAACATGAAACTTGTATAATACATAAATAAAATTCCATTAATCAATAAACCATCAGTATTTTACTTATCCATTCGAATCCATCAACATTACATTGGTTCACAACAAGGTAGTGGGGAAATGGCATGGTTCTTTCATTAAAAATGAGATTTATACATTTCTACTTGGAAATTCGACCTGAAAATTTTTGGTTATGAAGAAAAGAGTATTTAATTCATATTAAAAAATAAATGGGGCATTAGAATCTCCCCCAAATAGTACAATAGCTCACCAAAAATGCCCTCCCTCAAGGATCAAGAATATGGCATCAAAACTGGAAACGGATGAAGGAGTGAGATGCAATTGAAGAAACCATGAGCTGCCCTATATCTTACACCTACAAATAAATACTCCATTAAAGATCCAAATGAAAGGTCTGAATGGCCTTTCCAATTACCAACTTGGATGGGAATCTTTCACCCTCGAAATTGGTTAAGGCAAGAAACTAGTCATCCACTAGCTCTCCCTCTTCACGAATGCAATTGCAAATTCTACAAATGATCAAAAGCTCCTTTAATTCTTTGTTCTTGACATTTATAAATTTCTAATTTCCTCCATGGGTCGAATTCCTTCCAAGAGACTCATGCCAACTCAAGTTGGGAAGAGATTCCAAAGAACGCCACTTGTACAACAATTCCTAGTCTCCCACTTCCACCAAATCACATGTGGAAGCATCTTAGCTTCCCTAACACCCTTGAGCACCCTCTTGGAGTCTATTTTTATCTTTGACATGTCATATATGTCATATTTCAGCCTTCAAGTCTAATTTGTGTCATAGGTGTCATAGCATCTTCATCATTGTTGTCATAGAGCTAGGGAATCTAGCCCAAGTGTCTCACTAGCTCCAAATTGCCTCTTCCTCTTCCATGGGAGTTACGCCTCCTCTATATTTAGACCTCATTGACTCATTCCAAGTATTATTTACCTTATAACTCATCCCAAGAACATTAGGCTTCCCATGGATTCGAAATTGCAAGAAGAGGATGCCATGTGGCACATAAATTGTCCCACTTCCTCCATGTGTCTTCATGATCAAATGCCACTTTGATTTTCACTTGTATATATTTATTTATCTCCTTTATTAAATATTTATTCCATCCTAATGTTCCAACATCATTTATTATCCCCATTATTCCAAATCCCAAAGCTTCCACCCCAAACCTAGGAAACTAGTAATTTTCCTCCTTGGCAATTATTTGACCTTTAGCATCAATTTGACAAACTCTAATGAATAGGGCCAATTTTCTTAGGCCATTGTGACTGAATGCCAAATTTGGGGCATGAAAAATCCTCCCTTCCCAATATTGCTTGTCCTCAAGCAATTTCAAACATGGGTGTTCAAGAACCTGCTTTCTGTATAATTCTTTGAAGTTGTCATTGAATTGCCCAACCTTGAGTCTTTGAGTTTCCATGAAGATTTTAGAGCGGAACCACCATGCTTGATGCTGCACTACTCTGATAAAAAACACTTTATTAAGTGGTAAATCCATCTCCCATACTGCTTGTTTCCCCAAAAAAATTGAAACCAATGAGATAAAAATTATTCCAGGGTCTCATTGCTTGTATTGCACCCCAGCAATTAAGAGTGCTCTCCAACCCATACCATCAGATAAGAGGATTCCTGGATCCCATTTTCTTGTATGCATCTTCCAAACATCATGAGTACAAAATATATATCATCAAAGTACATAACACCATAATGAAAGTGTACATCAAGGAGATGCTTCATCAAAGAGTCATGAAAGTGCTTATACCTCAAAGAAAGTAGACCACCATTTTCCAAGTGCATACAATCTTCGAGTGACCCATCAAATATGCTCCAATGACATAGGTGGGGATCCCATGTCCTATAATTCTTCTCCAAAAGGATGTGATATGCATCAAAATATTCAGCCATGTATTCTTTCATCCAAGAAGTGAATGAAGAATCTCCACTAAAATCTGAACCAAATAATGAGTAGCAAGAATAAGGAGACTTCAAAGGACTCAAAGAAGTCTCACCCATACATCCATGAATGTGAGAATAATAAAGATATATCAAATTATGTGGCTTCCAACAAAAATGTTCTCCAATCATAAATTTATTCACCCAAGTGTTGGATGAAGTTCCTCCAACATCAAATGAACCAAGTGTTGAGAAAGAAAAACCATGAGTCTTCAAGTGACTCAAATGCTTATCATAGGTGCATCCATGTAGATGTGCATCATCATAAAGTAACAAAGGATGCTGCTGAAAATGTGAATAAGAATTTGCTCCAACCATGTCGTCATAAAAAGTAAATCTAGGAGTTCCATACTCCTCATGTGGCACCATAAAAAAGAACCCTTTCACCCATACTTCATTGAGACTAATGCTGAAAAGCATGTAATTTTAGGATATGGGAGAATGAACTAACTCACCCAAATGATCAAAAAGTGCAGAAGTTTCATCATGGGAAGGATCCATATGGGTAGTATCATGCAGCTCCTTCAAAAGTGTGAAACCTTTGTCATAGATTGGTTCCAATGTAGAGGAATCATGCTCTTCTTTAAAAATTGCATAACCTTCATCAAGAGACAATTCAAGTTTCTCTTCCACCACATCAAGTGTTTGGATCTCTTCAAGTTCATCTTCAAACACATCAAGAACATTCAAATTTCCACATTTCTCATGATCCACCATGTCATGAGAATCCTCCAAACAATCTACCATTTGATAATCTGAAACATAGGAGGAAAAACAAGTATCTTGTAACTTTTCAAGAAGTTGCTCGTTTTGAATTGTGAGCTTATGATTATCCTCATTATTCTTCAAGTATGCATCATGTAACAATTCATTAAGCTCAAACAAATGGTTTCTATCAAAAATCAAAGACATGAAATTACCTTTGATGTGGCACATTTCTCTTTGAATCTTCTCAATGTCTTCAAGGAAGGATGTTTCCTCCAATGAAGTAGCTCTCCAACAAGAATTTGACACCAATGCTTCAGTGTCATGGAGAACGCTGAGGAACTCTTGGATCTTCTTTTCATTCATCTTTAAGGACCCTTCAAGAAAATGAGGCTCTTGAAAATGAACCTCCTCATCTTCTTCATTTTTCCTTGGACTAACTTCATGAAACTCAAGTGGTGATGGGGAAGTTGATCTTGGTTCTTGTTCAACTACTACAAGGTCTTCATTATCATGCTTAATGTAACTTGGGCTTGCAGCAACACTTTCAAAAGTGATCTCTATGTCACTGACATAGAGTTGTGAGCACCAATCAGTAGGTACTCCTTCATAGTTTAAGCATCCATCAGTAGATGCTCTTTAGTTCATGTCTAAGCTAGAAGGTGTCTCGAAATGATCTTCCAGATTTTCAATAGAATCTCCGTCAGGCTCTTGTGATGTCTCTTCCTTTTTCTCCTTCAAGCAAGTTGATGCATTTTGCCCCTTGTTTTCCTTAGGATCAATATCTTTGGAATCTTTTTTTGAAGAATTCCCAAAAGCTCTCCTCAAGTAGGACATCATTTCACTCACACATGTATGATACTCACTCCAAGGTTCTTTACAAGAAGGGCATAAACCTTTCTTTATTAACTCCACATCTTCATGTTTGGGCCTATTTTCAAAAAATGCATGAGCATAGTTTTTAAAATACATGACCTTTTGTGTATCTTCCTTCGAAGCAAGATATTCTTGATATTTTTTATATTGTTGGGGCAAGGTTTTATATGTTGCTCTCCATCTTTGTAACTCATCCATATAATTATCCTTTGGTGGTGTGACATACTCATATTTATCATACATAGGTTCATAATCATAATCATAATCTTCATTCCTCCTGAAATTGTAAGAATTTTTGCAAAATGGCACCTCTTCCTCAAACCATTCACATTCTGCTTCATACTGCTCATAAGCATCTATATATTCCTCATAAGAATTGTACTCATAGGATTCCTCATAATAGTAAGACATGGCTGCAACTTATTCTTCAATGTATGATATTAATTCACAGGTGTAAGGACCATGCTCTGATACCACTGTAATGTCCCTTGTTAGGAATTTTATTAAAATGGCAATTTTTCACTTTTTTCCCTAGTTAGACCTTTGAATAGTTTTGAGCTCTTGGTCTCCAAATTGCTCCAATTGCTCCCAAATATTCTGAGAAGGTATATGGATGATGTTATAACATAAATATGTGTTTCAGGGATGTTTTTGGACCTTTAAAATACTTCTTCAAATATTCTTTCAATTCTTTCCAATGTAGGGAACTTTACTAGTTATTTCCCTTTGACTAGTATTGGTCTCTAGGTCTCAATTTGACTCCAAATGCCTTCAAATATTCAAGGAATGTGTATGAATGATATTATGAATTGAATATGATGTTTAGAGATTATATATGGCAACCAAAATACCTCTTCAAACCCTCTTAATATTATGGATCAAGTATGCAATTTTACTAGTGATTTGGGGTTCAAATCCCCCTGGGGTAAGTACTGAAAATGGCTTCCCAAATGCCTCCAAACCCACTTAAATTTCTGAAAAGAGGTAAAATATGTCTCAAATATTTTATTAAGGTCCCAAATTAAGAATTCATTATTTATTAAGTCTTTTCCAAACCTCTCCCAAACAACAGCAAAAATCAGTAGTTCGACCCTTGGGGAAATGGCACCAAATCTTCTCCAAATGTAAATAAACTGAGTAAAATGACTTCAAATGCTTGATCACTAAACATGAAACTTGTATAATACATCAATAAAATTACATTAATCAATAAACCATTAGTATTTTACTTATCCATTCAAATCCATCAACATTACATTGGTTCACAACAAGGTAGTGGGGAAATGGCATGGTTCTTTCATTAAAAATGAGATTTATACATTTCTACTTGGAATTTAGACCTGAAACTTTCTGTAGATGAAGAAAAGAGTATTTAATTCATATTAAAAAATAAATGGTGCATTAGAATCTCCCCCAAATAGTACAATAGCTCACCAAAAATGCCCTCCCTCAAGGATCGAGAATATGGCATCAAAACTGGAAACGGTTGAAGGAGTGAGTTGCAATAGAAGAAACCATGAGCTGCCCTGTATCTTACACCTACAAATAAAGACTCCATTAAATCTACAAATGAAATTTTTAAATTTCCTTCCAATTACCAACTTGGATGGGAATCTTTCACCCTCGAAATTGGTTAAGGCAAGAAACTAGTCATCCACTAGCTCTCTCTCTTCACAAATGAAATTGAAAATTCTACAAATGATCAAAAGCTCCTTTCATTATTTTTTCTTGACATTGATAAAGTTCTAATGTCCTCCATGGGTTGAATTCCTTCCAAGAGACTCATGCCAACTCAAGTTGGGAAGAGATTCCAAAGAACTCCACTTGTACAACAATTCCTAGTCTCCCACTTCCACCAAATCACATGTGGAAGCATCTTAGCTGCCCTAACACCCTTGAGCACCCTCTTGGAGTCTATTTTTAGCCCTGAAATGTCATATATTTTATATGTCATCCTTCAGGTCTGATTTGTGTCATAGGTGTCATAGCATCTTCATCATTGTTGTCATAGAGCTAGGGAATCTAGCCCAAGTGTCTCACTAGCTCCAAATTGCCTCTTCCTCTTCCATGGGAGTTACTCTTCCTCTATATTTCAACCTCATTGACTCATTCCAAGTATTATTGACCTTATAACTCATCCCAAGAACATTAGGCTTCCCATGTATTTTAAATTGCAAGAAGAGGATGGCATGTGGCACATAAATTCTAGCTTGTGTGGGTTCCACTTCCTCCATGTGTCTTCATGATCAAATGCCACTTTGATTTTCACTTGTATATATTTAATTAGATTTTTTATGCCATCATAATGTTCCAACATCATTTATTATCCCCATTATTCCAAATCCCAAAGCTTCCACCCCAAACCTAGGAAACAGTAATTTTCCTCCTTGGCAATTATTTGACCTTTAGCATCAATTTGACAAACTCTAATGAATAGGACCAATTTGCTTAGGCCATTGTGACCCAATGCCAAATTTGGGACATGACACCATGGCACTATGCATCTAGGTATTTGACCTTGGGTCCTTGGACATTGTCAGCAAAGGACACCTAATCCTCAATCCCTAAATAGATATTCTATCCATCTAAGGCAAAGGAGGTGGTATCCATCAACCACACATGGCCTCTTGAGTGTACTATTAGCCTATGATTGACAATGTTAGTGACATTAAGTTGTTTTGAGTAATATGTAGGTGTCTCAGGGCCTTGAGAATGATGTTCCAGGGAAGAAGGCCATGCCTTTGGCCCTAAAGAAATCATTGAGGCATTCATAGCCATGAATTTTGCCTCAAAGAACCATGCATGACAGTGGAGTGGAATCTATGGCACTATGTATATAGTCTTGTATCCTTGGGGCCTTGGAGTTGTGATAATATACAATAGGATCTGACAGTTGTAACAAGACTCACACAAAACTCACTCAAGAAGTGCAAAGAAGAAGAGAATAATGTAGTCAATAATCACTCATGAACACAGAAAATGGAGAATAGTTGTATAATCATACATCAGTTGTGAGCTAGCACTGTGAAAACTGAATACAATGCAATAACTATCAATAGAATTCGAATTAACCAAGAGGTCATTTGAATCATCCTCAAAGTGTGTCTTGGATAACATTGGAGACGTCACCCAATCAGTAGTAGTAGTCATAAATGGTCAATAGTCAGTCAAATGAGTCTAACTGAGTCTAACAGAACCATCTGGGAACAAATCAGGGGATGGATACTCCAAGGAGGGCGCATGAGGATGTCAGAAGGTCAAGTGGCACTCCAGAACTAGCTAACTGGGAGCTACAAGCAGTTAGGATGAGCAATCAGTTGAAGAACTATTCAATCAATGCTCTAACTTACTGTTAACTCCTGGTAGGTGAGAAAAGGTGCACATTTCATGTAGGTGAGTAAAACAAGGCGCATCAGGTAGGTAGGAGGGTTGTTGGGGGATGAAGATAGGCTCTAGGTGCTGGGGAGACCACCAAAATTATGATTGGATGCATGCAAATGCATGCATGATGAATGGATGCATGTAAAATGCATGCAGGCATGCAAATATGAAAAATGATGGTGAGAATATTCCAACATGAGTGGTATATTGGTTCTTTTATTTTTTCCTTTCCTATTTGTTGGTTTTTTTCTTTTTAGGTTAGATAAGTAATTTTACATCAGCAAGCAAGGTTGCAACTAGTTCTTGGAGAGATAGATGACGTTCAAAATTGCATAGCCTCCTAGAACGAGAGAGCCGATGAATGCAAAAATGACGCAGACAATGGCCTTGACATAGAAGCGATAGAAGGGTTTGCAGAAGTTTTGAAGGTCAAAGTGGTAGAATCCAGTGCGGTTGAGATTCCTTACTCTTGCAGCTGTCGATGCTGCTGCCAGCATCCCATATGCAAATACTTGTAAATAAAAACACCACAATGTGTATTATACGCTTATTTTCTGGTAATGTGCATAATGTCTTTAAACAATCTAATGTATATTTCAATAGTCATGATACAGATGGAATTTTTAATACAATAAAGGATTGATAACATGGATTTACAAAGACCCAAATGGACTATCTAGCAGTATGGACCCAGGTCTAAATGTCCTAGTATAAAGGGTAGGGATCAAATTAGAGAGTATTTCTTGGGGCCTTGGGGACTTGGACATGGTCAAGGGAGGAGACTTGAACCTCTAGCATAAAGGAATCTTATAGCCATCACATGACCGCTTGAGGGTATCATTTTCATATAATTGAGGATATTAACACCATTGTGTGATTTTGAGAAGTATGTAGGTGTCTTAGGACCTCAGGAATGATTCTATAGAGAAGAATACCATTCCTTTGGCCCTAAATAGAACACTAAGGAATCTAGAGCCCTGAAAAATGCCTCAAAACACCATGCATGACTTTGCAAGGGTATCCATTGAGCTTTGTGTCTAGGTCTTAGGGACTTGAGGTCTTGGACATGGTCAGTACTGGAAGACATTTGAACCTTGGGCCTTAAAGAAATCTTTTATCCATCCGAGGCTAAGTAGGTTTAAGAATTTATTTTCTATATTGTTTTTCTCCAGGCACTGTAACTTATCAACCTTTCATTATCAGTTTTGTAACTTTGAATTTCATCCTTTAAGCTTCATACAGTTTCCAACATATTTGAGTTTCTCTCATTCAAGTCTATCCACAATTCCTTGTTTCCTCTTCTTGTTTCCATTTGGTTCGGTTGTCCTAAATATTCTTCCATAGTAGTCTCAATTTTGGTTCTACAAAACCCGAACTGGTTGATTTATGTCGTATTCTTCACTTAGCACTTGCCACATTCATTCAACCTCTTCCCGAGTCCTTGTTGTTCTGAGTGTTAAAGAATACAATTGCAAGATTACAGACCGTTGATCGTCGATATTATTTGTCCATTAAGGTTGAACACGGTTTGGTAAAGTCATGTCATGTATAGGCTATCAAACTGTATACACATTTTCCTTTTGTCAATCTTCTCATAGCAGGCTATGGCCCAATTTTTTTTAACCTTGCTTTGATACCATTTTGTAATGTTCCACAATCCATCAAAATAATAATAAAAAAATTGTTTTTGTATTCAATTAGAGCCTAATGTCTTCTTATGAACCAAAGAGAGTTGTTAAATCAAAAATTTGGAAACCTATGCTTACTTGGCTTTCTAGCTAACAACCTTCACATTATGTTCTTGCAGTGATTATACATCAGCTAAATACGTGAAATTTGCAGAACCACATGCTTATCCTTGCTCAAGGTAAGTGTTCAAAGTCACTTAACATCGCAAGATTAAATGGATCCTTATTAGAATAAGGTGGATGGAGGTTTATACTTTTATCCCTTTTGTTAAGCCTCTTTATCACTAATTCAATATTGGATATTATGTATTTTATAATTCACATCTAAGGAATACCAAGATGTAATTCTCCCTAGACATAGGTATATCATTTTACTTTGGACACACGTTGCAAGTCACCTAACTTTAGTTTCTCAACTCAACACGATCTTAAGGTTTAATATTTGGTATCCATTAAAGCTTGACTTAACTGGAATTGAAACCCAAGTTCACTTTTGAATTCTGAGTTCAATGAGGAATCGATGCAACTATGGTCGGTAAGTGGACACGTCAATCTGTCTGGAGAGATCTCATAACACTTCAATACTATGCCTGAAATATTTTTCCAAAAGGACTTCTAGGGATTTTGATGGTCATTTCCACTCTGTTTTGGCTCTAGAAGGGCAGAAATTTTCCCAAGTATGATTGAATGTGGCTAGGATGAGATATTTTTCCAAAAGGACTTCTAAGTATTTTGATGGTCATTTCCACTCTGTTTTGGCTCCAGAAGGGAAAAAAATTCCCCAAGTATGACCGCTTAATTATCTGCCATGCACATGGTGAGACCATGTAACTTTTCCATAACCGAGAAATATTTTTTCAATTGTATTTAGTGTTTGTCTGGCTTCAAGCCTGAAACTTATTTTGTTTTGTTTACTCTTGGGGCTTAACCCCATATGAACCTTAATGGTGATTTACAGTTTATGCTTATGGATGGATAAATGTTGATTATTAAAACAATCTCTATCTTCGTGATGATTCCCTTCGTAGAAGCTGGGGTTTTTAAATTCCATAGTTTATCTTATGATTACACCTAGCTTTTCATTTATGTTTAACTTGGACATTGATCATCATTGAACTTTTTTTATCAATTCCCTATTAAAAGTGTATAAAGGAGTCCCCTGTGGGATTCGATGCTAGACATATGTTTTCTCTTTTTTTCGATTGTTCTATGACATCCATAACTTTATATAACTCTTATTCTCGGTATTAAATGAATTTACAACTTCCTGTAGGTGTTAATGTTTTAACTAGCAGAACTTCCTTTCACTTGATGGGTATATTTCAGAGTTTGACCCTAACCCGAATGCCTAGGTAAAAAAGGGGAAAAAACCTCCCACAAATAGCAGGATAGTCATAGAATCTTCAGTTTGTTAATATTTTAGATTATGTAAGGTTTATGAGTGCTCTTCAAAAACAGATCACAAATAACATCAATAAATTCTAGAGATGCATTGATATCTAACTTAGGGGTTGCAACATTTAATACATTGCATGCACAGCATCCTGTAATTTGTACCACATCTTAATAATTTAAGAGTTAACCAATATGACATATAGAACTCCTTTATAATTACAAGAAAAACCCTTAGCAAGATATTCCATATTTATTTTATTGTTCTTTGAGTGTCTGTCATTAAAATCAATGCAGAGTCCAGACATAAAAATATACAATCATAAAGAAGGAAATAAAAATATATAGTCATAATTCAATCAACATAGGTATCCCTTAATTAACCTAACAGAAAGTTTAAATACTTATCTGTATACATACAAGTTTCCAAGTTGTACTAAAACATTATGTAGCAATGGTCCTCCCAACCTTAGCCTACAAGGAGCCATCACCGGTTATGTTGGGCTCCAAAATTGTCATTTATAATGATTTTATTTACATTAATTTCCCGGCCTATTATTGTAATTTGATACAACTATCCTTAAAAAGGGCTATCTTTTATTGTATTTCATAAATTAAAACACTTAAACATAAATGAAGCCTAATATGTTATTTTTAATGTATTAAATGCAATATTATGCAAATAATAAGCATTTCGGTACTTCATTTGACCTTTCATTCAGCCTTACGTTCGATCCCTAAGTTCTGCACTAGGTTTAATGGCATGTTTCTTATTAGGTTCTTGGTTTGTTTTATCCTCGCCTTCTATTTCTCACCAGTCCTATTGATCCTTGTTAGAGGGGACCCTTCGGGATCCTTAGTTGTCATTAGTTACTTATGTAATAGTATAGTTAAAGAAGCCATTAGAGTGGGTGCAACCGCTCCAACCACATGTAACATGTATAAATATACCTATCAAGATGAATATAACCAGTTGGATGCATTCGACTCATCTCTCTTGTCTTGATTATATCTCTGTGTATGATTATACTCTCTACTTGAATACAACATCTGGCACCGTTGCCATTCTCTTTTGGCTGGGTGACAGCAGCAGCAAGAGAGAAACGGTTCGAACCTGAAGGAGATCATGAGGTAAAAGATACCTGCAAGAAATTTCAAATTTTTCTTAGCGTGAGGATATAAAGAACCTACAAGAAAGAATGCTCGGAAAAAGATTAAAGCAATCGACCAATATGCTTAGCAGTCCGTCGACGAATAATTTTCAACAACGACTGCTGGAAGAAATGCTGCAGATCCCATCGTCTATCGCGCTATGGACCAATGCACTCATCATTCGACTACAACCAGCTAGCTAATCAAATTTATGCTCATTGACGAGTCAATTCGGAGTAACATCGACCATCTTTATACTTTTAAGAAATAAAAGAATCTTGCGAGAATGATGCTGATCTGTTGATGTCCTGCTGAAGAATTGCTTCGAAAAAATGTGTCCATATTCCTGAAAGCTGTAGAATGATCTGTGAATGTAAAGGGGACGTAATGGTGGCGATGAGGAGGAAAGATAGTTTCTGTGATCGTATGTGAGAGATGATCACGAAATTTCCATGATGGGCGTCAAGCGATGGACAGAACTATCCACGTGGGAAATATTGACAGAAGATCGACAATGCAGAGATGCGATAATACTATCAAAGATGCAATTCCACTGCCAGTTCTATTTTTTTAAAGGCTACCCATCGATAGCCATCGTCGACCAATTTTTTTTTAAGACATTTCGTTTTGCTAACTACTGCAACGGGTTGGGGCCACCGTTATGGCCAGGTGGCTGGGGCGGTTGGCTGTGGCCGCCCCCACCCAGGATCGACCCCGTGACCCTGTCAGATTTGGCGCTCTCGCATATTGAGCTGCCAGTTTCACTACTGTATGAAAAACTACTGCAACAGGTTACTAGTCGACCCGCTGCATTCTACTGCATGATATCTTCTGTTGGAAAAGAAGACCATTGACCACAATGTATAGTCTACCTATCAAATTCGAATACTAGAATTTTATCAACCAAATCTCTGCAAAGTGAAGCCAAGTCGACCATTTATTTAAATGATGACCTTGAGACTCTATTGTAAATTGTAACTTGTCAACGGTATGCCGCCATAAGCTATTTTTAGGTGATGAGTCATTTTTATGTATAGTCGATGCTGGTCAATTTAATTGTAACATAGGGTCAAACTTTAACTTATGGTCGGCATCAAAGTCAGTTGCATAGACAAGTTAAAGTGGTAAAAAAATATAATAGTTGAGTCTCTTTGGAATTATTTAATTCAGTAAAGGTATGAGGTCGATTGGGTCATTAATACCAATGTGACTTTATGGTAATATTTGCATGTGGTCGACGAAGTTTTTGGTCGGTATGTAAAGGGGTAGTGGTCGAAAAGAAGAAGTGGTCGAGGGTCACATAGAGTTAGTCGGTGCTAACCTATTGCATAATGGTCGAGTCATTTTACACATATGGTCGGACTTGTAATTGAGTCGATATATAATATGGTCGAAATGTCTGGTCGAGTTTTAAAGTGGCCATGAGGTTGTAAAAAGTGTCGGGTCATTGAAAATTAGTCGAATAAAGGGTTGTTCAAAGCTTATTTGAACCATGTATATTCATAAAAGTTGTAAATTGAGTCGGTTTCTTGCCGATCAGTGTAAATCATGTCGAGTCAAGTAACTCATGTCTTGTCAAGTCAGTCATCAGTCGACCAATATCAGTCGGTATCGACCACAAGCAGCAGCGACACATTCGAAAATTGCAGGAAGCCTCACGACAGATAAGTCTACAAAAAGCATGTGTTCAAGCAAAAGACATCTATACCACGCAAAGAAAGCGCTTCACCTTAATAATGACAAAAGAACACTTAAATTGATCAAGCCCCCCGGTACTGACACACATAAACATCTATTCAATGTCATTTCAGATGTTTTTCCGGCAGTTGGTTAGTTGGTGCAATGGCAAAGTGTGGAAGCCCAGATGCTCCTGGACCGTGGAAGAGAATCTGGCAGGAAGGTGAAAGGGGTAAGCGACTCTATTGGCCACTACCCGATTACTGACAGAGACTAAAGGAGTCGCAATTCGTGGTTGTTCATGTTTCTTTAGGACGAAGAAAGATTTTGAAGTGGGGGAGATGTTAGAGGGGACCCTTCGGGATCCTTAGTTGTCATTAGTTACTTATGTAATAGTATAGTTAAAGAAGCCGTTGGAGCGGGTGCTGTTAAATTTTCAGAATTTACTTCAATCTGATCTAGGATCTTAACTGAGAGAACAACATGTACAGCAAATCTACAGCATATCATTCATGGACACAATAACGCAAGCACAAAAGAGACACAAGATTGACTTGGGGAAAACCATAAAGGTGAAAAACCCCAATAACTTCCTCAGAGATAGATAGAGCAATGATACAACCAAGAGATAGACATATCCTAGCAGCAGATCCTCCTCCTCCATAAGTGCGCCACTCCTCCTTGAGTGCATGAGTGAGAAGTGAGTGATGAAATAGAGTGCCTCCCGCACTCTATTTATACTTGACTTGACTTGACTTGCCTTTTACATAAATCATGTAGGCTCAAAATTAACCACATAACATAATGTTGACTGGGCCGACCCCCAATAGGGTGGTCTAATAACCCTTCGATCCACATGGTCGACCCCCAATAGGGTGGTCTAATAACCCTTTGACCCACATGACTTATAGAGGGATGACCCCAACAAGGTGGTCTAATAACCCATCAAGTAGAAGTTACGATATTTACAATATAAATGACGACACTTCCGTATAGAGGAATAATACCATCTCTATAGGAGTACATACAACATACATATATGAAATACATTCCGAAGTTACATATACATCAACAGGTGCAACTGCTCCAACCACATGTAACATGTATAAATATACCTATCAAGATGAATATAACCATTTGGATGCATTTGACTCATCTATCGTGTCTTGATTATATCTTTGTGTATGCTTATACTCTCTGCTTAAATACAACAATCCTACATATGCAAATCAAAAGCCATGATGATAAGCTTTGGATATTTTAAATTTCAAACAAATAGGTAATTGAAAAATCAATATATATTAAAATCATCATTTAAGATAGTCATAAATTTGTTTGTTTGAATTTAAAACCATAATTAAGTAGTAATAAGTTTTAAAAACATTAATGTAAATTTAATAAAAAAATGAAAATATTAAATATTAAAAAGGAAGAGAAAAGGATTAAATATTAAAATGGTTTATCACTTTAAATTACTCATATACTTTATAAAAGGGATATATCCATTGAAATAACATATTATGTGGCTTTTCAAATATGCTTTGGTGTGACATTAATCTCATTTAATATTAAACCATTATATGTATAATCCTTATTCCACGTTAAATAAAATCCATTTTCCAAATGGGATGACGTTGCACTTTATAATTTAATACCATTTGGTTTTATAACATGTAATATAACCATGCTTTTATGTATATGCAGGCCGTTGACTACAACTAACGGAATTTTATGTTTTTGCAGGCCGTGAAGGGTAAACTCACGCACAGGAAATGAAGAACGCACATCACATGAAGAAGGATGACAAGGTAAGGAAAGAATCTAGAAACCAGCCAATAAAATTCAAGCACTTAGGCATCAATGTGGCCAACAACCCAATAGAAAATGCGCTCAGAATCCGGATTCATGAAACTAATTTCCGTTACAGGTCATTCAGCCGCCCATTCAGACCTTTATTCGGATTTCTGTTAAAAACATGTTTTAACAGATAGCAAATTTCGGGCTGGATCTACGGGCAAACAGAGGCGAAATTGAAAATTTGGGAACATGGGTTTTGTGCGGAATAGGCCCAGTTAGGTCACAAATATGAATTTTGCCCAAATTCCCAGCCGTTTGAGAGAAATCTGTGGTTCCTTGAAGCCAACTTGCCCAGAAAATGGAAAAACGTGGTTGGTCATTTATGAGTTTGTTCCTGTATTAATGGGTCTTTTTTCCACCTATAAAATCTTCTATTTTTAGAGAGGTCGACCACTGAAAGGGTCGACCTGCTCTCTCTTTGTAAAAGCTATATAAAGACACCCAGGATTGAGAGATGGGGAAGAAAAATGTTTTGTAAACTTTGCCTCAGTTTAATATAAAGCTATGTTCTTATGTACATGCTATTTCGTTTTTCTGTTAATGGTTGGTGACTGAGTAGCTTAGGAAGATAAACCCCTGTTGCTGGGAAGGGCCCCTCAACAATCAGAGGTTCCATCTTTGTACATTCAATAGTTTATTTCTTTTTTTTTTTTTTAGCTAAGCTATTTCGTTTTTGCACATATCTATTATGTGTTCCTTTCAACCATTTCATTTTTTTCAGGTAAATAGTTCGTTTTCCTGTAGATGTTACTTTACTATTCATAATATATAAATTTCCTTTGTTTTTCTGCAATTTTTGCCTTCAGACTCCATTCGGCCGGCCATTCGCCCCATTCGTTCAGACTTTCTTTCAGACCTCCTTTCAGCCTTTTATTCGAACTTAGACAGAATTTTCTAGAATTTACAGTCATTTCCAGAATTGCTAGTATTTTGTTTTACGCATAAATAATTAGCCAGAATATAGGTTGTTTTTTCAGCACTTTGTTATGTTTTGCAATTAGTTTGAAATCGAATTCATATTTAGCACTTTTAATATTTTATAATCCATTTCATATTAACACATAGATTAGGTATTTCTATTTTTTTTTAATTATGATGAAAACCATTTACATTCAGAATATGTTTTAACTGTGTAATAAGAAATAATTCTGATTTGGATGGAAAGCATAATAGTTGTCTTTTTGTTCATGATTTAGGTAGTTAATGATCTACTTTCATTTGTTTTATGCCTAGAACATAGAATAGCTTAATCTTGTTTAAAATATTATCATAGACTTTGTTAAATTTCAGTTTGTTTCATGTTTAGTTTGTTTTATGTTTAGTGTGCTTAGTTTAGTTAGCTTGTTTAGATGTGCTTAGTTTCCTTAGTTTACATTCAAATTCTTAATTTATAGATAGCTAGAATTTATTTACTATAATATTTTGAATTCAGTTCATAAGTAGGTTAAGTTCTGTATTTTGCTACTAACATAGTTTACTGTTCAGAATTAGAAATGGTCGACCAAGCATAGTGTTTTGTAGTTTGCTTTCAGTTTTTCATAATCTTTAATTAGATGTTATTTCAAGTTCTGTTATAGTTAGAATTAGTTCTATTAGCTTATCTTTGTCTGTTAGCTTTTCTTCCTGTAGTTGTAGGTTAACTTTATCTTCCATCTCAGTATTGCTTCAGCATATCATAGAAATAGTTCATCCTCTTTAGAGAATGATTAGTATAAATAGTTTTCTTATTAGTTTAGCTTATAATTAATCAACCTATTGCTTCTTTTGCACAGTAGGATCATATGCATCAACCAGCTGGTAATTAAAGTCATCCAAAATTCTTCTTTTCCTTAGTTTAAATTGTTTTCTTCCATTCGGACTGGCATTCGGATCGTCATTCAGACCTTTACACTTTATGCATTGTTTTATGCTTTTTCATAATCCAGTTTCTTCTGCTTTTTAAATGTAATGCTTCTTGCTTCTAATTAACAGTTTTAGATGTAATTTAACTCTTGTTTCATGTTACATAGTGTTTTTAATTAAGTTTTGTCATTATTTCCTACTTCCATATTATCTTCCTTAATATTCTCTTTAACCTTCTTCCAAAGTTAAGTTCTTCATATCTGATTTGCTAATTAGTTATTGTTTCAGAATTTATCAGTCCTGTTCCTAGATAGCTTATTTTTAAGTAAAAAGTTAATAATTTCATTTTCCAAGTTATTTCAGTTTTGATAGTTTCGTTTGTTAATCAGTTTCATGTTTTCATAGATAGAATAAATTCCTGCATTTGAATTATAAAAGTCATGCATGTAGTTTAAAATCATGTAGTTGCATGTTAGTGCATTTGCATATTTAGTTAGATTAGGTTAGTTCAAGCCTTCAATTTTGCACATATAGTGTTTGCGTCTCATAAGCCCCCTTCCTGGGTTGACAATTAAGTGTTGACTTAGATAGCATATATTTTACCCAACATTTTGGCGTCGTTTCCGGGGAGGTGCTAAAGGGATTGGAGTCTAGGTAGATAGGGGTAGATAGATTGATTTTTCATTACACAATAAGGGAGAGGGGAGAATGGTAAGACAAGAGGTAAGAACCTGTGCATCCACTATAGTGGGGTTCCCCAAATCCTTGTTGTTCCTTTCCGCACAAGTGTGATTTTTTTTTTTTCTGTACGTCTGAGTGTTTAATTTTCCACAATTTATTTCGTAAAAGTTTACCTTCCTTCTTTTCAAGTGTGTTATTCTTTCAGCAAGTGTGGTGTGTTTAGTTCACAAATTTGTTTTAGTAATAGAAAGTATTTTAAAAACACATAAAAAAATTTGGTGCTGTAAGAACCCCGGAACTAACCCATGTGTGAGGCAGAACCTACCAACCGGTGACATGGATTCAAAGGTGCTTATTAGTATGAGAGAACTCTCTCAAATCCTAGCAGTAGCTAGGATCTCAATATCTTCTTCTCAAGAAGAACACATCTTGACAGAAGTCAAGAATTTATCTACCTCTCCAAAAATAATAGAAGAACCACAGTTCCATGAGCTACAAACTGAATCTCCTTGCCAATTTACCAAAGAAACCAGAAACTTGGAAACTACATTTGATGGAGAGAGACCTGATGTTGAAAAGTTCTCCACATATCTATCGACAGATATTTCATGTACTCAAGCAATTGAACATTCAAAAGAAAAGGAACTGCATGGCATGAGGAAGGAAGGTAAGTATCAAGATTACATCGAAAGATGGTTCCAAGAGGTAATGAGGCCACAATACCATTCCTTCATTCGACACCTTCTGTTGCAAAAGCAAGTAAGTCGGTTGATTCTCCACATCTAGGTAATCACTGCTTTAAATTTTTCATATGTGGATATAGGTGTGTTTTTCATTTTGCTTCGCACATGGTTACATTGAAAAATTTCTTACACTTGAATAATGAGTTTTTCTTTCTTTTAGATAACATAGGATATTATGTATATAAATAAAAAGTTGTATGTGGTTAGTTAGATTTAGATATTCATACAACTTCACTTTATGTTTTCCTTTAAAATAAAAGAACTAAGAATAAGATCATGTTAACGACTAAACCAAATCAATCTTACATCATTATTCATTTTCATACATGCATATTTCTTATTATGCCAATTAATCAAGACCAACTTTAAACATCGTGGGGATTTGTCATAAATTAGGGTCTTCCTAAAACCTAGAGGTCACTCGTACATCCTAGCTTCATTATCAGGGCTTGTTATTTAAGCATCTCTACTACACAGTTGCATAAGGGTGAATGAAGTTCCTAGTTTGTGGGGAACACTACTATAACTCTATTTGAAAGAGGTGAGTTTTGGGACTAGAGACACCTTTCATTCATTATCTTATGGCTCCATCCACTTCATATTAATAAACTCAGCCATCTATGTCTTTGATTTGGTTAGCTCACTTACAGTATCCAATATATTGGGAGAAATATATTTATTTGGTTCAAAAAAAAAGGTTTTAAATAAATTATCCTCCAACCCATATACCATCCCATCTTGTAGCACGGTTTTCAAAGCTGCTCTCCCATTCACTCCTTCATAGGCAAATTTAATTTCCGAAAATCTATAAGGAGTGGAAACACTGGGACAAGAGCCTCTGATGCAAAAAGGGTTTAAGAGGTTGACCCGTCGGAGTACTGAACAGGCTTGCTTGAAGTGGGTACCGGCCTATGGTATGACTAGGTAAACCCGACGGGGTATTGAACAGGCCTGGCTGAAAAAGGGGAATCTACCTAGAGAGGATAATTTATGCAAAGTATATGGTTCTTCTATGCCTCAATGTATGGAACTATTTGTGAGATTAGCTAGAAAGGAGTATCAACGGTTAAGTTATGGTAAATGAACTTCATTTATCTGCCATTTGAGAATTTTTATAAGTTGCACTTAAGACCTTGTTGCATAATTCATACTATACCTAGGATGTCACTATCCTAGAAGTGGGACCCATAAACTTAGGATCCTAATGAACTCAAATACAAACTGTGTCCATAATTACTTGAATAACAATAAACCTTTGAGAAGTAGTAGGGATGACTGGTCTCCTATAAGCTTTATAAACCATTTGTACCCTCATGCTTTCCATTTCGAGAGACATGAGGAAAATCCCCTATCATAGTTTATATGTGGTCTTCGTAAACATAAACTGATGAACTTGTCGTATTAAAGAATCTGCCTTAGAATGATATTACCTGCTAAGTATTGTTGATCCAAAGTGTTAACATTAGAAAACACAACCCAGTCTTAATTTATCCATGGCATGAGGACGTGCCATACCTTCGGTCTGGGGGAGAGAAGAGTCTCAATTTATATGGTCTTCATAATTATGAATTATTACTAGTTGGCATAATTGCATGTATTAAGAAATCTTAATTAATAGTTGTTTTGGTCTTCTCATAACATAACATTAATACAAATTTTCTAAGTTCTAGTTTTTCATGCAGTAATAAAGTTGGCTTAGTTTTGCAGAAAGATTGCCTATAAACTATTTGATGATAAAACAAAGTTTTTGAATAAATGAAAGACCACTTCCAATTCATTCATGGCACACGGACGTGCCATATCTTTGGTCTAGGGGAGTGTTGCGCTCCGAAATTGTCATTTATAATGATTTTATTTACATTAATTTCCCGGCCTATTACTGTAATTTGATACAACTATCCTTTAAAATGGCTATCTTTTATTTTATTTCATCAATTAAAACACTTAAACGTAAATGAAGCCTAATATGTTATTTTTAATGTATTAAATGCAATATTGTGCAAATCGTAAGCATTTCAGTACTTCATTTGACCTTTCATTCAGCCTTACGTTCGGTCCCTAAGTTCTGCACTAGGTTTAATGGCATGTTTCTTATTAGGTTCTTGGTTTGTTTTATCCTCGCCTTTTATTTCTCGCCGGTCCTATTGATCCTGCATATGCCAATCAAAAACCATGATGATAAGTGTTGGATATTTTAAATTTCAAACAAATAGGTAATTGAAAATTCAATATATATTAAAATCATCATTTAAGATATTCATAAATTTGTTTGTTTGAATTTAAAACCATAATTAAGTAGTAATAAGTTTTAAAAACATTAATTTAAATTTAATAAAAAAATGAAAATGTTAAATATTAAAAAGGAGAAAAGGATTAAATATTAAAATGGTTTATCACTTTAAATTACTCTTATACTTTATAAAAGGGATATATCCATTGAAATAACATATTACGTGGCTTTTCAAATATGCTTTGGTGTGACATTAATCTCATTTAATATTAAACCATTATATGTATAATCCTTATTCCACGTTAAATAAAATCCATTTTCTAAATGGGATGACGTTGCACTTTATAATTTAATACCATTTGGTTTTATAACATGTAATATAACCATGCTTTTATGTATATTCAGGCCGTTGACTACAATTAATGGAATTTTATGTTTTTGCAGGCCGCGAAGGGTAAACTCATGCACATGAAATTAAGAACGCACATCACGTGAAGAAGGATGACAAGGCGAGGAAAGAATCTAGAAACCAACCAATAAAACTCAGCCAATAAAATTCAAGCACCCAGGCGTCAATGTGGCCAACAACCCAACAGAAAATCCGCTCAGAATCGAGATTCGTGAAACTAATTTCCATTACAGGTCATTCAGCCGCCCATTCAGACCTTTATTCAGATTTCTGTTAAAAACATGTTTTAACAAACAGCACATTTCGGGCTGGATCTGCGGATAAATGGAGGCGAAATTGGAAATTCTGGAACATGGATTTTGTGCGGAATAGGCCCATTTAGGTCACGAAGAGGAAATTCGCCAAAATTCCAATCCGTTTGAGAGAAATCCATGGTTCCTTGAAGACAACTTGCCCAAAAAATGGAAAAACGTGGTTGGTCGTTTCTGAGTTTGTTCCTGTTTTAATGAGTCATTTTCTCCACCTATAAAATCTTCTATTTTTAGAGAGGTTGACCACTGAAAGGGTCGACCTACTCTCTCTTTGTAAAAGCTATATAAAGACCCCCAGGATTGAGACATGGGGAAGAAAAACGTTGTGTAAACTTTGCCTCATTTTAATATAAAGCTCTGTTCTTCTGTACATGTTATTTCGTTTTTTCTATTTATGGTTGGTGACTGAGTAGCTTAGGAAGATAAACCCCTATTGTTGGGAAGGGCCCCTCAACAATCAGAGGTTCCATCTTTGTACATTCAGCAGTTTATTTCTTTTTCTTTTTTTTAGCTAAGCTATTTCGTTTTTGCACATATCTATTACGTGTTCCTTTCAACCATTTTGTTTTTTTGTAGGTAAATAGTTCGTTTTCCTATAGATGTTACTTTACTGTTCATAATATATAAATTTTTTGTGTTTTTGTGCAATTTCTTCCTTCAGATTCCATTCGGCCGGCCATTCGCCCCATTCGTTCAGACTTTGTTTCAGACCTCCTTTCAGCCTTTTATTCGAACTTAGACAGAATTTTCCAGAATCTACAATCATTTCCAGAATTGCCAGTATTTTGTTTTACGCATAAATAATTAGCCAGAATATAGGTTATTTTTTCAGCACTTTGTTATGTTTTGCAATTAGTTTGGATTCGAATTCATATTTAGCACTTCTAATATTTTATAATCCATTTCATATTAACACATAGATTAGTTATTTCTCTTTTTTTTTAAATATGATGAAAACCATTTACATTCAGAATATGTTTTAACTGTGTAATAAGAAATAATTCTGATTTGGATGCAAAGCAGAGTAGTTGTCTTTTTGCTCATGATTTAGGTAGTTAATGATCTACTTTCATTTGTTTTTATGCCTATAACATAGAATAGCTTAATCTTGTTTAAAATATTATCATAGACTTTGTTAATTTTCAGTTTGTTTCATGTTTAGCATGTTTAGTTTGTTTTATGTTTAGTGTGCTTAGTTTAGTTAGCTTGTTTAGATATGCTTAGTTTGCTTAGTTTACATTCAAATTCTTAATTTATAGATATCTAGAATTTATTTACTGTAATATTTTGAATTCAGTTCATAAGTAGGTTAAGTTCTGTATTTTGCTGCTAACATAGTTTATTTGTCAGAATTAGAAATGGTCGACCAAGCATAGTGTTTTGTAGTTTGCTTTCAGTTTTTCATAATCTTTAGTTAGATGTTATTTCAAGTTCTGTTATAGTTAGAATCAGTTCTATTAGTTTCTCTCTCTTTGTTGGCTTTTCTTCCTATAGTTGTAGGTTAACTTTATCTTCCATCTCAATCTTGCTTTAGCATATCATAGAAATAGTTCATCTTCTTTAGAGAATGATTAGTATAAATAGTTTTCTTGTTAGTTTAGCTTCTAATTAATCAACCTATTGCTTCTTTTGCACAGTGGGATCATATGCATCAGCCAGCTGGTATTTAAAGTCATCCAAAATTCTTCTTTTCCTTAGTTTAAATTGGTTTCTTCCATTCAGACTGGCATTCTGACTATCATTCGGACAGGCATTCGGATCGTCATTCGGACCTTTACACTTTCTGCATTGTTTTATGCTTTTTCAGAATCCAGTTTCTTTTGCTTTTTAAATGTAATGCTTCTTGCTTCTAATGAACAATTTTAGATGTAATTTAACTCTTGTTCCATGTTACATAGAGTTTTTAACTAAGTTTTGTCATTATTTCCTACTTCCATATTATCTTCCTTAATCTTCTTTTTAACCTTCTTCCAAAGTTAAGTTCTTCATATCTGATTTGCTAATTAGTTATTGTTTTAGAATTTATCAGTCTTGTTCCTATATAGCTTATTTTTAAGTAAAAAGTTAATAATTTCATTTTCTAAGTTATTTCAGTTCTGATAGTTTCATTCGTTAATCAGTTTCCTGTTTTCATAGATAGAATAAATTCCTGCATTTGAATTATGAAAGTCATGCATGTTGTTTAAAATCATGTAGTTGCATGTTAGTGCATTTGCATATTTATTAGTTCAAGCCTTCAATCCTGCACATATAGTGTTTGCATCTCATAAGCTCCCTTCCCGGGTTGACAATTAAGTGTTGACTTAGATAGCATATATTTTACCTAACAGGTTCCTTGCTAGGACACCCCTGAGCCACTCAAAAAAATATCCACATAAAACAATGGCCTCGCTCTTGTCAAAACTCCTAAATTCTCAAGACATTGTGCCTACATAAAAGGATCTTTCATAGTGGAGGAATTACAACTTGCAATAGAGTTTTGACAATATCCACATCAAAATATTTGTAGGAAAGTTAGGCCATTTATATACCCTTCATCCCATGCATACGTGTGATCACTCATTGTTAATATGTGCTCACAAATTTTGTATTAATAAGATAGAAAATTTTAGTCACAAGTTTTCTTTTATGGATCGATTAGTAGAGTTCATGCAAGTAGGATAAATGGGATTAATATGTGAGCACTAATCCTTTTGTCCCAATGTTACAACTATTGATAATGGGTATCTTAGCAAAAAAATAGGAAACACTTGCAATATACTCTATGAATTTATTGGTGATGTAATAAGCCATTCACAGTTCATTTCCTCCTTGAAATGCCTTCACAGTGATGGCAATCCCATCACACCAAACTACAACGCAAAATAAGATGATTTACAAGTATAACTTCCTAGGGGACTTGAAGGCACTGGAGCATTACTTGTAAGTGATACAAATGGCAGATACCATACATTAAACTCAAGCTCTCAAAAACCAAAGCAAGAAGACAATCACAACCAACCTTTGTCAAGAGTTAAAATCAGTGTGACATCATTACGTTTTTCTAATGGTGTGAAATAGCTCATTGTGGCATCATTCAGTTTTTTTAATGGTGTGAAATAGATCCTTGAAAGTCTCCATAAACTCTCTATGACAATCCTTGAACACTTATCCAATTGTGTGTATAATGGCTCCATAATCCTGGCTGGAGTAGCTCCTTTAAAATGTCACAATGAAGGGGATGAAGGATAAGACGATGAAGTGTGAAAGGGAGCAAAATAGGGAATCAACCAGGGTGGAGAATAGGGAATCAACAAGGGTGGAGAGGGAGTGAGATAAGGGTTTGAAACTTGCCTCTCCAGTTAAAAGTTTCCCGTCAAAAGTTTTAATTGGATTCTTTAAAAATTCCACACGCCATTCATTCAATGCTTATTTTATTAATCACACTGCAACCAAAACTTGAATATTCCCTCAAGCATGAATGTTATGGAAAAATGGGGCCATGGATGATAATGGGTGATGAATATTTACTTTGTTTTCTTGAAGTCATGGGACAATGAATGAAATGGTGAAATTACAAGCACCCGGGAGGAATTATTCCAAGAGAAAAAACCCAGTTAAGTAGACATTACAAGCAAATACTTGATGCATAGATAATTAGGGAAGTTCATGACAGATAAGTGAAACACGATGGGTGATAACATGTAGTTAGGGTAGCTGAACAATATATATATATATATATGGTAGCTGATGCATGAATAACTCAAGCAGATAGTGGTAGATAACTAACTAGATAACTGGAAGAAGGTGGGTGATAACATAGCTAGGCATGAATAACTGCTGAACAATTATAAAAAAAGAAATATAAAAAATAATTGGTAGGTGGTGCATGGATGCACATGGATAACTTGGGAATTTATGGATGTTAACTTGGAAAAAGAAGTTGGGTGACAACATGTAGTTAGGCATTGTCGAACCAATGTAACTAGAAGAATGTGTAATAGATATCAATTAGTTTTCGATTAGGTTTAGATTCTATTTAAAAGAGGCTACGAGGTAGACAAGGAATAAAATTGAGTAAGTTAAGAGGCAGAAAGAGAAGAAAATTGAGAGGCCAATTGAAAGGCGAACAAGAACGAAAGACAAGGCAAATCATAATTCATACATTTCTTGCTTCCTCTTCTTCATGCTTGCTCCTTCCTCATTAATTATGTTTTTGATATAATTTTAAATAAATTTTCTGTAAGCTTTAAAATGTCAAATAATTTCAATAAGAATATTACAGATTTATTGATATGTTTTATTATGTGATGTATGAAGATCTAAATAAATATTGTTTAATCCAAATACTCTAAAACACTTAGTGGGAATATCATATCATATTTCTCTTTAATCCCCTTCCCTTTCCTTCTCTTCTTCCTTCCTCGTTCGCTCAGATTACGATCATCGGTGATTACTGTTAAATTTCAGTTCCCCATCACTGGTGATCCTTGAGAGTCCACGCAGATTTGGTCAAACTCACATCTATGGCTGAAATCTATGAATCTGTATGGGCTTGCTTATTCTTCTCTTCCACATTTTTCATTCCTCCGCTTGCTTGATCTTTCTCTAAGCCAGATTCTCACATGGTGTGCGGGGGCGATCCAAATTAAGCAGGCCAAAAGGCGGTTGAGGTTGGGTACTTAACATAAAGATGTATTCTTTTTTTTCATTGTATAAGAATGATGTTTTCATTTTTGTAGCTTAAGAGTTTAATGTTATCATAAATGGAGGATGTTAATAGATCGAAATTGAACTGACATAGAAAACACTTAAAAGTGATCCCTATCCCTACTCAACTGGCTAGCCAACGGACGTTTGGGGTTACAATATCGTTATTTTAGTAAAAATACTCTATTTTTATGTGCAAGATCAACCAGGAACCCCAGCACGCACAAATAAAGGAAATCAATGGTCATTGTAGAGGACTTTTAGTCTAGGGATAGCTGATATTTGATTAAAACAACAATCCGAGGGCCTACTTGATTTCCCAATGTCTCTCTAGGGTTACTTTACGGTTAAATCAACTCATTATGAATGCAAATTTTGTGAGATCATTATAAACACCAATTTTGTCATCAACCATTTATGACAAAGTGTTCCCTATATGTTGCGGACTTCTGGCAGCGTGCCTTGTGCTGCTAAAGATTTTGATTACCAAATACTCAAATTTTTAATGTTTTATGAAACAATTGGGTTTAATTGAGAAATGATGACGAACGGTGACAATATCTTAAACTTGGAGGAAGGACGAGCTATTCTGAAAAATGGCAATATCGTCATGAAAGAAGGATGGGCTATTCTTTATAAAAGCTTTTCTATAGTTAAGACATCGGTTGGAAGAGGGAGATCTCAACTATCCGATGATTGTGGACGAGTGCGCGGTTGTATATACTATTGTCTACAAAATGTGCGCTGATAGTCACCAAGATAAAATGATCTATGATAGATCTAAGGATCGCATTATAGAGTACATATATTCAATGGTTTTACCTGCTTTAAGGGAACATATTGATGGTCAGTTGATGTTGATAGAGCTTGTCAAACGCTGGAACATTCACAAAGTGATGCTGCATTGGATGGACTCCTTCGTTAAATATTTGTATCGCTATTTTACTGCTATATTCTCCCTTCCTTCACTCGAAAAAGTGGGATTTATGTACTTCTGAGACCTGATATTTCATGTAATGGGAATCAATGTGAAGAATGCCTTGATTGCTCTTATTGATCAAGAGCGTGAACAAGAGCAAACTAATGGCATCACTCTGTTGGAAGACGTTGTGGCCATTTTTGTGGAGGTTGACATGGATTTCTATACAAATGATTTTGAAGTGGCCATGTTGTAACATACAGGTGCTTGCTATTCTAGGAAGGATGTTCCATGGATTTTAGAAGATTCTTATACGGACTGCATGTCAAAGGTTGAAGGATTTCTGATTCACGAAAAGGACAGAGTTGTCAGATATTTGCATGGGAGGAGCGAGCAGAAGGTATTAGACAAAGTAGAAAATGGAATCCTTTCCTGTTATTGGACACATTTTCTGGAGGATGAGCATTCAGGTTGCCTTGATTTGCTTAGGGACCATAAGAAAGAAGATATTTTGATGATGGAGAGGCTGTTTGATAGAATACCTAATGGCTGGAAATCAGTTGCAGATATTTTTAAGCAGTATGTTATTAGTGAAGTAACTCCATTTATTAAACAGGTTGAAGATGCAATAAAGCATGACTCCGAGAGAA
The DNA here is from genome assembly GCA_027924585.1 of Larix kaempferi. Lineage (NCBI taxonomy): Eukaryota > Viridiplantae > Streptophyta > Pinopsida > Pinales > Pinaceae > Larix > Larix kaempferi. The sequence continues at coordinate 45,160 of BSBM01000499.1, forward strand.
GGGATGAAAGTATATTGCTGCAAGAAGTGGCTTCATGTGTGGCGATGGTTATAGAATTACGTTATTTATCATATGAAATATACTATAGATATTTTTCAGCATAATACTATTTTTTCCAGTGCTTTAAAAGAAGCATTTGAAGTGTTCTGCAATAAAATAATTGCAGGAACTACTATTGTAGAATGGCTGGCTAGACTATGTGATAGTGTACTTAAAAAGGAGAGCTCTGACAAAATGTTAATGAGGGATGATATAATTTAAAATGTTGTGGAATTTGTAGAATGGTTTTTATAATTTCATCATGTCATGAATTTATTTGTTCTACTTCTACCCCTCCTTGCCTTGTGAGTCCTTCCCTTCCCAGGTTCTCCCTTTCTTCCTGCTTGTTCCTTGGACTGACCAACATGTAATGCTTGTTCAACACTCTTTTGGTATCCTAACAAACTCCAACTGGGCTAACCATCTATTGTTTTAGAGGGAAATGAGAAATATTTGGGTGAACATAATGAGACCTCTGCTGTCGTGAATCCTAGGAACTTCCCTTGTAACTAACCGAGACAAAAAATTTGATGCCTATGCAAGAAACAGTTGCCATTAGGTGCAAATACAAAAGAGATGATAAAAACAAATTAAATCATCATTGTGAAATTCTAATAAAGCAATGGGTCCTTTGTCTACTTCTGAACCAAAGACATGCTTAAATGCAAATAATTCAGCGAATTAAAGGAAAAATTAATTTACCTCACCTCTTTTTGAAGAAGATGAATTATAAATAATTTATCATTCTTTTGTTATTATATATTATGTATTTGAGTGATCTATGCTAAGGATTGATATCAGAATTGGTTGGTTGGTTCCCTGTTATCATGCAGTTCTTAAGTCATCGACACCTACCTGACCTTCTGACCGAGGATGATCAAAAGGGAAGTTTCCAAGATCCTTAAAGTTTGTTCTCCAATTTCTATTGTAGAAGAGTTCATACTATCAGTTGAGTTGGTGTTTAAGATGCTTCTCACCCCCTACTTGTTTTGTGTTTATTTTTAACTTTCCTTTCTACTGGGGCTATCTATTTCATCCATGATGTTTTATTTTTTTGTGAGAAGTGTGTAGCCCACTGGAAAGTGCATGAATATATTTTTTGTATGGAGTATATAATTGAAACATTAACTGTATTTTTGCTATATTGTAGTACTTCTACAAGGCATATAGTTGTCTAAAAATGCCCACTAATGTCAATGAAATAAGTTACTGAGGTTGGAGAATAACTACTAACTATGGGCCTTTTCTTATTTCTAAAGTTTGTTTTTGATGATTATAATTTGTCTTTATCGACAATGGTTTAGTCACACTCACACTTTCCATCTCTAAATCCATGTGCATAGCTCTTTTTCTCAAATTTAGTGGATAACTGGTAGTAGTATACATGACATATTGTCTGTTACATGGCAGTTGGAGTATTACGACTGACAATTTGGATATGGAGACAGGAAGGTTGTTCTTCATAAAGTCATTGTTGCACTATGTGTACTAAAAGGATTAGAGTTACATTTATTCCAAACCATTTTGGTGAAGGCATGAATTGGAGTTTAATTTTAAGTTTGTGCTTAATGTTCTAAATCAGGATATCTTTGAATTTATTTGCATGCATTCAAATATCTGCAGCCTATGAATGTTGAAGACTTGGGTGACATAAAGTCAGGCTATAAAATAAATTTTATGAGTTTTACATCCAATAAAACTAATTAATTTGAAAAGGTAAAAATTTTATTGGTTTTCAAATGTCCCATTTTCTTACCAATATTTATTTTTCTTCTTACCAATATTTATTTTTCTACATGGAAGTTACAACAATGGTTTTTGTGATTCTTGGCCCTAGTTTTTATCGTCCTTGCTTCTGGTTTTTCTTGTGTAGAATTTTGTGCCAAACCCTTATTTTGAAGACAGAGATCTATGCAAGTTTTTTAGGTATGTGGATGATGTTGATGTTATAGATGTGGGAAATGCTCCCCATTGGAAAGATGGAATGGTATTTTCTCACCTTTTTCGTTTATCAACCTTGTGTTTTGTTTCCAATGGATATCTAGTTACAGAGCACGTTTTCCTTGATTTATAAAAGGATGTTTAATATTCTAAGCATTTGTAGGATTTGAAAAAAGCAAAGAAGGGTGAGAAAAAAAGGAAATAAACAATCATTAAAAACAGACACGTGTAATTTTAGTTTTTGAAAAATGCACACATCAGATACGTGTTCATATTTATTTTGTAGATATATATTTATCTATTTCTATATGTATGTTGTAAACTCAATGAAGAATAGAATTTTAAGTGATCGTTGCCTATTTCTCTCTGCCCACACCCAAACCCACCAATACATACCCACGACAAATAAATTATAATTGCCCCAATTCCGATTTTCATTCATATCTGAAATTAATGTAAGGTCTTTTGAATATTTACATATCATTATGCTCATCTATTCTTTTTTCGTAAGATGGTTTGGTGTGAGGTCCACGTGAATGGGTGTGAATGGAGTCTAAATGATTATTTTTGTATGCATATAAACTAGAATTATGTACACGCACATACATTAAGTACATGCCCTTACCATGGTGGGATCAACATTTTATCAACTTGAAAACCATTTATTACTATTGGGCAGATATACATGGGTGTGATTTTCAACTATGGTTAACAAAAGTTAACATTTGATGTAGTTAATTATGGACAATTTTTATTGTAGTGTATACTGGTCAATTTTTGCATTTGTAATTATCATGGGAAATTTTCAATCATGGTTAATCTTGGTGGATTTTTAACTATTATGATCAAGAGAAAGCGGTATACGTACATTTGTATTCATGAATTCCTTATGTATATTAAAATCCCAGTCGATGAAGCATACCAAGTACAAACTTGTTGTGTGCACCAACATTTTCTACTGCATGTTTGTACATGCAATATTCATGTTCAAGTGTTTTGGTATAAATTACAATATATAGTCTTTCTTAGATTTAATTTATAATGTTCAAATATAACCCAAAAATTCATTCACCATTCTTACACATAAACATATTATTGTATAGAATATGTAGAATATCATAGATTTTGTAGCCACTCATAATTAATATTTAATCAACTAAGACATTTTTTTTCTTATTCAGGTGTAACTATTACCTACTCTCATGCTATTTGGATGATATTATAGTATCAAAGTGTTGCGTCAAAGGAGATTATTATTATTCATGGATCCAGTAATATTAAATATCATCTCCAAATTTATATCCCAGCTGGAATCCAGGATCTTGGCTTCGATGCTTATCTCATTGACCTTATATGTCATCAGCTAGTTCGATATACATGCGATGACTCATCGAATTGGTTCATGTATGGTTGCATTTTCCTTGTTTTATGGAAACAAGATACTTTTTCTATGCTGAGTTCAATTCTTAGTATTACTCCAACTTAGTTTATTATGTATTCATAATTAAAAATGAAGATGCTCGAGGCACATTGCATGAATTTGTTCTCTACAAAGAACCTATTTTTATCTGTTGGTAATAACCTACTTGAAAATATGTGGTTGTGATGGATGAATAAATTCTAGCAATTATCCCATTAGATGGTGAGGTGGATTGTTGCATAGTAATTCCTTTGGTGTGTATTTTCTTTATCTCCAAAAATGCTCTTTATTCCATGTTAATGAAAAATAAGCTACTTTAGTAAAGATATAATGACCTAAATAGTTGTGAGCCTTGAAACCCTTGAAATTAATTTGCCACAATGGGTCTTCATCTCCTGTCAACGACAAGTTTCTCATAGAAAAAAGGGCTCTTCGGGTAGGTAATTAATCTATTGTTGTTAGTTTGAAACACTTTAATATGGGCTTATTACTATATTCTCTAGGTGAAGATAAGCTTATTTTTGTATCCTCTCCCATGGCATTATGGTACTTAAGTTGTGGAAGAAAGCCCTAAATCGGACCATTCTACGCTGGCAGTGGAGATCACAATTTTTAATGGGAAAGGGTAAGCAAGAATGTTCAAAATTTGGAATATAAATCACAAGTCACAATCCATGTTGGATTGGTTTTGGTTTTTTGCACCACAAAATCTCAATCCACCTAGGATTGGTTTTGGTGGTTTGCACCAGACACCATGGAATGACACATATTAATTTAACACCAAAACCAACTTTTTTACAAACACCACTTTTGCACCATAAATATTAGCACCACTTATGTATCCCCACGTTATCACCACTTTTGCACCACTATTTGAAAATTGAGGATTTCCCAAATCCTTTACAAATAGCGGTGCTAATGTGAGGCTAAAATGCCTTTTTTCTTCTAGTGACGATATTTCTAAAATATAAATCTTCGTAAAGTTTCAAACTAAAATATAAATCTTTGTAAAGTTTGAAATTAACAATATTTGAAGGTATATGTGAGAGGTTACAAGAAAAATGTTTGTTAGCATTTAAGGCATTATTATGATAAACACAGCTCGTAAAAAAAAATCTATGGAAAAACACAACTTAGGAAGAAGGACACAATAATAGAATAATGGGGCTTTGTGATGCAGGAGAATCAAGGCTAAGCCAACAATGTGATTGAATGTTCACATGTTGTGGCTAGAAAGAGGACAAGCTGCCCTGAAGTGTGGAAGAAAAATTGTGTATGAAGTATTTTAGTATTTGCAAAATATGTATAACCAACTAGTGTGTTGTCAGTTTTTTTAGAAAATAGGACATAGTGGCAAGTTGATACTCCCTACGTGGAGATCAAGCCAGATAGGAAGTTTGTTGAATAATGATGGGGACTCATTCATTGTGGAGGAGGGTTAGTTTGTTTGTTTTCTGTTCAACCATATTGTTTTGGGATTTCAGATAGATGAAAAGGGGAGAGACAGGAATTAGGGTGGGGGGGCTCTGTGTGAGAGGGATTCGGTGGGATATTTTCCTAAATACTAGAGGAAAATGAGACTGGATGCGATTTCTTGCTACCAGTGAATGAAATTAGAAAATTATGTGTGCTCAATAGCATTACTGTGCATTTGAATGAAGAATGAGTTGAGATTCTATCAGGTAGAGCTGTGTGCAAGCGTTAACCTGATGTCTATGTGAATGAATCTCTATTTTGTGCTTGTGTGAACTTCCATGTATAGTTAAGAACACTCAAATCATTCGCAGACCATCTTTCAGTAAATAACAGAGGTAATTTCTTGTTGTATTCAGTTCAAGCTCGTAATTGTATGGAGTATGTGAAATTTATGCAGAGTATCGAAATACAGAGGCCCCAATCTCTGATCGAATTCATGTCTAGGCTGCAAACTATTGTTGTCGATCAGATGATATAGAGAGAGAAGGTAGCGACTGTGAAATCCAACGTTCAGAGTGTTTACAATTTCTCATTACCGGTTCAGGATTTGGCTGCGACTAGCTTAAACATTTGGTTGCAACTATTCAGGGTGGGTAGAGTAATATTTGGTTGCGACTCATTATAGTGGGTGGAGTATCAACACGTTGGGGAGAAATTCATATTTGGGTATGACTCATTTGGTTGCGACTCCAATTGGGGGTTTCCAGAATTAGTAAGTTTAGCCTAGTGTGGTACAAGGCTTTGCTCACCATCCTGCCACCAATTTTGGTATCAAAGCAGGCTTTGCTCAGCACGACAGAAGAAAGGCATGGTTATACGTGTAGGCAGAGAAAGAGCTCGTGGCAGAGGGTGACCAACAACGAATGTAGAAGTCATGGAGGAAATGAGAGAACTACAGAAACGTATGGAAGCTATGGAGATGGGTAGACAAATAGATCCAGAGTCAAGGGATGTGAGTGAGCTTGAAGAAGAGGAACAAGGAGAAGAAGCAGCACCCATGCAAGAGACACCAGAGCTGAGATACTTTTGGTCAATTCTTGGAGTAACTTCGAGGCCAAAACCTAAGTTTCCTACCTATGAGGGAAGCCTCACTGTTGAACATCTCATTGACTGGATCAATGAGTTAGACAAGTACTTTGAGTGTGATGAAATTGAAGAGAACAAGAAGGTCAAATTGGAAGTGACAAGATTGAAAGGGCATGCATCCCTGTGGTGGGATAGTGTGCAAGCTGAAAGGAGAAGGAAGAACACACCATTGATAAAGAGTTGGGATAGGATGGTGGCTAAGATGAGATCCAAATTCTTGCTAAAGGATTACCAGCTGACTTTGTAGAGACAAATGCAGAACCTTAGGAAAATATTATTGAATGTAAGAGAGTATACTGAAGAGTTCTACAAAGTAAACCTAAGGGCCGTCTATGTAGAGGAATCAGCAAAGAAGGCTGCTAGATATGGTTTAAGGATGGAAATTCAGGATGAGATCAACATGATATCACCGAGAAAAATGGAAGAGGCATGCCAATGTGCCTTGAGATCAGAAGAAAAGTTATTGAGAAAGCAGAGCTTCAATAGGGGAAGAGTTTCAGCCCAAGGAAGGGGGCGAACAGCTGGAAGAGGAAGGTTTACATCCCAAAAAGGAGAATCCAACAACTCAAACCAACAGGAGCATCAAGGTAGAGAAGGTGACTCAAGAGGGATAAAACCTTACCAAGGAGGTAGAGGTAAAGGAAGAGGAAAAGAAACTGTCTACAGGTGTTACAAATGTAACAAGTTGGGACACACACCCTTTGAGTGTCCTGAGAAGGAAGACATAGGAAAGAGAGGAGCCTATGTAGCTCAGAATGAGCAGCAGCAAGAGAAAATGCCAGTGGCTGAAAATATGCTAGAGACAGGAGAGGGTTTGATGATGAACAAAGTCTTATTGAATCCTGAGAAGGAGAAAGTGGAACCTGCTCAAAGGAAGGATTTATTCAAGACCATGTGTAAAGTCAAAGGTAAGTGTTGCAAGATGGTCATTGACAGTGGGAGCACTAACAATATTGTTTCCACAGAGATGGTGGAGAAGTTGAGTTTGGAGAAGACCAAACATCCTGTTCCGTACAAGGTGTCCTGACTGCATAAAGGACATCAAATCCTAGTAAGTGAACAATGTGAAGTTGATTTGCAAGTAGGCACGTATAAAGATAAAATTATATGTGATGTTATGCCCATGGATGTTTTCCATATTCTTCTAGGGAGACCATGGAAATTTGACAAAAAGGTGATACATGATGGTAGGAGAAATTGTCATAGTTTTGAGAAAGATGGGATAAAACATGTTCTTATTCCTTTGCAAGAAGGGAGTACAACAGGTCAACAAGCATCTAAGGTACTAATGTTGACAGGGAAGGAGTATTTACAGCAAATTGATGAGGAAGAACTTAATTATGTTGTTGTATGTAAGCCTAGAGTTGTAATAATGAAGACCAATATTGCAGATTTGCCTAAGGAGATTCAGGTAATGCTAGGTGAGTTTAGTGACATTGTGGTAGATGATTTTCCCAATGATTTACCACCAAAGAGGGATATAAGTCACCATATTGATTTTATTCATGGAGCAAGATTACCAAACAAGGCAGCATACAGGTTGACACCTCAAGAGAATGAAGAAGTTAGAAGGAAAATACAAGGACGGTTAGACAAGGGGAAGATTCAGAGAAGTCTGAGTCCATGTGCAGTACCTGTAGTACTCAGCCCAAAGAAGGAAGGTGAATGGAGGATGTGCACTAAATCCAGGGCCATCAACAAGATTACCATCAGATACAGATTTCCATTACCTAGGATGGATGACATGATGGATTTCCTGAGTGGGGCAACATGCTTTTCAAAATTAGATCTGAAGAGTGGATACCATTATATCAGAATTCGAGAAGGAGATGAGTGGAAGGTTTCGTTTAAGATAAATGATGGGTTGTATGAGTGGTTGGTTATGCCATTCAAATTTTCAATTGCGCCAAGTACTTTCATGAGATTAATGAATGAAGTCTTGAGAGATTTCGTAGGTAAATTTGTAATAGTTTACCTTGATGATATTCTGATTTTCAGTCAATCAAAGAAAGAACATTTGAGACATCTAAGATGTGTTTTGGAGAAATTGCAACAGGAAAAGTTGTTAGCAAATGTGAAGAAGTGTACATTTCTGAAATCAGAACTAGTATATTTGGGTTTTGTTATCTCAAGAGATGGTTTGAAGATGGATCCAGAAAAAGTGCAATCAATCATTGATTGGCCTTCACCTCGAAGCATATATGAGGTAAGAAGTTTCCATGGATTGGCAAGTTTTTATAGGAAGTTTATAAATAATTTCAGTGGTATTTGTTCATCTATCATTGAAACAATTAGGAAGGACAAACAGCCATTTCAATGGACAGCAGAGGCTGAAAGAAGCTTTCATTTTTTGAAGAAAAATATTATCGAGCAACCGGTATTGAGGTTACCAGATTTCAAACACCCTTTCCAAGTAAAGTGTGATTCCAGTGGAGTAGCGATTGGAGCTGCACTCAGTTAGGGAGATAGACCTGTATCATATTTCAGCGAGAAGTTGAATGATTCAAAACATAAATACTCATCTTATGACAAAGAATTTTATGCCATTGTTCAAACCTTGAAACATTGGAGACATTATCTGATGCCTAAGGAGTTTGTTTTGTTTTCTGATAATCAGGCATTGCAATACATCATGAAGCAACCTAAATTGAATCAGAAGCATGTCAAATGGGTTGAGTTCTTACAAATTTTTACCTTTGTGTTGAAGCACATAAGTGGGCAATCAAATAGAGTAGTTGATGCCTTAAGTAGGATACAATTGATTGTGCAAGAAAATCAAATCCATTTTTTAGGATTTGAATACTTAAGAGATTTGTATGAGACTGACATTGATTTTCATAATGCATACAAGGCTTGTAGGAATCCAGTGGAGGTAGACAGAGAGTCCTGGATTGACTATATGTTGCAAGATGGTTTACTCTTTAAAAACAGTAAACTTTGTATTCCCAAATGTTCCATGAGGGAGAACCTGATACAAGAAAAGCAGAATGGAGGGATGGAAGGTCACTTTGGAAGTGATTAAACCTTTGGATAGTTGAGCCATTTCTATTTTTGGCCAAAGATGAGGTCTGAAGTTGAAAATTTTGTGAGAAGATGTAGGGTATGCCAGCATGCCAAGGGAAGAAGCCAAAACATGGGCTTGTACACACCATTTCCAACTAGGCCTTGGGATTCTGTGAGTATGGATTTCATTTTGGGTTTGCCAAAAACTCAAAAGGGAATGATTATATTTTTTTAATTGTTGATAGATTTACTAATATGGAACATTTCATTCCATGTTATAAGACAAGTGATGCCACACACATTGCTAACTTGTTTTTCAATGAAGTTGTGAAGCTACATGGTTTACCTAAGATCATTGTATCTGACAGAGATGTAAGATTCACAGGTCATTTATGGAGGACCTTGTGGAAGAAATTGGGTACCATATTGAACTTCATTTCAGCATATCATCCACAGTCTGATGGCCAGACTGAGGTGGTAAATAGAAGTCTGGGTAACATGTTGAGAAGTCTAATCGGAGAAAATCCAAAACAATGGGATAAAGTGCTAGCTCAAGCCGAGTTTGCATATAATGATTCACCAATTTGAAGTACAAGAATGAGTCCATTCCAAGTTCTGTATGGTATGCATCCAAGAGGGGTGTGTGAACTTCATGATTTGGGTCAATTGGAAAAGAGAAGCGTGGATGGAGAAGAGTTTGCAACAAGGATCAGTGAAGTACAAGAGAAAGTTAAGGCAAGGTTGTAGCAAAGTAACACTAGTTACAAAACCAGAGCAAATTCCAGAAGAAGAGAGAAAAAATGTGAGGTGGGAGATTTGGTTTTAGCACATCTAGGAAAAGAGAGATTTCCAAGAGGAGAGTATAACAAGCTGAAAATAAAAATACTGGGCCTTGTAAAATACTCAAAAAAAATTCGGGAAATGCCTATGAGCTGGAAATGCCAATAGGGATTGGCATCTCACCTATTTTTAATGTTGCAGACTTGTATACTTATGTGTTCAATAATACAGGACAAATGACAAAAGGCAGGGACCCCGTGGACGGTCTTTAGTGGCTGAATCAGATGCCTATAGCCCAGCCATCAAAAGCTGAGTCTATCTTGGATACTAGAGTGTCAAAGAATACCAGGCAGAGAGATTACTTGGAATACTTGACCAGATGGAAAGGACATCCTGTAGAAGATTCTACATGGATAAATGCTAAAGAATTGGAGACAAAAGGTTTCTCAATAGTTGATCTACTGAACAGGATTTCAGAGTTTTAACCTTGGGAGTCTGATGCAGGAGAATCAAGGCTAAGCCATTAATGTGATTGAGTGTTCACATGTTGTGGCTAGCAAGAGGACAAGCTCTCCTAGAGTGTGGAAGAAAATTTGTTTATTAATTATTTTAGTATTTGCAAAATATGTATAACCAACTAGTGTGTTGTTAGATTTTTGAGAAAATAGGACATAGTGGCAAGTTGATACTCCATGTGTGGAGATCAAGCCAGATAGGTGGTTTTTTGAATAATGATGGGGACTCCTTCATTGTAGAGGAGAGTTAGTTAGTCTATTTTATGTTCAACCATATTGTTTTGGGATTTCAAATGAATGAAAAGGGGAGAGACAGGAACTGGGGTGGGGGGGCTCTGTACGAGAGGGAATCGGTGGGATATTTTCCTAAATACCAAAGGAAAATGAGACTAGATGTGATTTCTTGCTACCAGTGAATGAAATTAGAAAATTTTGTGTGCTCAATAGCGTTACTGTGCATTTGAATGAAGAATGAGTTGAGATTCTATCAGGTAGAGTTATGTGCAAGCGTTAACCTGATGTCTATGTGAATGAATCTCTATTTCATGCTTACGTGAACTTCCATGTACAGTTAAGAACACTCAAATCATTCGCAGGCCGACTGTCAGTAAATAACAGAGGTAATTTCTTGTTGTATTCAGTTCCAGCTCGTAATTGTATGGATTATGTGAAATTTATGCAGATTATCGAAATACAGAGGCCCCAATCTCTGATCGAATTTGTGTCTAGGATGCAAACTATTGGTGTTGATCAGATGATACACAGAGAGAAGGAAGCCACTGTGAAATCCAACGTTTAGAGTGCTTACAATTTATCATTAGCGGTTAAGGATTTGGCTGTGACTGGCTTAAGCATTTGGCTGCGACTGGCTTAAACATTTGGCTGTGATTGTTCATGGTGGGTAGAGTAAGATTTGGTTGCGACTCATTATAGTGGGTGGAGTATCGATACATTGGGGAGAAAGCCAGATTTGGATACAACTCCAATTGGGGGTTTCCAGAATTAGTAAGGTTATCCCAGTGTGGTACAAGGATTTGCTCACCATCCTGCCACCACTTTGGAATGAAGCAATCTAGGTGAATAGGATTCTAACCATGTCCACAAGGAGAAAAATTTGTCTATGATCCAAAACAATTTGCAAAATATCACCAATGAGTAAGAATATACAAAGAGTGTATAGATCTCTTTATAACAATTGAGTAAAGAATATACAAAGAGTGTATGTCTCTCATTTATAATAATTGTTGAGCATGAATATAAACCATCATGTGTTGGTTTTTCCACATAGGGTTTTTAAGGTAATCTCGATGTGAATGTAATGTTTGTATCATTCAAATCAATCTTGTTGCACTGTTGGTATAATTAATTGGGAACTTTAATTGTGGATTGCTTTATCCCTTGCATAAAGTAGTAGCTTGTGCATTGTGTAATTCACCCATAACATCACTACTACCATGTGTTTGATCAATGTCTTATTAACTCATCGATTCCTAGCGTTGTTCCACACTTATAACCAAGTCATTTACCAACTTTGATGGGATGGATATTAGAAATTGTGGTGTGTACAATTTTCTCTTATTGTTGATTTTCTTGTTTGATTATCTATTGTGTCCATTATGGATATTAGCAATGCTACTAACACTCTCCTCTAGATAGAGCTCTATTTTGAGTTTCCTTCTTTCAACCTCAAATGTTAGGAGAGATGGTTCCAATGAACCATGGCATAGTTACGCATCTTGTATCACAAATATTAGATCCATTGTCTTTGTACATCTCTTTCCTAGTTCGTCTCTCCATCTTTGGAGTTTTCCTTCTGGTTTTTAGGTTAAATTCATAATTTTCTATATGCGTCTTACTTTTATAGGAGTTTCCTTAGCACTCCCACTTTGTATTGACATCATGGTACCAACCAATCCCATTGACTTACTTTTGTGGTCATTTGTTGGACATTGATAAAATTATCTTATCTTATCTTATCTTATTTATTAAACGTTGGGAGTTTCAACTACACCATCCCTATGATTCCCCTTTGATTGGATTGTTGGATGGGTGAACCACATCATTGTTACTCGATTGTCTTCCTTGACACTATACATCAAGGACCATGCTACAACCAATCAATTACTTAGTCACACATTATAAATAAATGGTGAAATACATCTATAGTATGGATTATGGTGATACTGGTGAGGAGTAACATTTGCTTTCGTACATCACTAAAAATAACATATGGATATATCTCTTGAATGGGTAGAGTTTTGGTAATATGAAGCATTGAGTTTAAATATCTTAATAAACAGAAATTGAACTTGGCATTGATAAATGTTGTTGGACACATGATCTTTTACACAAGCATAGTGTGTATATATGGCTAGAGAAAAAAATTGAATTGGTTTTCCATTGATGTGAATTGGTCTAAGTTGGCAATGCAAAACCATTAAATCCAAGCCTTGAAACAAATATTAACAAAGATATGCATTGATGAAGCATGATCTCGTATCGTGATAATGATTAAAAAGACAAACAATTATTTTTAATTATGTAGAGCATCCATGATGATGAGACATACATACCATAAGCCTGTTATTTCTGAATCACATATGGTATTAGAGCCAAGTTGAATGTGTAACCTTGAAGAAGCCGCCAACACATTAAGGAAAAAGTAAACCCAATATGGGAAAATCATTCAAAAAAGAAATGTTTGATGACCTAAGGACCATCAATGTGCATATCTAAGAGGAGAATTGACACTTGAAGGATAAAATGCAACTTGGTTTGAAAAGAGGATTATAGACCTACAAGAGGACCTTGATAATTTTGCCACGTTGTTTCCTTTCTTAAAGAAATTGCTAGCTGAGAACCACGACTCTTTCACCATTATTATGTAAAATTGGAACAAGAGTTTAAAGTTCAACTCTTGCAATTGGGAGAGAATGTAATATAGATGAATGATCAATAAGAACAAAGTCTCAATTAGGCGATGCCTCACTTGTACTAGGAATTGGTAGCAAAGGAGAAGGCATTGGCCAAGTTACAATTAGTTATCCAGGAGACCAAGGAAGTGCAAGAATCTTCCATTGTTACTACAGAAGTCGACACCATGACCAAGACAAGCATGGTAAGGTCACCCTCCAAGAGATTTTCTCAATCTATTTTGGAAGAGTCCTTTGGTAATTTGAAAATCATACTAGAGGCATAGAATCCAAGTGAACAATACACATGGAGGCTTGGATTTTAGTGTTCAAGAGGAAGTGAGTGAATGCAACTCATCTCTTGAAATTTTGGCTCAATCTATGAACAGCAAGACAACCTTTGTCAAGGCGAGATAAATTGAATAAAATGTCATTTACGTTGAAGAAAAGGTAACATAAAAAGGAGAGTACAACAAACTATTACTCTAGCATGCTTGTAGCAGCTTGAATGAGGGATGCCAAGGGATGTTTTCACCATCCAAAAATCTGCACGAACTTGGAGGACCAATCAAACAAACTAGCAAGCACAAGGACAAAAACAAAGATGTATTTCAAAGCAACTCTTATTTATTTCCATTGTGTAATGCCCCTAAAATGACTGTGGACCTTAAGGGCACCTATCGAGTGACCCAAATGAACAACTTCGGTAAGGTGGTCTCTTGAACGTTGATATGTCTTAATTGATTGAGGAAAACATGAAGAGGTGAATGACGACAATAATTGATAAATGAATTAATGAATTAAAATGATATGTGTGGAGTGGGATAATTGATTGATTACATATTGCTTAATGAGTAGCCTTGATTGTGAAAAATGTGTTATGGGAATATGATGCTTAACGAATAGTTGTATGATGAATTATGAGATGAGAACAAAAGAAATACATATTGATGAAATGATTTACTAATTAATGGAGTGTATGATGCTATGAGTAAACTATAAGTTGCTTAACGATTAGCAGGTTTATGGATTGAAATATATCGAATGAGAATAGGACTATTAATATATGTTTCTGAGATGTGTGTAGTGACAGGTGAAACGGTTCACCAATGGACCCACCAAGAAATTGAAGGGCCGTAGAGTATGGATAATCACACATGGAAGAACGACCATGACACTACTACATTTTTGGCCTTTAGGGGGGGTTGTCTTCCGCCCCCAAAAGTGACCTACAGGGGGGGTTTTGGCTTTGGGGGCGGTTTTGGAAAAACTGCCCCTACAGGCACCGATGTTAAAAAAATTTCCCTTTAAGGGCGGTTTTTGATGAGATTGGAACCGCCCCCAAAAGTGACTTTTGGGGGCGGTTTGTGACCCCCCTCGTAGAGGTCTACGGAGGTGGTTTTAAACCCCCCTCGTAGACTCCTTCATAGAGACCTACGGGGGCATTTTTAAACCCCCTTCACAGAGACCTATGAGGGAAATTGTGAACCCCCCTCATAAGCTCCCTCATACAAACCTACAGGGTCAGTTTGGAACCCCCTCGTAGTTTGGGAAGGTAGATTCTCATTAATCACAGGTTTTGGCTGCTAAGAATATGTTAAAGAAAGCACATGTGATGAAGGTGTTGGTTGAGGTTGTTGAGAATAGGATGCAGAAGGAAACTATGATGAAGGTGTTGATAGAGGCTGCTAAGGAGATAAGGTGTAAAAAACACTTTTGATAAAGAAGCTAGTGGAGGATGCTGAGGTAAGGGCACGTAAATCACTTGTGAAGAAGGAGGTTGTGGTTGTTTCCCTTCAAATCCCACCTACTCAACTAATCTTCTGAACTCATGTCATGTAATATCGTGATTAAATGGTTCTTATGCCAGTGTAGATGATTAATTATGTTTCACAATTTGAACTTTTCCTGCTCTCACTAGGCAACAAACCTACAAATTCATTTCAACCCATAATTAAACTACAGCAACATCTTATGATAAGTTGCACACATATCATTCAACAACTCGATGGTGTTGTCTCTTAAAGTCGGACTGTGATTCCAGATCAAGCTTTGTGCAATTTATATGTCATGCTCAGCTCATAAAGATTCTGGAAAGTTGATACCAACAAAGATATTACAACAACAGTATCCCACCTAAAGGACATTAGGAAATATATTCCTTCTATTACATTGTATGTCATTGTCTGATAGGTGATAAACCTAAAAATCAGGTTCCGTTGCAAACTTAGTCTACTGGAAAATTTTGTCTACCACACCAACATATAGTCCGTATCAAATCCATAAAATTCCTCTTTAAAATAGTAGTAGCATAATCTCTCCTAAAAAATTCATGAGATCAATAAACAATTTATTCCATATTTGAGTCTTCTACAGCTATCTGAATTCCAAATTCCCAATGTTCAATATATCCTTCCAGTCCTTGGCCGTCTGACTGGTGAGCGGATGTCACAAAAGAATATATAAAATATTAGAAACGCAGTGTACCTTTAGAGATATTAATTCACCTGGGTCTAAGATTAGACATGACTGTTGCAATGATAAATGAGAATTGCCATATTAACAGTGAATCCTAGAGGCATTAGATCCGATAGATATTAAATTATATCCATGAAAGATTTTTATTACCTACAATACCTATCAAAAATAGGACTATGAATTCTATCATTAACAGGACCACGATATCTCTCGTAAAAGGGACTTGGAGCCCTTCCATAATCAGGACTAAGCCTTCTTGTCTGCCTGCCATCAGGACTAAGCCTTCTTACCTACCTGCCATAAATAGGACTGACAGATCAATCATAAGCTGGGCTTACCCACCTTCCTTAGCCACCTCTCCGTCCTGGGCTTTCCCGTTGACCATTTCTATCATCATCATCACGTATAGCGTACTCCACTGAAATAACACAGTCCATCAATTTGTTGCTTGAACCAATAATGCATGAATAAGTTGGTTACTAAACAAGAGTTTGGTTGGAAATAAAATAAAGACTGACATTAGAACTTAATATTCACAATAGAAGTTAACACCAGATACATATTCAATCAAATACAATGGTCAAGGCACCAAAGTTCAAAGACAAAATATGGCTACGAAAAGAAGCCTCACAGCTCAACAATCAAATATATTCCCTTGCCTATGAACATATGTTCACAATTATCCAACTGGACTATGCAATTAACAATGCTAATTGAAAGTTCCAATCAAGAGATGCAACTAGGAGGAAGTCTACATACATTCCAAAACCAACATGTTCTTTACGCATCTACGTATGTCAACAAAAAAAAAAATATCATATATGTATTCCCATACCTCATCTGTGTACACTCCAAGTCTTTTGTTTCTTCTTCCTATGTTTCGTATTGGATAAATGCAAAGTTGCTCCTGATCCTCACATGTAATAATTTACCATATGGCTCAAAATTTATCTCAAGGTCTCTAACCCTGGTTATTAAGGGATCAAAATTGATCACAAATAGTGTCTTTGTAGGTTTTTTGTTTGCAAGTAGCATAACACCCTCCTCCCGGTGTCTAACTCCACGGTCACCTTGCCAAGAATATATTTTTAGCAGAAGCCATGGGAGCATTAGTCTTGTCAAGCCAAAAAGAAACTGCAACAAATGATTAAACGATTAAACATAGCCTCTATATAATCCAAAATTTGAATTTCTGAGATATTGGAGCACCACTAGAGCTACTCGGAAACCTAGGGATTTGGACTTTCCATGACCCAAATATTTAGGTGCATGGATCAGGAACATTTAGTTGCGCTCAAATAGCTCAAGACTCAAAAACTCAAGGAAAGATAGGATAATTATTAGAACCTTACAAACCCTTTTTAGGATATATCTTTCTATTTATTATGTGGATATAGGTAATAAAAAAATAGAACAGATCTACGTGAATAAGGACACTTCCCATGCTTTGAATTTCAAGTCATAACCAGGAGTGCAATTTAAAAAAATCATTGCTAAAGATAGAAATGTTTACAAGTTTTGAAGTAAACTAATCTGTGACAAATTATTGAGAAGTTTCTAGGTTGAGCAAGGGTTCTAAGAATGAACTATTACCCATGACCACATAGGAAGTCCATTATGGTCCAAAAAAACTCAGCCTAAGTAGAGCACAAAAAGCAAACAGTATACTGTCATTTGGTGAGTGTCCCTTTAAACATGGCAGAAAATCCTAGGCTCTGCATTATCGAGGCATGAATCCAAAAAAAAAATTACAATATACCCCAAGTCCAAAGGTCAGCTTTCAAGGAGATAGTCAGCTGTCCAAAAGTCAAATCCAGGATACATCTTGTAATCCCCTCAACCTCCTAAAGCATGATCATCAAATTCAACAAGCAAACAAATCTAAACAATTTCTACATCACTGATAGTTCTAGTATTTTCTTACCAATCAATTTCAAGGATCTTATGAATAAAGAGCTGAAAAGAACAAAGAATAATGGAACAACTTCTGACTGCAATGATTTGGCGGAATGATGATGCTAACTAATCTCACTAACAACTTTTTTTGTATGCCAGGTCTGTCAGCCCAAGGAAGGTTGGTAGCTGCATCCTGTGTCCTAGAAGTGATTTTGATTTTTTTTTCTGAATCTAAACCGATGTGCTCATTATTCAATTTATGCTATAATGTAGTATTCAGGCAGGCAGCTGCTTGTAAGGATAGACAAGTTCTCTGAGCTACAAGGAAGTGCAACCACTTAGTTCATCTAGTATAGGTATTGTATAGTATGATAACATGATGTGTATCCATAAAAATAGTTATTCTCCAAAAAAAATATTGATGAGCCACCTCTGCAGACAAATTTAAGAAAATATTACATGATAAAACAATATGTAAATATTACAAAGAATACAAGAGCAAACTAGAACATTACCCTTTCCCACTCCACAGAAAGGTGACGCCTTTGCCGGCCAAATTCTGTGTTGTCGAGACCTCGTATAGCATCTTCTGCATCGCGCTCATCTTCCATGTACACAAAAGCAAAACTTGCATTACAGTGGAAATGTCATAAAATGGGCACCTCCTTAATTTGATCATCATAAACAGAACAAGGCCAAACAATGCTTTCCCTCTACAGATATACAGAAAAAACAACACCTGCAAGCCATCTTATAAATATCTGCTACACAAAAGGATGTCAGGAACATACCTTGCATGTTAAACTAAAGGGGTGTCAAGATAGTTTAATCCAAAGTCAGTGAAAAATCATTGCAGAGTAATGAGTGCCCTTTGCCAACTACACTCTGAAACTGACAGTAACAATGAAGTATGGACTCTTGCATGTATCTTGCTTGAAAGCTGGATAAACTAAATTGTTGTCAAGATAGTTTAATCCAAATTCAGTGAAAAATCATTGCAAAGTAACAAGTGCCCTTTGCCAACTATGCTCCAAAACTGTCAGTAGCAATGGAGTATGCACTCTTGCATGTGTCTTGCTTGAAAGTTGGATACTTGGAAAATATGGTCATGAGAGTGATGAAAAATAATGATCTAAGAAATGTACAAATGCCATTTGCAATCATTGAATGAAACGAGGAGCTGAAGTTCTAGCAAATAGACATTGTCGACATGAAGGAATATGCACAGTAGTTGAGGAACCACAAAAACCATGAATGAATGATGAACTTAGAGAATTTTGCACCAAAAAAAACTTGAGTGAAATGGTTTACTCAGGAAATCAATGCAGATAAAATTCAGCCTGCAGCATTGGACACAAAGCAGAAAGGCCATCCATCACATCTTTTACCATATACTATGAGAGACTGGAAAAGCTTGGTCCTCACATGATTTTTAAGCATATGATGTTAAACACAGTATGTGGCCAAATGAATAGTTAGGCACTTATTAAAGACACACCAACAAATAAATCCAGCCTGTAACAAAACCTGACTCTCTTCAAGCAGAGTGGCTCCTATTTGAATAGGTTTGTCTTATCAGGAGGCATGCGGAGGTCAGAGTCAAGACTAATGGCCCACCAAATGCTACTGAGATACATCAACCAAGCAGTGAGCACCATTAGGTGTTCTTCAAAGCAATTTGCAGATCTCCCCAGATCAACTGGAACAATAGAATCTCATATGTGGGGACATGTCTGCAGAAGCGTATGTTAAGTACCATACTAGCAGAGACCCATCTTAACCACAAACATAATACTAATAATAATCTAATTTTAAGAAATTTTGCATATATCATCTCCTGGAAAGTATCGGAGAGGGTCTGGTATACAACTTCTCGATGGTATCGGCAGAAAATATCGAAAAACCTCGGAAAATGTCACAAGACCTCAAAAAAATACAAAAAAAAATATTTTTCTTTCAATTTTTTAAACATCTAAAGCAACAGCAACATCAAATAGACATATTACTACACAAATATGATGATACAACTAATAAATAAGATGCATAAGATGTCAAGTGGTCACATATCATTACTAAACTGAAAATTCTAAAACGTGTTCCTGATAGGATGATACAAAATCACATCAAATGATCAAAATAAATGTATCTCATAAGATGAATCACCATGAGTCATCTAGATACTAAATAGTACATAATACAATGAAAACGATAGATCATAGGAATCCAAATCATCGATTCCCTCCACCCCTTTTACAGGTAAAGGGCACCACTCTTCCTCTGGAAGCAATAGGTGGTCGTGGAGGTACTCGGGATGAGCTTGGAGTGGAAGCTCCAGCTGCTCCAGCTGAGGTGGAAGGTCCTTGGCTTTCTCCTCCTTTGACGGATGCACAATGTTCTCCCACACCCCTCTAGCTCTCCCACACTCTTGGAATCAAACAATGAGCAAAATAAACCCAACCTGCAGACTTAAAACCCAATCCCCGAAGACTTAATCACACATTCCAGCAGCAGGCCGATATTTTCAGTTGATTCAAGATATTTTCAGAATGTGGCACAATTTTTTGAATGTGTCACAATACTTTCAAAGTATCAGAAATATCAAAATAAATTGAATCCGATATATCGAAAGGGGGAAGGGGGAATAACTCGGCGATATATCCAATATTTATGATATATCACCAATATGTGCAACACTGATTTTAAGGTCATAAACAAACAAGCTGGACACCAAATTTGTGTATGATACCCCTTGTTTGTGGGACAAGGAACCCCCTCTATGCAGCAATTTGATTGCTAAATTCTACATAGGCGTACATACCCTACCCCCTTCAGATTTGAGAGGGACCAAAGAAAACCCAAGTAAAAACTTCTCACCACTTAACAAATTCAGGTTTAAGATGGATCTATACTACTTTACTTTTTTTTAACACTTCTTTGACATTAGATGGACACCATTTTTTCCTATTTTATTTTATTTCCAATAGGATCTCCCACCCAGGGCTGTAAGAAAGCCTTGCATCTCTCAATACTTGGGGACCGAGTAATCTTGGAGGACAGAGTAAACATCCATGCGTCTGGGTTGTTGGGCACATGCAAGAACATGGCTAAGAGAGGATATAGATCCTCAAAGACTAATTAGGGCAATGCACAGCAAATGGTGACAATATAATTTATTTACAGATCACATAGAAAGGTATGGCATCTATTGTGACATCTTTCTAGTTACATGATTAACACTAGGATTATGCAACTACTCTATTCCATACCACCCCTTTTCTTTGCATATAAGCAATATATTCATGACTTGCCTATGTCTACAGCCATTCAAACCACGTACCTCTAATTTTGTATGCCAAGAAGATCCATCGATAAGGTGTCTTTTCCATTCCATGTGGAATTCTGTGATTACATGAATTCATCATTGTTTTGTTCTACTCTTCATGGTCTCATTTGTTGTATCCAATACAGGGTGATTTTCTTTTAAGAAAGTTCAAGAAGAAACATTTAGTATTTGGTACGATTTCTTTAAAGAGACGATGGTTTGAACCACAAAATATCAAAGCTTGTGTGATGAAGCGATCATTATGGAAAAAAATGGTGCTAGTTCTTCATAATAATCATCTCTTTGTTAAGGGTTGTTCATTCACTTTAGTGCCAAAGATGTTAATTTGTTTTATGTCTTAACATAAAATTTTGTACTATCCTTTTTCTAATCTCTTTTAATGAATTCTTGTTACAGTGACCCCATCACCATTGGATTTTGTCACATTGACACTTGCTTCTAGCATTCAACATCTAAAAAATTTATCATTATTCAAAAAGTAACTGCATTCTTCAAGGGTCAACTCACTTTAGTTTTGATCTCTGGGTTTTGATTTAGATTGATGTATTTCCTAAGTGTGCTTCCCTCATTAGAAAAGGTAAGTTGTTAACATTTTGAGGTGGCAAATGATAGATGACATCAAATCTAGATAAATTTGATCTATGGGGCCATCTAGTTTCTACATCCCAAGCTTTCCTTCTCAAGATAAGGCTTATCAATTGCACTATTTATTTGGTACCATTCAATTACAAGGAGCATGGATGTTGTGTTAATGGTTTTATAATCAAGCTATATTCAATCTCTCTGGACTAGCTCTTTTCTACAAGTGACTACTTTAAATCTTTCTCCTAGCTAGATGATACTAACCAGGTCCAGACTCCAGAGATTGATTTGCATTTTCTAAGCAGAACTAGTTTCCAAGAGGTATCCCTCTAGGACTACCAATTATCACTCTTCTCTTTCCCACATTTTATACCATCAAATTATAACCATTTTGCACAATTCCTTTTGGTTCAACCTAGGGATCCAACCCAACAAACTATCAGAAATTCTAGGAACACCCAATTTTGATATTCCAAAAATCATATGCCTTGCAAAGGCCCTAGAAGCTCCAAAAGAGGAAAGTAGAAAATGATTGCCACACTTCTAGATTTTCTTCAGCATCAAGGAAACCATAATTTCAAAATCAAAAGCATTGTGAACCACATCAGACATTGTGAGGGAGCCTCAAACTCCAATACTTTGTGCTTTTTAGTTATAACTGTGTCTAAGCAAAATTTAGTCTACAGTGTCACTGAGAACTTCGATCACCCACATAGCTGTGAAAACTACACCTATGTACAACAGTCTACTAGCCCCAAACCACCCAGATCTTTTTCTAAAGAGAAAATATACCAAGCAACCAAAAGGGGATGCTTTTTATCTCCAGGTTTACACCAAAGCAGGTTCCATAGAAGAAATTTTTCCAATCTAAGGAAGAATTTAGAATCATTAATTCCAACTAGGATTCTATGTAGAAAATTATGGATCAATCAAGAAACACCCGCCAATAAGGATTGACCTACTCAGGATGTTGCCAAACCAATAACCTAACATTTTGTTTTATGCTCACTCACTTTCACACCAAAAGCAGAGCTAAAGATATTGAAGCTCGGAATGGCACCTTTAATGATGTTGAGTCAAGTAAGGAGGTAAGGCTGAGTCATCTGCAAAATGAACATTTGGCATTTCTTGGCCACTAAAGAGGTTGATGACTATGATCGCCCATGGGCTCTGGCAACCTATGAGATGTATTTAAGAAAATTAGTAGTAATAACACAAAAGAGGAGGGGAAGTGCACAACCCTCTCTAGTAGAATATAAAATGTAAATCAACTCCATTACTAGCCCACTGAGTTGCACCTTTAACCAAAGCCCATGAAAAAATTGAAAATAACCAACTGAGCATGTCTAGAATAGAGTCTCATTTGATCCTATCCATTATTACAAGAATTGCTGAGTCATCCAAGTACTCGGCAAGTCTACTTAGCTCAGCTAAAAGATGAGCTAAGTTTGCTCAGAAAGTTAAAACTCTGACAATCTTAGTCAAACCCACCAACACTTGGCAAATTTTTAAAGACTCAAGAATCACCAAGCACAACACATACTTGAGCAACAACACATAAAACCTAAAAGTATTGACAGGCAGAGCCATCTACATGCATATTGCAGCCAGATTTGGACCATTTTCTGGGATTTTCAATCAATATAAAAGGACCAAGCACTAGGTAACTGAATTTTGGCATTAGATATCGATTGGGAAACAAAATTTACAAAGCTTTACAGTGAAGGGTATTCCAAATCAAGTGCACCCACCTTCCCCATGTAAAGTTTTCACAAAGATTGAAAGTAGTTTTTGTTTTTTTAAATTGGACTTTTTTAAGCTTTTCTTGGTTGGTTTTTTCACACAACCAAGGATATGTCATGGAATGAAAAATCTCAATTTTTTGTGATTTTTTAGTAGTTTTTGAGTTTATTTATTTTCCAAGTTTTATGCTGAGATTTTCCAGAGTCCAAACCATATTGTTATTTTTCAGCTGGCTGAGTAATTCCTGAGTTACTCAGGTGACTTTGATCCCATCATAAGCCTTAGCAAAATAAATCTTTAGGAAAAAAGCTTTTTGGCCCATGTGTTGGCTTCTCGTAATAAAAGAAGGTTATCAAGGATGAGTCTGCAATTAAAAAAATACGTTTGCTTTACCTAACCATTCTAGATACAACTCCAACCAGTCTCCTAGCCATGACCTTCTAAGTCACATTCTGTGAGGTCATACATCTCCAACCTCCAATTATGTCTCTATCTAAGCCTTTAGGAATCCATTTACAAACCCCGCACTAGTTCAGTTATCAATATCTAAGAGACTCATAAGAGAGCTTCTATAAAGGTCCAGACTCCAAACTAATGGCATCCCATATCAACCTATAAATGTCAACTAGACAAGCCCATCATCACATAGCAATTTCACTTCTTCCATAACCTAGAAAATTCAAATTGATTTGATCTCCACTGTCAACAAACCATCTAATGTACTAGCTTCCCACTAAGACAAGGTTGAACAAACTAATGATCCACGACAGACTTTATAATCTCTCTCAATTTTCAAGTGTAAGAACTTACAGGGAGAAGTCATCTGAAAATGGGTGTGGAAAGCCTCTCTGAGCTCCTTGGAATCCTCTGTATATATACCCTAATTAAGTTTCAAGCAAAAAATTATGTACTTGCTTCTATTTCAAGTAGTCAAATAATTCCCATGGAAATCAGAAAGTCCTCTTTCAATGGTTTCTTGGAAAATCTAGTTGGGTGGCATAGTAAAATTTCTAGGAACATAAAACTCCTGGGTGAAAGAATTGTTCAGTAAACTGTAGCTTCTTTGGTAGAAACTCTGGTTATGTATTCATTCAAGGAGGAGAACCCTTTGTCCTAGGAAGTAGCCATTCTTGCTAAGTGGTGTGTGTGGCATCCTAAGAGCCCTGATATGAGGATAATTGGAAGAAGAGCCAAGTCCAATAGTCAAATATGGGAGGCCCCTCGGGAAGGGTTTTCCAAACTCAATTTTGATTGGGAATCCAAAAACAATACTGGAAGAGCTGGGGGGGTGATGTTACCAGAGATAGGAAAGGAGATTTAGTTCCTTGTTATGCCTTAGAGTTGGGTTCGAACTCTAACATAGCTGTGGCAAACGTAGAAGCCAGAGGTATGAAGGAAGTGGTTAGAGTGGGTATTTGAAACATCATTGTGCAGGGTGATTTGACTATTGTTATTTGGGGTTTATCTTCATGCTCATTAAGCCATTTGCATCTCAAATCAATCCTTCAACAAGCTACACAGGCAGCCTCCTCTTTCCAGAAGGTTAAGTTTTTCCATTGTTATAGGGGTGCCAATAAGGTGGCCAATCTCTTAGCCAACTTTGAAGCAAGTCTCAGCACATCAGTTGGATCAATATTTTTTTGCAGCGAGGATGCAAAGGAAGTGCAAGGCATGGAGCCTCACTTAATGAGGCTGATTTTTCTTAGTTCTGCTCTGCAGCGGAAAGAAGGGACTTCTTCTTCCTTTGCAAGATATTGTGGTTTGCCTCTCAGACCAACAATTATCTTCATATGGTTTGTTCTTTTAAGCACCATGGCTTTTATATATGTGGTTTTCATGGGGGGGAAAGTTAAGAAACCTTCTCTCAAACCCTGAGGGGTCTGCTTTAGGAGCTATCTAGTCTTTTTAGACATAGGCCTGTTTCAACAGAAAAATCCTTAAAATTGTAGGGTTCAACTCTGCCTACCTTAGGATCATATTTTCAGCTAGCAAGTATATTGTTTCAAAAGTTCCAGCATTCATGAATAGGTTCTGGCCCAGAACTAGCACATAAAGCAATATCTTTCCTTAGAGTTGTGTTTGGGCTAGGTTTATCCTACCCTTTTGCATTGTTTTCTATTTTGATTAGCTAGTTCTATGTAATCCATTATCTTGTTGTAGAGTTTAAGAATTGATATTGTTATCTTGGTGAGCATTAAACCTCTACGATGAAGACTCCGCCTTCTTTTGTATTCTATTTCCAAGGGAAACCTTGGGTTTAATAGCTTCGTCAAAGTCTTCGTTGATGCCAAACTTTAGATTAATTTGTGGTAATTTTTGTCATTTGCCATGGTTTGATGCTACAAGATCATAAAGCATAGTTGCAGAACAGTCGTTTTAATAAATTAATAAAACCTCATGTTGCTCTAGACAGTTCGTCAGTGACAATTCCAGCTCCCAAGGACAGGTTAGTAGATAAGTAGGTCAATGGGACTAAAAAATTCATATAGTGTAGGTACATACTAAGAGTCTGAAAGCAACTTCTATATCGATACTATCAAAAACAGATAAAAATAAAGTATCTAGATAACAAAAACTATAAGAGAAGGTACAACCACATGATAAATTAAAATAAAAATAAAAAAACTAAGAGTAGTAGACTTTTTTGTATTCATTGTATCCATGTAAACCCCAAAAATAGGATTTTTGTTTCTTAATAAGGTTTTCAAAAGCCACAAAAAACAGTAGTCAAAAAAGAATTTTAAAGACTCATCCTCTAACTCAACCCAGCTCTGTTAGCTCTAATTGTAGGAATCTCTTACCTTGCACTCCATTTTCTATAAAGCATGCTCAACCTCAACAACCTCATCCATAGAAACATTATAGGAGTTATCTTTAGTACTTAGCTAAGCTTTACATTCCTATCCCTTTATCACCCTCTACATACACAACAACTGGCCCTAACCTATTAAAAAGTCAAAAATATTAATTATCAGGATCTTGCCCCTTATCAACAATACCATTTGTCAACTAAGGTTCAATCCCACACATTGCCCCACCTTTACCCTGAGGATAATCAGGCACCAATAGAGTCATTCCATTCAAAATCAGCAAACCATCTTAATTTGAAGCAATTAACTCTCAATTATTCTAAGAGCACATTTGATTTCCGTTGTTTGAAAAATTATCTAGTGTGCTTTGTGTACATGTGGGAAGCACCCCTTATGTTTCAGGACATAAAGTTAATCTTTATTAGGAATGTGATTCGCAGTGTTCTCTAATGCTTTGCAAGCATCAATCAAAAAGCTCTATAGATTTGTTACCATAATTAACATTCTATTGCAAGATGTGAATTGCAACTACAGGCTAAGCTTGATATGAATGAGACTAGGCCTTTGTCTATCCTTGTTCCAAGCCACCACAATGAGGTTCAAACTTCTGCACAATATTTTCAACCGCCCTATGTTTTCTTGGAGCTTAGCCCTTACCTTCACCTAAACAGCAAAGTCAATATTGTTGAAAAGGTATTTTTCGGAACCCACTCCTAATGCATCTTCTTACCCTTTTGCTTCATCTTCCTTATTTGGTGCTACCAACACCCTTGTCCTCTTTAATAATTCCAATTATTGTGGAGAAGGCATGCACAGAATTCATGAAGAAAATTATGCTTTTAGAGAATTATTTCCCACCCTTTGCAGTCCATTCTCATGGAACCCAACCTAGTAAAAGTTCAAATAATGAAGATAATTCCTGACCAAAAGGTGCACCTAAGCCAATACCAGAGAAATTATTCACAAGGTTCAATGGGAGATCAATCAGATCCAGAGGAACTTCAGTCGAGCAACCAATTGAAATCTATCAAGATAGATGTATCAAATAATTCCTCTTTTTGCAATATTAACTATTTCTATGATTGATACTAGCATGGAAATAAGGTTCTAGCATGTTTATAATAACTAATAAGTAAAATTATACGGATAAAGTGGAGAAAAAGAAGTCAATTAATATAATATAATAATGGTTTGTGAACTCTAAGATCAACCATTTTGTAAATCTTTGTGCTTTTGTTGGGCTTAGGTATTATTACTATTATATAATATATATTAAACATTATGACCTATCAAAAAATTAGAAAGTCCAATGGAACTTTCTTCCCCTTCGATGAAAGAATACAGAATGGAAAACTTTTAAAAATCCGGCAAAAGTAGAAGCTTCAAAGCCATACGCTATGACCAAAGAAGATGAAGAAGAGAGAAAATAGTACAAGACTCAAAAGATGATGGGTCCAGTGAATGCAAAGTGATCTACCAAGAAAAGGGTAAATCTTAAAAGAAGATGGCTAAATCATCAAAGCAAGAAGGCGGCTTAGATGATAATGGATCCAACAAATGTGAAGTGCTCTACCAAGAAAGTATAAATTCAACAAAAATAACTAAATTATCTAAGAATGAAGATGATATAGATGGAAAAAAAGCTTAAAAACAATTTTCACATCAGAAAAGAATTTCAGTTGTTCTATAACCTGTTATAGAGGAAAACTAACCTCGTACTCCAATATTGGACTTTAGAGATACTAAATTTTTGTGAAGATAACGTGACTTTTTTCCCTCCAAAATGTCACATAAAATGGAAATGAAAATTAACCTAACATATTTTAGGGAAAACCTAAGGCTATTTTCATTAAAATATATATATAGAAAGAGGGAGAGAGGCCAATACGAAAATATTAACAGGGATGGGAAGTGCCCAGGGAGGTGTTGGGGGCGAGGGTCTTAACTTTTCCATTGGCCAGTAAGGGATATGCTTCCAGAAGTGGGGAAATATTTCTTCAACCACTTCACGTAGTCACAATATGAGCTTACAGAAAACATCCTCAACCATGTCAAGAGCCCATTGAAAGGGAAGAAAATAAAAAATGGATCCACACCATGTCTTCTTATTATTAAGGGATATTTCTAAACTGCAGTACGCAAGAATCCTCCAATAGGAAGAAGAACCAGCCTCCAAAGGCTCATATTATGGGATGGATCCTCTCAAATAGACCTGAAGCCTTCCAAAATGTGGAACACTATCTTCAAGTGCGGATATTGTTTTTCCCGAGACTGAAAATGATGAAGTTTTAAGGCCATTTGTGACTGCCACTACAAGAAACATCCTGAAACGCTAAGAACATGCACAACTTTGGATTTGAGGCCTCTTTACTGTTGTTTAAGGCTAAAAATACTTCAACAGGCTTAGCAACTATGCCACAAGTATCTTTTATGTTAGGAAAACAAATATTATTAAGCCCTCAATACAGTGCCTCGGGGCCATTAGTAATCAAGCAGAAACTTATTTGCAGCTTCAATGAAGATGGCTTCAATGGTTGATAGACTCCAAAGATGAATACAATTATAAAATTAACTCCAAAGCATAATCTAAAAGCTATAAAAAAAGAATGAGTCTTCTTACATTTGAAGCTTATCAAGGATAAAATTTAAATTCAAGCATATAAGGCCTGCATACATTAACTCGATTTGTCTCCAGAACCAAGTTCTAGAATCTATAAGACCTGTGTACATTTACTGAAAGCAATCTAGAAGAGTTTAAGGGATCAAAATTCCATTTTGGTAGGTGTGCAACTGATAGATAATGACAAATTGAGATAATTTTGTTGGCCTCTTATTTTGACTGTTCCGCACAATATTTTCTAGTTTAAGTCTCATGAAACCAAGTAATCATCAACTTTATTTAGTGTTGTTTTGTGCACGGTTATGCCTTTTGAAGAGCAACATTGCTAGGAGATTTGGTAAGTGACTTTTTAATTGTTTATTTATTATTTTGCTTTGTTTTATGTATATAATGGAACCTTTAGTTTTCATTTAATAATGGGTCAATTAATGAGTCTTTATTTCTTTTATGCAGGAGTCTTTTGGTTATTTGGCCCAACGCTTGTCCCGGCGCTCCAAAGAAGATCTATGTTGGCTGAACCAAATATTTGGGGGATTTTATTGCTCAGGATAACATCTTGTTTGATTTCCAATCGCTTCCAGGACGCAGGTGCAGTTATCCAGTGTTGTTCTGAGGATGTCATTTGCTCATTTCCGTCCTTGATCAGGACCCTGATTTTGGGCTCAATTTCTGAACAAACGGTTGGGAATTTTTCAAAACGGTTCGAAACCCACTTCACAAATGGCCCCATTTACCCCTAGCTGCGGGTAGTTTTCAGAATTTCTGAACGAATGTGGAGAAATCCTTTCCGAAACAGACGTGGTTTTGCCAGATTTGGTGTTGGCCGTTTTCTGGGTAGTTGCTCGAATTTCTGAATTTTGGGATGGATCTTGTCCATCTATAAATAAATCCTTAGGAGGGATACAAAAGGATAAGACACTGTAAACTCTGTTTTTATTAATTGATCAAGTGTTTATCCTCTCAAGGCTTTGATTTCAGACTTGTGAGCGTTGAAGGCTGGGCCCACCTTCAACACTGACCATCTGTGCATATTATTGTTTTCCTTTGCTGTAAGTAGAGTCAGATTACCTCTTTTAAGATTGTTTTCTGTAGATGAATGCCAATAGCTTCATTCACTTGTGATTTGGAATGGGATTTATGTTTGCAGAAGACTAGTTGATATCATATGTGTGATGAGTCTGAAGATATTTAGTTTAGCTTGAAGAATCGATTTGGTAGAGTAGTAAAAGTGAATTTCATATTCAGTTTGCTGTAGAATTGACTTAATGGAGGATTGAAAATAGAATGGTATTTCATATTTCTTTTATTGCCAGCGTGACATTGATTAGTGAATAGCTCCAATACTTGTTTAGAATCCTTTCGGCTATCGAGTTTACCAAACTGTAGGGTATTTTCGGATTGTAGTATGTGCATTTTAACAAGAGTTTGCAGTAGTTGTTGAATGAGCAGAGGGTTTATAGACTTTAAATTACAGAGTATTTAGGGCTTTTATTTACTAAGTTCTTTTCTTGACAGGTTGCTTGCTCTGAAGAATAGATCATAATTGCTGTAGCTTAGTATAGATTGTTGATTGCTTTGAAAGATTGTTGTAGCTTAGTATAGATTGCTGATTGCGTTGAAGATTGTTGTAGCTTAAGGCTGTGGTAGGTTACATTGAATTTGAAAGAATTATAGACTGTAAGATAGATATTGGTAAGTTGATTTTCTTTCTTTAGGACAGACCTAGTAACCTTAGCATTGATCACTTAATAAAGTAATAGTTTCATCAATTACATTTTGCTTTTGGTTTGTGAGTAGACTAGAATTTCTTTAAGTTACTATCAGCATGAGCATTGAAACTACCATGCCCGCACATATAGTGTAGCAGCTCGAAGTTTACGCACCCTGGTTGACAATTAATTGAAGGTAAATTAACTAGTGATAATTTTACCCAACATTTTGGCGCCGTTGCCGGGGAGTTGCTTCAAGGTAAGCTGGTATTTTGCTTATTTTTTTGAATTTGATTGAGAAGTTCAGGTAGATAGGATCCTTTTACAGTATACAACAAGGTGGAGGGGAAACATTAAGACGCAAAGACAAATTCACGATGGGATTCCCATGGTGTAACAGCCTGCCGCATCCACTTTAGTGGGTTGCCCCAAACCCTTGTTGTTTCCTTCTGGCAAGTGTGTTTGTTTTTTGTATGTTTGATTTATTTTGCTGCAAAAGTGTGTTTACCTTTCCTGTAAGGCGTGTTTACTTTCTTGCAATTTAAATTCATGCAAGTGTGTTTTTCTTTTTGCAAGTTTGGGTGTGTTTACTTTCTGCAATTTAATTTCAAGAGTGTTTCATTTTATGCAAGAGCGGTGTGTAGTCTTGATTAGAATCATTTAAAACACATCTAAATCAAATAAAAATAAAAACTTGGGTGCTGTAAGAGCCCCAGACATTGATCCTTGTGCGAAACATGAACAAAACAACTGACAGAAATGGATACAGAAGTAACCATCAATTTGGGAAAACTTTCTCAAATCCTAGCTGCAGTTGGGAGTTCTTCTTATCAGGTAGAACACATACTGACAGCAGTTAAGAGTTTATCTACCTCTCCTGACACAACAAATGAACCAAAGTCCCAAGAGCCACAAAAAGACATTCCTTGCCAAATTGCAGAGGAAATTGACAACTTGGGTGTTACATTGGATGGAAAGCAGCTGAAAATTGAGGAGGTATCAACAAATTCTCTATGTACTTCCGAAATCAATCAATCAAAAGAAGGGGATCTATATGATATGATGAAGGAAGGTGAGTACCAGGACTACTTCGAAAGTTGGTTCCAAGAGGCAACCAGACTACAACACCATTTCCTCCTTCAACACCTTTTGTTGCAGAAGCAAGTAAGTCGGTTGGTTCCCCATGTCCAGGTAATCATTGCAAATGTGGATAAAGGTATATTTTTAATTTTACTTCGCACTTGGTTACATTGGAAGAATTCCTATACTTGAATAGAAATGTTTTTCTTTCTTCTTAGGTAGAATAGGAAAATATGTATATAAATAAATAAATAAAAGTTGCATGTTCAGTTTAGAAATTAATGCAACTTCGTTGTTTTTTCTTTCTTTTCAATAAAATGATAAGATCTTTAACCAGAATTTAACCTTCTCTCCAATCCATACTTTTAGAAATTTATTATAACAGCAGCTCATAGCAAGGAAAAATGCCAGAGGGTAATATGAAATTGTGACTGTTTTTAATAATGGTTCTGTAAACATAAGACTAATTGGTGATGAACAAGTTGCAAATGGACATCGGTTAAAGATATTCTCTTCAGTGAAGCTCAGGATTTTTTTTAAAAGGAAAGGGAAGTCTTTTTGTTATTATTCCTATTTTTAGCCATTGATTATTTTTACAAAGGACTGTGTTAATTTGAATTAAATTTCTGAGTTTCACTCGCTGATTGGAATGCCTGTATCAAGTAAATAGATGTGTGCTGATAGGTTTTTCAGACTTGTCCTCTTTATTCATATGAGTACTTTTCCACCTAGCATTGTCCCCATCAGTGATTTAAGCTTCAAAAAGTGGTTTTTACTTATGAACTTATGGGTTACTAGGACCATTTGACTTGGTTTCACACTAGATGGAATGAGGAAATTGTTTTTAATAATGACAGTTATGGTATTGAGTTACTCTTCTGTCAGGCACCATTTTGGAAAAAGGTATCTAGGACTGGGCAGTCTGGTGGTTATTATCTATTGGCTTCAATAAATATCAAATACATATATATACAGCGCAGCCACTTTATGACTTTCACTTTCTACTGTTGCAAAGGTTAGTTGTTCATCTGGGCAAATTTTTACAGGCATGTACAAAGAATACTCTTCCAATTCTGGTACCATCCCACTCCTAGATGGTTTTCAGAGCTGCTCCCCCACTCATCTATGCATGAGCAAATCATAAAATTTATCTTTAAGATGAACTTGGGACAAGGGCCTCTGATAGAAAATGGGTGCAAGAGGTTAACCCGCCGGGATACTGAACAGGTCCGCTGGCAGCGGGTACCGACCTGTGGTATAAACAGGCAAACCCATCAGGGTACTGAACGGGCCTGTTGGCAATGGGGCATCTGCCTGGGGAAGAAGCTTCTTAGATGTTACAGTTACCCCACCGGAGTACTGAACAGGCTCGATGGCAGTGGGTTCTGACTCTAATATCTCTTTTTAAAAGCCTCATCTATACTTGTCTATATGAACAATGAACCTATGTAAGGGTAAAAGAGAGGTCATGAGGGTGGTTAAATAAAATTTAAAGAAACTGTTTGAAAAAGTCAGTTGATAGCCAGTTGATAATCATCTCCAGCTGCTCTGAATTTTGGTTACCTGATTCTTGTGAAAAAAGGGGTTTATGCCTGATATTTTCTGAGTCCTGAACATAGATGAACTGGTTTTTGGCACTACTCAAACTGTCCTGTGTGAAGCTGAGTCAAAGTGGACCAGCACCCCATTAGCTTCTGTTAGTATTCCTCTTGTCTTATGACACATGTCTTGGTGAAAAAATTTCTATATGAATGACGAGAATGAAGTCTGTGTTCATGATTGAGGTGTGGAATATAGGAGTAAGGTTGATTGTTTGTGAATTGTAGTTACTTTTGTTTTTTTGTATTGTTAATAAAAATTGGTTTCATAACTCAGCTCAGTTTCCTGTGTGAACAGGTGAAGCAGCAACCTTGAACTGAGGTGAAGACCTTTTCGTACTGCTACACAATTGAGCCTGAATTTAGATGAAGCTCAGGAGCAGAGGTTGATGCAATTAAATGGGCTTGATGAAATTAAACAAGATGCTGTCCATGGACTGATTTAATACAAAATCAGAGGACTAAATGCCATGAAAAATTGTTAAAGAAGAAAACTTTTGAAGAAGGTGATAGGCTCTGTTGTTTGACTCATGGTTCAAACACTTTAAAGATGAGGACGCAACCATTGAATAATGGTAACTATGCAAGGAGCCTGCTGATAAAACAAAATTTTCAGGCTGTTATTTAATTTTCCAGGCAATTATTTGATTTTTTTTAGGCAGTTTTAATTGTCTTTTCAACTCACAAAAGTTGGAAAGACAGTTATTTGCCCTTACTGATAATATTACTGCTATGCTGGTGATTATCACTCCTTCAACATATGCTGGTAATTATTGTTTGTCCTTATCAGCCTGGAAGTACCTCTGTATTTTAAAATTGCTGAAGTGCCGGATTGAGTGTCGGATGGGGTGTCGGAATAAAAATTGAAAAATTGGCATGTTCAATGGTAAGGGTAATGAACGTAATGAACGTTGCATGATTGGGTAAGTCCTAATTGTTATTACCAATTTCTTTTGCCTTTAATACAAGGATCGATGAGCTATGGGTTTCCATATAACTTTGGCGTTTATTTAGTTGAGATTCCACCATTTCTTCATAAATTATTTTATGGCATTTGGTAATATTTTATTTCCTTATTATTAATTTGACATTTTTAATAAAACTTATGCCATTGATATATTTCAATTTGGGTTCGTAACTCGCCATGAGGTGAAGGTGAATTAAACGTGTGATAAATGGGCATAATTCATTGCAACGTGGGCAGCATGTGCCAGCGAGAGAAAGATTGATGCAGTTCTCCCTTGTCTTCGAATTGACTGTCTGATCTCTATTAGTTTGTTGTCATTTCTTTTCCTGTTTTTCACGATGCTTATTCTAGCTGAGTTAAAGAAAAAAGATTGGGTATGGGAGAAATTTGTATATGAGTTGTTTAATTCTCATCTTAAATCATCTCTGGGGAATGAACCATGTGAGCCTTGTATTCCTGATTTAGTGGATAAAGCCTCCTCTGTAAATATTTATGAACATTAAGTCAGTCATCCTCAGGAAGCAGCTGTTAAGAGTTGTAAGAAAGTTGGCCCATCTCATACTAAGAAGTCTCCAGTATCTAAGGGGCAGCATGTAAGCTCTTAGTCTGGGGGAGAAAAGGGTCATGAAAATTTGTTTGCTTCACCCAATCGAAGATTTACCTGCAGCATGGCTGTTAAGGAGGGAAAAAGGGAATCCAAAGGTAAGGACCCTGTACATGTTGAATTGTTCTCATCCACTACTTCTTCTGCCCATGATAACTCTGATTCCCATGGCTCTCATCATCATTCTTCAATACCAAGTCCTGTCAATGAGCCTTTGTTGCCAGCATCACCTTCAAAATCTAGTTTAAAATCTGCTAAAGCATCACCTTCCAAATCAGGTCCAAAGTCTGCTAAATCTCATAGGTCGGATGCTTCAGCTCAGGGAATTGATTACTTCAGGCAGAGAAATTTTAAGTTGACAAAGAAATTACAGGAGTATGTTAGGCACTTCAGCCTCAGTTTCTAGAGTTTGAGCCAAGGCTTGATCATCTATTATGAGTTTCAAATTTTGTTTGTCCGAAACTTTCTTGCATAGGTTCATGCAAGATCTTCAGTCTGGGGGAGATGTTGGCCTCTTATTTTGACTGTTCAGCACAATATTTTCTAGTTTAAGTCTCATGAAACCAAGTAATCATCAACTTTATTTAGTGTTGTTTTGTGCACGGTTATGCCTTTTGAAGAGCAACATTGCTAGGAGATTTGGTAAGTGACTTTTTAATTGTTTATTTATTATTTTGCTTTGTTTTATGTATATAATGGAACCTTTAGTTTTCATTTAATAATGGGTCAATTAATGAGTCTTTATTTCTTTTATGCAGGAGTCTTTTGGTTATTTGGCCCAACGCTTGTCCCGGCGCTCCAAAGAAGATCTATGTTGGCTGAACCAAATATTTGGGGGATTTTAATATTGCTCAGGATAACATCTTGTTTGATTTCCAATCGCTTCCAGGACGCAGGTGCAGTTATCCAGTGTTGTTCTGAGGATGTCATTTGCTCATTTCCGTCCTTGATCAGGACCCTGATTTTGGGCTCAATTTCTGAACAAACGGTTGGGAATTTTTCAAAACGGTTCGAAACCCACTTCACAAATGGCCCCATTTACCCCTAACTGCGGGTAGTTTTCAGAATTTCTGAACGAATGTGGAGAAATCCTTTCCGAAACAGACGTGGTTTTGCCAGATTTGGTGTTGGCCGTTTTCTGGGTAGTTGCTCGAATTTCTGAATTTTGGGATGGATCTTGTCCATCTATCCATCTATAAATAAATCCTTAGGAGGGATACAAAAGGATAAGACACTGTAAACTCTGTTTTTATTAATTGATCAAGTGTTTATCCTCTCAAGGCTTTGATTTCAGACTTGTGAGCGTTGAAGGCTGGGCCCACCTTCAACACTGACCATCTGTGCATATTATTGTTTTCCTTTGCTGTAAGTAAAGTCAGATTACCACTTTTAAGATTGTTTTCTGTAGATGAATGCCAATAGCTTCATTCACTTGTGATTTGGAATGGGATTTATGTTTGCAGAAGACTAGTTGATATCATATGTGTGATGAGTCTGAAGATATTTAGTTTAGCTTGAAGAATCGATTTGGTAGAGTAGTAAAAGTGAATTTCATATTCAGTTTGTTGTAGAATTGACTTAATGGAGGATTGAAAATAGAATGGTATTTCATATTTCTTTTATTGCCAGCGTGACATTGATTAGTGAATAGCTCCAATACTTGTTTAGAATCCTTTCGGCTATCGAGTTTACCAAACTGTAGGGTATTTTCGGATTGTAGTATGTGCATTTTAACAAGAGTTTGCAGTAGTTGTTGAATGAGCAGAGGGTTTATAGACTTTAAATTACAGAGTATTTAGGGCTTTTATTTACTAAGTTCTTTTCTTGATAGGTTGCTTGCTCTGAATAATAGATCATAATTGCTGTAGCTTAGTATAGATTGTTGATTGCTTTGAAAGATTGTTGTAGCTTAGTATAGATTGCTGATTGCGTTGAAGATTGTTGTAGCTTAAGGCTGTGGTAGGTTACATTGAATTTGAAAGCATTATAGACTGTAAGATAGAGATTGGTAAGTTGATTTTCTTTCTTTAGGACAGACCTAGTAACCTTAGCATTGATCACTTAATAAAGTAATAGTTTCATCAATTACATTTTGCTTTTGGTTTGTGAGTAGACTAGAATTTCTTTAAGTTACTATCAGCATGAGCATTGAAACTACCATGCCCGCACATATAGTGTAGCAGCTCGAAGTTTACGCACCCTGGTTGACAATTAATTGAAGGTAAATTAACTAGTGATAATTTTACCCAACAAATTTGACAGGTGGGTTTAGTGAAAAAAACCATGGCACTATAGCATCCATAGTTGGCTTACCACAAACATATTTGAGGGTGAACAAATGATCATAACATCTTTTTAAGCACCAATGTTGATGGAGGATCCTAAAGTAATCATTGCCAGTTGAACTTTGATCTCTTTTGTAGAACTGTTTGAAGACCCCTATAGCAGATGAAGATGACATTTTTGGGTTAATTATGGGAATGTTTTAGGGATGCTCGGGCTTCATAATAACAACAAGTTCTAATAGTGACAAGTTTCTCATATATTGAAGGCTACAAGAATGTTTTTACTATTTGAAGAATCATATGTTCATGGCAAAGCCTCAATCATTCAATAAAGAATATCTTTGTAAAATAGTAGGGAGAGAGAGAATGAGGCCCTAATGAAGAGAGCAAGTCAGCTAAGTGGATTCTAGTCATAATCGAGATTGAAAGAGCCTGAATCATTGATCACTAAAAATCACCAATAATGAGTTTGAGAAGGTCTAATGGAGAGAGGATTTGGACAAAAATGGAGTTTTTTGGGTATAGACAAGTTGACAAGGGCTCTACACAGGATCTCTCTTAGTAATAAACAACCCTAGGGGTTGAGGATGTGTCCCCACACTCCCTAGACATGGGGTTTTCGTCCAGGTCATCCCTTGTATAAATGGGACACCGTAAGCACTTGATGACAACCCCAAGCATAGGGGTCATCCTCATAAAAACACATTAAAAATGAGGAAAAGTATTTTCATTTTTTCCTTTAAAGCAGGATGAGCACCACACCACCCTTACCTTGCCTTTTATTCTTTATATAACCCTTACAAACTCCAACATTTTTCATTTCTAATCTACAATACACTTGTTTGAGTCCATTATGGAGGTTGATGTATGGTTTTGGGAACATAAAACTTTTAAAGGCAGATAATTGTGGGCAGCAGGGATTTTCTACCATATTCTAAGTGCCTTTGAAATCCAACAAGTGTCTTTCAGTGAAAACTTGAAGGAGCATCACTAATTTCTCATTTATGAAAGTTATCAAAGCATTTACATTTGAGCTTGGTGCCAGCATTTTTCATCTTCCAGCTAAGATTTTGGCACTGTACAATAGTATTTCATGAAAAAATTATGATTGTTGTGTTTTTCTCCAAGATTTCAAATGGTTCCCCTCATTTGAAATTTACAATGAGAAGGGCATTTTCAATCCAAAACACCCATTTTTCTATAGGTGACCAAGCTCCCACAAAACAACCACGAGAATGATATTAGTTCATGCCAATGGAGCTGCAACATTTGTAATCATCATTGGGTTTGGAGTTATAGAAGAGTAAATAAACATATTTTGGCCATTTTTGGCAATTGAGTTACGATATGTTTTAAGTGGACTATGTTTCAAAGACCTGAATACTTGATGTTACAAATGGAAACAACTAAATGTTCAGTAACCACCCATGCAAATAGGGGTGAAACATTTGGAGGTTTTCTAGGCTAATATGGGTTGGTTTTTTAGCATAATCATGGATAAAAGTAGTAGATATGAGGTTGTAAACACTCTCTTGGCATGGTTTCCACCATCAAGTAGCCCTAATTTCCAAATATAGACATGGTTTGGGTCAATTCTGGGTCTGATATCAATAAGCTACAACAGTAATCAAGCAGATCAAGTCTTTTCCAAGAATTTTGTGCCTATTTTGACATCAAACAAGCATTAAGAGGCAATGAAATGGACATCTGGGCACTTTCAACCCTTAAACAACATTTAGAAGTGATTCTGGGTGACCATAGCAGTAGTAGAAATGTTGAAAATCATGCCTAGGAAGATTCCTGAAACTTTATGGGCATGGTTTCACCATGATCAATGATGAAGAAGGTCATTTGGTACGTTCTGGGCACAAGTTAGGCAGTTTTGAGCACGTTTCAGACCTTAAATCGACATAAGAGGGAAATGTGGGTTGTTTCAAGGTACATTTGAGCATGGTCAAGGACTATTCCATGCCATTGATCCAATTCCTAACCCTCTTCTGACCTCATATTAGCATAAAACAACTTTGTATCTATTGTTGGGCAAATCTGTGGGTAAACAGTAGCAATATAAGCAACTTCTATGTATAAAAGTGACACTCAAACTCAAATCTCTCTCTAAATTCTCTCAAATAGAGAGAATGTTCTCATATTTCAATGCCATTGGTCTAACTCGAATTCTCAGACAAACATGATGTTTGTGTCAAAAATTCCTTAGAAAATATCAAAAGTATGTCAAAATGAGGTCACCTTTTTAACTAAATGTATTGAAGTTTATGCTCTCAAAACTAAACTAGGAGGGACAAAAAGGTATCTCACATCCAACCAATATTATACATTAAGAGTTTGGAATAATGCCCAACATTGATGTACCACATACTAATTACAAGCTTGAACATGAGTTGGAAATCCCACCATCCATTTCTAAACTTAGTTTACTACTATTGAGTGTTGAAACTTAGTTTACTACTTTAGAGTGTCGAAAATAGCATGGAATGGAGTGATGGTGACAAATCTTATTTAGATTGATCATGTTGAAGCAAATATGTAACAGATTTTTAAATTATTTTAAAAGTTGAAATGGGGACATTACTTTTTCTCCCCCTTGAATAACATTGTCTTTGATGTTATTTTATTGCAACATTGTTTTGACTAAAATAGGAATGTATATGCCTCTCTCATGGCATATTCCATCTCCCAAATAAATGATTTGCTCCAGAGTCCAAAGTTCTTCAATTGCACATTTACTTGAGCAATGGCTTGGTTTTGGAGCAATATTACTTTTTTTCGTCTAAGATGGCCAACCTTTTTCACTTACTTTATTTTGTCTAAGATGGCCAACCTTTTTCCCTTAAAATATCTATTTGGTTCCCCTTGAATCACAATTCAATCAATCTGATGGTTAGTATCATGTAAATATTTCTTAAGCAATGAAACATGGTAATGTATCTAAGTTGTTCTTTGTCCATGAGGTCCTTCTCTTGACTTGGTACTCCACCAATTTCCATGTAGATTGTCCCACTCTATGTTGTGGGTCCCACTATACCATATTATCCTTTGCGTCATCCTTAAAATGTCTCGAACCAGTCCCTGCATGTTCATACTAAAGCTTGTGAAGAAGTTCCCATATGAGCTACATTTTTCAACATATCATAATCTATTATTGCTAGTGTTTTAGATGCGTGGAGTTCAAATTACCTTTTTTGACTAATAGAAAAAGCAATTTGAACCCCAAACCAATGGAATACTCGTTCAATATTGAGAGTGGCCACCTTTTAATAACCTAGAGTCTCCCATAAAACCATAGTTTGAATCCTAATATTTCCACCTATTTAAGGATTATTGAGTTTAACTAGTTTGAATTATGGATGCTTACTCCAAAGACTTGAATGTTCCTAGCCCATTCACTCCTCAACCATAATTTGTGTCCCAATTTTTCCTCAACAAAATGCACATTAAATCAAGGTAATCATTTTTCTTCTGAAAGTTTTTTAATAGAAATCGATTGT
This sequence comes from Larix kaempferi, assembly GCA_027924585.1. NCBI lineage: Eukaryota > Viridiplantae > Streptophyta > Pinopsida > Pinales > Pinaceae > Larix > Larix kaempferi. Next base: position 85,553 of record BSBM01000499.1, read on the forward strand.
CATTTCAATTTTGAAATTTAAACCCCATTGTGTATGTTTGTTTATTTGAATGGATACCATGTAGGTATTTGTACATGGATACCAAAGGTTATCGTAGAAGGAAGAAGGGGGAGCGAAGCAAATCAATTTAGGGAAAACCTGCCAAAGTGATAATAACAACCTTCTAGCAGTAAAGAAAACAACCGCTAAAGTTGGCCTATCTGGAAAGAAGTAGAAGTAGGCTTCTAAAAGCAATCAATAAATTATAGACATGCCAAAGAATTACAAACAATGAATTGTGGATGCATCAAAGGAAGTTAAGCTGTCAGTATACACAAACATCTTTCATGCATTAGGGTATGATTAGGTTCACACATACAATGAATTGTACCATGTAATCAGGGATGTAAAATGATTACTTGAACCTGCTGATGAAGGGATTGAACGAGACAGAAGAAGAGATCTAAATAGTGTAAAATCTCATGAAATCATAAATTCATAATGATATAGCTAGATTCCCTATGTTTCCATTTGCTGAAATGAGGAGGTATTTGATACATCATGCATAGTTCAACACGAAGAGGATTACAATTAATGAATAAGGGAAGTGCATTTATGTCATTGCAACAATTGACCTAGAAGCATACTATAAAATGTCTAGGGTGGATGAAATATTTGACTTGTGACAACAATTGCTATGAAATTATGGTAGAGTAGTAGGAAGAAGGAAGAATGTTTAAGTTCCTTGGAACCAAACCATTCCCAACAAATCATTTGAGGTCATAATACTATTAGGGGATTTAGCTAGTTCGCAAGTTGTTCAGACAAAATGATTTCCTACATGCAAATCCACTGAGTTCTTATAATTCATTGAATAACTGAGATGGGTAAGATCTTTAATTGACTAGCTATCTTATTTGCTTCTTTAGTAGATACTAGAGGAAAATCTCAAAGTATTAATCCCAATGAAACACCTAAATTTTATATGCAATGAAGACCATGTGCATTGTTGGTCCATGAAAATGTTTTTAGCAAAAGGGAGTATTGCTAAGAAAGATTCATGCAACATGAACATCTATGCAATCATGGGGTATGAAAAATGTTTTGTGGAGCCAACAAGTGAAAGGAGTTGAAATAACAGTCATAAATAATCCCATTCGAATTTATCTAGTATAAGAGAATGAAATGCATTGAGCCAAATTTATATGCCATGATACCAATGCAACGAAGTTTTTACATGATCAATGTTCATAGGATGAGTTTGGAAAGACCAAGCCACTACTTAGCCAAGTGCAAAATCACCAGAGAATTTAGAAAATACTACTGTTGTGCCAAAAAAATTGAGCGTGTGTTTTGAGAAGTTTAAGCAGACAGTTGTTTCAAGTTACCCATGCCACTACCACAAATATTATGTTGTTGTTCCAAGTATTTATGAGTGTAATTTGGAGTTATTCAGATGTGGGTTAATATTATTGTATTGCACAATCATAACATATTTTCAGTATTTCAATTCACACCATGAATATCACACATCATATGAGATTTGATAATTGTAAAAGCAAAGAATAACAATGACAACTAGTATTTATTTACTATAAAGAGAGGACGTGCTTGTATAATCTGCTTGTTGGTTGGGATAGAAGATAGTGTTTCCGATCTTGGTGATGGATTCCTTGAAGTTGTATACCAGCTCCCACAAACCCCAAATGGCTTCATAGAATATAATTATAAACCCAACTGTAAATGAGGTGACCCATGAAGAAATTTAAGCTTACTGGTTACTCTTGTTAAGTAACAACTTCTGGAAAAATGATACACTTGGTGCTCTTTTAACTATTAACACAGTCCCCAACTAGAGCCACAATTTTCTGCATATAAACAAGGGCTCACACAAAGATTTCACTCCCTTCTCCTAACTTATTCTACTGCCTATCACTAAGGAACAAGGTAAATACCCTTTTCAACTATCCCATGGGAAAAGAACCTTTACTCTCAAGGTATATGTGATGCCCACGATTTTTCCACAACCCAGAAACAAGAGAATTAGTGCCAACAAACATAAATATGCTCTTCCCCCTGCTCACGCCCCTCAACACAGCCACACCAAGCCCCCATGTTCCCTATACTTGGTAAAAAATGAAAAAGTTGTCTATATTAGTGACTAGTGTCTCTTCCCAAATCCACACACACTTTAGAATTGCTTCTCAGGTATCCACATAACCTTTATAGTGGATATACATACTTCAATACTCCAAACCGTTCATCTACAACAAGCATTCCTCCAATAGAGTGCCACCACAATATCTACGGTCAAGCTGATGGAAGGGACAAGAAGATAGAACTCTGCAAACAACCCAAGCACTTTGTCTTTATCTTTGCAAATAGAAATAAACTTCTTCCAATGAAATCCAGTGGGAAAATCTGAGTGATTTTTCTCTTGTGACTAGCTACACTAATAATCTCCCGAGGGTTATCTCAAACCCTATCCAAACTGCTCAAGAAACTTAGGTCAATGTCTCTACTCTATGGAATCCATATTAAAAAAGAAACCTTGCAACTATCCCACAGGAAAAGAACCTCTTTCCTCGAGGTAGATTTGATGCCCACGATTTTTCCATAACACAACAACAAGAGATTTAGTGCCAACAAATAGAAATATGCTCTTCCCCTTGCTCACGCCCCTCAACACTTGATATGTATCCTTCTTCAAGGCTTCACATCTTCCAATCTAGCCTAGAGTTTCTTGGAGAAGATCACCATGGCCACACCAAGCCCCCACGCTTCCTAGACCTGGTAAAAAATGAAAATGTTGTATTTATTAGTGACTAGGGTCTCTTCCCAAATCCCCATGGACTTCAGAATTGCTTCTCAGGTATCCACAGACATACAAACCCTAGTTAGATCAATGGAATGGATGTTTTACATGTTTTTGTTCGATGTGCACTGGCTCTGAAGAGAATCGAAATCCTAGTTCCAAAACTCTTTTTCAATGTGAAAAGAATATCCTCCACACGCTAAATTTTGTGGCGCCAAAACTAATTAGTGGTATACTGTGATTAATTACTTCTAAAAAGCATAGTAAATAGTAAAAAAAAATTGATTTTAATTGTTTGGTTTAATATATATAGATATATAGATATATCTATATCTATATCTATATATATATAACCTGTTTTAATATTTGAAAATGGAAATAGAAAGTGGAATAACTATATTATATATTATATTTTGTTTTTAAATCTTAATATTAAGATAAAAATAAATAAAATAAAATAAAAAGAAAAAACCGTAACTTTTTTTTTAAAATCAAAGTTACAAAAGATACTTAGACAAAGTTTAAAAGACTTCTCAGTACAGTAATTTACTGGAGACATAATAAACTCCTGTTATTTGTGATATCACATACAGTACCCAAATAGCTACTATGATCCAAGAGCTTCTTTCGATAACCTATCTCCTTCCCTATTGACTTCACGGAATATGTGAGTGAAGGAGATGTCCTCAAAAACCTTGATCAAGTTAGATGTTTTAAGCAAGGTTACACGAACCATGGGTGCGATCGGAATCGGATGAAGAATCCGATACTCATTCTTCCTACTCTTCAGAGTGGCCCATTTGTCAACCCAGGAAACTAATTCGGCCTTGAGGATTGCAATTTCATCCTTCATTAATGCATTAACTAACTCTTCTTCTTTAAGTTCGATTTCAAGCGTTGAAATTCTTTAGACTTGAGTTTCTTTAATAGATTGCTCCATAATTTCATCGTTTTGTTCTTGGGCTAGATTATTGGCCTTACCAGACTTTTGATCCACTTCTTGATTAGATTGAATGGAGTGAGATACATCCTGAGTATTTCTAGCTCTAGTTTCAGAGGTAGAGTCATATGAAAATTTAGGGTTTATCTGATCAGTCAAATCCTTGTATCCTTGAGAATCAGTTGAATCATTGAGTTCAATGATGGGGGAATTATTATATTGTAGGTTTCTCCTATCCAAGAGAGCAACATTCATGCTCCTAGTATTCCTTCGAGTCACTATATCACTCATGGATTTACTAGTCTGGTCCTCATGATCAGACCAGCTAATAGTCTCAACAGAAAAATGGAAATCCAAATTCTCATTCGCATTAGAGGTCACGATCTTCTATGATTATAATTGAGTAGCAATATTTTTAACCTGAGAGCTCAATTCATGAGAAGGTTTAATTGAGGCAAGCCCATCATTGTCAACCCTCTTTGATTTCATGTCATAATTTTTTTTCCCTATGTTTTCTCAATTGGATTAGAGTATTACTTGGTTGTAGCCTATGAGAATCTTATTAAAGTACAAGATAATATGTTATGAGCATGGAAATGTCATGAAAAGAATGATATAGTTAAAGCACGTACAATCACTTACCTCCATGTATGCACTTGTACACAACCTAAATAACAAAAAAAAAGCTTGTATCATTAATCAACCACATGAAATATCAATATTCAATTCCAATTTTATAACAATCATGTGAAATTTTATAACAAATAATAGACTTCATAAGTTTTCACAAGCCTCCCCAATCTTGAAAAGGACATTTGTGATCCCTAATTGGGAGAGAAATACAGGGTTGAACTAGTTTATAAACACAAAGCTTACCAAATCCAAATTTGCTTAAGATCCAGATAGTAATTGATCAAGATAGATATTCCACACAGATCCAGATATTCAGAGTTGGTTCCTGGAGTTTGATCCTTTGTCTACCCCAGCCATGATCACACCCGTCTGGGTAAGACTCTCGAATCTACCCCTACATCTTTGATCTCCATGTTCTTTAACTATTAGAGAGTCTAACCCAGAGAAAGAATTCTACCCCTATCTGCCACCTCCTTCTTCGGCTGGAAATGGGGTCTATTCAGCTGTGATTTGGCGTTAATATCTAGTGGCATCTGGGCAGTCAAACAATGTCATATCAGCAAGCGTTGGAAGGGAGAACAAGGTATCTATCTGTTACAACAATCATTGACAAGTGCATGAAATTAGTGGAAGGAGCAGCTCACAATATTGATGCATGAAATATTCATCAGATCTATGAAATATTTTGGGCATCAATATTCATATCAGATCTATATTACATTATTTGACTGAGTATATAGGATAGTTGGGGGTCTCTAATCTAGATCTTAAAGTTGATTGGCTTAAGGCAGTTTATGGGTTATTATTCTTAGCTATATATCCCTGTCATTACTAGTGGCATATGCTATATCCTTTGTGGAAGAAGCGACCATGTTCCCTTAAGCATACAGGATTGATAGAACCCCATTTCACTCAGAAATTGCATCACAACCTTGGCTTGATTTTTAAGATAGTTTGTTGGTTTTTTACTAGAACATATTGGAGGAGATTGCACAAAGGGACAACAGCTAGACATTCAGGTATCATCTTTAGCAAGAGGGTTCCTTTTCTACTTGGAGAGTGGGCATCTTATCAAGTCTTTAACAAGGCATTTCCAGGCATGTAGTTTGTTCATTCTAATAAAATACATCAATCTTTGTTTGTTGGTTGTCTATCTATTATAGTCTATTTAATTTTCTTTCACTCTACCTTACAGCACTAATGATTCACTCTGTTAAATTTTTATAATTTACTTCAATCTGATCTAGGATCTTAACTGAGAGAACATGTACAACAAGTCTACAGCATATCAATCATGGACACAATAATGCAAGCACACAAGAGACACAGAGTTTACTTGGGGAAAACCATAAAGGTGAAAAACCCTAATAACTTCCTCAGAGATAGATAGAGCAATGATACAACCAGAATACAAGAGATAGTCTTCTCCTAGCAGCAGAGTCTCCTCCTCCACAAGTGTGCCACTCTCCAAAGTGTGAGTGAGATAATAGAATGTGTAAAATGAGAGAGACACACTCTCTATTTATACACTAACTTGACTTGACCTTTACTCAATTAGGTCGGCCTCAACTTAACCACTTAACATAATGTTGATTGGGCCGACCCCTACTAGGGTGTTCTAATAACCCTTTGACCCACATGGCCAACCCCCAATAGGGTGGTCCAATAACCCTTTGACCCACATGACTTATACAGGGCCGACCCCAACAAGGTGGTCTAATAACCCATCAAGTATAAGTTACGACACTTACAATATAAATGACGACACTTCCGTATAGAGGAATAATAACATCTCTATAGGAATACAACCACTTCCGTATAGAGGAATAATAACATCTCTAAGGAATACAATATACATATATGTGAAATACATTCTGAAGTTACATATACATCAACACTCCCTCTTAACTAGGAAGATATTTCTCGACACAGGTCTTCTAGCACAAGTCTTCTTCTCTGGATCATCGTCACTGGATAATCGTCATCGAGTCATCATCATCGTCACTGCTGCTTCTATCTCAATCAATCTCTGAATCTACTCGTCATAGGAAGTTCTACAGAGCCAGTCCTTTTTCATACTAGATGTAGGCCCACCACCTGCAGGTCTTCATCATCTGTGCAAACGGTCTGATAGAGGTGGCCTCTCAGGACTAATTTTATGTGTGGATGCAATACCGGAAAGAGTATCCCAGGAACATTTATGTGCCTAAGCATGACCAGCAAGATCTCCCAGGACTGATTACATGCATCTCCTCCACAATACCTTTAAAGAGCATCCCAGAAACATTTATGTGCCGCAGCACGACCGGCAAGATCTCTAAAGAGCATCCCAAGACTTATTACGAGCACACAGCTCAACCTCTCGGATCTCCAAGACTGATTACATGTGGATAGAAAAAACCTTTAAAGAGAATCCTAGGAACATTTATGTGCCGCAGCACGACCAGCAAGATCTCTAAAGAGCATCCCAGGACTAATTACGAGCAAACAGCTCAACCTCTCGGATCTCCAGGACTGATTACATGTCTCCGTAGTAATACCTCATCCCAGGACTGATTATGAGCACACAGCTCAACCTATTGGATATCTGAGGACTGATTACATACTACATAGCAATACTGGAAAGAGTATCCCAGGAACATTTATGTGTCGCAGCACGACCGACAAGATCTCCCAGGACAGATTACATGCTATTTGCACAACCTGCCACATATCATCTCTGACCTCCAAGTATCAACCTGATACTCATGATCCAACGGATCATCATCGCACAAAGCATCATCCTGATGCTCATGATCACACTGATCATCATCACTGTACCATCCTAATACATATCATCTGGAGCAACATCCTGAAGCTCATCATCATGATCATCCTGATCATACAATGCATCCACCTGATGCATACCAAGTATCTACCTGATACATATCATCATACATGATCCACCTGATACAAATACAAATACGTGATCCACCTGATCATATAGTGTATCCACCTGATACAAATACAAATACATGATCCACCTGATACATATCAACATACATGATCTACCTGATCATACAATGTATCCACCTGATACATATACAGATACATGGTCCAAGCATCCAACATGATGCATATACAAAATACATACAAATGATCCAACTGATCATATCCAGCATCAAACATGATGCGTACATATACATATACATATAAATGATCCAACTGATCATATCCAACATCCAACATGGTGCGTACATATACATATAGAGCAGTAACTGGAGCATCGTCCTGATGCTCATCATCCATGATCCTCCTGATCATCATAGCATCGTCTTCTTCAGATCATCTCATCGTCCACGAAGCACAGCCCAGATGCACATCATCCAATACTTACACCACCGACATGGGAGAACACATCTACCACCATTCGGGGAAGGCTCCAGCCCTTACTTTTTCACCATGGGAGAACACATCTACCACCATGTGAGAATGGCTCCAGCCCTTACATCTACACCATGGGAGAACACATCTACCACCATGTGAGAATGGCTCAGCAATTACATCACGACCATGGGAGAACACATCAACCATGTCAGAAAAGCTCATGTGCATCTGCATCTTCCAGACTCATCACTTCCCTTTGGAATAAACCTCGATCTGAAGTGCGCCAAGCCTATCTTTGAAGTACTCAAAATGCACTCTGGCCAACGGCTTGGTCAATACATCTGCAACCTGCTCATCCGTCTTAACATACTCTGCTTTGGCTGTACTCAGTGCTACGCAGGACTGCTTCCTGCTAAACCAAGAGATCACACCTGATCCCATACTGAGGCAGCACCCAGAAGTGCTCCTCCTATCTGCAGCACTGCCTGCCCAATCTGAATCAACATAACCCTGCAGGTTAAAATTTTGATTCGCATCATATTTGATCCCATAATCAACTGTACCCTTCAGGTACCTCAAAATATGCTTCACAGCAACCAGGTGAACACTCCTCGGATCTGTCAGGAACTGGCTCAATGTGTTCACCGCAAAGCAAATATCTGGTCTCATGTTCGTCAGGTACATCAAGGACCCAATCATCTGACGATACATAGTGACATCAACCGGTTCAGATGAAACATCACACAAAAGCTTCAGGTTCGATGCCATAGCCTCGCAGTCCATCATCCCGAACCTCTTCAGGATCTCTACTGCATACTTCCCTTGTCCAAGGAATATTCCATCTGCACTCTTCCACACCTCCATACCTAGAAAGCGGTGCATCATACCCAAGTTCTGCACATATATGACTCCCTATCATGTGTCTCAGAACCAAGTGGCTGCTCCACATACACTTCTTCTTCAACTACACCATTCAAGAAATTTGTCTTGAAATCCATCTGGTGTATCTTCCATTTCATCACTTTTGTATTTCTCTATGCTGCCATCTGCAGCATGCTCGATCTTGATAGATCCATATGGAAGTCATAACAAACTTCCCTTCAGGTCTTAGGACTACATCCCAAACATCATTCTTCATGATCGATGGATCATGGCATTCTTCCCATATCCTGGGAACTTCAATATCTTCAATAGATGATTTTGTTGCTGAACAAATGTTGTAGTTCTTCTTTTGTAGGTGATGGCATACGATCTTTCCTACACAACAAGTTAAATTGCATGATTAGAAAACATCTCATAGTTTTCAGAACAAATTCTTACACATAAATAAATATGTCATACAGTCATGCAATTATCTTAGCCAATGCTTCAATACAACATTTATCCATATCCCGTAACTTTCAAGATGCCTTCCAATCTCTACCAGAACATTGTTAAGAGTGTGCACAGCCCCCAACATGTCAGCAAAGAGGTTTCATTCTAGATAAGTAGCAATGGAATGTTGTACAGTTCCATAGGCCACTTACCCAGGCATATTAGTAGTATAATGTTCATCAATGCAACTATTCTAATATTCATAATACACAACCTAATTCTAGGAACATCAGTATATACATTATTGAACAGTATTATTTAAATAAAATATGCAAGTAATGACAATTCAAATACTTATCTTTGTTTGTTTGTTGGTTTGACTCCCTCTCAGTCTTTGCTTCTTTTCTGCAGCTCCATTCTTATGTGGATTGTGAGAAGTGGTCAACTCTCTCTGAATATCTGCATCCTTGCAGAAACTACTGAAGTGTGCTCCTTTGCTTTCTTGCAGGAACAACTGGAGTGTGCTCCCTCTTGATCTTTGCTTCCTGGATTACCTGTCCTTAAACTTACATCCATCCTTAATCACTATGCATGCTTATTAGTATCATCATTGTGTTATCCTTGAGGTCTCATACATAATCACACATTTATTATTATAATCTTAATACTATCAAAACACAATAATCTTAAACATGTATATTCATGATCATTCACAGATAATAAACATTAGTATTCAAGGTTTCAGGGAAGTCTTCTTTTACTCATTCTTATTTGATCATAGGACTCTTCTAGTTAGTTGAATCATCAATCAAGATAAGAGATATAATATGCATAAAACCCGTGATTATTCAAACCTATACCTTCATGATTCTTCTGGTTAGTCACTAAATCAATTATGGTAAGAAACATAATATGCATACAACCATGATTATTCAAACCTATGACTTCATGAATAATCATTATCAACAACACAACAGTATAAGATCCTAACATAAGGTAGGATTCTAGCTTGATATAGGAAAAACATACCTGGATTAGCATGCTAGCTAGTTATGTCTAACATACCCGCATAATGTCTTCTGGTTCTCTTCAGTGACTTGTGCTAGTAACCTGCATGTCTCATAAGTTAACCATTGTAGAACCAAGTTATACATACCTCGAAATTAGATCTTCTATGTGATCCATGACAATGGATGAATCTTTGTCTTCATGTCACCATGAGCATATGTTCTTGAAGTAGAACATGATTTGACTTTCTTGGTGTACCTTTTGTGTTAGCAAACAACATAAACCTCATACAACATCACAATGCATTAGTACAATCATAAGTGTCAAAACCTTAATCAATGAATATCTTCTATTAAGGTGATACGACAAGTCCAGTAATTAATCAAGATTGTACTGTAATGATATGAAGACAAACATATGATAAACTTAACCATGAAACATACCCATAAGCCATACCTTTCAAGATTGATTGTAATCTTCTTATGGAAGTCCTTAACCTCATCTCCCTCTGAGACAGGAACTTCTTCACTTATGTAGGTGACCAATCCATCTTCTTCTAGGATTAACCCAATCCACTTGATTTGCAAGAATTGGACCTGGAGCTGGATTAGGGTTTGTCAAAGAAACCCTAAAAATTCAAACTTTGAATTTCAAACTTCCGAAATGATAGAAATATGCGCCTTGATGAACTGATCAAGTTGGTATATTCAAAATTTGAAAACTGCAAAGTTTCACGCCTCGAAATTGCCTTTTAGATTTTCGGATTCACTAGGGAGGACCCTGAATTAGGGTTTGAGTTTCCCAGAGATTCACCCAACCAAAAGATTTGATTCAAAACTCTAAGCTTCGATTTTTCTGAGGAGCTTCCAGCCGTGGTCACAGATTTCCAAAATTCCAATTTTTGCAGAAGCCCTAATTTTCCATCTTTCCGATCAAAGTCCCGAACTGGGGTTTGATCAAGGCCGGCCTTCTGCCCAACCAAAAAATCTGATCTTGGTCTCTAAATTTCGATTTTGATGAGTAGCATCCAGCCGTGGTCTCCGATTACAAAAATTCCAACTTTCTCCGAAGCCCTAAATTCCGGAAGCCATGAATGAAGGTACTAAAAAATAATTCTCTTTTGACATAAATATGTACCTGATTGTTTCTGGTGTAACTCTGAACTTTTCGATCCACAGGGTCGAAAACATTTTCTTGAGATAGCCTGACCTATTATCTTTCCACCCCGATAGGTCTAACCTCAATTGGATTCTCTGAGAGAGCATTATGCCAAGTGTCGCAACGTGGCCTGTTTATGGGATAATACAGGAGAGCGAACTTGTACGGCATGCCATGTGTCACTGGTTCAACTTCGGCCTCTAAAAACTTTTCTTGAGATAGTACAGTCTGTGTACTACCTGTCACTTTTTACGAAATTTCATTTGGAGCTTCCTAGACCAAGTTAGGACCTTTTTCCCAAGGTCACCTGATTTTGACTTAGATGGAAGAGGCAGAAACCTTATATTGTAAAAATCATAAATCACAAAGTACAACGAATTAGAGGTTTTACTTTGGACACAAGGTACATGGGGATCTGATCGTCGACCTGTAAAAGTTTTAGATCCGAAAACTTCGCCAAAATGGATTTATAGCGAAAGTGCTACGATGACTGGTTTTTGCTATATCAATCCCTAGCATCGTAAGTGCAACAAGTGTCATACATGCCATATCATGCCTTCTTTCAGGCTAGCTCTGATACCATGTTAAATTTTCAGAATTTAGTTCAATCTAATCTAGGATCTTAACTGAGAGAACAACATGTACAACAAATCTACAGCATATCAATCATGGACACAATAATGCAAGCACACAAGAGACACAGAGTTTACTTGGGGAAAACCATAAAGGTGAAAAACCCCAATAACTTCCTCAGAGATAGATAGAGCAATGATACAACTAGAATACAAGAGATAGTCTTCTCCTAGCAGCAGAGCCTCCTCCTCCACAAGTGCGCCACTCTCCAAAGTGTGAGTGAGAGAATAGAATGTGTAAAATGAGAGAGAGACACTAACTTGACTTTATACACTAACTTGACTTGACCTTTACTCAATTAGGTCGGCCTCAACTTAACCACTTAACATAATTTTGTTTGGGCCGACCCCCACTAGGGTGGTCTAATAACCCTTTGACCCACATGGCCGACCCCCAATAGGGTGGTCTAATAACCCTTTGACCCACATGACTTATACAGGGCCAACCCCAACAAGGTGGTCTAATAACCCATCAAGTATAAGTTACGACACTTACAATATAAATGACGACACTTCCATATAGAGGAATAATAACATCTCTATAGGAATACAACCACTTCCGTATAGAGGAATAATAACATCTCTATAGGAATACAATATACATATATGTCAAATTCATTCCGAAGTTACATATACATCAACACACTCTACCTTACAGCACCAAAGGAAAATATCAACAAGGAATTTATCATTAAAACTAGATTAGAATAAACAAGACTGCACGAAAATATGAGGGTGTACCTTGCCCTTTCAAGGTTCTTCAATTCTACCACGCCAATTGAATGGATCCCCTAGTTTAGAGTCGGCCCCAGTGCTAGCGTCTATGGCAATACCAGTCCTAGATCTAAATGTAGTTCGAGCACTTGGTATGAAGGATCCTCTGGTTTGAGAGCCGGCCACAAAGTGCGATCGATGAAGGATACCAAGTTCTCATAGAACTAGTCTGTCCAAATCGCACGGGATTGAACCAATTTCTTTAAAAAATCACAAAATGGAGTGGCGAGAACCAGTATTCCAAATGGCGTGGGATTCCTAAACATGATTTTGATTTTGATTTCATTCCCATGATGAAAAATTTGATTAGACATCTAGTACAAGTAGTGATCAAATTTGAAGGGTGGGTCTTAATTTTTATTGGAAGGGCATTTGTTAGTGGAAACCTTCAAAGATGAAGGGTAATTTAAATAATTGTACTTCAAATGATAAGTATAAGTTAACTAAACCCTTCCCCCCAAAAAATGCAAAAACAAATATTGCCCATCCAAATTTTTACAATCTTAAACAATTGAGCACTCCTTAATATCTACATGATAAAATGGTATATTTTCAATAAAACTGAATTTGAACACATTAATTTGACATATATGTAACATTAATTTTACAGTTCATTAAAATAACAACTATTTTGTTTTATTTTTCTGGGTTAGACCACACTTCATTATACAAAAAAACTATTTAGACTATGCAATAACCATATTGGGGCATCTGCATGATCTTATGCATAGTGCAAGACGTTGTAACTAGGTATAGTCTTAAAATAAAACTAGAACCATGAGAAAATTACTTATTGTTAACTATGTACAAAAAGAAGCCACTAAGCAAAATGAGGCTATAATAAACCAACAACCAAAATATACATATAAAACCAACCAAAACCTTAATTCAAACCGGAGTGAGGGAAACCATCAAAGCTTGAGAGATGTAAGAATGATGGACACTAGGCGCCTAAGAAAAAATAATGCATAGATCAAAAAACATTAAAAAAAATCCTCCATACCAATCAAGTTAGCAACGCTAGCATCATAGGGGCCTGGGCATCAAATTTTGTTGTTCAACACTTGTTGCGACAACATACAAGTATGGGATGGAGGGGAAATGGAATCAAGCCTAAGTCAACTGGGGCTCGCTACATGTTTGTGTCTCGATAATCTACCTTTTAAATTGAACCAGAACAACAAAATAAGTTTGTTAATGGCTCGATTTGCGAAAATTCTAGATACATGAGTAATTAAGAGCTCGAGGATCTAAAATTTGATGTGTTTTTTTAGCAATCCACAATTCGGTGAATTCATAGTCACTGGCATGAAATTTAAGTTATGTAATGAAAGAATTAAGGTATCTACCTCTATGTCGAAATCGTTTTCCATGCTAATGCGGGCCACTGCCCTCCTTATTGTTTTACCAAAAGGCATGAGAATGAGGAAGAAGACTTAAAATTATGGACTTCACCATCAAAGAAGCCTTACAATCACATTGGTAAGGAGTGATAAGAAGATCACAACAATCCAACGTGTCAAATATCAGATGACAATGTCAATTAAATACTTATATGGTAAACTTAATATAATACTTACTTATAGTTGTCTCTTAATCTTTGTGTCTTGACACATTTGATCATTTATGGTTTTCTCTACGCCTTGAATCAATTGATATTATAAGGTGAGGATGTGCATGCATAATAATCCTTAGTTATGACTATGCAATGAGGATTTAAATAGAAGAGGATGTAAAGACATGTAATTTTTATACGTATTTTGGTGGCGACTGTCGAAGAAAAACGTGGTGAGAAACCACATATGTTTGGAAGGACGGAGGGAGATTACATGATCATGATCATGCCACCCATCAAATTGAAGACAATTCCAGAGCCATTTTTTTAAAAAATTTTATTAATAACCATTGTGGTACTTTGGTCCAAATGTTTTTTCTAACTCATTGTTTCTCCATATTGTGTGCCTAGTGCCACCTCTCTATATCAATGCATAAATCAACCTCTGCTTGGTTTGTGGTTCTAGCTGCATGCCATTATTTGTAGTTGCATGCCATTGAGTGTTGTTTAGAGTTGTCATGAGTCTATGACATTCATGCAAGAAATGAAGTCTTGTAGAGGTGTTGATGCCTCGGATATCGTAGCATCAATCAGAAAGGGATTCTCCCCGAGAGATGGTCCCAATTAGACTATCTCCCGTTTGGTGTAGGGAATCCGTCCGGTTAGCGGTTCCGGCAACCGTGGGTTTGGAGTTTAAATCCAATTCTACCGGTTATGGCCCGATCCACCTTTCTTTTGGGTTTTATGTCTTTTAAATGAGATGCAAGTGCCTAAATTATATTCGATCTAGATGCAACTAAAACAGATCTAAGTCTAGGAACCGGAGTAAATCTACCTATCCCTGCAGGGAACACGCTTAAGGGATGAGCAATCAGCTGTAACAAATAACGTAAGGAAAGAACAGATAGCTGTTAATTCTCACAAGTAAAGCTACAGCAAGATAAAGATCTTTAGAAGATAGCTTCTAATTCAACATGGAACGCATCTATTGCTCATAAAACAGAAAAAGCAAAAAATTTATTTAATCTACGTAGTAAGAATAGAGAAACAGATCTAAATGTAACAAACTGAAATTAAACTTAAAGATCCCTGCAAGGAGCAATTTAAAGGCATGAACAATGAGCCACATGAGTTATCCTGAAGAAAGAACAGTTAGCCATTCGATCTAGAAGAGAAATCTACAGCAATGATAAAGACATCAGCAGGTAGCTCCTGATTTAATGTGAAACGCATTCATTGTTCACAAAATAGAGAAAATCGTATGCACGGGGAGGAGCAAAATCATTAATACAAAGAAATAGTTCAGATGGTAAGAATGATCTCACATTACAGAACAGCAGTCATTAGAATAGTCCAACATACAGCCGTCCAACATCCCATGCAAAACGTCCATCTCCCGTGGCTTCTATTAGAAAATTCAATTTTACAGGCCCGATACAAGATAGCTCGTATGGGTTTCAAAATTTCATTCCCTGCCAAAAGTCCCGATCTATTCTTCCTAGCTACTATTTATAATTACAATTCTTCCATTTGGGTTGCCACCTAGCACCTTCCACCTGTCAATTGCAGGAGTTTCTTCTATAACCGACCACCAAAAAATGACCACTTCTTTTACAAAATTGTTTTGACAAAAAATAGGGACAGCTATCCCATGGCTTACGCCTTACATGTTTGAAAGTTTAACAGAATATACATAGCAGAAATAATGCTAACACCCACGCTTTCCCTGCTAGACACGTGCTTGGCTGAAGAGGGTTACTCAACTGAATTCAATTTATTTCATTCCTGTGCGTGAGCTTCTGCTGGCAGAGGGTCGCCCAAGTTAATTGTTGCTGATGCTGCCTGGGAAGAGACCCTCGAATCCCCTGTTGATGCTGCTTCTAATTGGGAAGGGGGGATTGAACTGGCCAGACTTTCTGCCATTGCTGGGGAAGAGGCTGCTGGGAGAGAAGATCCTGGATCTACTGATGCTCCTGCTGCTGCTGCAGCTTTCCTGTCCTCCTCTGCTATGTAGTTGTACCACACACCTGTGTCCCTTATGACTATGTTTGCTGCAGCAAGGAACAAGATTTTCTGAGAAGTCACATTCTTCCCGAGCTCTGCTTTAATGCTTTGAACTTCTGCTACTGCAGCTTGATGCACTTCCTTCACCAGATGGTTGTGGAGTGATGATGAACCAATATAATGCTGGAGGTCATCAATAGCCAGGACATCAATCCTTTTCACATACTCCATTTGAACGCCTAGCTCTTCCTTTAGCTGAGACAACCACTGCTCCTTTTCCGGAAAGTCCTCTAGGATCTGAGGGAAACTCAATGTGCATTTGTCATGGACTCCTTTGAGCTTTTGGTATAGACTGTTAATTTTATCTGTTGTTCTCTGCACACTGGTTATCAGCTTATTGGCACAGTTCCTGCCAAACTCCAGCAAGGCTATGTCTTCATTAAAATCGTCCACATCTTTAAATGGAAGATGCGGGGGGAAACCCCCTTTCCCTTCTCTCCATGCCATCTGACTTATGATATTTTCCTTGACACGGGTATTCTTAGCTTTGATCCTGTGGGCCTCCGCATTAATTTCTTTTAATCTGACTATCATGACCTTGAGCTTGCAAACCTCGTCAGTGATTAGCTCCTGCGTGTCATTTATTTGCTTCAGGATGCTACAGGACAGCTCATGGAAGGGAGACATGTCCATCGTTTTTCTCTCAGCCTGCTCTAACCGCTCAGCTAATGTCTGCTTGTCTGCTTCTAGCTGAGAAGCCTTTTCTTCCGCTCCATTCTTCTCCGCTTCTACAATCATTATTTGGAGTGTTAGCTGGTCCTTTTCCTCTTCCAGCTGGCTATACTTGTTTGACAGCTCCTTATGTTCAGCGTACAAGCAATTATACTTGTTCACTGCCAGATCTCTTTGGGCTTGCTCATTAGCCACAGTTTGTTGCAGCGTACGAGCTTTCTTCCTTGTCAATTCATTATCTCTTACCATCACGCCTACATTGGCCAAGGATGCTTTAGCCGTTGCTACAACTGCGGTCGCCATAGCAAAGGGATCTTGATCCGTATTCTTCATTATAGTGACCTCTCGGTGGGTAACGATGTCTTCATGGAAGGGACTTTTGATCCTCTCTTCTGATTTGAGGACCATTGCTTTTCTTTTCTTGTCATAGACAAACTCATTCCACTTGGACACCGTACGCTTTCCCGATGGAGTGTACGGGACAATTGGTCGGTTTATGATGTCTATGTCTTCTTCTGCCGGTGGGGTCCGAACTTCCTGAGCAGGGTCTCCTCCTTTATTTTGGGCACCAGAGCCACCTGCTTGAGAGGTGTCTATTTCCATGTCCTGTATACCGGATCCACCTGCCTTGGCATCTTCCCTTGTCTTCAATTCTTCTTCCGCCCTCTTTTCTGCCTCAGCCTGCTCAGCTTCAGCCTCTTTCTTCTTTTGGGCTTCCTCGGCCTCTTTCTGCTTTTGGGATTCCTCAGCCTCTTTCCGCAGTCTTTCATTTTCAGCTTCCTCAGCTTCCCGCTGTAACCTCGCTTCTTCTCTTAATCTGAGCTCTTCCTGAGCTCGGGCATCCTCAGCTTCTTTCTCCTTTTGCTGGCTGGTCTTCTGGGCCTTGGTTGAGCTAGAGCTTGCTCCAGTGCCTTGGCGACAGATCCGTAGCTCAGCCATGTTGGTGATGCCTCTGAATGCCTCTTCCTCGGCATCAGGATAGTGGGAGTACTCGAAGTGAGCATAGATATCCTTACAGTGCTCAGCAACTCTTCCCTTTCGGTCATTCCTGTGGAATATTACCTCACCGAAGTGGAAGGCTTTCAGCTCTTGAACAAATTCGTCGGCCGAGGCAACCCCTGAAAACTTGTGAGCACCTATGCAGAAAGGTAGGGGGGGAAAGGAAGCCTTATGTTGTTTGTGGAGCATTGCTCCAATCTCATCCAGGAAGAGTTGTCTTACTGCTTCTTTGAGAACCACATAGTCTGTGGCATACTGCGGCAAGATGTATGGGGGCTTAGTCCCTCCAAACATTCTCAGGTAGGTACCTTGCTCCGAAAAGTAAAAGTCCCCATAATCCTCAAGGACTTCCAAAGCATTTTCTGACAGGCAGTTTGGTTCTTCCTTGAACATTTTCTCGTATAGGGGCATGATGAACCCCTCACAGATGAGTTTGTAGCTGGGCTTGTAATTCTGAGCCCACAACATCTTGAATGCGATATAGACCGGGGCGGTGGCCCTATCCCATGTGCAGCCCAATTTGGGGAAGTCTATCTTGGCCAAAATACAATCAATCAGATATGAGGACATGAAAAATTCAGCCTTCTTCAAGGCTAGTCCTTCTTTAGCAGCAATTATCATCGAGGCCAGACTGTCTGACAGGATAGTGGCCCAGTCAAACACAGTTCCCTTGAATGCCACGTAGTGGATGATAGGGATCCACTGAATCTTATACACTGTGCCATCGGGCATGCCGAAGATTCTGCACAGCATTAAAGCGATCAATCTGAAAGGAGCTCTCAGATTCTGTACGTCATATTCATCACTTCCTTTCTTTCTCAAATGTTTGCCCGCCATTAGCAGCTTCTTGGCCATCTCGACGTTATTCATTTGGCTCAACCATTCGTCAGTCAGAGCTTGTTGGACACGGGGAAATTTGTAGGTTGCCACAATATACGCGGGTTGAAATGAGGCAATAGCCACTTTCCCGCTATCATTTATCACTCTCCCTTCAGCATCGGCATGTTGGAGTATCCATCCGATCACTTCAGCATAGGGGAACAGCTCAGGGCGGGGTAGCGGCTCTAGTTATGCCTGAGGCTCTGATATTAAGATAAATCGGTGCTTCCTCTAACAACATATATGGGATTTCTTGGTCCCGGATCATTCTGTAGATGTCACCCCATCTGATTTCAGGAGGGACACCGGTGGTGCACCTAGTGTCCTGGAGTGAAGTTTCAGTTTTGAGTGGCGCAGGCTTCTTTTCTGTCATCTTAGCCTTCTTCTTACCGGTTTTCGGCATCTTGACTTACCCCTGATAGCACCCATATACAAGTCATCATGATATTGAGCAACATACTGTGAGATTTTAACAGAGAGCATCATTGTTTTGATACATGGATGAGATAAAGAGCAATGTGAAGCTGTGTACTTAGGAGGCACAATACATCATTTCAATATGAAATACAAATTTAAACATTTGAATCCTTTAAAGGGGGAAGCTTTGGGGTGTTCCTAAGAGGATAGGTGTGTCGTGGCAACAGTTTGCTCTCGGCCCGGCCCTAGGAGAAAGGGTGATATTCGTTTTAACAGGGACACCATTATAAATCTCAGCCATCTTAATTCTTTTAAAGGGGCAGGCTCAGTATGCTCCTGTGAGGATAAGCGCGCTGCGGAAGCAACCTGCTTTCGGTTTGGCTCTGGGGAAGAGGGTGATTTTCGTCACTGCTACGGTTTGAAAGGCTAATGGCGGGGAAGCTCGGGTTGGAAGGACTCTGTGACAACAAGGGAGCCCCTTTCGCACTTTCGACTCGGTGAGGGCTTCGAATGCTATTGTCACTTACGGCACTCGCCGAGGTGCTCTATGGGAAGCTCTAGTTCGAGCGAGGGTGATGGCGCCGGAGACATACTGACGGGAAAGGCTCGGGTGGCCATGGTTTCGGGTTTCGGCTCGCGTAACTTGAACGCTCACGGGATTTGAACAGGGGTAATGGCGTCGGTTCCTAGGTTTTGACTTGGGTAGAGGGCATGTTGGGACTGAGGTTTACGGAAAGGCCCGGGGTTTTACGTCCTGAGCTTTCGGCTGGGGACATGAAAATCCTATGGGGCTTCGACAGTTTTTTCACACAACGAGGCACCTGGCCCGGGGATTAAAATGGAACAAGTTTAACCGCCCGCACCAACCGTCTCTACTCAAAAAAAATGTTTTAACCAATGTCTATTTTATATGACGAGAACTCCATTCAACTGCATTTGACGGGCAAAACATAGCCCTTGACGGGTGTTTTGCCCGTCAAAATCCCACCAAAACCCATCGTTTTCAAACAAAAGACAACCCAAAAGCAACTGGAAACCGTAAAAGGGGCGAATTTCAAGGTTAAAATCCTACCTGGCACCGTGGGGATCGCTTGAACGAGGTGGCCGCGAACGCGGATGAGCGAGGTGAGCTGGAGCGATTTGCACGGCGTTCCACGTCGTTTGCCAATTGAAAACAATGGTGTATTGGCTCGAGCCCCCCACCGTATATTTATAAAAGACAGGCACGTGCGAGCATTTAGATTGGTAGTTGGCGCAATTAAAATGCGGCTTAAATACGCCGCCCGTTGCGGTCATGTCAAAATGTTTCGATTTTCGTGCGACCGCCATTCGCGGGACCACCTTGCGAATCATACCCGCCGTTGCAGAAGGGTTCAGGGAAAGTTTCCGCCGTTTCGGGGCACATTGCGGAAGGGAAACTCGAAGCCTTCCGCAAAAGAACCCCGCGTTGCGGACGGATAACGCCAAGGCTTCCGCCGTTTCGGGAGCTATTTGCGAAGGGCTTCCGTGAATCCAAAAGTTTCTAAGTCTCGCGGGGTTTCGGGACGATATGGCGAATGCTCCCGGTAGCTTCGGAAGGGAAACTTGAAAGTTTCCGCGGTTGCAGGCGGCTTCTTGGAATTGTTCCGGAACGGCCTCATCCTTTCGGTGTTTCGGCAAGTCAGGGCGAACTTTTCCCGGTTTCGGGCGCAAAGGCTGAAAGCTTCTGCGAAGCTTCCTTGGTTCGTTTCGCAAAGTTCCTTGAAAAAAAAAAAAAAAAAATCTAAGTTCTTTTCACAGTTTCGGAAGAAGTTCGCGAATTTCTCCGTGGTATTTCGGAAAGCTTTTGTGGATGGCTTCCGCCGTTTCGGAAGGAAAATCCGAAGGCTTCCGCAGGTTTTCGAAGTTTTTCTAAGTCTCTTTTCGGAAAGCTTATGTGAACGACTTTCGTCGCTTCGGACAACTTCGCTGAATTCTTCCGCCGTTTCGGAAGGATTTCATCAGAAGCTTCCGCGATTTTAACAAACTATTCCAACTCTTTTCGGGCGTCTTTCCCAAGTTCTCTCGCTGTTTCGGGAAGAAAACCGGAAGGTTTCCGCAATTTTCGGGTGGAGAAGCTCTAAGGATTCCGCAACTTCAAAGAAAAAACCTAAGTCTTTTGCCAAAGTTTCGGGAGATTTGACAGAAGGCGCTCACCGTTTCGAACGGAAAGAACGAATGCCTCCGCGACTGCGGAAAGTTTCGATGAATGGCTCCGCCGTTCCGGAAAGAATTACCCAACGGCTCCCGCAACTTTCCAAAGAAAATTGCTAAGTCTCCTCATAGCTTTGGAAAGAATTCGTGAATTCCTCCGCGGTTTCGGGAAGCTCACGCGAGTGATCTCCGCAGGTTTCGGGCGGTTCCCTTAAATTGTTCCACAACCTTTTGGGAGAATGTTTCAAGTTCTTTTTTAGAGGATTTGACCACAGCTCCCGCCGTTTCGGGGAAAGCTTTGAAAGCTTCCGCGGTTGCGGAAGGTTTGAGCGAGGCACTCCGCCGTTTCGGAAGGATTGCCCAAGTGCTCCCGCGTTCTTCCAACAAAAATTTTCTAAGTCTTCCTTTGAGAAGCTTATGCGAGCGGCTTCCGCAGTTACGGGAAAAAGCTTGAATTGCTCCGCCGTTTCGGAAGCAGAATCGTTTCGGGAGGAAAACTTGAATTGTTACGCAGAAACAAAAATCGAAAAGTTTCCAAGTTTTACTTCGGACGGCTTAGACGGGCGGTTTATGAGATTGGCCTCCGCCATTTCGGAAGGATAGCCCGAGAGCTTCTGCGGTTTATTCGACGAGAGTTTTCTAAGTTCTTTTGCGGGCGTTTAAGAGAGAGGCTTCCGCCACTACGGGGGTTTAGCAAATTGCTCCGTGACTTCGAGAAAAACTTCATTGAAAGATCTTCTATTTGAGAGTCAAAATCTTCTGGCAGGAGTTTCTCATGGCGAGACTCTCTGCTTAAAAGCAAAGATAAAAGCTGGAAAAAAAAAACGTTTAAGGCAGCCTTTCTAAAAATAAAAAAAAAATAAAGGAGGGGCCCCATATGTGCAAAATTTTGGGGGGAGTGTTGCTGCAACAACAAGAGGTAGACTCATGAAAGCAGCAATTTGAATTTCATTTTGACAAAAAACGAGTGGACATTGGTAGCCAGGTTCACATAGGTAGTAGGCACAATGTTTCAGCCTTGTTTTGGGCCTAGTAGTGGTTCTCTATTGTTACATCCATAGTCATTGACACATTGTCACACCTTAGATCTCATCCCGAAGTGACTCGGGATTCAGAGTCAAATCCCAGTGGCTAGTACCTCGTAGTTGTCAGTCATCACTCGTCACCTTGCAAAGCTAAGCAGTGAGTGCATGACATGAGTGAGTGAATGATTATAATTTATGAAATTTCCAATATTTTGAATGACGAGTCGAATTTTATAGCATGGGAATTTCAACATAGAAATTGAAATTTATATGGATGGGCAATTTCAAATGTTTCCCTTCTTTTGAAATGTTGATATAAGTTATGTCCTTCCTATTGGAAGGGTAAAATTCAGACTTTAAATTTTTTTTTGAAGGGCAATTTTAACTTTACACTTCTCGGAAGGGCTAGAACCCTTTGGAAGGGCCAGGAAGGGTTCAAATTTGAATGCTAAGTATAAGGCTAGGCACATCACATATTAAAATACATTTAATATATGGATTTGAAAGAAAGCCACTAAATTCAATAAATTATTAAATACATTGTTTAAGTAAATAATTATGATTCCAATTTAGAACTGAGCAGAGCGATGGAGGATGCATCCAGCACAGAAGCTTTTCGGGTCTCTTCAGGGTTTTTCTGGTGTTTTCTGGTGTTTTAAAAGTGCATGAAGACTTTCTCCATTTTGTTGTGTATATGTGGAAGAATGGAATATTTGTTAGACATGGAATGGGAGGCGGAGACTTGAGTCACCCTTCACAAAAAGGGGAAAACAATGAGAAGAAAGGGTGATGGAATGAAAATTACTAGAATGTTGAAATTGGCGGGAAAATTTTCATTTTTGGTGTTACAGATCTAAAAATTACCAACATATCCCACTTGTAGTTGAAATTAGATTCACTCTTTAGAGATTATGTGATGTTGCAAGGCATTAATCATCACTCAAGAGCAACGGAGGGAATTGTTACATATAGGCTAGATATTCCATATGTAGGTCATATGTAATAGTCTAGGTTAACATGCATGGACCATCAACCCCATAGCAAATTAATATGGTATTAGGCCCTAAAATTAGTTTATAGGCCATGGTATAGGCCACGAGAACCATCGTCAATGTTACAAATATTGAAATGGCCACAATATCTTGCTTGTAAGGTAAAGTAATTATGTGTAAGGCCCTACACATGGACAATGAATCATATAGTAAATTTATTAACCATGGACCATTATTTAGGTTATGAGAACCACTATTGGCTTACATAACCTATAAATATTAAACCATGGTTGGTTTATTGGTTTACATAACCATGGACAAACCAACAACAATAATGACATTGACGATGGTGACAATGATGATCATGACGATCGCACGTGTAGGCTAGAGATTCTTATGTGGTAATCTAGGTTAACATGCATGGACCATCAACCCCATGGAAAATTGATATGGAATTAGACTCTAAATTTAGTTCACATGCCATAGTCCAGACCACGAGAACCATCCTTTGTGTTACAAATATTGAAATGGCCACCATAAATAATGCCACTAATTAGACAATGACCTAACACAACCAACCCATGTAAATTACTCATGCACTTGGCACACTTGATCAATGCAATGAATTCATGCACCTAGGAAGCATCAACCTCTAACCCCCTCACCTCGTACCTAACCTTAACATCTAGCCCCAAACCGAATAACATGATAACTTATAAACCACTTAACCACTAGTACCAACAAAACCAGAACCCCTTTCCCACTAACCCACTAATCCCTTAGGTGCCTCCCTTCTAATCCAAAAACTCCCCAAAGCCTACCACATTATGAAATTGTAGGAAATATCCCCTTAATCCAGTGTCCATCTAACCCTAACCACTACCCCCTAACCCAATCACTAGCATGCCTACTGCACCAAATCAACACACTAACACAATAAAATTTGACCTTGGGTTATTTATAACCAAGGTTTTAGATCAAAGACTTTGACATCAAGGTTTGAATCATGATCACTGTATGGGATTTTATTAAACCAAAATTAGTGCAAAAATAAACACAAGAACTTAGACTATAAACAAAATATTCCCTATCTAGGGTATGTATGATGACTCAAGTCCCTATGCATGCCCCATGAGTCTCAAAATAAATTTTTATTGCCCAAGAACCTACATTTTGGCCCTAGACAATAACATAGGATCATAAAACCATCCACGACATTAAAATACTAAAAAAATGGCAATGTGTTACTCAAAAGCTAAATATTCCTTGCCTATGGCCTATGTGGTGGTACAGAGAAACGCCCATAGGTCACAAGACCTTGAGGTAACTACCAGTCATTATAAACTAGATTTTGATCTAACACCATGGATTAGGCTTAAAGAACCATCCATGATGTTGTAAATATTGAAATGGACACCATACTCACTTGCAAGCTAAATATTCCTTGTGTAGGAATCATGTGGTGATTAGGGCCCTACACATGGCCCATTAGCCATAAATGATAATGTTATGGCACACGAGTTTTTATTTTGACCATGGATCATCGAAAGTTGGAGAGTGAGAACCATCTTTGATGTGAAAAACCTAGCATGACTACCTCAATTGTAGAGCTCTAATGGGATATGGTGTTGAATGATGATACACACCCTTCCTAACACTACAATAGCTTGTGTACGCTTAGCTCCAATGTTTTGATGAGATGCATTGTTGAACCCATGTGACACACCTAACCCATGTACATAAATGACTTTTAGAGGGTTTTCAAAAAACTTCCTCAAAAATTTCAATTCGCATGACTTTTAGGGGGGGAGTTCAACAAACTACCTCCAAAAGTTCAATTCTCATAACTTTTAAGGGGAGTTTCAACAACCCACCTCCAAAATTTCAATTCTCATGACTTTTAAGGGGGGCTTCCAAATAACCGCCTCCAAAAGTTCAATTCTCATGACTTTTAAGGGGGGGCTCCAATAAACCACCTCCACAAGCTCAATTCTCATGACTTTTGAGGGTTCCAAAAAACCGCCTCCAAAAGTTCAATTATCATGACTTTTAAGGGGGGTTCCAAACAAACCACCTCCCAAAGTTCAATTCTCATGACTTTTAGGGGGGGTTTTGACAAACCGCCCCCAAAAGTTACGAGAATTGGGCTTTTAGGGGGGGGTTTCCAACAACTGCCTCCAAAAGTTCAATTCTCGTGACTTTTAGGGGGGGGTTTGACAAACCGCCCCCAAAATTTATGAGAATTGGGCTTTTAGGGGGGGTTCCAACAACCGCCTCCAAAAGTTCAATTCTCATGACTTTTAAGGGGGGTTTCAAAAAAACCGCTTCCAAAAGTTCAATTCTCGTGACTTTTAGGGGGGTTTTTGACAAACTACCCCCAAAAGTTATGAGAATTGGGCTTTTAAGGGGGGTTTTCCAACAATAGCCTCCAAAAGTTCAATTCTCATGACTTTTAAGGGGGGTTCCCAAAAAACCGCCTCCAAAAGTTCAATTTTCATGACTTTTAAGGGGGGTTTTGACAAACCGCCCCCAAAAGTTATGAGAATTGGGCTTTTAGGGGGGGTTTACAAAAACCGCACCCAAAAGTCAAATTTCCATGACCTTTAGGGACGGTTTTAAAAGACCGCCTCTAAAGGTATGAAAAAAAATTTAGGGGGGGTTTTACCAAGACCCCCGCAAGCCAAAACGGCCCCTAAAGGGATATTTTGTTGTAGTGCGGTGTCGACTTCCTACGGAATCCCACGGCCGAGTTCAAAATCCCTTATCCGCTTACTCGAGGTCGCGTGAAGTCGTGTGATGTGGACCACAACAGAGTTGGTCACGTACGAGTTGGGTGGCGCACAGTAAGAACGGACTTACTCCTCAGTGCCATTAGTCACAAATAGCATGTAGACAGAGGATTGAAGGTAACAGATCCTAAATCCCTACATGAAGTTCCCGCAATTCAAATGAAAAGATATCGGCAGAAGGACCCGACGATGTGGTACCTTGTCGAGAAACGGAAAGGATGGACGCAAGGACCCGACAATGTGGTACCTTGTTGAGAAATAGAAAAGACGGATGAATGGACCCGACAGAGTGGTACCATGATGAAATATGAGCATAAAGGACAGATGGGCCCAACAGTGTGGCACCTAGGTCCTAGAAAGGATTAATTGGTAAATTTTTTGCATAAAAAGAAAAACCATACAAATTGCATTTAGAACACTTGCTCATAAAAAATGCATTTTAGTATTAAAAATAATAGAAGTGATTATTTTAGGCAATTGCACATGAAAATACTTTTAGTGTTTAAAATAATGAGAATACTTATATTTAGGAGCAAAATGGAATCCTAGCTTTTAGTTAGCACACATGCACCCACAAAAATAGAATTTAGAGTGAGCACCTAAGAGACAAACTTGAGTAAATATAGGAAAGTAGGTGCATTCTTCTAGAAAACTTGACACTTGGATTTGTGAAATAAATTACTTTTTGAATATTAAGAAATTGGGTATTTTGCATGAAGCGACATGTGTCGCATGGGATTTTCCTATATAAGGAAGGCCTTGGGAAGGGGTAAGGGGCCCAGATTGGGATGGTTATTGTAATTGTGAAAAAGTGAGTGACTTGCTGCTATTGGGGTTTGGCTAGAAATTCTGGTGGGGGGGGAACCCAAGCTGAGTTTCTCAAATTGTTGTGTGTGAGCTCTACGACCCAAATCTCGGGGGTGGCCATGCCACTGAAAGCATGAGCCTATGATTGGGTGGAGAATCTAGCGGTTGCTTCTCCTATGGTTCAAATGAGCTTTGTTGGAGGGATCCTATGGAAGACGCGGACGACAGTGGACAAGATGGATTAGTTGACAGTTTCAGGTTTAGACAAGAGGACCCTAAAGGAGGGGCCCTTAACCTTCACAAGATATGGAAGAGTTTGGTAGGTGAACATAAAAGGTTCACAACAATTAGGATCAATGGATATAGACTCAAGCTATGGAAAAAATCCAATAGAGTTTCGATGCTCTCTCCTTCTCCTCCTTCCATGCACCATAAGAGCAATATATAACCCTCCAAAGGTAGGTGAAAGGTCGAATAGAGTCGTTTCGAGATACATGGAGGGCCAAAGGTCACAATGGCCGCTTTTTGGAGTGAAAAATAGATTTTTTACTATCATTTACCAAAACGTCGATGTACACGGGCTGTAGTGATGCAGCCTGCGTATACACGAGGTGTACTGAAGTAGCTCGAGTATAGGAGGAAAAATAGGGGAAAAGGGTTCAAGGAGAACCACAAGTATGGTTTTGAGTCTGTAAATAGGTAAGGGAATCCAAAGAGTATAAATGCTCACAGGGTGGAAAAATATGGTGTAACAGATGCCCCTTAATGTGTGAGGTCATCGAAGGTACTACGATGGCCGAAATACATTATGAATCTTAGAAGTGGAGTGATGGAGACACAAATGGAAGGAGTAGCCCACTCATCATAATACAATGATATCTCTGAATACGTATCGGTACAATACATAGCAATCTGATACAATGGCCATGAATATGCAGTATACAGTGAATACATGTCATGAGTGGTCATATCCATGACCCATATATAGTAAGATATGGTCTCTGCTAAAGAGGAAACAGCTAATGCAGACTAATGGTACAAATTGCTGATGTATGAGACTGATCTCTGATAAGTACAACCACTAGTGATTGCAAGCCTCAAGGTACTCAACGGACTCTGAATCTCGATTCTGGAATAAATGAGTTGGAGTCGACGAAATGAGACTCGCTGGAAGGAGGGCATTAATGGATCCCCCATCAACCAACACGAGGTAGCAGCTACGCTGAAATATTTGGAAGAACTCGGACGAACAGATTGAACTGGACTCATAAGGGATGGACGACATGCAATAGTCAAGAGATATGAGGAGTGGCTGACATTGGTTTCAAGACTTCCTTTGAACAAGAGCATGAGTAGATGAATAGACTCAGGCAACATAGACTCAACACTGGATACTGACAATACTTTGTGACGCATGAGGCATCAACAAAGGATCCATAATGACTGGAAGCTTAACCAGTCGGTGGAGGTAGATATGAGAAACGAGTACATCTTCCTAATGTCATACTAATGTCCCGACTCATGATATATGGAGTGGAGATGAATGCTCTGTTAAAAGGCGACACAAAAACTGCCAATAGAAGGTAGTAACAATTTCCCGTCCGGCCTTTTAAGTTATATATGATTTTTTTTGTCTTTTTCATATTGTAAAGCTTGAAAAAGAATAAAATTGCTTATGGTACAAAAGTGACGGAACGAGTGTGAAAGGCAAGCAAACTAGTTCCAAGAAGTGGAACATACCTATAATCAATGCAAGGAAGTATGTGCAAGATGTGGACACTCGGGGGGGTGTTCCCTCAAGGTAAGGGTCATCAAGCTGCGAAAGATAAATTAAGGCTCTGCTTGGCTCGGAAGGCAAAGTGCTCAGGAACATGGCTAATAACTGAGAAAGTGGGAGCTGGAACAAGGCTCAAAATGTCACGTCCCCATTTTGACCCCCCTTCTGATCCGGATTTTATGAGCAGAACGAAATGAATACAAATTATTATGAGATGCTTAACACAAAATAACAGAGATACAGTAAAACTGGTTTTCTATTCAATAAGGAAATAAGCTAGAACTGTAAAATGCAGCGGAAAACAAGCTTGCTGGAATGGTGGCGGCTTATCTCTGAGAAGAGATGTGACGGCTGCGCTCATTTCGCAAGAAGATGGTTACAATGAGGCTCTCAAGGCCTTTTACAATAAACAGGAATGTCAAAAACCCTAGACATCCAAAAACCTAACCCTAGGAGATGAAGCGCCAAAAGTCATGTGAGCCCCGTTTGGGTAAGTTAGTACATCAACTTCCCGGGGTCGTAACTTTTGCATACGATCTCCGTTTGGGGCGCTCGGTAGCCCGTTGGAAAGGTCTATCCGAGATTTACAACTTTCGACTGGGGCCAAATGTAAGCCGGGGGCAACGATTTGGCCCCCCGAATTGCCAAAAAAGGTCGTTTAGGGCCTCAAAATGGCCCCGAAAGTTCAGGACCCGAAAAACTGCTAAAAATAGTACAATACCAAAATTGCCATAAAACTGTTTTGAGACAGTTGGAAAGGTGGGTGGCCACCAATATCCACCTGGATCAATCCTCCCTCCTTAGGAAGCAATGGTCTCCATTGCGTTGAGTTCCCCCATCAGATGAGGACATTTCTGCTGAATTTGGCCTCGGGTGAGCCACTTGCCTTGGTGCAGGAGCTGCCCTACTTTAACAACTCGATAAAGCTGGATCCTTTGATGTCGAGTGCCCTTGATCTGTGTGTCTGCAATATGATCACTGGATGCTTGTTGTAGGCAGTCAGGGTTGAGCTCTGTTGGTTTCAACTTCTCTGCTATCTCTGAGGTGTCTAATAATGGTGGGAAATATGGCCGAAGGAGAGCCACGTTGAAGACTGGATGCAGACCAAGGAAGGGGGGAATGTTGAGCTCAAAAGCATTGTCACCCACCGCCTTGGTGATGGTGTACGGCCCATAACGGAGTGGGCGAAGCTTTCAATGGGGCCCTGTAAGGCGTTCTTTCTGCAAATGCAACCAAACTTTGTCGCCCACCTGAAACTTATGTGGCACCCGATGTTGATCATGGCGCTGCTTGTACTTGGCATTAGACTTCTGTAGAATATCCTGAACCTGTTGGCGGATATGCTGGATCCGTTCAATGAACCGGGCGGCTTTGTCAGCTTCTGGGGACGAGTCGGCCGAGGTGGTCGCAAGGGGAAGTGCAACATCCATGGGGCCCAATGGTTGGAATCCCAACCCCACCTGAAAGGGGCTGTGGCCAGTTGAGCTATGCAGGGCTCGGTTGTATCTATGTTGGACATAGGGGAGACTCTCATCCCATGTGCGGGGGTGTGTTGAATTGTACATGCGCAGGATATGTACGACCATCCGGTTGATGACCTCCGTTTGTCCATAGGTCTGGGGGTGGAAGGCAGTGGATTTGGTGAGCTTGGTATCCAGCAGTGACCAGAGGCTTGACCAGAATGAGCTGAGGAACCGACTGTCACGGTCTGAGATAATGGTCTGTGGGATCCCAAAATGTACCCATACTCGTTCAAAGAAGAGCTTGGCAGTGGCTTCTGCTGTGATGTTCTTCTTGCAAGCGGGTAGAATCGCCATCTTGGAAAAGCGATCAACAACCACGAAAACACAGTCATTTCCCCTCTTGGTGGACGGGAGGCCCGACATGTAGTCCATTGAGATGGATTCCCACGGCCTGTCAGGAGTAGGCAGAGGGGTGTATAGGCCCTGTTTCTTAGTGGTCAGTTTGGAAATGGAGCAAGCGGTGCAGGACCTGATATACTTGCCGACATCCTGTCGAAGTTTCGGCCAGTAGAAATGTTTATGCAACACTGCCACTGTCTTTTCGACGCCAAGTGTCCTGCCACCCGACTGTAGTGAGCTTCCCAAATCAGCTTTGCGCACTCGCTTGATGGAACGCAGAGATGGCCCAGACGACACAACAACCCGTCCTGAAGATGGAAATTAGCAACCACTGAGTTGGTGCCCAACATTTGATAGGTGGCGGAGAAGTCAGGGTCTGTCTCGTAGAGGTGGGGCCATCCGGAGGTCTCATGGCCACAAGAGTCTAGCACCGTGGTAAGTGCCGCGACTGGAGGTCGACTGAGGAAGTCAAAAACTCGGTTGGTACTCCCTGTTTTATATTTGATGTTGAGGTGGAACTGCTGTAAATATGTTGACCACTTCTGATGGCGGTCATTCTGCAACTTTCCTTGGGTCTGCATGAACTGTAGTGGCTTGTGATCAGTGTGGATGACTGTCTCCTTCCCAAGAATGTAATGTCTCCACTGGTGGCAGGCTTGTACAATGGAGTACATTTCTTTGTCGTAGGTAGGGTACTTGCGGACAACATCTGAGAGTGTCTCACTATGATATGCCACGGGGTGGCCGTGTTGAGTGAGAACGGCACCCACAGCATAATCTGAAGCATCTGTCTCAATCTCAAAGGGATGTTGCAGATTCGGTAATGAGAGTACCGGCGATGAGCACAAACGCTTCTTCAAGTCATCGAATGCTTGTTGTTGGGACAGGCCCCACACAAATTTTGCCTTACCACCACCCCTGGTCACTTGGCTGAGGGCCCATGCGATATGAGAGAATCCCAGCACGAATCGACGATAGAAATTGGCGAGGCCCAAGAAGCTCTGAAGTTCAGTGAGTGTGGTTGGGGCTGGCCAGTCACGGATGACCTGGATCTTGGCTGGATCCACATGCACACCATGTCGATCAATGATGTAGCCTAAGTAATGGACCCTGTCCATGCCGAAGGAGCATTTTTCCAAGTTTGCATATAGTTTGTGCTTCCGCAGGGTGTGTAGAACCTGCTGAATATGCTGCAAGTGTTCCTCCCAAGTCTTGCTGTAGATGCGGATGTCATCCAAATACACCACTATAAAATTGTTGGTGAAAGGTCATAGGATATCGTCCATCATCCTCATAAAAGTTGCTGGAGCATTTGTCAAACCAAAAGGCATGACCAGCCATTCAAAAAGACCTTCTTTTGACTTGAAGGCAGTCTTCCATACATCTGTCTGTTCTATTGGGACTTGGTGGTATCCAGACTTCAGATCAATCTTACTGAAGTATTTGGCCCCAATGAGCTGATCAAGGAGGTCTTCGATTCAGGGAATCGGGTACCGGTTGCGGACTGTGATTTTATTCAGGGCCCAGTAATCAATGCAGAGTCGCCAGGTCCCATATTTCTTCTGCACCAACACGATTGGGCTCCCACAAGGTGATGAACTGGGACGGATGTGCCCTTTGTGGAGCAATTCTTGGATCTGCCTCTTGATCTCCTCGTTTTCCAACAGAGAGCGGCGATAGACTGGCCCATTGGGTAGCGGTGCGCCTGGGGTCAGATCGATGGGATGCTTGACTTGGCAGTGCAAAGGTACCCCGGTCGGAGAGGAGAAGATATCTGAGTATCCTTCCACCACCTTATCCACTTGCTTCTGTTGTGTGGATAGATCGGTCATGGAGGCCTGGGATGTGGCTGCAATCTTTCTTTCACTCTGAGAGCGAATCACCAAGAAGACAAATTTCCCGGTCTGAGAGATGACCTTCCTGCATTGCTTGGCAGAGATCAAGGAAATAGCACTAGGAGGGACTGCCTCGGGTATCCTGTACAATTTCCTGTTCAAAGAAATAATAACACTACGAGGCCTAGACTCATATACAGCATGACGTTTCCATAAATAAGGTTGGCCCAAAAGAACATCTGAAACTTCGAGAGGAGCAACATCACACAATACCTCGTCCTTGAAGGGCTTGATGCCGTATGGCAGTCGGCACTGTTGGCTGACGCGGAGATCGCTTCCCTTGCGGAGCCATCCAATGGTGTAGGGTTGTGGGTGCGGCGTTGTCGGCAGGGCCAGGCACTTGACGACCTCTGCTGAGATGAGATTCTTCTGGCTACCGCTATCAACGATGAAGTGCAGCGGGGTACCTTTTACCCACATCTATGAATGGAAGAGGCGTTCTCCTTCTTCTGGATTGTCTGGTTCATTAGGCTGGAGCTTGGTGGTAGCAATGGTGGCACTGGGTTCCGCATCAATGATCTGTCCTCCCCTTTCTGGTTCGGACTCAGAGTCAGAACCCGCATCTGATTCAGATGCTTTCACTTCGGCCACCAGCGACTGCTTTGAGCGGCAATCAGCAGTGTTATGCCAAGGGCTCTTATGGAAGTCGCACCACTTCCCGGTATCTTTCTTTGTTTTTTCGGTGTCCTTCTTTGCTTGCGGCTTGGACTGGTTGTCCTGATACTGTCCATCTTTGCTCTGTCCTTTATTCTGTGGGTTGGGGCCGCCCTTTCCTGTCTTTTGCTGTGAAGGGTTCCCAGGCCCAAATTGTCGCGTCTTTTGTTTGAGCTTCTGCTCGATTTTGATGGCATATCGGTAGGCCGCGCCCAAGGAAGAGATGTCTAGAAATTCCATTTCGGTCTGGATGTATCTATGCAAACCACCGCGATACTTGAGCACCAGATGTCGCTCTGAATCTTTGATACCCAGCTTGGTGCGCAAGGTATGGAAGATATTTGTGAACTCTGGCACTGCTTGGTCTCTTTCTTGTCGCAGTGTGGTCCATTTGGTATACAAGTCGTCATAACTTCCAACAAGGTAGTATTGTTCCTTAATAGCATCCCTGAAGGATTCCCAGGTGGCTGTGACTGAAAATAATGAGGCTTCTTCTGTGTCCTTTTGCTCGCAGAATGTTTCCCACCAATCTTTGACATGGGGAATGGCTTTGAGGAGCGCAAAAGTAATCTTTTCTTTATTCGAAAAGTTATGGACAGAAAAATACCCTTCTAGTAGATTCAGCCACTTATCTACAGCATCTGCATCTATCTTTCCTTCAAATATAGGGATATCGAAGTTGATTTGTACCTTGAAGGGGGCGGCGCCTCCGCTCGAGGAAGATGCGTCGCTTGTTGGTAGTCGCCGAAGGATTTGTGCGAAATTATCCATCATCTCGTTCCTCTGCTGCGTGAGGGCTTCCTCAAGCAACATTTTGATAGGATCTCCTGTCCCGTCATCTTTCTTTTCTCCTGCCATGAGAGGTCGCTTGGGCGTGCGAGAGCTTTTGTCCTCAAGAGAAACAAGCTCGAGACCCAATTCTTTGTACCCTGACCTCGTTGGGGACATGCATTAAGACGACAAGGAGCAGACCGCTCTGATACCACTGATCCGGATTTTATGAGCAGAACAAAATGAATACAGATTATTATCAGATGCTTAACACAAAATAATAGAGATACAGTAAAACTGGTTTTCTATTCAATAAGGAAATAAGCTAGAACTGTAAAATGCAGTGGAAAACAAGCTTGCTGGAATGGTGGCGGCTTATCTCTGAGAAGAGATGTGACGGTTGCGCTCATTTCGCAAGAAGATGGTTACAATGAGGCTCTCAAGGCCTTTTACAATAAACAGGAATGTCAAAAACCCTCGACATGCAAAAACCTAACCCTGGGAGATGAAGCGCCAAAAGTCATGTGGGCCCCGTTTGGGTAAGTTAGTACATCAACTTCCCAGGGTCGTAACTTTTGCATACGATCTCCGTTTGGGGCGCTCGGTAGCCCGTTGGAAAGGTCTATCCGAGATTTAAAACTTTCGATTGGGGCCAAATGCAAGTTAGAGGCAACCATTTGGCCCCCCGAATTGCCAAAAAAGGTCGTTTAGGGCCTCAAAATGGCCCCGGAAGTTCAGGACCCGAAAAACTGCTAAAAATAGTACAATACCAAAATTGCCATAAAACTGTTTTGAGACAGTTGGAAAGGTGGGTGGCCACCAATATCCACCTGGATCACCTTCACATTAAATCGTAATGATGTAAATATTGATATTTAATCATGGTGAGGAGCTCAAGGCCAAGGCCCCACCATTGATTTAGCGTTTTATGTATCGGCAATTAAAAATAGATGCATGTGGTTCTTGTGCTAGATAGGCACAATGTAAAATAAGACATCATGTAAATACATATTTTAATGAAATACCCACAACTAGCTATGCAATGCAACAAAGAGATGGGGGCATGATTTTTATAAGGAATAGGGAGGGAAATTATTCAAACCCTTGAGCCAATGGTGCTAATCCATGTGTCAATGAGAAAACCCATAAACCACCAACTACCCATTTTGGGTTATGGACCCAATCATTTAATTCTTCCAGAAATTGGTTGAGGCAGTTAATGCCTTGGGAATGAAGAGGTATGGCAGCCAATTTCGTGCATGGGCAAGCCATCAACCTGGAAAAACGTACTTTTGTTTATGGGGCAAGAAAACACCCACGAAATGGTTCCCAAATCCATTCTGAACCGATAGTCCTTCCTCTCTCACGCAGTCTGAACTACTGGGTCTTTTCTTCATCACGTTTTTCACCAATTTCCTGCATTTTCCATAGCTGGGAGCTCATTTTTGTGTTGCACAGCAATTGCGAGAAAGGGAGTCACGTTCTGGGGGTTTATAGAGGTCGTTTTTGCCCCAAAATACCCATGGGGATTTTTCTGAAAACGGTTTTTGCTCTCCAGGGTTGAATCCCCAATTGTCGTTTTGTTTTTGGGGCTTCCCACGTTTCTCTGGGGTGGTAGAAACCCCATCTTTGGGCATCTCACTGTAAAAACGTTTTTTATCATGCCCAATAATTGTGGTTCTGCTGTTATGTGCATCCCTATTTTGGTTTGAACCTGTGAGCAAAAGATTTGGAGTGGTAGTGGACAGAATTGGCTTGATAAACCTAGTGGGGAGAATAACCTCTCAAGAAGATCAAGAGGGTTGGCTACTCTTCTATGCACACCTGGGACACTCTAGAATTGGAAGGTATGGCCTGAGGGACTGTGAATTGGTGAAGGGAATACTTCCTTGAGTGGGGTGTGTAGGCATTGTGGGTGCCAAGCTAGATAGATCTTGTAGAGGTATCCATAGCTCTATGGTTGAGCTCACTAGCTTAGCAATTCTTCCTTTCCATTTCTTAGCAGCCTGGTAAACCCAATTGTAGATTGGCTTGGCTCATTTTGGTGTATGCTTGGCTATGTGTGAGTCTGTTGTTCCCTGGTTCCTTGTAGAAATCATGCCCAGCTCGGGGGTGGCAGTTGTATCAAGAGGTTGATAAGCATAACTGGCCTATGGTTGGGTGGAACGTTGCAGATGCATAGCTGGTTGCTTGGGACTACTTTGATAAGATAAGTATTTTCTTGTGTTAACTTTGCATTTATGTATTTGATGAATATCGTGAATGTATGATGGATGTGTTATTGAAATTATTTCCGCTGTGTTTTCTTATAATTATACATTTCCATATGTCCTTTATATTATGTGAATGCTTATTTTAATAAGTTCATGGGGCTAGATGCCCGGTTTAGCATCATGATCCTCTCCATCTAACTGGTATGATGGGAGGGGACGTGACACAAAAAGGCA
Source organism: Larix kaempferi (assembly GCA_027924585.1). NCBI lineage: Eukaryota > Viridiplantae > Streptophyta > Pinopsida > Pinales > Pinaceae > Larix > Larix kaempferi. The sequence continues at coordinate 121,949 of BSBM01000499.1, forward strand.
AGCAGGATAATGCAATGCATTCACAACTCGACATAAATGGGGAGTCCTCATGGCGGATGGCCAGAATAAGATAAAGTAGAGTATGAATCTTCATCGCAATGTCATGGCGTGACTACAAAGGACTCCCAATCCTAAGGAGAAACAATGGCATGGGTGCCAAAAGACATAAAAAGGATCTAAATAGGGCACCCATGGTCAGACAAGCCCTACCACCAAATAATGACACTTCTAAAGTAGCATGAAGGTTCTGTGTCAGTTAAAAAGCGGGGTCGCACCTAAGGTTTATGAATATGGTCATAAGTTCAATGCAATAATGCAGGCGTAATGACATCCTAACCTATATGACGGGTGTAGAAAAAACCTGCCGAAGTGTTGACCAAATCCAACGCGACCTCAGTCGATAGGGGTTCACCTCACTGTCGACACACACCGCAGTCTCCCTGGGCAGGTTTGAACCCACCTAGAAACACACGCAGAGTGGATGAGGTCTCACCTGAGACGTCCAGGAAGAGAAGACAGAACCATGTTTCCGCCAAGGGAGGAGGGAAGTTGTGGCTACACAGACTAACTCTATTGCAGTGTTTAACTAGAAACTTTAAACATTCGGCAAGGAGCTATAATCGCAACATTTACCATTACGTTCAACATAGAGCATATTTAATCACAGCATTTATCATCTCAGACATTGCATTAAGAAAATATAACAACATTCCAATATCGCAACATTGCACAAACATTATACCGGAATATCATCATTATATTACGGTCGCAGTCATAAACCAGAAAACAAAACATAGATCTCTGTATACATGCATCTCTTGCTTACTCCAACTTCAACTGCCTACTTAACACCTACAACTCTCATCTATTTATAGCCTTCTGCCATTACAATATTTGTCCACTTACAAACGACTTCTTAACCGACACTTATGGAAAATTGACCCACTATCTAACTGACTCGGTCCAAATGACCCAAAAACCCGCATACCGTGGTACAACTGACTCACTATTACATAATATGTTGTCCAAGTGACCCAAAAATCCACCAACTGCGGTATTCTTTAGCACAAAATACTCCTTTCGCACACTCATCCGATGTGTCGCAACATCGGCTGTACTGCGACATTTCCTCATCAAACTGCCTGCCAACAGGCCCCCAACACAATCTTGTGGCTCGCCTTCGAGCCAAGTCAACTGCTGGACAGAGTGCACATCGCGGTCCTTGCCTTGAAGTATGCATATGGCTGTTCGACATTCCACACCAACTCCTGAGCATCCTTAGTTGCTGCCTCACAGTTGATCACATCGTCGGCTGAGGGGTGATCGGTAAGCTTGTCCATGACCTGCTATCGATACTTCTGTACAGCTGGTAGTGCTTCACTTTCCTGTAGCATCAGTTTCCCGCCAATGTCCTGGAATTCTTCCAACTGGGCCACACGTAGCTTTTGGCATTCCTCTGCCTTGGCAACCCATTGTTGCAAGTCCTTTAGCTCACGTGACTTAGCAACTTGCTCCATTGGTGGCAAGGTTTTCATCGCAGTCTTTAATGTGGCCACCTGACCCTCCGTGTCCTGCCAGAGTTTAGTGAGTTGTTCCACTTGCTCATCATGAATGATGCAGCCCAAAAACTGTACCATTTCGACGGTGAGCCTAGTTGCCTATGTTTCTAGCTCCTCCATCTGGGTGGCAACGTCCTCAAGTGCCTTCCTTCGTTCATCCACCTCAGCCTAAGGCGTACCTAGTTTCAACTGAGCCTTCAATATGTCGTTCTCTTGTCACAACTGAAAAATGGCAGCTCCCAGCCGCTGCACTCGGTTGAGCACGTCTACCTATTCAGTGGGCTCCGGGACATGTTGATAAGCCTCTGTGATTTCCCAGTCAACCCGAACACTATCATCCCACATGCGAGCCTTTTCCACAATGAGGAAATCTTGTTCCTTTTTAAGTGCCTCAATGGTGCGGGCCTTCTCGGCCCGCTCCTTCTTTAGATCAGCTTCAAGGTCATTCATTGATGTCTGAGCTACAGCAGCCCTGCTTGTAAGCTCATCAATCTCGGTTGTTGCAGTTGCCTCTCGTGCCTACAAGTGTTGAAAGCTCTTGCTGATGTCATGCATTCTATCCACCATTTCCTGGGAGGCGCCCCTCTGCATTGTCGCCAGTGCCATTGTCGGTAGTGAATTAACATTGAGTCACTTGGGCAATCGACTGTAGTACTTTTTGCAAAACCTCGTTGTCGATCACAACCGCAGTCGGGGGAATGTTGATATGCTTGACCCGGGGCGTGGTGCGGATTGTGATCGTTTCCTGCATGGGTTCATTACCAGGTTCCTTTTGCAACACTGCATTACACAAAGAATCCATACGAGAAGCAAGCACAGAGAATCCCTCCTTTGTTTTGACGGACATCTTGTCAGCAGCCGCGGTAGCAGCATGGTGAAGGGCAGTGATTAATCAGCCCAACTGCGCCTCTACTGGTAAAGACAGCCCACTAATCATCACATGCTCGTGGTGTCGTTTTGATCGGTTTTCCTCAAGAGCGCGGTCGCTATCATCCGCAGTTGGTGTTCTGATTGACTCGTGATCAGAACTATGATGACTCTACTGATCCTGAGCTAATACTCGATCCACAAGGCCCACCGGTGGACCTCCAGCATCGATCTCTGCTAAACTCATGGGCTGTCACCAGTCCTCCGGCCACTCATTCACAATAATCTCCAAATCTTCTACTGTCACCTTATACTTTGTCTGCAACCACTATCGATTGGTATCCCGGCGAGCTTGGATATATATGACACTGGGCCATATTGCAAATGCCATGACGGGTTTGAACCGTGCCATAGTATCTTCAGATATTCATGGGATCTAGGTTGCTGCATCACAAAGCATTTCCGAATATAGCTAAAACTGCAATTGGAACTCTCGGGTGCACTCGAGCTCGCGTACAGACCAGATATTTTGATAACATGCCCCTCATCGTTCTGCTGCAGCCGGGCATTCCAGACCCTGGTAGGTGTCGGACTCTTTCCATGCAACCAGAGCAATCAGTAGCAACAGCCAACTATATGAGAAAGTGCCTCGACCCACTTAGACTGCTACGACATCTTCCATTAACTGATTCAAGAGATATAGAGACCAGTTCATCTGGACTCCTTCTGCACATTTCTCTGCACAAGCAACTATTCCCGAATTACATTGGTTAGGGCAACCTCCCCTAATCACCTTACAGGACAGGATCTTAATTCCTATAAGTACCTCCTTATCATTGCAGCTACTAGTGCGATATCCATGCCCATCCGATTCCAACCCATACTTCTGCGCCAACTGACGCACCCGCTTCTTCTCATTTGCCTTCCATTGAAGAAACTGCGTCAGGTCAACTCCACTTTTAAGCAAGCCGGTAATGACAGAAATCAAATCAATAGTGACTGGGACCTCTCTGTCCAACCACAATGAACCCCCATGGAAGCATGACAAGAGCTGCCTTACACAAGTACCAACTTCCGCTAGGCGCCCAAAATGCGGCATGTTAATTAGCCCTAACAAGCCGGCCTGCCGCAGTCCTCGTGCCCAGTCATGTATCTCTGGAACCGGTGGGCAGTCAACTCCCATAAAGGCTATCACAATCTTAAGCATGAAGGTTATCATGCTCACTCTCGGGAGGATAGCAAGATCAACTTTGCTTCATTAGGCCTCAAGGCCATTGATATTCTATACGGCCGTGTGCATGAGGCCAATGGTATATGATTGGTGCACAACACTGCTGGGAACCATGAAATTCTAGCTGACGGAGTGCAAACAAGGGAGGACCAAAAACTTCGTTTTTAGTAGTATATTGTGCAACTTCTTCTTTGAGAGGGTGTCGGGCTTGAGTCCAAGGGTAGAAGTCCCTCCACATAGTCTCCTAGATCCTGCCCAGACCTGGTGGGCGGAGGTACTGACGCGACAGGGGGGTGGTGGACTGGCCTCCCTGTATACTGATGCGTTTTTCCACTGCTGGCGGGGATAGGTGATCTCCATAGATGACTATCCCTATGAGGGGATTGAATTCAGATGGGATCACGATATGCTACTACCACCAGGGGCCGCATTCGGGGACATTGGCAACATACTCTTTTAAAGTTTTGAATATTGAATTTTTTTGTATTTTGTTTAAGTGAAAGCAAAAAATATTTTTGGTGTGATATCATATATTGATGTTTGACTGTTTGCTCGCAAACTTGGGTCCGAGAAGACCACAGGGTTTCCCATGACATCGCTATAGAGGCAGGGGTGGGGAGGTAGTAAGTGCAGCGGCAGAGCACACTTTAGAGACCGTGCAAGTCAACTTGACTCGTATGACTACCCGGGTACCAGTGATCGAGGTAGAGCATCTCCCTAAGGATATGCAGAGACATGTGGTTGGGGTACCAGGTACATGGGTGCAGCTGCTTCGGCGTATAGCCAATGCCATGCACTACTACATGCAGACCCATCCATCCCAGGAGGCTAGAGTTCCCTGCAAGGCTTAGATGCCATGGGATCTCATTTTTTGTATCGGACATGTATATTTGAGAGCTACGAGCTCCAGTTTTGTATTATGACACCACTTTTTTATTAATGAAAAGACTAGGATTTTCGGAATCTACTATTATGTGTGTACAAATGTGTGAATGTTATTTGTGTGATTCAATGCTTCTTTTAATTATGTGAAAAATGCCAATCTAGGATATAATTAGCATACGCATCAGCAGTGTGATTAAAACGTCTTGGAACATGAACATAAGTAATAAAATTAAAATCGCATTCCAAAAGTCTAACCCTTAAGAATCGTGTTAGTAACGTAGGATCCCTAACACGGTACTGATCGTTCTACTAATACACAATCAGTTGTGAATCTAGGCGGACCTCTAAAGACTAGATACCATGCAAAATGGCATCACGAAGTAACTCAATAACGACACTATACTCAGCCACATTGCTGAATGTAGGACTGAGATAAGCGCCTCCTGAAGACACAATCTGGTTGTTGGGCAAGTAAATAACCCACGCAGCAGAAGCTAGTCTCTGCGTATGACGACTGGTTGTTACACCTAAATCTTGCTACCATGAGACTCATTGTAGACATCCCTGAATTTTCCTATGACTGGAGGGCTTAACTAACCCATTTTTATAGGTCATCGCAGTTCACCCGTGTGCAACCTACAACGTGGCAGGTTGTCCTATTGCAGCCTGCGACAATGTCAGTTAATTAGATAAAAAAGCATCTTCGAGGCCATTCTCAATGCTGAGTGATGTGTATCCCTATCCCTAGCCTATAGGGGAGTTGGCATTCGGTTCCCTAACCCTTTGGTGAGATCCCCTAACTATCTCCTACCATATCTCAACCTATCCTATCCTCTTATTCCTATATAAGTGAAGCTCATTCCCATTCCAAAGGGAGGAAGTCTATAGTATCTACATGCTGGTGAAATTAGCTTAGGAGAGATCTCTACTCATCCCTTGAGAGATCCACACTTCCTTTGGAGGCTTTGGCATTGGCTTGATTGGAGAAGGATTGCTACGTTAAGTCTTGGTTGTAATCACTTCCTTCTATGTACTTTCCCTTTTATACAGTAATATAAATGCTTTCCACCAAATCTCATTGTATTGATGATGTTTGTGTAGTTTTCCTGCTTAACTGCTTACTTAGATCTATTTTTGTTTAGATGCATTTTACTACTTGCCTTGTTCTATGTGTTTTGACAGGTTTTGTAGCTGAGATCTGAAGACCATCAAAGCTTGGGACAAACATCAAGGAGAAAGGATCGGCAATCTGAAAGGTAAAGCATCTATCTACTTGATCTCTAATTAGATCTAGGAAAGTTATTTCTATTCGTCATATTTGTTCTAGTCTTAAATTAAGCTGGGGAGATCAGGCCTTGAGTCCGCTCTTGGCAGATTGTCCGTCAAACAAATCTGGAAACCATACTAGGGAAGAAAAATGTTTTAGTTTTCAATTTGAATTCCATTTTCATTTGATTTCTTTTGCAAGCCATCTTATTTGCCTCATAAGTCTTTTTGCACCATCAGATCTTCACTTTCAAGAGTCTGTAGTCCTCCTATAAGTCTGTACTCACAATATTTAGACCATTTTATTGCTCATTTATTGGAGATATGTTGATCCTAGAGTTTGGATCTTGCCCGTTGCACCTGGGCATTGGAACCAGAGCATCGATCTGTCATCCTTTTTACACTCTGCTTCTCTATCGTCGCAGTTTCCCCACTGGTGTCCTACGACATCGTCGCAATCCCCGCACTGGTGACCTGCGACGGTCGCTCTGTGTCTGAACACAGACTGCGCCGATCTGTTAATTTTGATGCAAGGGCATCCCCCATCCATTTCTGATTTGAGTTTTGATTTGGTGTGCAGACCCCTCTATGCTGTAAGATCCAGTCAAAGACCCTTTTTTGGTTTGTGTATTGAAAGTGTTTGGTTTTTTTGTGGATTTGTATTGGGTCCCATTTTAACAAGCTTAATTTTGGTAGTGGTGGACACTTTTGGTTCCCCCACCTTCATCCGCTTGACCTTGTTCTCCCTCCTCTCCTCACCTGATCTAATCTTTGCATTGGATCTGATCCCAAACTCCTTTTTGCACTTATCATTTATCTTTGTTTGCATTCAGTTGTTTGATTGAGTGTTTTGAGTTTTTTGAAGTGTTTTTAGTTCATATGAGTGCTTGTCATTTTCTTGAAATTTCCTGAGTGTTTAGAGTGCTGCAAATCAACTTTCTTTCATTTTTTCGTGTTTAAAAATATCATTGTTATCAAGTTATAATCTTGGCATATCATTGGAAAATTGAAGGTGCATCATTTTTACTGTTTTCAGGCACATTTGAAAATTATAGTAAAAATTGCTTCATGCATTGGAAATAGTCATTCATTAGTCTTTTGGAAAAGTTTGAGAGAAAAATTAATCATTTGTACTTTTCAGGAAATATGAATCATTCATTTTCTTGAAAGATTCGAGTGAGATCAAGTTTTACAAAATTCATTCCATGTTTGAAATAATTGTATGCATTCTTGATTTTTTATGTTTTTAAGCCATAATTGTGAAAATTGAAAAGTTAGAGTGCTCTAGATAGGAAATTTCTCTCTTTTCATCTCTTAAGTTTTGATTCGAAAAGACAAAAGGAAATGTTTAGATTTGGTTGTGATGCTTGTTGATTTTTTGAGTTTTGCTTGGAAAAACTCCCATAAGGGATGAGTCCTTGATGAGGCCAACCCCCATGCTCTCATAAGGATGCGAAGATTGTCCAAGTAATGGAACGTTATCGCCCGGATGAGTAGCGGTGTGTCATAGTAGTCATGGATTACTTTACAAAGTGGGCCAAGGCTATACCTACATACACGGACGACGACAAAACCACCTCACTCTTCATGTTTAATCATGTTATAGCGCGGTTTGGAGTTCCTCAAGCTATAGTTACCGACCATGGTTCTCACTTTATGAACCACATGGTTGATGAATTGAGCACTAGATTGTGTTTTCGCCATGAAAACTCAACACCGTACTACCCTCAGTCCAATGGAAAAGTAGAGGCCATTAACAAGGTCTTGAAAACCATGATCCAACACATGGTGGGTATACACAAGTCCAACTGGCACAATATGCTCTTCTCCGCACTATGGGCTTATCGAACTTCCGTCAAGACTGCCACTAGATTTACCCCCTTCCAACTAGTTTATGGATTGGAGGTATTCCTACCGATTGAGTGTGAGATTCCATCCCTCAAGCTCACAATTGAACTTCTCCCTAACACTACTGTTGAGGAAGAATGCTTCCTCTACCTAGAAAAACTCGATGAGACTCACCGCGATGCCACTCTTGCCAACGAGGCTCATAAGAAACGCATCAAAGCGCAGTATGACAAGTCAGTAGAACCCTGCGTCTATAGCGAGGGTGATTTGGTCCTTACATACAACCAAAGACATGATAAGCTGGGGGCAGGAAAGTTTGAGTCCATGTGGCATGGGCCCTACATAGTGAAACACATTTTGGATAAGGGAGCTTACGAACTTGAATATTACGACAGCATATCTTTAGGTGAGCCCCGCAATGGGATTTACCTAAAGAGGTATTATGCCTGAGTTTTAAATGCATAAGTACTTTGTATATACTGTACATGGCATGTGTTTTGTGTGGTGTGACGCTTTGATTTTTGCATGCTTAGGTCTTGTTTCATTACTTATACCATGTTCTGTCTGCGTGTGCAGATGGAAACTTGCTACATATTTGCGGATGGCGCCATCTGGCATACCCACAACCTTGCTTCGGTAGCCTAGGTGCTGTACTCTCCCACCGGCGAGCTTATCAGCTTAGGAGGAATGTGTCTAAGTTTCACAACCAACAATGCTGCAGAATATTAGGTAGTCATTGGAAATCACTTACCTGCCGGACCTTCCACTATGGGATTATCCCATGTTGGGGGACCATCCAATGTAATTCACCCACCATGGAGTCAAGCATATCCAGGTTATCTTAACTCTGTGTCGGGACAACTCAATCCCGGAAACGCACTCTACGGGGTACCCGACCCCAGAAATCCATACACTCTATGGGGGCAGCAAAATGTTTTACAACATTGACCCCCACCTACGGTCCCTCAAGTCCCACCACCCTCGTTTGGTCCACCCCGACCTCCCATTGGAGGCGGCGGGTCCACACACAAATCCGGAGGAGGAGGACCTCTACCTTCTGGCGGAGGACCACCTCATTCCAACTATCATGGCCCACACCCCCTGGCAGCGAAGGTGGAGGCCCTCCCCCTTCAGGCGGAGGCGGAGGGCTACCCCCCCCCCCCCACGGTGGTGGAGGCCCTTCCCATCCTGGTGGTGGTGGAGGAGGACCATCCCATCCTAGTGGTGGTGGAGACCCTTCCCATCCTCGTGGTGGTGGTGGAGGACCATCCCATCCTGGTGGTGGTGGTGGAGGACCATCCTATCCTAGTGGAGGTGGAGGAGGTGACCCTTACCCTTCCGGTGGCAACGGTGGACCACCACCTCCTCCCGGCGGAGGTGGTGGAGGCCCACCCTCTCCCAACGGTAGTGGCGGACCACCACCTCCTCCCGTCGGAGGCGGTGGAGGTCCATCCTATCCCGGTGGTAGTGGCGGATCCCCACCATTTGGAGGCGGCCCACCCCCTCCCGGTGGTGGAGGCAAGCCCCCACCTTACGGTAACGACCCACCTTATTATGGTAATGGACCACCTTATTATGGTGGTGCACCTACCTATGGTCTGGGCGGCACACCCCCTTACGGTCAGTTCCCTCCAGGGACACCTTATAATCAGTCGATTCAAGGTCCTACCGGTCCATACATGCCTTATTAGTACTATCAGTACCCCCAGCTGAACCAACAGCTGCCATTTTTGGCTGCTTTGGACTTACCCAACTTGTCTCATCTAACGAATGACCCCATCTTCCATGGGCATAACTGGCCACCCATTTTGGTTAAGTTATTTCAACGGACTCTCACCGGCCCAGCTACCAAGTGGTACATTGAGCTACCACCCAATTCTTTTCCAGATTTCCGATCTCTTGCTATGTCATTTTTTACCCACTTCCAGTTACCCATCCGCTATGATACTGGTACAAACTTATTGACCTCCCTTCGCCAGAACACTGCCACTCATATTTCTGATCATATTCATGAATGGCGGGGAAGATGACGTCTCATTAAGGCTCATATTCCGGACCAACTCTTAATCGACTGGTTCACAAAGTCACTTTTACCTGTCATAGCTCGAGACGTAGCTATGGGAGGGGCCATCATTGAGGAACATGATATTGTCCATGCCCATTACTTAGACTTGGTCTATGCTTAATCTGACACATTGTATGAAATTGTTCCTGACGCACCCTGCCCTACGTATGATCCCGCGAAACCACCCAAGGGACCACAAGCTGATGGCATCATTGGTTCCCTTGCCTCTCAGCCTTCTACTCAAACTGGTGGCTCGTCGAACCTCCAAGGTTCTTCTCCATCACCACCACAGGCTGGAAACAGCACTACCAAGTCTACCACTCCTGCCTCCACCGAAGAGATGAATTCTGTGCAATCAACTTCATCTCAGAAGTCCGGTGGTAAGAAGAAGAACAAAGGGAAACCTAAGAAATATTCTAACCAATAGGAGCCCAAACCCACTCAAGGAGACACCAAACAGAAGAGGAAGTTAAAGTATCCTTGTTTACTGTGCGGTGGAGACCACTTCTCAAAAGAATGTCCCCACCAAGACGAAGTTTAGAAGTTTCTCAAGGGAAACTCTACTACCGCAGTTCTCAACAATCCCTTCCCCACTCAAAACCAGCAACTAATCGCACACACCTCTCCTTCCCAAGGAGAAGCATCCTCCACCGCCCATGTTCTCATGATGCGTAGTGAGACCGTCAACTTGAACACGCATTCTCGTTCGTATGAATCTGTCCCGCCAAAGGAACCTGTTGGAAGTAATACTGAAAAAGCTTCCACTTTGATCCCTGATGTCACCATACCGCACGCTTCTCTCACCATTGAGAAGACCTCTTTAGAATCAGTGTTGCGTTCGCCCAAGAGCACGATTTAGAAAATCTGTTTTCAATCCCAATGCTCGGGCCGCTCAGAACTACAATATTGTAGAAGACCTAGCACAAGCTCCTTGTGCTATGTCAACGCTGGAGGTCTTGAAAAACTATCCTAACCAGTGCAAAACTCTCCTCGCTTCCATCGGCGTGGTTGACCCGGATTCTTCGAATACCATCATGTTCCGGCTGGAATACTTTAAACCGAGGCTTTCCCATTAGTTGGCATTTCAAGTTGCCACAAACATTGCTGAGAAGACAATCCATCGTACCATCTTGGATGAAGGCGCCTCTACTTCAGTCATGTCGATTTCATGTTGGAGAGCCATTGGCTCTCCCGAGTTGAACCATTCTCCTATCACCTTGAAAGCATTCGACGGACGCGGCTTTCAACCTCATGGGTTGTTACAAGCTTTAGCAGTCGATTTGGGGGGAAAGACCGCAACCATTAATGTGGAAGTGGTCACTGCCCCGTTAGATTATAATATTCTGCTTGGTCGTAATTGGTTTTACGCCATGACTACGGTCGCATCATCTGTCTTTCACATAGTACAATTCCCCCATCAAGGCCGAATTGTTACTGTCGACCAACTAGATTTTGGTACACCTGACACCGCTACTCATCTGGGCAATCACGTTCCATTACTTGGACAATCTTCGCATCCTTATGAGAGCGGGGGGGTTGGCCTCATCAAGGACTCATCCCTTATGGGCATTTTTCCAACCTCGGATCCCCCAAATGATGTTGCCACAATGAACATGATCTCCTCTCAGATTTCATCTATCCCCACCTCTATTGATCAATAGCTTGTACCTGATGAAGCCACCACACACCTGATTGGAGACACTATGCCTCTTTCACCCGCCGAACTCACTTACGAGGCTATCCAGTCAGCCCCGAAGGACCACTTAGTTGTGGCCTCCACCTCTTGTTCTCTACAGTGGACATCATCCCTACCCGATCCTCTGTAACGAACTTTTCCTTCTGACGAGTCTATTATGGAAATCATGAGTGCGGATGACCCTCCATGGGAAGAACTCCACGATCGATCGTCTTTCCTTCCTTCATTGGATACTATGGAGAATAGCATCACCACCATCTTTACACCGGATTTCTACCTTGGCTCTCAGTCCTCGATACTCACGTGTCAAACGGACTCTGAATGCAACTTGACCAACATTGATCCTACCATTTCGGTTGACATATCGGCTACTCCTGGTGTAGTGGAACACATTCGTTTAGGCCAAAAGTGTTCCCCTGAAGAAATTTTGAGACATGTTTGCTTGGACTTACGAGGAGATGCCCAGGATAGACCCCACTATTGTTTCACATATGATTCAAACCTATCCTGATGCCAAACCAATCTGACAAAATTTGCGACCGGTGCACCCCCGAAAGAATGCGGCAATCAAGGCAGAGATTGAAAAGCTCTTGAAAGCTGGTTTTATCTACCCTATCCTGTTGACAAAATGGGTCTCAAACGTCGTCCCTGTAGCTAAAAAGCAGGGTACCATTCGTGTCTGCATCGATTATCGGGATCTCAACAAGGTTTGTCCTAAGGACAATTACCCAACTCCCTTTATCGACCAAATCATTGACAATTGTGCTAGAAGTCTCATTTTCTCTTTTATGGATGGCTTTTCCGGCTACAACCAGATTGAGATCCACCCAGCTGATAAACACAAGACAACTTTCATCTATCCTTGGGGTACGTTTGCTTATCACAAGCTCCCTTTTGGCCTTAAAAATGTTGGTGCCACATTCCAGTGGGCCATGTCGTACGCCTTTCATGACGTGAAGGACTTTGTGGAACCTTACTTAGACGATTTACCTACCCATTCACGTCAGCATGAGTACCACATTGATCATCTGACGGCGGTATTCCTCAGATGCAGGCGATATAACATCCGCCTGAACCCTCACAAGTGCATCTTCTACATCGAGTCTGGATGCATCCTCAGTTTCATTATCTCGAAAGATGGGATCCGCATTGATCCCCTGAAGGTGGAAGCCATCATCGCTCTCCCACCTCCCATGGACATCATGAAACTTCAAAGTTTGCAAGGGAAGGAAACTTATTTAAGGCGTTTTGTCTGTAATTTCACGCAAAAATACGCAAGGTTACATGAGATTGATGAAAAAGTATGTCCCTTTCATATGGGATGACCAAGCTCAGCGATCTTTTGAAAGCCTAAAACATGCTATCACGCATGCCCCTGTGCTCCAGCCGCCCAATTACTATAAGGATTATATCCTTTATCTTGCCACTTCTGCCACCACGATCGCCATGGTCTTGGTCCAAGAAAACAATAACACCCAGGAACATGTGATTTATTACTTGAGTAAGGGTCTCATTGACACCGAAACTCGTTATTCACATGTTGAGAAACTGGCTCTCTCGGCAGTCATTGCCGTCCAAAATTTCTGACATTACATCTTGCTTAGCACCACCACCATCATTGCCGATTCGAACCCCATGTACCACGTCTTGACACGTCAGGTGCTCGGGGGCAAGTATTCACACTGGATCATGATATTGCAGGAATTTGATCTCCTATTCGAAATGGCTAAGTCTAAAAAGTCTTTGGTGTTTGTTGAACTGATCTGTGACCTTCCCCAGGCTGATGTCGATTTTGAGCCCAATGATTCTCTTCCAGACGAATCATTGTTCCTCATCAGCACGTCTGATTTGTGGTATGGAGATATCACTTTATATCTTCAGACCCAACGTTTCAGCCCTCCACTCTCGCGGGATGACCGTCATCGAATACACCACCATGCAAAGTATTATCTGATCATCAATGATACTTTGTACCGTCGTGGTATCGATTCTATTCTTCAACGTTGTCTCACTCATGAAGAGGTTGAACACGTCTTAAATGACTATCACGCTAGGGCATGTGGCAGTCATCTCTATGGGATGGCTACAGCCTAGAAGATACTTTGCACTGGATATTTTTGGCCATCTATCTTCAAAGATTGTATTGAGGCCGTCAAAAAATGTCCTCCATGCAAACACTTCCAAACTAAGAAGCACACCCACCTAGCCTCGTTACACTCGGCTATTGTCGTTGGCCCTTTCGCTAAATGGGGCATTGACTTCATGCACTGTAAACCTACCTTGGCCTGTTGATGTATATGTAACTTCGGAATGTATTTCATCTATGTATTTTATATATATTTATTGTACCCTTATTAGAGATGTGTTATTCCTCTATAAGGAAGTGTCGTCATGTGGATTGACAAGTGTCGCAAGTGTGTGTACTTGTCGATGGGTTATTAGACCACCATGTGTGGGGTCGGCCCTGAAACATATATTATATTGTGGATGTACCTAGCTAGACAAGTTGGCCCCATAAGGTCACTGGGAAATCAGGTTAGTATAAATAGAGATCAAGAGATCTCTATTTAGATCATTCAGAAAGTCATCTCTCTCTCACTCAGAAAGTGGCGCACTAGTGAGGAGGAGGATCATCTGCTTCTAGGAGACTATCTCAAGTGTATTTTGGTTGTACTTTGGTTGAGTCATTGCTCTCTCTATCTTTGAGGAAGTTGTGGGGTTTTTCACCTTAGGGTTTTCCCCACAGAAACTCTGTGTCTCTTGTCTCTCATGCTTTTGATTCTTGTGATGCTTGTCATGCTTATTGTGATTGTTATGCATTGATATACTGTATATGTTATTCTCTCAGTGAAGATCCTAGAGTATTGTGAATTAATGCTCAAAATTTAACATGGTATCAGAGCTAACCTGAGAAGAAGACATTTTGTAGTGATGAAAACTTGAGTTTCTTGTTTATTGGGTTGCTCTCCACAAATTTTGGAAAAGCAGTATAGTAGATTGACTCTACTCATCAAGGAGAATCTATCTGTCCAATCAGAATTCAATTCTGAGCATTTTCAGATTTGGCCCTAAAAATTAGAGTTTCCACAAAAATAGGAATTTCTGAAATATGAAGACATAGATGGAAGCTCCTTGCAAAAATCGAAGTTTAGATCTTTGGATTGAGATTTTTGGCTAGGTAGATCTCCAGGAAACTCAAACCCTAATTCAGGGCTCTCCCTAGTGAACCCGGGAGGAAAAAAAGGCAAATCTGAAGGGTAAAGCTTTGCTGATCTCAAATTCTGAATACACCAGGCTGATCAGCTCATCAAGGCACATCTTTCTATGCTTTCAGAAAATTGAAATTCACATTTTGAATTTTTAGGGTTTTTTCGACAAACCCTAATCCGAGACCAGATCCAGTTTTCAGCATTTCAAGTGGTAAGACCTAAATCTTTTCTATTTCCATTTGAAGTACTCTTTAAGATGTCTCACCACACCAAGCTTGAGGATAAGCTTGAAGGAGTTGATAACTTCCAAGCTTGGAAGTATAGGATTGGGTTAATCTTGGAAGAGAATGAGTTGGACTCATATGTAAAAGAAGACATCCCTATCCCAGAGGATGAAGAGGCTAAGGTATTGCATAAGAAAAACTTGGTCAAGGCAAAGAGAATCATTGTTGATTCTATCAAAGACCATCTCATACCCCATGTGTCTTCTCTAAAGACACCCAAGGAGATGTTTGACTCTTTCACCAAGCTATTTGAAGGGAAGAACATAAATCGGAAGATGACCCTGCGGAACCAATTGAAAGGAGTAAAGTTTCAGAATGCAAAAACCATTCAATCTTATTTTTCAAGGGTCTCCCAGATCAAGGAACAACTAGAAGCAGTGGATGAAATGGTGGAGAATGGTGAAGTGGTGATGACCACTCTAAATGGCCTACCCAGGTCATGGGATTCCTTTATTCAAGGAATTTGTGCAAGGAAGAAGTTGATCTCCTTCAACAGATTGCGGGAAGAATGCTCTCAAGAAGAAGCTAGGCTTGTGACCCGAGAAGAAAAGATGGGAAATGAAAATCAAGCTCTCACAGCACATGCCAGGAAAGGCAAGTCCAAGAAGAAATCATCTCATAACAGAAGATTCTCACACCACAATTATCATAAAGATAAGAAAGATCTCAGATGCTTCAATTGCAATGAGAAGGGACACTTTGCTTCAAATTGTCCCAAGAAGAAGAAAGACAGCAACAACAACTTCAATAAGAAGAAGAAGAATAACAAAAGAAGATATCATGCTCATGCTGCCGAAGATGATGAACCCCCAAAGAAGAATGCTAGGGCAGAAAGTGATAGTGATGATGACTCGTGAAGTGAAGAAGAGTATGTTCTAATTTCTGCTCTCACAGGTGCTATCTCCCATGGTTGTAATGATTGGTTGATTGACAGTGGGGCTTCCAAACACATGACTGGGTTTAAGGAATCTTTTGTGAATCTATCTGAACATGAATCACCCCATAAGGTGAAACTTGGGGATGATTATCAATACCCAATCAAAGGAAGTGGTGAAGCCTCCTACAACCTAGATTCTGGAAAATCTTTGAAGATGAAAGAAGTCCTTTATGTACCTGGGCTTAAGAAGAACTTACTCTCCATCTCTGCATTGGATGCAAAAGGTATGAGGGTTGCATTTGTGGATGGCCAAGTCCTAATGTGGCCAAAGGGAAAGAACATAGATGATGCAGTAGTGATTGGAGAGCAAGAGGGAGGTTTGTATAAATTGAAGGGACAACCTGAACATGCCATGGTACATGAATCCATGAAGCCAAGTGAACTTTGACATAGAAGACTTGCTCATATGCACTATAGGGCACTTCCAATTGCAAGCAAGGTTGTAGAGGGTCTTCCTGAGATCAAGACCAAACATGAAGGTGTTTGCAAAGGATGTGCAAAAGGTAAGAACATTAAGAAGGCTTTCCCAAGCAGTGAAAGCAAGGCAAAAGAAATCCTGGAAATCATCCACTCAGATGTATGTGGTCCTATGTCATCCAGTTCTCAGAGTGGGTATGTTTACTATGTCTCATTTATTGATGAATTCTCCAGGAAGACTTGGGTATAATTCTTGAAGAGCAAAGATGAGGTGTTTGATAAATTCAAGGAATTCAAAACCTTGATGGAGAATCAAACTGACAAGAAGATCAAAACATTCAGATCTGACAATGGTGGAGAATTCACCTCAGGTGACTTCAAGAAGCTTTGTAGTGATTCAGGGATTAAGAGGGAGTTGACTGCTCCTTATAATCCTCAACAGAATGGAGTTGCAGAAAGGAAGAATAGAACAATCATGGAAGCAGTAAGGGCAATGCTGCATGACCAGGATCTACCTATGCATCTATGGGCAGAAGCAGCTAGAAAAACTGTATATGTGCATAACAGAACACCACACAAGATATTGGATAACAAGACACCAGAAGAGGTATTTTCTGGTAAGAAACCTGAAGTCAGCCATCTCAGAATATTTGGTTGTCCAGTATACACTCATGTCCCAAAGGAAAGGAGGACTAAACTAGATCCTTCAGGGAAGAAGGGTATCTTTGTGGGTTATAGTGAAATCTCAAAGGCTTACAGAATATACTTTCCAAGGTTCAAGAAGATTGATGTCAGCAGGGATGTAACATTTGATGAAAACTCAGCCTTCATCAAATCAAGGAAGGCACCTATCGAATTTTATGAAGAATCTAAGGAAACTAGATTTCAAGACACTACCATGACTGAAGCAGTTCCAAAAGTTGTTCGTTAGTTTGAAGATCCGCAAGAACTTGTAGATCCACCCCGTGAGGATAACTCTCACAAGAGGAAACCTGCATGGGCTAGAGAGATCATTCAAGATGCAGAAAGATTTGGCATTCTAGAAGAAGAACACAGAGCAAAGAAGAGAACCAGATCACATACAAGCTATGTTGCTTTACTCTGTGACATTATGAACAAAGAGCCTTCCAGTTATGAAGAAGCAGCGGAAAAGAAAGAATGGAAGGATGCCATGGTTGAGGAATACCAATAAATAATTAAGAATGATGTTTGGGATGTTGTACCAAGACCTAAAGAGAAGTCTGTTGTGACTTCTAAATGGATCTACAAAATCAAGCATGCTGCAGATGGCAGTGTAGAGAAACACAAAGCAAGATTCGTAGCTCGTGGCTTCTCTCAGAAAGAGGGAATAGCTTATGAAGAAACTTTTGCACCTGTAGCCAGGTATACTTCCATCAGAACAGTACTTGCCCTAGCTGCAGCGATGAAATGGAAAATACACCAGATGTATGTCAAGACTGCTTTCTTGAATGGTGTAGTTGAAGAGGAAGTATATGTGGAGCAGCCACTCGGTTTCAAAATACATGACAGGGAGTCATATGTGTGCAGATTGAAGAAAGCCTTGTATGGCTTGAAACAAGCTCCCAGAACTTGGTATGGTAGGATGGACAATTTCCTATCTAGTTTGGGCTTTACCAAGAGTAAAGCGGATTCCAACCTTTATTACAAGGTTGAGGAAGGGAATCCTGTGATTCTACTCCTGTATGTGGATGACTTATTTGTAATAGGAGATGACAGATTGATTGCAGATACTAAGAGAAAGCTTGCTGCTGAGTTCGATATGAAAGATCTGGGACTAATGCCTTATTTCCTAGGTATGGAGGTGTGGCAGAGTACAGGTGGGAAATTCCTTGGTCAAGGGAAGTACACAATAGATATCCTGAAGAGATTCGGGATGATGGATTGCAAGGCCATGGCCACACCTATGGAATCGAATCTGAAGCTTCTATGTGATGCTTCATCTGAGCCGATTGATGTCTCTATGTATCATCAGATGATTGGGTCCTTGATGTACCTGACAAACACGAGACCAGATATTTGCTTTGCAGTGAACACATTGAGCCAGTTCCTGACGGATCTGACGAGTGTTCACCGGTTTGCTGTAAAGCATGTTCTGAGGTACCTGAAGGGTACAGTGGATTATGGGCTCAAGTATGAAGCAAATCAAAAGTTTAACCTGCAGGGTTATGTTGATTCAGATTGGGATAGCAGTGCTGCAGATAGGAAGAGCACATCTGGGTGCTGCTTCAGTATGGGATCAGGTGTGATCTCTTGGTTTAGCCGAAAGCAGTCCTGTGTAGCACTGAGTACAGCTGAGGTAGAGTATGTTGCAGCCTATTCAGCTAGTTGTGAGGTAGTATGGCTACGGAAGCTACTGTCTGAATTATTTGATCTCCTGTTGGATGCTACTGGTATCTTTTGTGATAACCAAAGTTGTGTGAAGCTGTCCGAGAACCCAGTGTTTCATGACAGGTCGAAACACATAGAGATCAAATATCACTATATCAGGGATATGGTGCAGAGAGGAGCTGTGAAGCTCCTGTATGTTGCGACGGACGAGCAGATTGCAGATGTGCTGACGAAGCCACTAGCCAGGGTGAAGTTCGAGTACTTCAGAGAGAGGCTTGGTGTTCTTCGGATTGATGACACTTCGAGGAAGAAATGATGGACACATTTGCTGAAGCCATTCCAAGCATGTTGGAAGGAGGATCCTTCACATGGCTGTGGATGTAAGCGCTAGATGATGAGCATCAGGATGATGTTCTGGTTTCTGCTTTGTATGATCAATTGGATCATTTTTATATGTATGTATGTATGCATCATGTTGGATGCTGGATATGATCAGTTGGATCATTTATATGAATATGTATGTACGCATCATGTTGGATGCTGGATATGATCATTTGGATCATTTATATGTATGTATGCATCATGTTGGATGCTGGATATGATCGGTTGGATCATGTGTATGTATTTTGTATATGCATCATGTTGGATGCTTGGACCATGTGTCTGTATATGTATCAAGTGGATACATTGTATGATCAGGTAGATCATGTATGTT
The DNA here is from genome assembly GCA_027924585.1 of Larix kaempferi. Classification (NCBI taxonomy): domain Eukaryota; kingdom Viridiplantae; phylum Streptophyta; class Pinopsida; order Pinales; family Pinaceae; genus Larix; species Larix kaempferi. The sequence continues at coordinate 141,277 of BSBM01000499.1, forward strand.
GATATTTATCATGTATTTTTATTTGTATCAGGTGGATACACTGTATGATCAGGTGGATCATGTATGATGATATGTATCAAGTAGATACTTGGTATGCATCAGGTAGATGCATTGTATGATCAGGATGATCATGGATGACGAGCTTCAGGATGTTGCTCCAGATGACATGTAGCAGGATGTTGCAGTGATGATGATCAGGATGATCATGTGTAAATCAGGATGATGTATGGTGAGTATCAGGTTGATACTCTGTGGCCGTGGAACAGGTTGTGCAGATAAGCATGTAATTTGTGCCCTGGGAGATTTACAGATAGTCTTTCGGGGTTTTTCCTATGGCATGTAATTTGTACCCTAGGATATCTGGCAAATGCTCTTTCGAGGTTTTGCTTGGGAAGACATATAATTTGTGCCCTGGGAGATCTGCAGATAGTCTTTCGAGGTTTTTCCTATGGCATGTAATTTGTGCCCTGGGATATCTGGCAAATGCTCTTTTGAGTTTTTGTCCTATGGCATGTAATTTGTGCCCTGGGAGATCCGATAGGTTGAGCCGTGTGCTCGTAATCAGTCCTGGGATGCTCTTTCGAGGTTTTTCCATGACCACATATAATTTGTGCCCTGGGAGATCCGATAGGTTGAGCCTTGTGCTCGTAATCTGTCCTGGGATGCTCTTTCGAGGTTTTGTGGTGACCACATGTAATTTGTGCCCTGGGAGATCCGATAGGTTGAGCCTTGTGCTCGTAATCAGTCCTGGGATTCTCTTTCGAGGTTTTGTGGTTGGGTCACATGTAATAAATCCTAGAGATCTGGACAGGATGAAAAAGGCCTCAGATGCTCTTTAGGGTTCTTGCTAGTCAAGAGACTCTTTTAAGGTTTTGTGATGCACGTAATAAGTCCTAATATTTCCACAGTATGGCCAGTGATGATGAAGACCTGCAGGTGGTGGGCCTACATCCAGTATGAAAAAGGACTGGCTCTGTAGAACTTCCTATGACGAGTAGAGTCAGAGATTGGTTGAGATAGTAGCAGCAGTGACGATGACGATGACGATGCATCGATGATGATGATCCCGAGAAGAAGACTTGTCTAGCAGATCTGTTTCGAGAAATACCTTCCTAGTTAAGAGGGAGTGTTGATGTATATGTAACTTCGGAATGTATTTCATCTATGTATTTTATATATATTTATTGTACCCTTATTAGAGATGTGTTATTCCTCTATAAGGAAGTGTCGTCGTGTGGATTGACAAGTGTCGCAAGTGTGTGTACTTGCCGATGGGTTATTAGACCACCATGTGTGGGGTCGGCCCTGAAATATATATTATATTGTGGATGTACCTAGCTAGACAAGTCGGCCCCATAAGGTCACTGGGCAATCAGGTTAGTATAAATAGAGATCAAGAGATCTCTATTTAAATCATTCGAAAAGTCATCTCTCTCTCACTCAGAAAGTGGCGCACTAGTGAGGAGGAGGATCATCTGCTTCTAGGAGACTATCTCAAGTGTATTTTGGTTGTACTTTGGTTGAGCCATTGCTCTCTCTATCTCTGAGGAAGTTGTGGGGTTTTTCACCTTAGGGTTTTCCTCACGGAAACTCTGTGTCTCTTGTCTCTCATGCTTTTGATTCTTGTGATGCATGTCATGCTTATTGTGATTGTTATGCATTGATATACTGTATATGTTATTCTCTCAGTGAAGATCCTAGAGTATTGTGAATTAATGCTCAAAATTTAACACGGCCGGGGGGCATGCTTACGTCATAGTAGTCATGGATTACTTTACTAAGTGGGCTGAGGCTATGCCTACATACACACGGACGACGGAAAAACTGCTGCACTCTTCATGTTTAATCATGTTATAGCGTGGTTCGGAGTTCCTCAAGCTATAGTTACCGACCATGGTTCTCACTTTATGAACCACATGGTTGACGAATTGAGCACTAGATTGGGTTTTCGCCATGAAAACTCAACACCGTACTACTCCCAGTCCAATGGACAAGTAGAGGCCATTAACAAGGTCTTGAAAACCATGATCCAATGCATGGTGGGTACGCACACGTCCAACTGGCACAATATGCTCTTATCCGCACTATGGGATTATCGAACTTTCGTCAAGACCGCCACTGGATTTACCCCCTTCCAACTAGTTTATGGATTGGAGGCAGTCCTACCGATTGAGTGCGAGATTCCATCCCTCAAGCTCGCAGTTGAACTTCTCCCTAACACTACTGCTGAGGAAGAATGCTTCCTCTACCTGGAAAAACTCGACGAGACTCGCCGCGATGCTGCTCTTGCCAATGAGGCTCATAAGAAACGCATCAAAGTGCCGTATGACAAGTCGGTAGAACCCCGCGTCTATAGCGAGGGTGATTTGGTCCTTACATACAACCAAAGACATGATGAGCTGGGGGTAAGAAAGTTTGAGTCCATGTGGCATGGACCCTACATAGTGAAACGCATTTTGGAGAAGGGAGCTTACGAACTTGAAGATTACAATGGGATATCTGTAGGTGAGCCCCACAATGGGCTTTTCCTGAATAGCTACTATGCTTGATTTTTTCATGCATACGTACTTTGTATATACTGTACATGGCGTTTGTTTTGTGTGGTGTGACTCTTTGATTTTTGCGTGCTTAGGTCTTGTTTCGTTACTTATACCGTGTTCTGTCTGCGTGTGCAGATGGAAACTTGATACGGATTCGCGGACGGCACCAACAGGCATACCCGTAACCTTGCTTTGGCAGCCTAGGTGCTTTACTCTCCCACCAACGAGCATATTATCTCAGGAGGAATGTGCCTAGGTTTCGCAACCAATAATGCTGCAGAATATCAGGTAGTCATTAGAACCCTAACCAACGCTATTTCTTTGGGTATGGACCACGTTGTTATCCATTTGGATTCTCAACTAGTGGTCTCTCATCTTAACCGGGTTTACACCATCCGCGACCCTACCCTACTCCATCTCTACAGACGATTTCGTCTTATGGAAAGGTCCTTCAAATCCATTCAGTACATGCACATTCCACGAGACATAAACATAGTTACCGACTCCATGGCCAAGTTCATTCTAGATTGGTACATTGCACACACATGAGCATATTCATGAACTGTAAAAGCGGACATAACATGTAAATAACTCATCACATAATAAAACACATAAACAAGATCTCATATCGAACACAAATGTATAAAGCCGCCAAAATGTCTGTATATATATAAATCAAGATAAAGTAGTGCTGATACAAAATCTGAAGCACAATGGATTTCAGTGAGTCTATACAAAATCTGAAGCCTAATAGCTTTCAGTAGTATAAAATCTGAGGCTCACAAAGCTCTCAGTACATACATAATATCATGGGGCCTAACACCTGGCCCATGCACCCCTGGGTCTCAGAGCCCTCGCCTGCTGACCGTGGAAGCAGTCTACCACTCTCGCTACCTTGCAGAGTAGCTCACTGAAACACAAGGTCACGCCAACCGTGTACCTCTGCATGGGCCTCGGTAACTCATGCACTGATGGATCTAGAACGTCTAATGTCAACCTAATGAGGTTCTCATAGACATCCCCCATCTCTACGATGGCATCATGCATGGCTAGGGCTATATCTAGTGCCTCTCCCCTCCTCGCGAGAAGTGAAACTCCCACTAGTCGTGAAGGCCCCACATCTGCACACACATGTTATTAACTCATCAGCACTACCCCCAAAAAATTATAACTACACAAAATGAAAAAAGTACAAGGGTCATTGTTCTTACCAATATCTCCCCACTCTGCTCCCTCGGGAAACACTAGGTATGGATCCTCCCTGAAGTCCATACCACTGTACAAATAGTCCTCGATCATGAGCAGCTGGCCTTCTATCCAGGTGAAGAATCTGAAACCGTACCCGATGATCGGACCCCCACCACCATGGCGGGCTATCACCTCCGTCCATCGATCCATATGTGGATCCTTGGCATCTCTATCATCCAAGGTCACCTACGAGCGTAAGACAGTGACCCGCTTGTTAGGATATTCCTATACTCCATCCTAGTCCCACCAATATTTTGATCATTTACATTTTCAGTCATGCATGCACTTTTAGGGTTTGCATGCATTCTAGGGTTTGCATGCATCCCATTCATCAATCCAGCACCTAGCCCTCAGTTAGCCAACCCCCAGGAGCTTCTCACTATTCAGTTTTAGCCCTCCAGTTGCTTAATGCACCCTTCTTCCTTGATTTTAGGAAGCAACTCGCCCTTCTTCACCTACCAGTCCAGTTGTCTTCAGTTTACACTCATTTACACTTAGTTACAGTCAGTTACACTCAGTTACACTTAGTTACAGTTAGTTACACTCAGTTACACTTAGTTACGGTCAGTTACACTTAGTTACACTGAGTTACACTCAGTTACACCTACCAGACTCAGTTTGATTGATGGGTGACAGTTACTTGGGCATTGATGACTCCACTGATGATGATGAAGACTTCCAGTTGTGCTCTGATGATACTAGTTGTGCTCCGATGACACTCCAGTGATCCTTTGATCACTCCATGAAGGCTAATTCGAATTGCCACCTTAGGCATTCAAATTCCTCATGCATTATATTATTTATTTGTCCATTTGTGATTAATGAATTAGTGTGTGTAAAGTATTATTGCTTCTATCCGAGTTCTACTGTACCATATTATTCAGTTGCTCATTATACTGTATTGACCACTCTTCTTCTATTTTCTTGCTTAATCATAATCATTCTCTTGTGAGGTATACGTCATCTCTTAGATCTGCTGTGAGGATTTTCACATGGCATCAGAGCATGTTGAGAGTATTGTTTATCTCCATTCTTGAGAATTTTTTGCAAGTTATTACCAAGATTTCGAGTGCAGCAATTTCTGCATTTTTGCAGCAATAGTAGTTGCAGTTATTCTATATTGTTTTTGCAGGTCTTCTACAGCTTCAATGTATGATTTAGAAGGAATCCCTTTTCTTTCTCCATTCAACTATGATGAATGGAAACCAAGAATGATAGCACACTTGAAGATCCATGATCTTTTTTATTGTCATTTTGAAAGAGAGTTCGAATCCCCTGAAGAGAAGATTGATTGGTTAAATAAAGGTGATGATGCCTTTGGAGCAATGATGCTTTCTTTGCCTGCATACCTAAGATTCCATTTCAAATACCGTGATGGTGTTGAAACTCCAATGGAGTTATGGACTCCAAAAGAGCTATGGGCTCACCTGGATGAAAAATTTGGCAGAAAGAATGAAGGACTTGGTCCTAACCCATTCGAAAGCAATAAAAGTGATGCATTCGCTCCTCTTGATGGTCTCTCAGATCATGAACCAGTATCATCTCATATTGAAGTTGTTGAAAAAGAACTTGCAGATTCTCCACTCATGCTCAAGCCTTCTTCTCTTTTTGTGCCAGCTCACACTCTAGATATTGCAGAAGGTCCTAAATCCTCTCTTGCAGCAGAGTCTGTTGGTTTGCATCATGATCACATGATTATTTCGGAGATCAAAACAGCTATTGAAGGTAATGCATTCGCTCCTCTCCAACTATCTCCTCTTTTATACTACTATATGATCATAATTCCATGCTTTCAGAAGGTCATTGAAGAATATGGCCATTGCCATTCGCTTGGGATAATTTCTCATGCATCTACTGGTTTTGATCTCACCTCTCATGGTTCAAAGGAGATCTCAAGAAACCATGATTCAAGTCTTGTATCTAAATTGGGTTCTAAGCAATTACTGCTTGGGATAATTTCTCATGCATATGATAGTTTTGATCTCACCCCTGTTGGTTCAAAGGAGATCTCAAGAAACTATTTTTTAAGTATTAAATCTGATTTTGATTTCAAGCAAACATGTAATAGTTATTTTTAGCATAATCTCACCCATGGTGATTCGAAGGAGAAGACAAAAGACTATATGCACTTTCACAGATTTGATCCTACCTCAGCTAATTCGAATCACAGGTTCAACGATCATTCTCATACTGTTGGATTTGTTCTCATCACATTCGATCTAAAGATCAAGTACAAGCACATGCTTTTTGAGCATGATCCACTTCTTCCTAAGAAGAAGATACCTCCAGACATATGACCAAGCATCACACCTGCTTGAGTTTGGAGCATTTTTTTTTATGTGTGCCTTACAGTCTGTTTTTGAGGAGGGGGTATGTTTCCCATGAAATTTTCCCACTTCCTTGGTTTATTGACTGATATTATTCATTGTATTGGGTGACCTTTGGTCTTAGTTACCAGGGGCCAGGATGGATTAAGGGGGGATGTTAGGATATTCCTATACTCCATCCTAGTCCCACCAGTATTTTGATCATTTACATTTTCAGTCATGCATGCACTTTTAGGGTTTGCATGCATTCTAGGGTTTGCATGCATCCCAGTCATCAGTCCAGCACCTAGCCCTCAGTTAGCCATCCCCCAGGAGCTTCTCACTATTCAATTTTAGGCCTCTAGTTGCTTAATGTGCCCTTCTTCCTTGATTTTAGGAAGCAACTCGCCCTTCTTCACCTACCAGTCTAGTTGTCTTCAGTTTACACTCAGTTACACTTAGTTACAGTCAGTTACACTCAGTTACACCTACCAGACTCAGTTTGACTGATGGTTGACAGTTACTTGAGCTCACCACACCGACACTTGGTCAGCTGAGCTCGAAGGTTGGTGAGGAGTCCCTCACACCAGTTAAGCACCTTTGGAGACATACAGTCCTCCGCATATAGCATTTGGGACTTGGTAGCCAGATGAGCCACTTGGTTCCCTGCTATCCTCACTATAGTGAAGAGTATAATGCGCAATGGACGTTCTCGAACCTCTTTAATGGGAATTTTCCCACTAGAGGCATGGGCATGTGGAGTACAATGTTGGGCGATCAAGTCATCCACCGTCCGGTCACTCCATCGTGATTTGGTAAGAGACACATTATCCCCTCTCCAGGATAGTCCTGTCAAGAAACAGATGTCATCGACATCTATAGTCAGTACATGCTCCCCGATCATGAAGTACTGTTGCGCTGCATCCCAACACCGGAGATTGTGCTCCAGTAGTGGGACTTGGGCCCTCATGCCCTAGACCTGGAAGAACTTCAACAGTCCACAGTTCCTCAATGCCTCCACACACATTGGATCATTTGCCGCTTGTACATCTTCCACTTCGTGTTCACGCTCATGCCATTCTAGAACCATGGTGAAGGCCACAAACCTGTCAAAGGAAGCATTTAAACACTATTAGAGCTCACCCAAACCATTGAAATTTTTTCTTGTGGATTAGGTTTTGAGTTGGAGATGGACGTTTCTGCCGTCGCACCCCGTCATTGTTGAAAGGGAGACATCATCGCAACATGTCCTTATGGGTTTTGCGACGACCCAGGTTTGTCACAGTTCCCATAAGGGAGACCTGCGATGACCCGAGGGCACAAAATCCCCTCATAAATCAACCCAAAAACCTAAAAAATGAACAAAAATTGAAATTGTAAACCACTAGAAAGTTGTTGGTTGAGATCTAGGCTTACCTGCTCTTGACGGTGTGTGAAATGGTCAATCATAGCTCCGGTAATTGACGAATGAAAATTTTCTCCAAATGGCACTTTCTTCTCCTTAAATTTGGCAAAAGACAATGGTAACTATTTTTGGTCATTTTTCCTATTTTATAAACAAAAAGGGAATATTCTTTTTCAAATTTAGATGCTTTATGGGTTATTTGCTATAGTTTGGATTATTTTACTGCATTTTAATACTCGGTTGACTATTTGACCTAAGTTTCAAGCATGCAGGAGACGTTAAGTGTTTCATTTGCACCATTTTCACATCGTAGCGATCATCTTAGGTATGAACAACCCATTGAATATTTTTGTCGTTATTTTCACCCGCTAGATTTCAATTATTTAATGATGACGAGCTTACTCTTTGTTCTTTCTCGTGCTCTTAAAACCATGAGAATAAGTCACCGAGTTATGATTTATCACTTTTTCGGGCTCGTTAAACTCCTACGGAAAAGGAACCCCCCCGGAGTCTATCTTTAAGCTCTTTTCAGGCTCTCAAAATACGAAAATATCGCCAAGCGAACTTGTCGTGTTCACGCTTGCTAAAGTATTTGAACGGTCGTCTCCCTAGTGATAGTTTACCCCTTTTTCGGACCAGGGGGCACTATTTACGAAAAAGGAATACTCCAGCCAATCATGACTAGAAGAGTCCTCTCTCGCGTTGTTTTACCCTTTTTCGGGTGAAGAGGCTAACCTTACGAAAAAGGGCCGTTGGAGTCTTCTTTAGTTCTTTTCAGACTCTCTAAACATGAAATGACAACCAAGTTTACCTTCTATGGACTCGTTAAAATTTGACATTGAAGGGCCCGCTATGGGACGAACCCCTCCTCTCCCAGGTTCGGAAAATATTTGGGATTGGACTCATCTATTAGATGAGCTATACCGAGCATCTAGTTACCCTTATCAAGCTCATAAAAAACACATGAGGCACTCATCAGTCATAATGGGGAAAAAGGAAAGCTTTTATGTGACACTTTTTACCAGTGGCAGTACTTAGTCATTCTTGAACATGGCACTCATTTTAATTTGCATACAGCACTTGGATCATCCGTTTGTCCTCGAGTTTTACCCACTTCCTGAGTCTTGTTACTCCTTTGGGTCATCCAAAGAATACTTCCACCATCAGTTGCATTAGGAATTGGCGTCATTACTCGTCATGTCAATACTGCCAAGTCATGCCGTGTCGATGTTCAAGAATACTTTCACCACTCATCATTTGCAGTCAGTACACATACCACCATGTCAGTCTACTCTGATTCAGTCCTGTATGTTAATGTACCATCCGATCTACTCCAAATATTTGTCATCGAGTTTCGTGTTGTTGATGGGGGAATCATCATGGCCCTCCGTCAACGGATTCATCCTTGTCGACTTCAACTCATCATCTAAGGTTTGAATAGAAACCAGTCAAGTACCTTGGGCCTGCATGCCTCAATGGCAAGTTACCTCGCTTTCAACATGAGTTTACGTCATTGGATCCGGATTGAAAGATTTTGTCAAGTGTTCAACTTCAACTCATTATTCACACTTGGTTATATGTACTACGATACCTTGGGAATCATTGACATCAATGGTGATTTCCCTCGCGCTTTTTAACGGTATACATTAATGATCGGTAATCAAGTGGTTTCTACCATGTTCGACTCCAAAACATTGTAATCACATGGATAGATTCGTATCATTGTGGGTTCGACTTGAAGACCCTAGGGAAGCCATATTGTACCCAGGTTGCGATGGATATTTTTTGAGTCATATTACATGGATCCACATTGTATTGGTCGTGGCTATGTTATCATGTCATCATGGATCTACGCTTGTGTCTATTAGCCATGATTGTGTTCATTCGGTCATTACTACCATGGATCTGCATTGTATTGGTCGACAGCCATCTTGTGAGTTGTATGAGACTGTGTACTCAGAGTCAGTTGTACTGCAACAACATCCTTCATCCGACAAGTCCATTGCCATTCCTTCTGTCAAAGCATTTCACCTGTGAAGTTCCAACAGCTTCATGCTTTGGGGGGCATTCTATTACACCTAAATCTTGCTACCATGAGACTTAGTGTAAACATCCCTGAAGTTTCCTATGACTGGAGGGATTAACTGACCCATTTTTATAGGTCGTCGCAGTTCACCCTTGTGCAACCTGCGACATCGCGGGTTGTCCTATTGCAGCCCGCGACGATGTCAGTTAATTGGATAAAAAATCATCTTCGAGCCCATTCTCGAAGTTGAGTGATGTGGATCTCTATCCCTAGCCTATAGGGGAGCTGGAATTCGGTTCCCTAATCCTTTGTTGAGATCCCCTAACTCTCTCCTACCATATCTCAACCTATCCTATCCTCTTAGTCCTATATAAGTGAAGCTCATTCCCATTCCAAAGGGAGGAAGTCTATAGTATCTATATGCTGGTGAAATTAGCTTAGGAGAGATCTCTACTCATCCCTTGAGAGATCCACACTTCCTTTGGAGGCTTTGGCATTGGCTTGATTGGAGAAGGATTGCTACGTTAATTCTTGGTTGTAATCACTTCCTTCTATGTACTTTCCCTTTTATACAGTAATATAAATGCTTTCCACCAAATCTCATTGTATTGATGATGTTTGTGTAGTTTGCTTGCTTAACTGCTTACTTAGATCTGTTATTGTTTAGATGCATTTTACTACTTGTCTTGTTCTATGTGTTTTGACAGGTTTTGCAGCTGAGATCTGAAGACCATCAAAGCTTGGGACAAACGTCAAGGAGAAAGGATCAGCTATCTGAAAGGTAAAGCATCTATCTACTTGATCTCTAATTAGATCTAGGACAGTTATTTCTATTTTGTCCTATTTGTTCTAGTCTTACATTAAACTAGGGAGATCAGGCCTTGAGTTCGCTCTTGGTAGATTGTCCGTCAAACACTGGCCCCATCCGTGAATCCTAAGAACACCGAAGATTCCATTGACATCTGTCAACCAAAAGGAAGCGAATCAACAGACTCGAAAAATCAAAGGAAAGCTAAACTATGTATAGAATCTATACAATAGTATACAAAAGTATCAGCTCGAGCTAGAAGCTCAAGCATAATACCGCTTGAGGTAGAGCCCATTTCTAGGCTCCTTCAAGGCGTTCCCCTCATAATCCTCTAACTCGTAGGCTCCTTTCTCAAGGACATGCCTCACAATGTAAGGAGCATGCCACATGGGATTAAACTTGCCTGCCACCAGGGGTTCCTTAACTTGGTCATAAAGAAGGACCAAGTCACATTCAACATATTGTCGGGGACGAACAGACCTATCATAACAATGGGGAGGCCTAAACCTGTATGAGGGGTTTTGAATACACTTTCCATGACCGAACCAAATGTCGAAAAGGACTAGTAAACAAGTATAAGTCCATTTAAGAATACAGTCTCCAAGAAACATTAGTAACAAAATCATATCTAAAATGTATGTAAAGAAAGATCTGATACAAGTCACTGTGGTAGAAATACTTTCAACTTTACTATTATCAACCCCAGGCATAATGCAGGCAGAGCTAACCAATGAAGACTCTATAGTACCAATGCCCGAGGGATTACATTCAAAATGATCAACTTCATGATGAAGATCAAAGTTGAAGGATGTGAAGGAATCTGCAAGAACAAATTCATCATCACGGGAGTTGAAAATTCTAGAAGAAGACTCAAACTCAGCAGGAACACCGATTTGTGGATCTGTAGGAGAGTCCAAAGACGCAACATTAGGAAGATCATATTCTAAGGTCAAACCGAAGGTGGACATAACTGCGATTGGATCAAAATCCAAATGCATGGCAGACTGTATTATAGACTCATCTTGTTCAATAAGATCAAGGGTGGGAAGGAAATGAGATTTATGATAGAGATCCCTCCAAGGCTTGTCATTACCATTCATGGCCTGGATAATAGTTTCATCTGAAGGTAAAGTACAATCAAGGAAATCATGTGAGCAAGATGAGTCGACTGCCCACGCGAGTAGCATAACGGGATCTTCTTCCTCTGTACGTGAAGAAGATAGATCCGACTCTGCAATGGCTTGTTGAATATCACGATAAGCAATCTCGGCTGCAGACAAGGGCATGGCCATTCCGATGTGTGAAACGTCTCCAGACGGGGAACTCGTGGAAAGTAGATTCCACAGATCATTAAAGTACGATGTCCAGAACGGTACATTATTCAATGAGGAAGGAGCATCATCGGAGATGGTTCCTGTGAATGAGATTGGTGCAGGGAATTTGTCACATCCCCTCCCATCATTCCCAACTACAAAGGGAACATGATTGAAATTCCAAGGCTTACTTGGTAAACTCAGCCCCATACATTACTAAGGAATTCATCATAAATAAAAACTTATGTGTGCAAATTCATACTCAATATAAACACAGCGGAATTAAATCATATTTGCACACACACAACTCTAATGCATCAACATATCTATCACAAGTAGATGATGATTCAATATGCAAAGAATCAATCCCCTTCTCATGCTATGCATAGAATTCATATCAATTCCATTAACATGAATAATTATCATTCAGAATTAACACATTGCAGAACACATAATGCATATAATTTAAACATATAGAACACTTATCTTTGAAATGGATCTCTCCAAACAACTGGCTATGTGAAAGCAATTCCAATGATGATGGACACCCTATCCTCCATGGGGTGCAATATTCCTTCAGGGGTGCAATATCAGCTTTTCCTTCCCATATTTCTCAATGAGATTCCATAGCTCGGCAGCTGGCAGCTCTGAGGTGGCCACCTCCTTCACTAAGACTCGGATCTCTGTGTGGTCCCTATGAGAGTAGCTCCGAAAATGGGCACTAGCCTCCTTGAACATCATGCTTAATTCAAAATCCTTTGCCATTTTCTCCACCATTGTCTTCCCTGATAGCAATTGATTCATACCTGCAAAATCCGTGTAATCCACCTTACATCCTGCCAACTTGTTCTGATATTCTTTCTCTGTGAGCATTGTTCCATCCTCCTTCCAAAAGAGAGGTAACCCTTTCTTGAACAAAGGGTCAAACATGTCTCTGAAATACTTGATCTGTTGTGCCATGACATCTATTTTAGCTTGAATAGCCTTTACTTGTTGGTGCTTGTGCATCACTCTTTTGGCTCCAATGATGATGGAAACCCTATCCTTTATGCCAGTTTTCTTAACCTGCTCCTCAGATAAGCCATTCAGGAATTCAATGGCATTCTCAGTATACTCTATAGGTTTTTTTTTCAATTTCTCATTGGTTGCTGTCACACTATTCTTGGCCAATTTGATCACTGCTTCCTTGTCTGAGACAAAATCAAGGAAGGGTCTCAATTTTCCTGCTTCTTCAATAATGCCATCTCAGATGACCTGCCTGGCCTCTAGCAAGGAATTCTTCCCTATGGCTTGTCTTGTCAATTCCTCATATTTACCCTGCAACTTCTGGTACTTGGTTTCCCAGGCCTCCTTCTCTTTCTCTGCCTTATCCATCAGGGTTTTTAGATTCACATTCTGTTTTTTTAACCTTGCTACTTCCATGTCCTCCAGACTAGCTTGGGCTATGGCCCCTACAAGGGAAAAATCACCACTCTCTATAGAGGGTGTGGCTACGGCTTCCTATTTCCTGCTCTTTCTCCTGCAGCTTCTTCTCAAGCTCCTCATTTCTAGCCTTCAAAGTTTTCTCACTGCTTACCACCAAATTCATGTATGCCTACCATTGTTTTCCCTTCTCTTCAAGCTTCAATAGCTTGGCCCTACAGTCTGTCAAGTCAATCTGCAACTTCTTCCTCTTTTCCTTCAGTTCTGTTAGCTCAAAGACCTCCACTAACTGGGTAGAGGGATTTTTCAAACCCTTTTTTAGAGATTTGATAATGTTGTCCTTTTCATTGAGTAGGCTTTGAATGCTGGCTCTTTTGTCAGCATGGCCCTTAGTGGCCACTATCTCACCCTGCAATTTCTTGATCTGTGCCTTATGAGCTTTGTTTTCCATCTTTTCCTACTTGAGCTGGTTGGCAACCTTACTCTTACTGACTTGTAACTTTGATAGTTCCAAGGCTGCCCTCAATAGTTTAGTATCAATGACATCCTCGGTTTCTTTGTGCAAGTTTATTACATCTGGAACAGGGATGTCCTCTAAATTCATCCTTAGTTCAGTGGCCTTGCTCTTGGTGGCCAAGGCCAAACTCAGGGTGTTCTGAGCGAGGCTCCTGCTAATCACTAGAGACACTTCCTTGCTTGAAATATGCCTTACTTCTGTATATAACTTGGACTCCTCCGAGGTTGCCCCTGAGTCCACCTTGTATTCATCTATCAACTCATCTCTAGTCTTGCTTAAGGCAGCAGGCTTAGTGGTTGTTGAGTTAAACACATACTCCTTGATCTCAAATGCTGGCAGCTTATCCACTTGTTTCTTTTTTCCTTTACCAGTCACCACAGGTACTAGCTGCTGCTCAGACTCCTCAGTTTTCTGCCTTTTTAGGTCTCTTTCAGCTTCCCCCTTTGTGTCCATAGGGACACTGTCATCTTCCTTACTGGACTTTATTAAATTGATGGTCATGGGCACAACTGCTGACATTGATAGGACTAGGCTAGAAGAGCCAGGCACTGGGATGTGTTCCCTTGTGTCAACAGGGAGGATCTCTCAGGTGTGTCTATTTCCATTTGGCTCCTACTAGGACATTCTAATAAATTTGCAGCTTCTGCCATGCCTGGAATTTCAAAATGCACAAAATATTTCCTGTTGCTTTCCTTCCTCTTGTTGGAAATGATGTGGTGGGGATCATAGTTTAAGGTTTCTTCTGTTTTGAACCCCATCTCCCTTATCTTGCATTCGATGGCTGGAAGGGCTCCTTTACTTTTGACTAAGAATGGGCCTACATCCCATGGAAACACAATATCAGAGCCAGCCCACGGAAACACAATATCAGAGCCCTTTCTATAATCTAGAAAATGCTCAGCTTCTGCCTTCAATTCATGTATGATGAATTCTAATGCAAACAATCTGGGGGTCAAGAAAACTGGTAGCACATAGGGCGCATGAGCAAACCCATAAACCATGATGGTTGTGCTATGCTCTGAAAGCAACCAGTCCCCTACCCTCTTCTCAGGATAAAGCTGTAGTAATTACTGCATTTCTGGCAATACTCTAGGCAACCTCTTTTGAAAAATGACATGATAAACCTCAAACATGAGCTCATTATGTAACTTGGTGTAATCAATGTACATCTCCTGAGTAAGTAGTACCTTAGGCATTTGCAAGTTTTCCTCATTGAATGCCAAGAACATTTTTAGTAAGTAGGACTGAAATCTGAAAGTCCTTGTCCTCTGAAAATCCTTTAGCTGGGAGTGTATACTTTCAGCCAAAACTTCATCAAACCTGAGGCATGCACATTGGGTAGACTGACTTGGGTCATTTGACTCCAGGGGGCAAGTGCCTAGGACAAAAAGCAAACTCATTAAAGGTTCTATGACATACATATCAGAGTCTAGACCTAGGAATTGGCTCATCAAGGTGATAACACCTTTTGATTCTTCTGTGAATAGTCTGGCCTCAACCAGGAAAGCGTGCTCTTGTAATTGGACAGTAGGATTCAAACGGGACCTGTAGAAATTATGTTTTAATTCAATAGGGGATTGTCTAAAAAAATGGATTAGGATTTCCTCTTTATACCCTTTAGCTTTCTGGCAAAACTCTGATGGGAATGACAGGGTCTTTCTAATGGCTTGGGGATTGATTTTGCAAAGGATTTTGGATTTGGCTACGTCCACGATTGTCCTCTCGGTAGAAGAGTAGTTAGAGGTGCACCATTCAACAAATTCAGGAAATCTCAGGGTTTGGCAAACTGTAAACAGATGGAAATAGGACTGATGGACTTTGTGCATGTCTATACCTCGCTCTTTAACCAGCTTCAACTTGTTTCTCACGGTCTCCATGGGGTCATGGGCAATCATAGTGTTGTAGACCTCAGCGTCTCTGTCCACTAGCAGCGTTTCTATGTTTTGAAGCTCAAAACCAGGGGGATCCCTTTCACTCAATTCAGCCATTTAAATAGTTTAGTATAGAGCATAGAACCTACCTGGTTGGTTGACAGATGGCTTGGGCA
The DNA here is from genome assembly GCA_027924585.1 of Larix kaempferi. NCBI lineage: Eukaryota > Viridiplantae > Streptophyta > Pinopsida > Pinales > Pinaceae > Larix > Larix kaempferi. The sequence continues at coordinate 156,909 of BSBM01000499.1, forward strand.
CCTGGTTGACCTGTTCGTTTATGCACAGCTTTCTCCTGTCGCTTTCTGATGTGAATAGGATAGATGGAATTCGGCTCTTTGTGCAGCAGAGCTTTTTATATTATTTCTCTTTTACTATCACCCCTGCATCTCCTGTGGAGAGGAAGCTTCCCTAGCTGTCCATTTTCCTGATCTATTTTGGGTCATGGATCTCTGCCCCTCTCTTTAACCCCACAATCCCTTGTGGCTCTGACTCCTGCCTCATGCTACCTTCCCTGCAGCTTAGATCTACGCGACGGAAGTCGGTCGTCGATCTGGATCTCATATGCATCCCGACCGTCCAACAAAGTGGCGCCTACCATGGTTTGCGGATCCGTGGTCTGTCAATGCTCCGCACTTGTTCAAACCGAGAAGTCCCTCTCCGTCATTGATTCACTTTCCTGCCAGATCTACCCCATCCAAACTCACAGCATTTACCAAAAGTTCGTGGATCCGAAAATTTCTTTTCTCCGTGCATGTCATATCAGAGAAGTACTTCCCTACCGTAGATTTGCTTCATTGGTCATTGATCGGGTTTCCAAAGTGTTCACTGACTAGCCCACTCTGCTTTTGCATAACATACCTCTAACTCCTTTTGTGAGGCGCGCTCACAACTATAGATCTTCACCACTCTAGATCTACGTCGTCCATAGGTTCTATCACATACTGCAGGCGTATTCCTTTGCATTTCACCTCTGCTTGTAATGTTAAAACTTAGGTCCATCAATCCTTTCCCTTTGCAAGCTTATGCATAACCACACAGAGCATTGATTTTCGACCCTTTGGGCTATGCTGATCAAGAGCTGAGCTTCCCTTCACTATTTTCACGGATCTAAAACCTCCCAATCTCAAAAACAAAACTGGTGCTAACAATAGATAATCTAAAAATAGAGGACACGATCGCTCTCATAGCGTAGATCCAATTCTGACCCAGTAAAAGGTTGTAGTCGATGGACAAATCAACCACCTCAACTTATATTGGCACAGTCTTCCCACCCAAGTGGACCTCAAGGGAGGGGATGATACCATGCGGCCTGAACGAACGACCATAAAATGCAGTAAGCATGGTCATAAAATTCGACAATGGGGGAGAGCCAAGAGCCTTCCAACAAGATAGAGACGTTACTGAAGTGGAAGCACCTTCATCAACCACAGTACGTTTTACAATCATCTCTAGGAACCTAACATGAACTTGGAAATCTACATGATAGGGTAACTGAGGCTGAACATCAGTAGTGTCAAACTTGATAAGATTTGGATTAGGAGAATCAAGGACTCCCAAAGCACATAAAAGGGCGTTCTTTTGTGAAGGACAAGCCTAGAGAACCTCAAGAGTCGACATAGTGCACGGAGTCTAGCCCAGATCGTCTACAATGGAGTAGTTATGGGCGGCTTGGGCATTGGGATTGTGCGCGGAGCGCTTGAGGACACCTTTCAATATCTGTGGCATAGAGTTGGGATTCTCGATATGCAGTGGAGTTTCAGGTCGAGGGGGCTCATTTCCCAAAGAAGGTTGTGGAGCTCCATAATCACACAAGCAAGTAGCAACACTAACCTCATATTTAACCATGTTAACGTATCCAAAACCACCGACATGGGTAGAAGAAGTCGAAGTTTCATTAGTCCCATTACCGACAACTAAATCAATAGAAGCCATATTTTGATGGTGAGGAAGGGGATCCTTTAGCACAGCTGGGCTCTGTGCAATGTGCTTCAATGATTCCTCCATACGAGGACACAAATGTGTAAGGTGATCTTTTGAGCAAAGCTTACAAGGAAACTTCACTTTACGTCTAGGCTTATGGTCCCCACCAGCATTTCCGCCATCCCGAGGAGGGTTAGCGTTTTATTTCTTAGGGTTATTCCTATTGTTACCATTATTTCCACCCCTAGGGTTATTTTCCCCTTCTTTTTCCCACCAGGTTGCTTGTTACCAGATGGATTCATCAATTGTATAGAATGAACATCGGACGACTGGGTGGAAACAGACGAGGCGTGAGCCTGTCCAGGGGTAGATTGGTTAATAGACAGATTGTGCATCTGATTCGTAACCAAATCTACAGGACGAGTACTTGCGGAACCAACAATTCCATCGGAATGCGATCCAAGAACGAGCTTGGGCTCATGTCTTGATCTCGACGCGTCAGGAATAATGTCATATAAAATTCCAGACTGAGCATAGACAAGGTCTAGCTGCTGGGATTTAAAAATGGCTTGTTCCTCAGTCATAATTCCGGACAATGAAACATCCTTTGCAATTTAAGGGAGCAAAGACTTAAGGAACCATTCCAAGAGAAACTCTGGAGGAATGTCGGTTTTCACTAGCCTCTTCCGTCGACGCCACTCTTGAATATGATCAGAGATATGTGTGACTTTATCTTGGCAGAAGGTGGATAGTATTTCAGTACCAATATCGTAACGAGCTGGCAACTGAAAGTGATCTAGAAAAACCAAATCCAAGTCATTGAAACTCTCATATGTGCTCCCAGGCAACTTGACATACCATTTCGTAGCAGCCCCCATAAGGGTGCACTGAAATAGCCTCAAACAGATAGAATCGTGGCTCAAGGAATTCGAGGAGCACCATAAATGAAAAGTGGTGACGTGATCACCGGGATCCTCACCCTTCTTCCCCTCAAACTTTGGAACATCGAAAGGGATCTTGGTGGGGACTGGGGGCCATGTATATTCATGACACACTGGATCATTCGTGAGCTTCGAAAGATTAGGTAGATTTAACCTAGCAAGAAATGGGAGCTGCAGCTGCGAAGCTTGATTATTAGCTCCCAAAAGAGACTGACCTTGCGAACCTGAAGGTGGGACTGTGTACATCGAAGTCGACGCCTGAGGTGACGATGAACTCTGATAGAAACCATGACCGTGACCATAAGGATGATAACCTCCTCCAAACCGACCCATGTGAAGATACACAGGCATATGCGTGGAGTAGGCTCCATAAGGGGGATTGGAGTAAGGTCCAAAACCAGGTGAATAATTATAAAAGTTACCTCCATAAGAATGGGGTATATAAACACTTGTCATGGAAGGAGCAACTGATTGAGGGCCATAATAAAATGGTATGTTCCCACCCCCAGGAACCAAGGTATTAGGAGGAAGATTCAGAATCATATAAGCATTCGTGGGCACGGGCATATGTACAGAGGCATACAGGTTAATGGATGGGATATAAGTCGTAGATCCAATTCCTATCGTAAAACCTCCACTAGGGAAAGAATTCATACTAACACTAGGGGCTAACGAAGGAGGTGACCCTCCTCAAACATTCGAAGAAGATGGAGGGATGTGACCACTCCCAAACTAATATGCAGTATAAGGTGGTGTAGTGCCCCCGATACCAATGTTATAGCTAGCATGACTACCATACATGGTGGAGGCAGTAGTCGACATAAAAATGGGCATACCCAATGAAAAGGGGTTTGAGGTCGTAGAGACGGACATAGAACCAAAACCTGGCATAACCAAGGATGAACTATACAAATAACTTAATGACCATGTTTCATCAAATGGGTTCCTACTAGTGGGTTGGTATGCCCCAAGCCCAGGAGGAGTGTTGTGTGGTGAATCTCCCCCCCATCCACTCCTAGGAGTACAAGGAGGATCTCTCTGAAGCTCGTGAGATGTGAAAAAATGACCAGTGATAGCCCTCCGACGTCTCTTGCGAAGAGACTGTGACAGATTGCTAGCTGGTAAACCAGCCACCGACGAGATCGACGGAGAGGCGGATATCGATCCATGATGACTTCAAAAAGTCAACAAAATAAACGTCTCCTAACGACCAACTAGATCGTCACAGAGCACACACCTAAAAGAAACTACAGCCGAATGCACACAATAGGGGACTGGCTCAAGGGACCTCCCGACACTACAGCCGTGTTGTTGCTACAACATCCCCCCCAAAATTTTTGTAAATATTGGGGTCCTTCCTTTTATTTTTGTTTTGAAGCTTATTTTGTTCAAACTTAGCTAGTTTTCCTTTCAACTCTTCTTCCTAATTGTTGATCTTTCCCAAGTTTTTGGTCTTTTTTGGCTAAGGCATTTTTTCTCTATCTTTTAAAGCAAAGCGCAGTTTTAGCGTTTAAATTTGTGCCAAAGGCGCAAATCTTAAATTTAACATTGCCCCGAAGGGCGCAAGTTCTGGTCCTAACTTTGTTGTAGTTGCGTCAATATTTCCCTTAATTGTGTCACCTTTCCGCTCAGTTTTGACACATAAAATTTGTGCCAATCATCGCATCGTCCCGTCGTAAGTCTTAATCTTCAAACTCCTCATTTGCGCAACCTTTAAGCATAACATCGCCGCCGTGTTTTCACGCCTGTTTAACCTTATCGTCGTCACATTGTTTGGGCACAAATATTAATGTTAGTTTCCCCGCCATCGTCGCAGACTCTGCGCTTAAAAGCATTGCTATAACAACTCCCCGCGCCATCGCAAGTTTTAAACACAAATCCGCCGCCCAACGCGGGAAGATGCCGTTAGGATTGCCGTCGCTGCGTGACCGAAATTTTGGGTTTGCGGAAACCTTGGGTTGGTGAAGTCATTTAATACGCCTTGTGTGGCTTTAATACATTTTTGCGCCGAGCCCCGTGCCCACCAAAGCCTCATTAACTCACCCGTGGGGAATTAATTTCCCCACTATATATGCACAGAACGGAGTTTTGATGGTTCATTGTTCCCAAAACCGAGAGCTTCCAGTATTAGACATTGGACGTTTTTTCGGTTCCTTATTCGCTTGGGTAGACGCGTCGACTGCAGGAAACCACTCCAAAGGCAATAGGTGGGCACTCTTTCCTCCGTTTGCTTCTTCCTAGGAATAATTCTACTCGAAGCTTGTTTTTGACAGTTTAAAAGGAAAATTGTTTCATTCATGGTCCTTTAAATCACCCACAGTGTTTGATTTTTTCCTCGTCCATAGGCTCTGTAAGAGTTTCCCAACACATTGTGCAGACCCTTTAAAAACGCTAAGTCGCCCTGCCAGTTTTGATGTTAACTCATAAAACCGTCCTCTGCACATGAAATGCCAGCCATCCTCAGTTTTTTGTTTTCGCAATTATCATTGGAAAATCTCCCTCCAGTCGTATACTTCACATTGATACAAGTTGAGCAACCCTTATCATGAATATCTTTCAAAGCCATTTTTGCAATGTCGCGTCCTCCTAGTTTTGTATCGTACATTACCAACTAGAGACAACACCCCATAACATACAACAAAAACACCACTCATGGCTACAACACTGCACTCATCAAATACGTTGGGCGATGAATCAAGCCTTTAGCAAGATAACCCCTGTATTGAAGCCATTAACTTACGGTTGTTTTTTGTCTCATACTACAATAGCAGCTTGTTAAAATTCAATATGCTAAGACAGAAAATAGCAGCATTACATTCCATTTCACAATAATAGCATATACAGGATCACTGAAGAAACAACAAGCATAGCATAAACACAAGAGACAGAGATTTATCCTGGGAAACCCTCATGGGGTAGAAAACCCAGCAAAGCTTCCTCAATATATATGACCAGCAATATACAAAGATGCAAACCCTGAGCATAAGCTCCTTCTCCTCCATAGCAGACCTCTCCTCCACAAATGCGCCTTTCTCAAGTGAGTGAGTGTGTGTATAATGAGGAACACACCTCCTCTATTTATACACTTCTCTGATATGTATTTTACACAAGTACATGTAGGCTCGTATTTAACCATTAGGTTAAATACCCCATTATAACTGACTGGGCCGACCCCTCTAGGGTGGTCTAATAACCCTTTGACCCACATAACACATTTAGGGCCGACCCCCACTAGGGAAGTCTAATAACCCGAGTTACCACATTCCGACGGAGGAATAAACATCTCCGGATATACAATAAGATCTTCACGGAGGAATGAATCATCTCCGGAATAATAAAGTACAAATATAATATTCTTTGAAGTTACAATATCTCAACACTCCCCCTTAACGAGAAGGATATTATAACAGCATCTGCCCGAGCAAGGAGTCATCAACATCATACATGATACATCTATAAATCACTGGAAGCTTTCTCAACATCATCAGTAACTCAAGCAGTTACTGGAACATCACTGTCAACATCAATCATCAACATCACGATCTTTAGCATCGTCTTCATACGATCAGCAGCATCGTCATCACACGATCAGCAGCATTGTCATCACACGATCAGTAGCATCGTCATCACACGATCAGCAGCATCGTCATCACACGATCAGCAGCATCGTCATCACACGATCAGCAGCATCGTCATCATACGATCAACAGCATCGTCATCACACGATCAGCAGCATCGTCATCACACGATCAGCAGTATCGTCATCACATGATCAGCAGCATCGTCATCGCACGATCAGCAGCATCGTCATCACACGATCAGCAGCATCGTCATCGTATGATCATCAACATCATCATCATACGATTATCAGCATCGTCATCACACGATCATCGGCATCGTCATCACACGATCATCAACATCGTCATCACACGATCATCAGCATCATCAAGGAATGATGTAAACCAGTCATGTACCTTTTGAACCGAAGTCCAGGGACGATCCAGTCCTATCTTTATCGAAGACATACGTCTACGGCTCTTCTTTCGGACTTAAGTCCAGGAATGATCCAATCCCTTCATTATCGGAGACATACGTCTACGGCTCTTCTTTCGGACTGAAGTCCAGGAATGATCCCAATCCCTTCATTATCGGAGACATACGTCTACGGCTCTTCTTTCGGACCGAAGTCCAGGAATGATCCCAATCCCTTCATTATCGGAGACATACGTCTACGGCTCTTCTTTCGGACCGAAGTCCAGGAATGATCCCAATCCCTTCATTATCGGAGACATACGTCTACGGCTCTTCTTTCGGACCGAAGTCCAGGAATGATCCCAATCCCTTCATTATCGGAGACATACGTCTACGGCTCTTCTTTCGGACCGAAGTCCAGGAATGATCCCAATCCCTTCATTATCGGAGACATACGTCTACGGCTCTTCTTTCGGACCGAAGTCCAGGAATGATCCCAATCCCTTCATTATCGGAGACATACGTCTACGGCTCTTCTTTCGGACCGAAGTCCAGGAATGATCCCAATCCCCTCAACTGTCCACTAAGGACTTCATTCTCGGAGACCTTACGTCTACGGCTCTCTTTAGGACTGAAAGTCCAGGGATGATCCCAATCCCCTCAACTGTCCACTAAGGACTTCATTCTCGGAGACCTCACGTCTACGGCTCTCTTTAGGACTGAAAGTCCAGGGATGATCCAATCCCCTCAACTGTCCACTAAGGACTTCATTCTCGGAGACCTCACGTCTACGGCTCTCTTTAGGACTGAAAGTCCAGGGATGATCCAATCCCCTCAACTGTCCACTAAGGACTTCATTCTCGGAGACCTCACGTCTACGGCTCTCTTTAGGACTTGAAAGTCCAGGGATGATCCAATCCCCTCACATGTTCATCAAGAACATGTATCCTCATCATCATAGCATGTATCACCTCAACATGCATCATCAATATCAAAACATGTAAAACCACAACATGTATCATCATCATCAAAACATGTATAACCACAACATGTATCATCAACATCAAAACATATATGACATGTATCATCAACATCAAGACATGTATAACCACAACATGTATCATCATCATCAAAACATGTATAACATGTATCATCAACATCAAAACATGTATAACCACAACATGTATCATCAACATCAAAACATGTATACATCACAACTAGCATGTATTCTTACTAATACATCAAAACATGTATACATCACAACTAGCATGTATTTTTACTAATACATCAAAACATGTATACATCACACCAAAACATGTATACATCTAGCATGTATTCTCACCAATACATCTATCATCAAAAGCATGTATAAGTAAAGCTAAGTATTCTAAGTATAAGAGTCCTAAATCTAAATATTTCTAAGTAACTGGGTGTAGAGAACAGGTTACCTCATCAACGACCTTGTTGTTTGATGAGACAATCTCATCAGTAGTGACTATACTACTCCCCCTTTCGAGGAGGGTCCTTTTGAACTACACCAAGCTTGTCTCGGAAGTATTCAAACTTCACTCGAGACAGAGGTTTGGTTGGTAACTTCTTCACTAGACGTAGAGGCTTGGTTAGTGCAATGGTAACCTGTTACAAATTCAAACTTTTAGAGTTCCTTTCTGTGTCATATCTTGTTAGTTCCCTATGTTCTTTGACTTATCATGGAACACTAGATTCTATGTCATCTTGATACAACTCTAAATATCACATAGGATCTCAGTTGGTTCTATCTCTAAGTCAAACAATCCTAAAGCCAAACTTCTTCACAACTAGCAGAGCAAGCAGCCATATATTCCGCTTGTGCTGAGAGCCACACTGGACTGCTTCCAGCTAAACCACGAGATCATGGCTAATCCCAGACAATAACATCCTCTCGATGTGTTCTTCTTGTCTGATACACTTCCTGCCCAAACAGAATCTGAATAGCCATCTGAAGTCATGATCTTCAAGATAGCATAGATCAAATTCTATCGAGTCCTTTATGTGCCTCATCACATACTTTGCAACTATCAGGTAAACACATCTAGTTTCCACTAGATACTAACTCAAGGTGTTCATAACAAAGCATATATCTAACCTAGTATATGTTAGATATATCAAAGACCCAATAATTTGACTGTACAGAGTTATATCCACTAACTCTGATGAGTTATCCCCTAACAGCTTCAAGTTGGAATCCATAAGAGTGGCCATTCCAACACCTCAAGTCATATTTCTCATCATACTTTCCCTGGTTGAGAAATATTCCTTCTGAGCCTTGCCATACTTCCAGACCTAGGAAGTAAAGCATCAATTTGAGATCTTTCATTTTTCATTTCTGCATTGAATGATCTTCTGCATATCTATCTGTGCCATCTCTCGTTAGATGGGTCTACTGATATGAGCCTCAATATCATTCGAACTCTGTGGTGAGTTCCTTCTTGCATCCATGTCATATGTGTATCATATTCAACCTTGTAGTAAAGGGTTGAGATCCACATCACCCATGGTGACATTAAGCTTATCAAATTATTATCGATCCTAGGTACCTATACAGAACCTGATTCATACTTCTTCTTTAATTACACCATACTTGGAGCAAACATCTTGTCGTGATTCTCTTCCCCTTTCTAAGAGAATCTTCTAGCCATGAGCCTTCTATATTTTGTTTGATTTGTAAATCTTCTTGTTTGAACATCCACCACTTGTACGATGTCCATCATTCTTCATGACCTTTCCTACAAATCAAAATTAAGTACATGATTAGTAATACTTCATAATCATCAAAAGATAACCCATTATGCATACAGATATCATTTACATAGTGATGCAACTATTTTGACCAATACTTTGGCACACCACTTTCCCATATCCTGTATGCATACAGTGGCTATCTAGATGCCTTCCATCTCTACCAGAACATACTATCGAGAGTGTGCACAACTCTCAGCATGTCAGCAAGGAGGTTTCATTCTAGACAAGCAACAATGGAATGTTTGTCCAAACATATGCACATTAGTTGTATACTGTTCAATGCTCTATGAATGTTTACACTCAGCATTATATATTCTAGGAATACAAATATGCATGCAGGCAATATCATTACTATTTCAAATAGCAACTCAAATACTTATCTTTTATGTTTGTGTGGCTGCCTCCCGCTTGATCTTCTGTATGTCTTTTGAACTTCTATTCATTCTGTACCACTGTGCATGCTCAAGAGTCATCCTCATGATCTCATACACAAACATACATTCATTAGTATATCCTAAATGCTATCAAAACTAAATAATCTTGAAAACGTATAGTCATGATTATAGTTAATAAACATTAGTATTCAAGATTTCAGGGAAGTCTTCTTTTACTCATGCATATCATTGATAAAAGATATAATATGCATAATCCCTTGATTACTAACTTTATGAATAAGCATAACCAATCATTCCAAGTATACTTATATAAGGGATCCTAACACAAGGTAAGATTCATGGGAAACATACCTGGATTAGTATACCTACTTGGTTATGTACAACATACCTAAACAATCTCTTCAATGATTTAGAGATCCTGAGCTAGAACCTGCATGTCTCATAGGTTAAGCATAATATAACAAAGTCATACATACCTCGTAAGTAGAACAAAGATTATGGATGAGTCTTTGTCTTCATGTTTTTCATGGTCATGGAGCCTGATTTGTCTTTTGTGATGTACCTGTATCTTGTTAGCAGACAACCTCAACCTCACACAACACCATAATGCATTAGTACAATCATAAGTGTCAACACCCTAACCAATGAATATCTTCTATCATTCATTCATAATTTTGTTAAGGTGATACAACAAATCTAAAATCAAGATTGTACTAACTGTAATAACATGAAGACAAACATACCATAAACTTAATCATGAACAAATCTCAAAACATACCTCGATGAGTCATACCTATCGAGATCGCTTGTAATCTCCTTATGTAAAGCCTTAGCCTCATCTCCCTCTGAAACATGAACTCCTTCACTTATGTAGGTGACCAATCCATCTTCTTCTAGGATTAACCCTATCCACTTGATTTGCAAGAACTGGACCTGGAGCTGGATATGGGTTTGTCAGAGAAACCCCAAAAATTCAAACTTTGAATTTCAAACTTCCGAAAGGATAGAGATATGCGCCTTGATGAGCTGATCAAACTGATATATTCAGAATTTGAAAACTGCAAAGTTTTACTCCTCAATTTTGCCTTTGAAACTTTCGGATTCACTGGACGTGACCCTGAACTGGGGTTTGATGAAGCCCACTCTTTTGCCCCATCAAAAAGTTTGATCCAAAGGTCTAAGCTTCTATTTTTCTGAGGAGCTTCCAGCCGTGGTCACAGATTTCAAAAATTCCCATTTTTACAGAAGCCCTAATTTTCCGCTTTTCTGATCAAAGTCCCGAACTAGGGTCTAATCAAGCCCGGCCTTCTGCCCAACCAAAAATTCTGATCTTGGTCTCTAAATTTCTATTTTGATGAGTAGCATCCAGCCGTGGTCTCCGATTACAAAAATTCCAACTTTCTCCAAAGCCCTAAATTCCGGAAGTCATGAATGAAAGTACCAAAAAATAATTCTGTTTTGACAGAAATATGTACCTGATTGTTTCTGGTGTAACTCTGAAATTTTTGATCCACAGGGTCTGAAAAAGTTTCCTGAGATAGCCTAACCTGTCATCTTTCCATCCTGATAGGTCTGACCTCAATTGGATTCTCTGAGAGAGAGTTATGCCAAATGTCGCAACGTGACCTGTTTTGGGAAAATACAGGAGAGCGAACTTGTACGGCGTGCCACGTGTCACTGTTTGACCTTCGGCCTCTGAAAACGTTTTCTGAGATAGCTCGGCCTGTTATCTTTCCATCCTGACAGGTCTGACCTCAATTGGATTTTCTGAGAGAGAGTTATGCCAAGTGTCGCAACGTGACCTGTTTATGGGATAATACAGGAGAGCGCACTTGTACGGAGTTCCACGTGTCACTGGTTCAACTTCGGCCTCTGAAAAAGTTTTCTGAGATAGTGCGGACTGTGTACTACCTGTCACTTTTTACGAAATTTCATTTGGAGCTTCCTAGCCCAAGATATGACCTTTTTCCCAAGGTCACCTGATTTTGACTCAGATCTGGAAGAGGCAGAAACCCTATATTGTACAGATCATAAATCACAAAGTACAACGAATTAGAGGTTTTCCTTTGGACACAAGGTACCTGGAGATTTTAGCTTCGTCCTGTAACAATTTCAGATCCGAAAACTTCGCCAAAACGGATTTATAGCGAAAGTGCTACGATGACTGGTTTTGCTATGTAAAACCCTAACCTTCAAATTGTCGTAAGTAAAGCAAGTGTCTTTAGTGCCATACCTTGTCTTCCTTCAGGTCAGCTCTGATACCATGTTAAAATTCAGCATATACAGGATCACTGAAGAAACAACAAGCATAGCATAAACACAAGAGACAGAGATTTATCCTGGGAAACCCTCATGGGGTAGAAAACCCAGCAAAGCTTCCTCAATATATATGACCAGCAATATACAAAGATGCAAACCCTGAGCATAAGCTCCTTCTCCTCCATAGCAGACCTCTCCTCCACAAATGCGCCTTTCTCAAGTGAGTGAGTGTGTGTATAATGAGGAACACACCTCCTCTATTTATACACTTCTCTGATATGTATTTTACACAAGTACATGTAGGCTCGTATTTAACCATTAGGTTAAATACCCCATTATAACTGACTGGGCCGACCCCTCTAGGGTGGTCTAATAACCCTTTGACCCACATAACACATTTAGGGCCGACCCCCACTAGGGAAGTCTAATAACCCGAGTTACCACATTCCGACGGAGGAATAAACATCTCCGGATATACAATAAGATCTTCACGGAGGAATGAATCATCTCCGGAATAATAAAGTACAAATATAATATTCTTTGAAGTTACAATATCTCAACACAGCTCCCCACGTAATTGCAAGTTAGAGCCTATATAAGAATTTAAGCTATCACAAGTTACTAGTGAACGAGACATTGACAAATTTTAGTTGTGTTTTAAAAGCACTTATTTTGGAATCATTGCATGGATGATTTTTTTTGTTTTAAAAGTTGCTATCATCATTCTAAAACAATGTGTGAAGTTTGAAAGAATCACCCTCTGTTACTCAGTCATTGATTAGCTACTATGAATTCTGGGTGGTTTCCATTTTGTTGATTGCCTATGAATATGTCAAACTCCTCATTTGCGCTATCCCATCAACGCAAGTTGACATGCACAGAAAATCTGCAATGAAGAAAGCCAAGCTTGTAGAATCGGATTCGGACGTGGAAATCTTGCTAGATACCTCGCTTGAAACCATGCTCAGTGATACGTAAGCTACCACCGGAGTACCTCCAGGAAGCCCTGCCCCAGAATTTCAGTGGGGTGACTTATATAGGTTCATCAGGGATCAGGATTACCCTCAAGCTACTATAGAAGAAACTATAGTATATTCAAACATCAAGAAGTCCTACCTCCATAAGGCAACAACTCGTCCTGAGTTATTCCCATGCTCCGAGTCATCGGCTGGATAATTCCCCATGTCAAGATTGATACAAGGTTCATTAACAACAAGAATGGGATGAATCTAGCATCTTTCGCACCCGAACATATCACAACTACTTACAAGTTACCCCATCTAGAGCTTGGTTGGATAATGATTGGATAACATAGCAAACTATGGACCCTCTGGAGTCTGCCAGGGAAATGATGATAAGTGACAAGAAAATCAGACAAAGACACAACAATGAATATGAAAGTAACCTTCTAAAGAATCCCTATAGACTCATTGTTTTGATGCTGAGCCGAGTTTTCGACATGCCAAATGGAAATATTTTCAAGCTTGGTTGGGTGCCAGTAATAGTCCATGTGGCCATGTCCGGTACCATTTTTAATTGGGCTGACATAATTTCAGAAAGTTTGGTCTCGCAACTAACCGTAGCCCAGGGAGGACTAACTCAGAAGAAATCATATTTCTTCATGTCTTCTTATTTAATAGAGTGCATGTTAAGTAAACACCCCTTCCCAGATTTGGGTTGTGTATGGAATAAGAAAGAGACTCCTCTCTTTATGGCTTACCAACCCACATGGGCAAGCAGATATGCAAATCACTACAAGCATATTTGCGAGAGATTTATCATCCCCTTTATCATCTTATTTTTGTAGAAGAGCCAATTGTATGTTTGAGAACGCTATGCCCATCGTTGAAGAGTTTGGAGATTATTACCATGCCCTAGAAGGCACCTATATCCAAATGAGTGGAGGATCCCAAGCTCCCTTCTTGTTTCCCCGATATGTTACATATTTTGTGGTGCACAAGGAAGCCTTAAGGCAACTCTTCGGCACTGGTGGAATCAGCAGGATCCTCACTAACAGGAAGAAAGGTATATATCCACCAATTCCTTTCACTATCAGCGCATACAGCCTCCCAAGGGAAAAGGAAGGAGAAAACTATGCTCAGGGCTTGGAAATATTTCATTTCGGCACAAAGTTCTTCAGGAGGCATGATCCTTGTGGTAGAGATGCTAAACATTGCCTTGATGTCAAAACTACCTTTGAGTATACCCATCTTATGTACCTAGATGAAGAGTTCTTTCGTAGTGCCAGGAACTTAACAAAATTAGGGAAACGCTACAAGAAGAAAGGCGGTAAGGGTTCCACTCCCAATCCTGTCGGCCTAATCCAAAAGGAGCAAGAGGCAGCAGCATCTCAATCAGAGGGTTCAAGAGGAATGGAACAAGAAGAAGAAGATAGGCTTCAGAGTCAACAGGAAGTCAGACAGCAACAAGAACAAGAGGTTGCTAGAATACAAAGGGAGCAAGAGGCAAAATCCCTACAGGAGGAGGAAGATAGGCTTCAGAAAGAGCAGGAAGTCAGAAAACAACAACAACAAGAATCTGCTAGAATCAAATAGCAGCAAGATGAGGAAGCTGCCAAAGCCCAAAGGGAGCAAAAGGCAAAAGCTCTAAGGGAGGAAAAAGAAAGAATCTTGCAGGAACAATCTGCCAAAGTACAGCAAGAAGAAGATGAGAGAGCCATGCAAGAAGAAGAAGATAGGTTACAAGCAGTGTTAGTAGAGCTGGATGAAAGGCACGAAAAGGAAGAAGCTGAGAAAGCCGCGGAACAAGGCCCATCTAGCCCGCAGACCATGGACTTAGATTTTCCAAAGTTAACCAACCAGGGATTGCTAATGCAGGGGTTGTCTCTTCAAAAGAGTTAGCATTGACCCCATACAACCCCAGAAAGCAGCGCCAAGTGGCCAACCTAGATTTTGTTTACTTTCATGAGCAGAAGAAGGATATCATTGGCAGATCAGTAAAGAAAATGGAAATTGGACAGGATCTATGTGAGCTCAAAGTGTAAGAAACCACATTTTTCCAAGGGACCGACATCGACCCCACGTTCACGGCAAGATGCTCTGTAGCTTCAGCCCATGCAAGTAAATCCAATGTCGACCTTCTAATTGAAGATGTTAAGAAATACATAGAATTATGCTTCAAGATAAAAGCAGACAAGAAGAAGGAGGTGCTAGAGAGCAATGAGTTAAAAAGAAAGTATAAGGAACTTGCAAAAGAGAAGATAGAAACAACTTCGAAAGTCCTGCAGCTCGAAAATGAAAAGAATACATTAGGAATGCAACAGAAGATGAGCAAAAGAACTTAAAGGTTCGCATATCAGATTTGGAAGAACACGAGGCCAACAGTTTTCAGCAAATTAATTTCTTCAAGCCTCAATTCGAAACATTGATGCAAGAAAAGGCTGGACTGCTAGAACAGCTCAAAGAAGCAAAAGAAAAGAAAGAATATCTAGCCATGTTTTACAAGCGAGCCTGTGAAGTGCAAGAAAGAACTCATCAATTGCTAGTATTGATTACAGAGCAAGTCTGCAGCATGAAAGGAATGATAACAAAGATGACCTCCATTGAGGTTGAAGCACTCAAAACAAAGGCCAAGTATGTGCAACATGTGGCATATATTAAACAACAATTTGAATGGAGAAAGGGAAAATCTGGTTTTCCCTCAAACCTGCGTGCCACAACAGCTGAAGAATTTGACATGGATATGGGAGTCCTCGAATTTTGCAGAGATTGTGGGAGCAGGTTAAGTGTTGAAATCAGAAAGATTGTTAAGAAATGTCACATGGTCTACTCCAAAATCCGGGAAGCCCACGAGAAGTGTCATTTAGCTTTACCTCAGACTATTTATGAGTTTCTTGAGAGAGAGCAATGCCTGGCAGAATTGCAGGGAATTTTGAACGTAGAGTTAGACTATCTGAAGAAGATAGAGGTTATAACTTCAAAAGATCTCCATCAATTCATTGAATAGTATGTTGTTCATACTTACTTCCTGGAAGATATTGCGCAAGAAGCTGTAGCAAGGGCAGAGAACATCAAATCAGATTTGCGAAATCACATGATAGCGCGAAATGTGACGATCTCGGCAAGAGGGAAAACCATCCTAAGAGAAATTAGCCAGTGGGCAAGTTACATCCAAGAGGTGGATAAATCAGTAAAAGCCAGTGAGCCTGTTGAAGAGAGCAAACTAGCAGAAGAGGAGCAACCCAGTGAAACAGCAGGGCCATCTGGGCAGTAATTTGTCTAATTACATTTTGAAAAAATATCTGAAAAGTTGTTTATTGTGTAAATATATTGGGAGACAGCTGGCCTTTCTTTTGTCTTTTATGTAAAAGGCTTTCACGAATCTTTCTTATTTGGTGATTAGGAATTAAGTAACAAATTAAAGATTCCTAGGATTAGGGTACACTTGGCAGCTCTAGGAGCATTTTGTAAAGATATATATAGATGAATAGAAGAAGGGAAGAGGACTTTTGGCAGGTGAAAGACATTTTCTATTGTGTACGTGAACTACTTTACTACATGTATAAGGAATTCGATTTTGCCTAGTGAAAGCCTGGGAGACTGCATTTTTTCCTGGAAGATGTGTTAAATGTTTGTTGGATTACTCCTGTATCATCTATACATTGCTGTGAGATCTTTCCTTACTGTTATGAATTAATTCTATGTGATGAATGTTCTCCTATTTTCTATGAAAGATGTTTATCTCAAATGAATAATGAAATGTGTCTATTGAATTAAAGCTATCTTTAATATCTTTTATCTTCTACTGGAACTGCATCTTCATGATTAAATAGTTATCTGTCTGATCTTTAGATGTTTCTTTCAGTGTATTACTCATCTTTAAAGTTTTCTCCTTGCAAGGATAGACTAGATTTTCTTATACGGTTTTAGATTAATTTAGATCAGTTACCTGCATTTAGATTAGAGCACTTGCATATCATCTTTAAAATAAAATACATAAATGGTGGATCAGGCCGTAACTAGTGCAAAGAATAAAAATCTTTAAATCTTACAGTTGCCGGAACCGTTAACCGAATGGATTCCCCACACCAAATGGTGAGCGATCTAATTGGGCTTGCTTACCAGGGAGAATCCCTTGTTGATTGATACTACGATTTTTAAGGCATCAACAGTTTTTGGCGCTCGGAGGAGGGCCACCAGTGCATGGCTGATAAAGGAGACTCTTCTTTAAGAGGAGATCCAACTGGAAACCCACTTGAAACAGCAATCCCAGACAATTCAGATCTTCAAGTAACAAATCAAGAAGATCCTAACTCTGAATTTGAACAACAAGAAACACTGTATGTTATACCTTTTGCTGAAGTAGCAAATTTACGAAGAAATACCCGTGCTTATGTCAAGCAGCTTGGCGGTTTAAACGTGATCCCTTTTCTCCCTAGAAGAAAAGCTCCTAGAAGGGAAAGACAATACACACGTGATTTGGTTCTTGTTCATAGCTTTGAAGAATTAGTAGATCTATATTTAGAAGAAATCACAGAGCCTCTTGGAGAAATTGAACTTGAAAATCCTCTAGATCTTGAAGAACCTTATACTCCAAAGAATTCTCTGCCTCATACTCCTCACGATACTCCACCTAATTCTCCACGTGGAGCCATGGTTGTACCTTCCTGGAGAGCAAGAGGAGCATTAAATTTGGCTCGACCGTTTCATAATTTACCTAAGAATCCTAAGAAAGTTTTTCCTAAGTATGATCTTGGTAAAGGTATCTCTGCTGAAGATCACCTTAAAAGATTTTATTTAGCTTTGAGCCTTTTGAATGTACAACACAAAGATGTAGTATGTAGACTCTTTCCCTATACTTTCGAACCTAAGGTATCTTCTTGGTATTTTAGTTTACAATCCAGCTCAATATCAAATTGGGAAGAATTTGAAAAATGCTTCTTGAAGAAATATGGAAATCAGAAAACAGTAGCAACACTCATGAAAGAGTTTTTGTCCATGAGAATGGAAAAGAAAGAGAAGGTTCAAGAATTTAACTAAAGGTTCAATACGTTGTTAAACAATTTTAGTGAGGCTTCCAAACTTGCAGAAGAATCTTTAGTAGAGTATTACACAACAACACTCGATCCTCCAATAGCAATGTTTGTCAAAAGAACTAAGAAAACTACCTTAATAGAAAATTTCGAAGAAGCTAGGAAGGTAGAAGAAGAAGCAGACATCATTGCTAAACACGCTCTTGATGCAGAAACAAAACCAACAACTAATAAAAAACCCTTGTTACTAACTAGAAATAAGGAAGAGCCATCGGCAGACATGGAAAATGTGGTCAAAATTATGCAAAAATTATCTAATAAAATTGTAGATCTTGAAAAGGATAAAGCAGCTAGCACATCTAGGAAGCCTTTTAAACCTTTCTACAAGAAGAGAGAAGAAAACAATCAGCCTCATCCACCTACAAACAACTCTCCTGTTTTAAATTTAAATGAAGTAGGAATGGATAATTTTTGCACTTTCCATCAGGAACCACATTCTGAAAAGAGTTGTCCGCAATGGATAAATTCAATGAGTTTAGTAATGAACCAAATGTCGGATGCACAAATCACGGACCAGGAAGACCCTCAGGAAGAACAGACCTTGGAGGCAGAAGAACCCACTCCATATACCACTATGGTGTTGTGGGATTGGGTGCCTTTAACCGAATTGATTGAGGATGACCCCGAAGAAAGTCAAGTCTCAACTGTGAATGTTAATGCTCGCAGTAAAGGCCCAGTCACTGACTCAATTCCGACTGCCCCCAATCCTAAAATGTCCAAGGAAATACCCAAAAGGCACATTACTATTATTCCACCACAACCTAAAGCTAACCAGATACCTACCAAACAGCCAAACACATAAACAACTCAACAGCCAAAAGTAACTTTAAATAAAGAAGACAATCAGCCAAAAGTTGTAAAAGAATGTGATATGGGGTATGATATAATTGAAGACATAAAGAAAGTAAAAGCAAACGTTTCCATATTTGATATGTGTAGTTTGCCTCAGCAACAAAAGAAGCTATTACAGGCTCTTGAACCTCAATCTAGCACTTCATTAGCAAGCACTTAGGAAGATCCTGAAATAAATGAAGCTAGTATTGGCGGGAAGTCTAAATACCAAACATTGCCTTTCCTTTTAACTTTTGAAATCTTCAATCAAAATGTGCATAACTGTTTGGTAGATTCCGGAGCATCCTTGAATGTCATGCCACTGTCTATCTGCAAAAGGATTAATGGGAAGCCAATTCCATCCCCAGCTCAGATTATTCATCTAGATAGAACTGTTGTTAAAGTCATTGGGGAAATGAAAGATGTGCTTATTAGGTTATCAGCAGATTCTAGAGTGTGTCAGTTCATTGATATAATGGTAGTTAATATTCCTGAAGCTTATGGTTTGATCTTGAGCAGGGATTGGTTGACTAAACTAGATGGTTATTTCGCCGCAGACTGGTCCCACTTATGGATACCCTATCAGAATAGGAAAATCATATTAAAGTGATGAGAGAACCACACATGAAACAGAACGTAACTCAGCTGGAAGAAAAGAATGAAGCTGTAGCTTTCTCATCTTCCATTCTGGGGAATTATTTCTTAGAAATCGAGCCGGGTAATTATCAATCAGAAAATGTTAGCCATGAATCAGATGAACAGTTTGATCTCCTTCAATTTTCTCGGACTAATGATATTGACTGTAACATAGTTAGTTTAGTTACTGACTTAAATGGTAAAGATGCTAACTTAATTAGATCAAAGAATGTTTTTTGGATTTTATACTTTGACGGTTCCAAAACTCAGGAAGGATCTGGAGTTGGTTGTGTTCTAGTTGATCCTGAAAACAACAAACACTTTTTGTCTTGTAGATTACAGTTCGATTGTACTAACAATATTGTTGAATATGAAGCTTTGGTCCACGGATTAAAGAAAGCCATTGGTTTGAACGTTAAATACCTGAAGGTCTTTGGTGACTTGGAAATAGTCGTCAGACATGTGAGAGATACAATTCATTGTCTTTCGCCACATTTGAAAGGTTATCAGTCTGAGGTATGGGATCTAATTACGCACTTTGAAGCTTTTAATATAAAATTTGTTCCTAGATTACAGAATGCTGCAGCTGATTTATTAGCTACCTCTGCTTCTAGGTTAGTGCCTACTAATAATAAATGTTCTATTGAATTGGTTTTCAGGCCTTCTGTTCCAGATAATATCACAAATCTCAGAGTGTTCGATGATGACGATTAGATCATTAGTTTCCTTACAAATGAAAACATGTTTCAAGAAGCTGTTATAGATGAAGAAAAACATGATGCTGATCTACAGAATAAGGACGTAGTCAAAGGGAATTTCATGCCCAAAGGAGTGAGATCAATTGAAAGTTTGTTCGATCTGCAGAGCAAGTTCAAGAAACCAGCAAATGTTAAAACTCATAGCTCTTCTATGCAGCATGAATTGATAAATCTGGGCACAGAAGCTGAACCAAAGTATGTTAATCTTGGTAGATGTTGTTCGCCGGGTGAAAGGGATAAGTTCATTAAGCTTTTTCGGCAGTATAAGGATGTGTTTGCCTGGACTTATGAAGATCTGAACACATATGACACTAGTATCATCTAGCATGTCATACCAATGAAGGCAGGCATTAAGCCATTTCAGCAGCAGTTAAGAAGAATGCACCCGACTCTCGAACCTTTAATTCAAAAGGAGTTGAAGAAATTGATAGATGCCAAGATCATTTTTAAATTCCGGCACTCGAAATTGGTTGCTAATTTAGTTCCCGTAAGGAAGAAGTTCGGAGAAATAAGACTATGTGTAGATTTCAGAAATTTGAACAGAGCCTCTGATAAAGATAATTATCTTGTCCCTTCAATGGAACAAATTCTCGAAAGGCAATGTCCATTGATGAAAAACGGAAAGCATTGCAACCTAAAAGTGAAAAGTGCATATTTGTTGGATATTCTGAAGATGTAAAAGGTTATAGACTTCTTCAACCACATTCTCATGCTATAATCATTATAAAAGATGTTAAATTTGATGAAAATATCTTGGCATGCGAGCCTAACTCGGCGAGTGTGCCATCTTTGGCCTGCGAGCCTGATTCGGCGTTTGTGCCTTCTTCTTCTTCTTCCAACTTCCTTGACAGGTTTCCAACTTCAGTTTCTGATGATGACAGTGAGGATGAAAATCCACCTCCGCCTGCTCATGTTCCTCCAGTTGCACCAGCACAAGTGCTTCCTCGATGGGTCCGTTCAACATGTGAAGCAGCTGGTGATCTTGCCGGTGATCCTAGAGATCAACGTCGAACACGTTCTCAGTTTCAGCGAGCCTCTTCTCTTTTGGCTCAAGTTTCCGAGAATCATGATCCAGAAACTTTTGCAGAAGCTTCAGGGAATCCAGATTGGGATGCAGCCATGGATGAAGAATATCGTTCCTTAATGGCGAACGATACTTGGGATCTTGTACCTCTTCCAAAAGGAAGAAAACTTGTCAGATGTAAATGGGTCTACAGAACTAAGTATGCATCAGATGGAAGTGTTGAAAGACTTAAGGCAAGGTTAGTTGCCAAAGGTTTTTCCCAAGTTGAAGGGATTGACTACAATGAAACCTTTGCTCCCGTCGCCAAAATGAACTCCATCCGCCTTGTTCTTTCCCTTGCAGCCTTACACAATTGGGAAGTCCATCACCTGGATGTCAAGTCTGCCTTCTTACATGGTGATTTACAGGAGGAAATTTACATGGAACAACCTCCTGGCTATGTTCAGAATAACTCTAGCCTTGTCTGCCGCCTTAAGAAATCCTTATATGGCCTTAAGCAAGCTCCTAGAGCTTGGTATGCCAAAATGGATAACTTTCTCCTTGACACTGGTTTTTCTAGATGCCATTCTGACCCCAATGTCTATACCAAGAAAGTAGGAAACCATCTCATCATACTTGTTCTATATGTTGATGACCTTATTCTTACTGGTAGTGACCCTAATCTTATAACCCATGTGAAATCCAGTCTTAAACAAACTTTTGAAATGTCAGACTTAGGACATTTGCATTATTTTCTTGGCCTCCAAGTTCTGCAAACCAAAGAAGGAATCTTTCTTTCTCAGTCTAAGTATGCTTGTGACCTTCTTCGTCGCTTTCACATGGAAGATTGTACACCAACCCCTTCTCCCTTCCAGTCTAGAGTCAAACTTTATGCCACTTGTACTTCACCTGAAGTAGATGCCACCTTGTATCGTCAGCTTGTTGGTAGTATTTTATACTTGACTCATTCCCGTCCTGACCTTTCCTTTGCCGTTGGTCGAGTTGCCCGTTATATGCAGACACCTCATGAAAGTCACTGGAAAGCAGCTAAAAGAATACTTCGATATATTCGAGGTACAGTTCAGTTTGGGATTCATTACAGTACAGGGGGGAAACCTTTGTTGGTTGGTTTCACTGATTCAGATTGGGCCGGCGATCCTGATGATCGAAAGTCTACTGCAGGTTATGTTTTCAGTCTGGGATCTGGACCTATTACTTGGGCTTGTAAGAAACAACAAGCTCTTGCTCTTTCTTCAGCAGAGGCAGAATATCGAGCAGCAGTTAAT
Source organism: Larix kaempferi (assembly GCA_027924585.1). NCBI lineage: Eukaryota > Viridiplantae > Streptophyta > Pinopsida > Pinales > Pinaceae > Larix > Larix kaempferi. The sequence continues at coordinate 179,486 of BSBM01000499.1, forward strand.
GCCAGTCAGGAAGCTTTATGGCTTCGACAGATCCTTTCAGAGTTTGGATTCGAGCAGCAGCAGCTTACTCCACTTTGGTGCGACAATCAAAGTGCCATCAAGCTTGCCAAAGATCCAGTTCTACATCAACGCAGCAAACACATTGAGCTACATATGCACTTCATCAGAAATCTTGTTCATGATCGTGTTCTTGAAGTGCTCTTTTGCCCTACAGATGATCAAGTTGCAGACATCTTCACCAAGTCTCTTACAGAAGCAAAGTTTTCTAAACTTCGATCTATGTTAGGAGTTCAGGAACTTGTCATTAAGGGGGGATAGGCTCTAATGCCTCCTTCCTTCTCCTAATAGTGTCACTTTTGTAAATCCTTCAATCCTATCCCAAGTTGTTCTTAAGGGGGGATGTTAGGATATTTAGACACTTAGGAGTTAGTTAAGATCAACTTGTGTAATATATCCATTAGGGATAGTGTGTTTCTTTAGTATGCATTAGTATGCATTTGTAAATACTTAATCCGACGGTCACGATATGTTTCCGACATAGAGTGATCCGACGACTCAACTTCTCTTAGATCAAACCTAACCTTGATCCGTGGCTTAACACCCGATTGGTCCATGATCTCTATTTAAAGAGCATGGAGGGTCATTGTTTAGTTGATCGATTATGAGAAGCTCATTTGTAACTTTCTTTCTTTGCATAATAAATTGTCCTGTAGAAGCTATTTGGCCGGGGCCGTGGAGTGTTTCCCTCAAGAGGGTTTAAACCACGTCAAAACATCGGTGTGTTGATATGTGACCTGTTTGTGTGAAGTGGTTGCTCTTGGTGTTCGGTCCTTTGGTAGTACCCTGTGTACCCGAACATATACACGAGGTGTACTAAAGTAGCTTGTGTACAGGAGGAAAAATAGGAAAAAAAGGTTCAAGGAGAACCACAAGTATGGTTTTGAGTCTATAAATAGGTAAGGGAAGCCAAAGAGTATAAATGCTCACAAGGTGGCAAAATACGGTGTAACAGATATTGTCTGCTGTTCATTTTGATTTCCACTGCTATATTTTTTAGATTTGAGTCATTTTGTATTTTTGCCCATAAAGTACAGTATATTGCTGAAATCTTTATTAGAAATTGAAATCAGTGTGTTGACCAAGTATTTGAAGAAAGTTCTAGCTGAGTTTGCTAAGTAAAATCTCAAGAGATTTCAATGGAGAGGAAACTTTTACTCTTATAGAGTATGAACTTTCATGTAAAGAGATTCTAGACATAGTGAATCAACTAAATCTAGATTTGAAGGTGAAGTTAAGCAAATATACAATCACTCATTAAAAGTGAAATGTATTGATTTTATATTTTGTCATGTAAAATAGTGTGTAAAAATACACTTGTAAAAGGTAAAGATGTGAAGATAAAGTTTAATGAATATATATTTAAAAAATGAAATGTATAATTTTTATATTTTGTTATATAAATAATTTGTGAAAAAAATTCATATAAAAGGTTAAAAAAAGGAAATTTGCAAAATGGAAGGAAACTCTAAGCTTTACCCCATCTCAAAAAAATGTTCACAACATTTGAAAGCTCTATAAAACCATCAAATCAATGTCACACTTAAGTGTAATGTTTTTATATTAATTCAAAGTAATTGTTATTTTTTTATTTTTCTTTTTTAGGTGTGATTTTGTATCTTATGTTGGGAGTTTTGAAAGTGACAAGTTTTAGGATCGATAATTCATTAACTCCAAATCTAGAAACTTGCTCTTGGTAGATACAAATAGATTATGATAGTGGGATAGAGAGGTTTTGGGGAAATAAGTCTCTCACTAAAACCAAAAAATACGGAATAATATGTTAAAAAAGTGTTGAAGCCCAAAGCAACAATCAAAGTGATGGTTGAGGGGTGGCAACACATGAAATCCATACAACTAAATGCACTTTTTTGAGGAGTGAGTTATAAGTACTCAAATTCAACTTTTCTTTGATTTGTTAAATTTTTTTAAATTTAATAGATTTGGGTCATCTTAAAACATGTTTTAAACAAAGTTTTATGGTAAAATTTTCCATCAAATAAACTATATTTTTAACAAAATTCCTACTCAATTCAAGGAAAAATTTCCACCCTTTCCTTTACTTATTTGACTACCTCCATATTCAATGACCCCTTGTAAAATCAAACATAATCTATTTTGAAGAAGCAAAGAGCATTATAACAACTTATAAGATCGCATATCAAATTGGAAATATCAAAAAGCTTTGTATTTTTATTTGATTCGCTTTAACAAAATTAACTATATGGGGTAAGGAATACTCTAACACCTTTTTTTTTTTTCACAGAAAAATATAACTTACTATTAATATACGAAATAGTAAATAACACCAGCTGTCAGAAATATACAAACTGCTCACAATCTAGCCCTAAAGAGCATATGTGACATGTCAGTCAGATAGGCAGATGTGCCAACATCAACATCAGAAAAGGTCCAAAATAAAATGTCATATGTCCACAAAATAAATCATGAATCCCTCCCGAAGGAGAAACAGATCCATCAATCACCAGAAACATCATAGTGTCCAACCAAAATATAAAGGATCACAAGTACAGACAGCCACAGCTGCCAATCACCAAAAATAACATATAATATATCCAACAGTGCTAAATATATCAAAGCGCAACCAACATCATCTGACTATAGTGCCGCAAAAGGTGGAAGTATACAAAAACGTCCAACAAGGAGTTGGAGCCAGCCCCTATGTGAGATCTACACATAGAGCTAACAGAGCATGTAAGTATAACAACTCACATAATAAGGTACAAAAAAGCATCATAATAACATATAAAGGAAAAAATATGAACATAAAGTATCAAGTCCAGTGTAGATGATAAGATCCCTGTGAATACAGAATATCCTCCCGCCATTCTTGCCACATGATGACCCCCAACCTCAGAGTTAAGTGCCTTCTTAGATAGCATGTCCGCCTCCATATTAGCTTCCCGGTATACATGTTCAAAATGAATGTGTTGGAAGTCTTTGATTAGCAGCAGGGCCGCATCCATCCAGTGTTTAAGAAGCATAATATTTAGTGTGGTCTTGCCTCTCGCCCAAGAGATAATAGATAATGAATCGCCAAAAACCACAAGAGCAGTAATCTTTCGCATGCGAGCCCAGAAAAGTAATAGCCAAAGGGCACATAACTCGCTCCTGGTATTGGAACCATTGCCCAAATTTAGCCAAATATGGATGGAGACATCGTTGGAAATGTGAATAATGGCACCCGCTCCACCCCCCCCATATCGACCCACAGCAGCTCCATCAAAGAAGCCGCATGGGTATATCAGCACAGGGGGAGCATAACGAAGATTCCCATCTGGTTTACCTCTGTCCCCAACAGCTCCGCAGATAGAAACATATTCATTATGTGCAGCAAGGGTTTTAAAGCATATCCCATCCCTAAAAGGGACTCTATTCTCAAATATATACAGGTTTCTAGCTTTCCAGACCTCCCAAATCATAAAATAAGGTAATTCAGTACTCCCAGTAACATGGCAAGACCAAGCATCGAGACAATCACTAAGAGAGCAGTAGTTCCAATGAAAATGTACACCAGCTTTGTTTGCAATTAAGGTCCAAAGGTCCCTTATGAATGGACAGGAAGTGAAAAGATGGTCAACCGTTTCCTCCTGTGTGCAACAAAGGGTGAACCATCCCGGGCCACAGAATCCACGCCGACAGAGATTGTCCCACGTTAAAATCCTATTATTCAATGCAAGCCATACAAAGCATTTGATCTTGAGGGGCAAGACAAGTTTCCAAATAGTTTTATCCCACCAACGAACCAAAATCTGAGACTCAGCAAATAATGCATCATATGCCAATTTTGCAGAAACATTTCCACCATCCACATCCCACGTCCATACTAATCTATCAGCTTCATCGGATAACCTCATATTAGATTGGTATATCGGCCTAATATACTCATTCCATTCAATCCTCAAGGAACCCGTAAGTCCCAATTGTGCAGCCGAGATCCACTGAGGTCGTCCATCCCCATACCATCCAGCCGCATGTGCTAAAGTGTAGTAGCCATTCGCACTGAGGTGTGACCTCAATTCCATCGACAGAGTGTGTCTCGATGATCCCCCCAAGAACGGATCCAGACCCAACTTAATATCACGTCCATTGCCCGGCATCCAAGCAATCCAATGTACAATAATCCTGAAGGCACCCAGCAGACCATTCCAGATATTTGAGACACCCACAGTTGCAGGTCTGTTTAAACGTAGCCATTTTGTCACCGTAATATTTCTCAGGTATTTGGCTCTGATGATCCTTCCCTAGATCGATTGGTCAAAGAGGACGCGCCAAAGGCTCTTTGCGTGTAGGGCCATAACAAACAATTCTATATCCTTAATATTCCATCCACCCAAGTACCAGGGACGAGCCAATGCCTTCCATTTCATTAGATGAAATTTCTCCTGATTTCCACCACCCGACCATAAAAAGCTGAAAACCTTCCTCCTGATTAGGTTCAGGATGGTACGAGGAATCTTGCACAGAGAGAACCAATATACACCTAAGTTCTGCAATACGGCTTTCACCAGAGTAAGCTTGCCACCCAGGGAAAGATACCGAAAGCTCCAGTGACATATTCTCATTTCAAATCTCCTGACAAGCCATGACCAATCATTTATCAAGTAATTTGTTGGCTTGATGAAAAATCCCAGGTATTTAGTACCAACTTCAATATCATTGAATTTCAATGGCAGAATATTGCTGATCGACTGCTGCACATCCTCCGCCAAAGTGTGTTTCAAGAAAAAAGATTTAATATAGCTGATAATCATGCCAGTAACCAGGCAGAAAAGGTCAAGTATTTTCTTGAATTGAATCCATTCAGCAAGTATACCCATACCAAAAAGCATAACGTCATCCGATAACAAAGAGTGTGTGACAGATATCTCCCTTGATATTTTAATGCTAACAATCCCTCCCTCCCGACGAGCTTTGTGTATGGTCAGACTCAAACCTTCAATGACCAGCAAAAACAGCAGAGGGGAAAGGGGGCAGCCTTGTCGAAGGCCCCGAGATGCCTTAAAGTATTCAGTAGGAAGTCCATTGATCAGGATAGCATAATTGACAGAGGTAATACATGCCATAATCCATTTCATTACTTTCCATGGCAGGCCGATCTGGATAAGGATTAATCTCAGGAAGTTCCAATCAACCTTATCATATGCTTTCACCAGGTCCAATTGAAGTATGAGTGCATCAATACACCGCTGTTTAATAGTATGAAAAATTTCCTGTGTCACACCCACAGCATCATGGATCTGCCGCCCACAAAGAAATCCATACTGTTCCATGGATATATGTCTAGAAAGCAGAGGTTTGATTCTATCAGCAATAATTTTAGCAATAATCTTATAAACCAGATTGCATAAAGCAATCGGTCTGAATTCATCATAATTATTCGGATGGGATGTCTTCGGAATGAGTGCCAGATAAGTAGAATTTAGTGCGCCAGAGACAATGCCCAGTTTCCGAGATTCATCCACAACCAACCGGAGATCTTCCCCCATAATATCAAAAAAATGAATGAAAATCTCAACCGTCCACCCATCCGGACCCGGAGATTTGTCTTTAGCAAACCCACGCAGAGTGTTTTCCACATCTCCCAGAGTGATATCCAGGAAGACATTGTCCCCCTCCTCATCATTGAACATTCGTGGGTATTCCTTGATAAGTTTAAATTGTTCGGCCAGTGTTGTGTTTTTTGGATCACGATAATATTCCTGAAAGTGATGTACAGCCTCATTCATCAAATTTTCCTCCCCCCTAATCCGCCGGCCCAAATGATCATTCAAATCCCATATGGAGTTTTGCATCCTTCGAGAATCAGCGAACTGGTGAAAAATTTTGTATTCATATCCCCCGCTTTGAGCCAGGTAGCTCTACTCTTCAATCTCCAGGATTCTTCCTGCATCAGAAGTATTTTCATTTTCCGACACTCCAATGTAGAGAGTTTTGTGAGCTCCATCGTGTTTAGTCCAGTATCAACATCTCGGTTCATCAGGTATTCCACTTCTAGTTCAATCTCCGTAAGTTCCTTTCCCATCAAGGCTTTTTTGTTTTTTTCCCACTTTATTGTGTAATCTTTTAACACCTTGAGTTTCACCGCCAACTTATCCATGGCAGATCTCTCCCCCGAAACATCTGCCTGCATCCACACATTCCTTACTCCCGATATGTATTCCTCCTCAGAAAGCCATGTGGAGTTGAATTTGAAGGGGAAGGATTTATTGAAGAGTTCATCATCAAATTGTAGTATAATAGGAAGATGATCGCTGATTTTAATTTGATGTATCCAGGATCTATAATTCTGGAAACATGATAGCAATGATTCCGATATTAGGAATCGATCTATACGTTTCTGTATCAGCTGATCCCCCGATCTGCCATTTGTCCATGTTGGTGCCAGCGGTCGCGGGGCCACATCAACCAAAGAAAATTTCCTGAATAAATTTGTGAAAAAGGGGCCCAGGGGATCCCTCCTGGCCAAGCCCCCCCATAACTCCCTATCCCCCCAGGTAAAATTTAAGTCCCCAGCAATAATTAAATTCTCGAGGCTCAACAAACGTTCCGAACCAGCCAAGTTCCAGAAAGTCTCCCGATCACTATAAGGACCATAACAATTTACAATGTTTATGTTTTTCTCCACGCCCCTGATGTTTCCAGACTGCAAAATTCCAAGTGAGATATGAGAAGGAATTAGCCTCAAAACAAGAGGATTCCAAGCCGCTAAGAGACCACCCGAAAGTCCAGCTGCATCCACAGTACAACACATCCATCCCGGCTTGACTTTGTTAAAAAAGGTACGAGCTTTTTCCCCACTAACCATAGTTTCCTGTAGAAGTACCAAATCTGGTTTGACAATTTCTAACACACGTTTGAGGGCCAGTTGTTTGGGTAGGCCCCCCACCCCCCTGATATTCAGAGAGAAAAAAATCATTTCCTAACCCTCGCAAGGGCTTTCATTCCTCTAAGAGCCCGGGTATCTGAAGAGTTGGGGGAGTTCACCATGCAAAGGTCATCCTCTGTCCCCCCCAGAGTGACCTTTTTGTTTTTTCCGGCACTTCTAGTTTTCAAAGGAGAGAATTCCGGGGCAAGGCCACCCCTACGTGCCCCCTTATGAATGCATATGTCGCCAGATGTTACGGGCATGTTTGCAGTAGTAGTGTTACTTACCCCCCCAGCCAGGGCAGTAACCTTCAATTCCAAAGTTTCCCCCAATTCTTTAGCCGATGGCTCGTTAGAGACTACCACCCTATTCCTGTAATATGTAGGTATGGGGGATTTCTTCACCATATCTGAGTATGATGGAATGTGTATCGTATTCCCACCCGACTCTGTAGGTAAATTGATTCCCACATTGTGACAATCCGTCTCTGACAAATTCTCCGGAATCAAACCATAGGACCCCATACCCCCTGCAACATTATCACTAGAGTTTTTACCAATACACTTCGCAGCCTCCTCACGAAGCTTCACAACTTCATGGGAAGGGGAGGATGTCTCAGAGTCGGTGGGTACAATAACCGCCGGGACTTCAGAAATAGGAGGACAGGGGGATATTGATATATTCGATAAGTTATTCACTGGGCCAAGGTTTTTCATCTTGTCCAACAACTCAGTCTCAGAAACCGGGTCATCGTTTTCAGAATTTTCATTTGTTGTCTGACCAGCCCCAGATGAATAGGAATCCATGTTATTGCTGCGTCTCATGTAATTACCATTATTTCCATTGTTCAAATATAATGTATCAATAAAAGATATATCCAACTCATTTAGTGAATGGAAAAACTTAGGGTCTTGTAGTTCCAACTTACGGAATATCGTCGAGTCTGGAGCAAGAGGGTTGAGTACCCGGTTGGAGAAGCCATCGAGAGCACCCGTCTCATCCATTTCTATATCACTGCCATCATCTGACGACCAAAACGGGCCCCCATCCGTGATACGGCCAGAAGAAGCTGGAGCCGTGCATTGTCGCCACAAGTGTCCCACCGCTTTGCAGTTCGAACAACGGAATGGAATGCCCTAGTAGTCAATGATCTGAGTCAGCTGACGTCCACGCCAGTTGATATGCAGCACATCAATAAGACCAAGTGAAATGTCCACCTCAACCAACATCCGCCCCATCCACCGATCAAATCCATTGAGATGTTCCTCCTCCACATGCAAGAATCTCCCAAGTCGGTTTCCAATGGCCTCAAAGCCGCCCCACGGTTCCACAAAGCCAGTGGAAGACCAGGCAATAATACCCAAAGGTGTCTCAAGCGCACCGATGATGTTTCAGGGTTAAAATCCGTCTGCCATTTCTGGAGCATTAAGCTCCCCGTTCCATATAGCCACAAGCCGTCCAGTATTCGGGTGCAATGTGCCTCCTGCTAAAACTTAAATCCATACCACCCACATGCCAGGGCAAATACCTGAGGGGTGTAGTTCAGGATAGGGTTCCACAACTCCTCAACCCATTTAACAACATTCCGGCGATTCATGGCATGGTAGGAGAATTTACCAACAAGCACAGTCATGTTGAACTCCACAATCTCCTCAAGACCGATGTCCTGCCGACAGTCATCCAAGCTTCCCCGGGCCTGCTGAAATATTTGCCCAACATTCTTCTGTTCGCACGAGAAGACGACCCATGTCGGTCACCGACGCCACGACCCGGTCTAGCCCTTGCACTACCGACTGATGGGTCAGAGCCCGAGGCTTCCCCAGGTGTCTTCCCTATGACCAGATGTCCCTTTTGCGCCACCTGTCGACCGTTGGGGTTTGACGCTCGTTTTTCACACAACTGGTTTTTGAAAAATGAGTCCGGTTTGAACAACCCGGCTTCCTCAAGCTGGTAGTCCGACACATTCATGTTGTTATCAGCAAATAAATTGTTTTCCGGCCCGTTTTCTCCCATATCAGCAACTAGACGACAACAGAACCTAGTCTCCCGGTCCAAAATGAACCTTTAACGACGAAAATCCCCTGACAACAGGTTGAAATGATAACCGAAACCACTGGCAGCCAAAATAGATAGAATAATAGCTTATAGATACGGTGGTCCACGCCCTTTTTTGTCGGCAGACTTGTTCCAGTGTTCCCGGTTCGGAATAACCCCAAATCCGGTATCCCACAGCTCAAACTTATGTAAACAACCACAGCGGTTAACGGCGCATATTACAGGAGCAGATGGTTCGTAAAGGCCTACCTAATCATGAATATAACCGCTTCTGCTAACAGTTGACTTACCCGGCAAAACCCAAGCCTTAACCCGCTACCAGCAGTGAAGATAACAACGGCTACCAGCATTCCACACCTCGCTGTATTACAACGGCGTTCATAAACTATCACAGGAGACCCACATTCCATCGATTGCTAGCCGTAGACTCTGGGAAAACCCTAAGCTGTAGCTATCCGCCATTGCCATCGCCGGAGCTCCAAACCCTCCACTCTAACACCTTATTATCTCGCTCAAAATCAAAGTTCCACGCCCTTTTATGTTGTTAAAAAGTCAAAATTCCATTTATCTCGCTGAAAATAAAAGTTCCACCTTTTATGTCGTTCAAAGTCAAAATCAAAGTTCTACCTTTTATCTTATTAAAAGTCAAAGTTCCACTTTATTATTGGCATCTTTGATCATGAAAGTTTTACCCATTTAAAAAAATACAAAACTTTAAATTTCCAAAATAAATAGAAAAATGATAGTTTGTTTCGATGGAAAAACTATGGAACAATTTGAATGCCAGTTATACAATGCCCAAAGTGACCCCGCTGAGTCGCTGACCCACGTCGGTAACCCAACGTGCATGCGATCCCGGTTAAGGTTCATCATTGGTCTATCTTTTTCAAACTTGAAAATACTCCCTCTCTCACTGAAGTCACTGGATATTATATCCGAGTCTAACACTCACAGCTAACGAACTGCCGTAGTCCACATCCTGCAGTGAGCTAGGGTTTATCAGCAGTAAGCTAGGGTTTATCACAGAATAGGCCAACTCTCTGCAAATATCGACACTGCGGGAAAAATCTGGTGCTCTGATCAGTTATATTTTAAAAATTAGTCTTTGCGGTGATTTGATTGGGTAAATGACTCTTATCATTCGGAATTCAAACATCGAAAGACAAAAATGGAAGGGGTTGCAGAAACCGATCTGTACTTGATAAACTCCATTGCCAGCGACCAAGACGCTCTTTCTGCAGTACTATCCTGGATTCATTCCCACCGCTCCAATGCGCCTTCGGCATCACCTCCCAAGACCCTGCAGGGCAAGCTCGGCGCCACCACCGTTCCTTCATTCGCAGTTTCGTTTCTGAATTATATAAGAGCCCGCGCATACCCTTTTCTGCAATCCGCTATTATTGATTCCGACCAGAGTTCTATTCCTTCTGCGCCACAGGCAAATCCAGAGCAGCAGACCAAAGCCGAAACGCGCAGCGTTGGGGAAAAAAAGAAGTCATTGGAAGCTAGGAGAAATGGAATTAACAGATACGCTGGCTCCACCAAAGCTGTTGCATCTGGTCAGCCTAAAGTTCAGTATGAAGATGAATTTCCCGCCCTGGGTTCCGCGCCCACAAAAGATGCCAAGAAAACAGGGAAGCCCAATGCAAGGCAGGTCTGTTGGAGGGTCTTACTTTCTATTCGTCTAATAGAATACTTGCTTTAACTTTGCTTTCCTTTTTAATTCCCTGCGTACTTTGCAGTTTCGAAATGTAGATTAAAATGCTTCAGTGGATTCTAATTTCTCTGTCTATGGAAGTTTGTCACAGTGCATTGAATATAAACATTAACGAAAACCCATCTAAATAATGTCTGATATGCACTGAGAGGGTGCGAATCTCAGAATGTATATTTGGAATTTGACATAAATGGGAGGCGTATCACCTTGGAATTTGGAATTTGGAATTTGGCACTCTCGAGGTGCATATTAAGACCTTGATTTAGATATGGCTCTTTTAGTGTCCATATTCGATGTATTATTTAGATTCAATACACCATTACATATATAAATGGGCACCTCCATGAAGAATTGATAAATTATCTCCACTAGAATGCACTTAGCTTCTTTGATTAAATGAATACTATTCGAATTCTGAAAACAGAAATTTACTTACGGAGTGTTTTTGATTGTTTTTTGGCTTTTCGTATGAGGAAATATGTAGCCCTCTAAGATAAACTTCAGCTTATTCGTGCGCATTTGTTGCAGTTTATCAATAGTTAGTCAGTATATCGTTGATCCATCTTCAGTCCCAAAATTCTGCCTGTTTGCTCATACTTATACTGAAATTGCAAAATGTGTCCTGCTATTTTGATAGATTCGTTACGTCATAAAAATAAAGAAGAAAGATTAATACTAAGTGTAAAACCTAGGATACACCAGCTGATTGGAAGATGGAAATTCCGTCTATTCTATGGTTGGGAAGTTCAGCTCCACTTGCTCTACAGCGTACGCTGTTCTCTCTAGCTTTGTCTCCTTGATCTGCTAAAATTTGCTGTGGCTGAAGTTTTTCAAAGTTTGCCTCTATCACAATTTACAATCCATGGGCCTTTTATTGATTTAATATATTTATGCACCATTCTGTAAAACTAAATGAGCTGCTGCCCTTCGATAACTTTATTACTGAATGCACTATGATTTCTGCATAGCAAAAAATAATTTGCAGGCTTCAAATATTATAATCATGTCACTAAATCTTTATATGTGTAAGTTTGGTAGCAGTTAAAAATAATCGAACAATTAAATTTTGAAGGGCAATTTCAAGCCTTGCTGTTTAAATGACATTTGTAAAATATCTTGCACTACACATTTGACTGTATTTTGTTGACAGACTTTTATAAATTGGTTCTCTGACGTGCAAAACAGGCATAGATAGGCTATGGAGACTTCAAATTTTACCATTGATCTTTACTCTTGCACAATGCATCCTTACATGGTTCATTGCTATTTATTTTCGTTTATAGGCACGGCGGGTGAATCCCACACCTACGGCAATCCCAGAAGTAGACAGTTCGTTTGTTCTGGCGAAGGTACAGTCATCTAAGGAATCAGAGTTTAAAACAAGCTCAAATTTACCAATGCCCGGGCCATTGAAAGTTGATATGGATGTTCTTATGGATCGCTTCAATAAACCAATGAATTGCAAGCACAAAGATAAAGAGGAGGCCCTGGCCGAGGAGGATGTTACAGAACAGAGGCCAGTTGCTTGTTCTGAAAACCATCTTATAGTTGATTCAATTGTTGTGGCAACTGGAAAGAGTGTAACATCAAATTCTAAGGTTGCAGGTCTTTTGCCAAAACTTGCTGTTTCTAATGGAGAAGCTCAACGGTCTACAGAAGATGCTCGTTTAAATCCCAGCCTACCTTTGAAGATGTTTTCCAATGAACTAAAGAGGCTTGCAACAGTGCATGCAAAGCTTCTGGTGAATAAGATGGTTCCTTCATTGATTGGAGAACTCTACTTTCTACTGCAGCTTCTGTGTTTGGAGGATGCCATTCTATTGGAAAGACAGGATAAGGTAGCTATCATAAAAGAGAATTTGGGTGTAGCTGGAAGATTATTCGTGGATAGCAGAGGGTGCTCATTTTATGCCTGCAAGGCACTTGAACAAACAGGGCAACTCCTGGATTGTGGTATGATAATAATTTCATTTATTCGTTGCTTCACTCACATATATTTGAGCCTCATTTACATGCTTGCAAGTTACATTTCTAAAAAACCTTTTTCTAGGTGATTAGGGCTAAGTGGTTTTTGTTTACATAACTAGTTTCTGTGCTTTTCTACATTTGTGTTTTTGCTGAGAGTTATGTTGGACATGCTTTGTAGTGGGAGAGCAACTCCTTGCTGCCCTTATTGAACAACCTGCAATTTCCCGTCATTCACCATCTTTACTTTCTCGTTTAAGAAGGGTGTTAGCGGAGCATCAATCTGCAGCGTTGCGTTCTTTCAAGACATATGAATCTGCATCTGGAACAAAGTCTGCCTTACTGGAGTCACCCAGCAAATCTATGACTGAAAGACTACCAAAGCGCTCACCTATGGGCATGCCTACATCTTTAACATTTCAAGCTGCAAGAGATTCTCGCAATAACTTCAGGACCCTTGTAAGCTGTCGTTTGACATTCATGTTTTGCAATCCATCATTTCTCTGGGTTCATTGCAGATTTTGTTTGACAGGACTTCTCTTTTGTTGCATTTGTTGGGCAGTCATCCCAAAAAATATACAACAACCGTGAGTTGTGCAGGGATCAGTTTTATGCTATTATACGAGAGGCTGCTTCCTCACAGAGTGCCTTTGGATTTGTTGCATTTGGCCAAGATAATGATGCCTACAAAAAGCTACAAGAAAGTGTTCTAAGTTTTTTGAAATTATTGATGACTGAGAATTACCCCTGGTTTTCTGGTAAGCTAATAGAGTGCTTGGAAAGATGATTTGTGGCAGCAGTAGTCATTCAGTGATAACGCATGCATCTATATAAGCTCTGATATTCAGTTTTACATTTTTAATATTGCAGAGCTTTTTGTTGAGCAGTATCTGCAGGTAAGATTTTAGTAGAAAAGCTTCTTTCTATAAGTAGTAGTACTATGATATATTTTGGGAATTCAAAATATGACCCTCAAGGGTTTGCATCACTTGTTATTTCATTGTTTTTATTATTCAGGAATAGATCTAACTTGTTTTGCAGGCATCTTCCTATGGGGAAACAGACCCAGAAGTTACTGGCTTGGCACGCCATGATACTACAAAACTTCAGAAGTTGCATGATCGTCTGACATCTGAATCTAGTAACCAGCCTCCAGTATTTGTGCAAAAAAGAGGATCTCGAGGGCCAGGTACATGTGATACATATCATGTGTTTTCACCTGGAAATACTTGGAGCAAAGCTAAGTGTTTGCAGTCCCCCAAGATATTGTTAGCACAGGCATCCAAACAGAGTCAGGAAAATGTAGACTATTGGGAATGTTTGCCTGAAGGATTTTCAAAGGCATTTCCCCATTCTGCAAGGATATATATCTTGTTTCTGGAAGCAGCTGATAGTTATAGACTAAACAGTCAATTGTCGTGCTGCATCAGATTAAAAATGCACAAATTAACAAAGTAATATATATACCTTGCTTTTGATTTTGATGTTGGTACTGCACATAAATAAGAACAATGCTGTCAATGTTGAGGACACCATTTGAAATTCTACTGATTGCCATTTGAAATGCAGGCTTCCACTTTACTCTCAGGATGCAGCAGATATTGGCTCAGGTTTCACACAAAGGGTGCTTTCTCTGAAGTCATTAGGTAGCTTAATGGGGTACGTATTTGCAAAATCTATAGCTACAAATGTTGAAAAACTCAAAATGTGATGGTTCTGCACTTTTGTACTTTAAAGCCCTTTAGTGCTGTTTGGTAAATCAGTTGAATTCCTGCTGCATTCAGATTCCTTTTCTTTTATCCAGAAGTGGGATCATTGCCACCTGTTCCTCCAGATTCAGGCCATGAGCTTCTAGATTCCGAATGTGATATACTCCCTCCCATTGATTTATTGGAAGAATTAGAGAATGCCCGAGTGCATGAATCTCTGTTATTAGTTTTACCCTGGATCCTTGATTTCCTTTGGCTGATGAAGGTAAGAAGCATGAGGTTATGTTTTGAACTTTGATGAATCTCCTGAATATGAATGCCTTAGTTTCTACTATATTGAATAGTTGGCAATGCACACTATAGCAGGTCATCCCAAGTCAGGTGTCTAAGCCCTACTTTGAACAACTATTCTCTTCATTGAGGACTCTGTATTCTTTACCGATGCTGGATCCATCCAACGATAACTTTGGGGTAATGTTCTTGCTATTCCAAGGGACTGCTTGGAATTTGCTTTGTCATTAAACTATATTTGTATTTCTTGAAATCAGTTATTATGATGAATTTGTTTCTTTCATTTAAGTATCAACCAATTATCATCAAGAAGACCCTACATGCATTGTTATGCTCTTGGCTATCCAGGTAAGTAGTATGTGCATCCTTGCAGCATTAGACAGCTTCTTCGAGGACATGGGCATGTTTGAATTTGATGGTAGTTGTCTGAGCAAATCTATGTCAGAAACAAATGGTGACCATGAAGGTAGATTGAACATGGACAATAGAATAAATTTCTGCAGAGGAGGTGACAAAAAAAGTGTAATATGTAGAGGCATTGACAAAGTGCTTGGTATAATTGACACCAGCTACATTCAACATTGTTGCCCAATTCTTATGGTAAGAATGCTTTCTAGAACTTATGATGGATTTTGACTAGCAATACAATAAATTAGGGATGATTTTGAGAAACGTTTTTTTTGGTTTTATTTTATCCTATGTTCGTCCTATCATGAAGATTTCAAATGCTTGGCAGGGTATGAGATCTATTCTTGTTGTAGCCAATAAAGGACGGAAATTTCAGCCAGGATGTCCACAAACGTATCGTGGCACTTCTGTTCGTAAAATTACACCAATTCAAAATATAAGGCAGGGTCAGTCTGTCCCTGTGTCTAATGGCATGCTTGAATCTACTGCCATGAAAAATACAGTGGATACTGATAAGGATCAGCTTAAGCTGAAGCTTCAGGTTGTTCTTCCATATGGATTGATATTTTTGAATATTCTATAGGCAGTGGTTTCTAAGTCTATCTTGATACTTTCTAATGATGCATCAAATAGTTCATTATTTACCTAAACTGTAGTACTATGTTATTTACAGCACATGTTTCTTGATCAAAGGCCACATCTACAAAGGCTGGTAGACTTTATAGTAGACACAGTTGCAGTTAATGCAGCTCATGCAGCTTCCCTGAAGTGTGTTCCAGAATTTATAGAAGATGCAATGAATAAATTGGAAATTGCCATTATGGATAGGCTCCCCAACCACTGTGATCTACAGAGCTTTGAAGACTTTGAAAGTAGGCTCAGTGCAAGCAACTTTGAGGCAGCAACTGAACATGTAAGTCTTTGATTTATTTTAATTAGGGCACATAAGATCTTATTTGAATAAATTTAACATTGGCACGTTGCTTACTTATCTTAGTGATCACTTTCAGATAATTAGTACTACTATTCAGAGGGTTCTACCTGCTTCTGTTGACTATGCAAAAAAGCACTCTGCTGATAGAACAGTTGAAGCTTTGTCTGCATTAGCTTCACCCAATGAATCTCCATATGTTTTAAGTATTGCTGCAGGTATGTTGCGGTTCCTTAACTGTCATTTCGATTAGCTTTTGGGTTATCTCTACCTTCTTGAAACCAACTTTGTTAGTACTTAGGAATCAAGATACTCTTGCATAATGGAACATGATCTTGTATGGAAATTAAACTTATTGAATAATTTTGAACCTTCACCTTGTAAGTGAGTATGCTTTCATTTTGTTAGACTCAGCCTCTCTTGTATAATCCTCAGAATTCTCCTTTACTGATGACATCTTCAGGAATTGCTTCTGAGGCAGCTGCTATTGCAGTTAGTAAAAGAACACTTGCTAATATTTCCAGTGAGATAAGAAAGCAGATTACAAGAGCAGTTGATCGTTGGCGAAGGAAAATACAAAAGAAGATTATCAAGGAGCCAAAGGTTTTGGAAAGGGTAAAGCAGGAGGTAGCCAATCAGATACCATCTGATTCAAGTGCTGATATTTTGACTTCCAGATGCATGAATATTGTAGCCAACTTAAAACAGGAGGCAACTCTTGCTTCCTCTGCCAGCATCCCTTCTGCTCAAAACTGCTGTGTAAATGCAATGGGGCAGATGATTGTTAGTCCAGTACAAACAGAGATGGGTGCTAAGCGGCAACTTCATTTTCCAGCTTCTAGGATGGAAGGCTATACAGGAATAGGCAATGATGACAGGCCTTTAAAGGATCAGAAGATTGCAGGCTTTTGTCATCAAGTGTCAGATTACTGCTTACATGGCACTCTTTCAAATGAAACAAGGAATTTACTGCGGCTTCACTTGGCAT
The DNA here is from genome assembly GCA_027924585.1 of Larix kaempferi. NCBI lineage: Eukaryota > Viridiplantae > Streptophyta > Pinopsida > Pinales > Pinaceae > Larix > Larix kaempferi. The sequence continues at coordinate 196,496 of BSBM01000499.1, forward strand.
CTATATGTCTTCTAATTGAAAGCACCCTGTCCAAACTACACAAGGAAGTACCCATAGGAGGCTTTGACGCAATTGTATTTAAACCCGAAGAAACAGAAAGTAGTTGCATCTTGCTGGATGAAGCACAATTTGACCCACTCAGGATCGAGATTGGCTTAGTCCGCCGTTCTGTAGCTCTTGCTGTCTATTGGTGCTTTCTATCTCCATGGACAGCATTTGGCTTTACATGTGAAAATCTAGCAGAATGCTCTTATACCACATCACAACACATTTATCAGTCGGTGAGCCCAATTCCATTATTGGATTTTAACATTTTCAGAACTGGAGATACAAGTTCTGAATGTCAAACAGAAACATGCACACCTAAGGAAAATGCACCAGCTTGTAACAACTCAGCAAAGCATGGACCTGTTGAATCTGACAGGAAATCTGATTCACGATCTGGAGCAGGATGCCATTGTCCTTATAGTCGATTGAAACTTGGCCTTTCAAGAGAAAATAAGGACTGTCCAATGAAAAGCTTGCAACTCATGTGGAAAGCCTTAGTTAAAATACGATTATGCAAAATGGAGACAATCATTATAGAGTTTATGTCTCCTTGGAGATGGCAATTAGCTATGTGCAGAAATCCATGGGATAGCTCACCTTCATGGTTTGGAGCTGCAGCACATGGCATTTCAAATACCATGATTGATATGATTGACATTGCTACAGAGAAAAGAAGTGCATTGAAGTTGCTATTTGACACTTTTCAGGGGGTTTATCGAAATACTTTTGGCAAAGCTGATAACTCCGATGAAGACAAAAGTCAAGAGAAACTGTTCCCCTCCACTGAAGCAAAGAAACTTCTGCAGTGTATTACCATGGATTTGAATAACAATTTTCCTTAGAAATTTACTAGAGACAGAGAGTCAACATGGGAGGAAGCTGGGAACTTAAGATGCTTTGCAAAGTATTGCATTGTATGAGTTTGGCTGTATACTATATTCCTTCTGTATTATAATTGAAATTTTAGGATAAACATATCTTCTCAGTTGGCCTTTCAAGGAGATCAGGGTTCATAATCATAGTAAGCATGATTCAGAAAAGCCCTTTTATGTTTATAGTTATTTATTTCTGTGGGTGCTAGATCATGGATAATATTTTGGACCTTGATTCTCGTCAAATCAAAATAAATCATTCTATGGAATTCACCAAGTAATGCACAACTTAATATTGTTGATTCTCAAGAAGTCTTTCCAATGGAGAAGATTGGCAAGGAGGTGCTGCCGTCTACGTTCAAGCAAGGAGTCACGGACAATAAAGGACAGTTCTAAAGTGGTAACTTTATCTTCTCGAGTGCATCCCCACTATCATGCAGAAAATCAAGGGTGCCTTGCAACTTTTCTAGTACAAACATATTTATAGAGGGCCTGCAATTTCTTGATTCTCTATTGATCAAACCCTTGCATCCTTTGCTGTAACTGGTCTTGTCTGAATTGGTAATCTCCATTTAATCTTGGACTGCTTTCAGGACACCTTTATTTTGATTCATATGTTGAATACTCGCATGGTAGTTCATATGAAAGATAAATGCAACCTCAATTTAAGATATTAGAATTGATTTTTGATTCAAGTCCGAGAAATTAATTTTTTCTTTCTTGTTATCACATATTTATGCCCAAGCATATTTAGTCAATTAAATTAGAGTAGCTCCGAATAACATGATTCGTCTTATCAGGCAGAGTAGAAAAATTATGACCAAGCCGTCTATGTTGCCAACAAATCCGACCCGTCTATGTTGCCAACAAATCTGACAAATCCATGTGTAAGTAATTGTGTACCTATTACAGCAGAAACTGGTCATCCCAGTGACATGAATGAAAGAACAATGATCAAAATTATGAAGGAAAACCCTGTCACTCCAAGCTTAATTAAAATCCAAGTGGTTTATATCGGAAAATACATTCTTATATATTTTGGATATCTGCAAATAAAATGCTATATCTGCAGCTCACTAATCAGAGAGACGATAAAGGGAAATGCTAGTGATTGTAAAGCAAAATATTTGGTAACAGATTTTTTTGGTCACGTTCATAGTCTTCCAGAGTAAAAATGTTCTCATTAGATTTGAGAACCCTATACATCCTTAGTATTCCTGACATCGATGGCATAATACAGACAGAAACCCATTGAGCAATACAAGTGACAAATACTCATAATTAGCTACTTAGCATAAAACAACCTAGTTTAAAAATAAATAAACAAAAATAAGTATGGTCTCCATTAGAACTGTCGTGGAAAAAATTGCACAAGTGCACTCTTCCACTTGGTAAGGGGCTAATCCTTGTAGGTTGCTGCAAAGCCTCAATCCTTGGAACCCGTTTTGATGATGGTTTGGTATTCTTCCAAGTGATCCTACAAGAGATTGTTAGTGCAGTTCACATCCAAACATGAAAATATTGATAAAAATAAAATGAAAGAGATGGGGGGAGGATGCAAACTCCAACAACAACCAAAGATATGCTAAACCACTATTGTATTTCCCAATGGAATAGCTGTACAACACCTAGGAGGTGAGGGATTCAAGGGAATCCAATAATCTCCCTTAGGGAGGCCTTTCTTGTCCAAACTAAATGCTAAGTAGATGGAAGAACAATGGAGAGAAGCACTTGCCCCTTGATGGAAGGTGACATGGGATATTGGGAATGCTTACAATGGTAGGAAATGGTGGGCTACGAGGAAGCTCCAACTCAAATCCAACATCATAAACTTGCTCTAATTTTCTCCCTACAAAATGCATGTCAATGGCTTCCTTTTATAGGCCAAGAGGTGGCCATCAAAAAACTAGATCCAAATGTGAACTCCCCTCCTTCATGAATTAGTTCTAAGGTACAAAAAGGGGGGTGATTAATGCTCCCCAAGTGTGCGAGGAAATGAATTTTGATCCTTGGGGAGGATTGAGTCTTTAATGTGCCGTTGGGAGTGAATGGTCCCGTCGTTTTGACAGTAGCGCAACTATCGAAGGAAAAGCCGCGTGGGTGTAGCGCGGGCATTATTCAGGTAACCTGCGCCATAGCATGGATCAACTGTGTAATACCTGCGCTACTCTTTGTTTTGACTGTTTTTTGGCATTTATGGACTCATCCCGTGTTTTGGATCTGTTGAGGATGCCTGTGGTGAGATGCATTCTTTATGTCAATGATGCTTTACTGGATAAATCACCGAAATGTCGCATGTGTACGACTTTTAGGCGTTAACAATATCCATCTTCTAGAAATGGATGGCCCCATCCTAGAGACCCTAGGTGCCAATAAACGTCTCCAAATGAGTGTGCCAAAGGGGTCAATCCACATAATGCACATATTGATCATCATAATATGCCATAACAACTATCATATCATGGAAATATAATAGAGCGCTCTAGTGCTAAGGGGCTAACCCACATTTAACTTAGGAAATGTACATATATATGAATATACCAGCATAGATCCAATTCCTAGGCTCTATCAAGCGTCGAGAGGGATCAAATCTCCCGAGGTACAAACCAACCTTGGTTTGTACCTCGGGAGATTTGATCCCTCGGCGCTTGATAGAGCCTAGGATTTGGATATAAATATTAAATTTAATCTAAATATTAAACTTAATCTAAATATTAAATTAAATATAAATATTAAAATCAATCTAAATATTAAATTAAATTAAATATATATTTAAAACTAAAATTAAATTAACATATAATTTTAAATATAAATTATATTTTTAATATATTACATTACAATATAGTTTAAATTAAATTACATTTTAATATTAAAATTTAAATTATATTTTAAATTTAATTTTAATATTAAATCATATTGTGTTTGGTGTAGGCGGCGGGAGGGGATGGACGCGGTGGAGGATGGGTGCGGCGTGGGAGGAGGGGAGGTGCAGGCGGCTGCGCAGGGAGTGGACGCAGCAGAGGAGGGGTCTGGCAGGGGATGGACGTGGTGGAGGATGGGTGCGGCGTGGGAGGAGGGGAGGACGGTGGAGGGGAGGTGCAGGCGGCTGCGTAGGGAGTGGACGCGGCGGAGGAGGGGTCTGGCAGGGGATGGACGTGGTGGAGGATGGGTGCGGCGTGGGAGGAGGGGAGGACGGTGGAGGGGAGGTGCGGGCGGCTGCGCAGGGAGTGGACGCGGTGGAGGAGGGGTCTGGCAGGGGATGGACGCGGTGGAGGATGGGTGCGGCGTGGGAGGAGGGGAGGACGATGGAGGGGAGGAGGGGAGTTGCAGCTGCGCAGGGAGTGGATGCGGTGGAGGAGGGGTCTGGCAGGGGATGGACGCGGTGGAGGAGGGGTGCAGCGTGGGAGGAGTTGCTACATTTAAAAAAAATAGATTACCCGATCAGATTCGCCCACTCAAATGTCTCGAATAGCTCCTTGAGAATGATTTTTTTTTTCTATAATATTTTTGTTGTTTTGTGTTGTATTATATAGCGAGTGTATTTTAAACGAAACTTTACAACCTTACATTATTAGGTCGACATAATATTTACTAGTTTTTACTTTATAACGTTCCTAACGTTATATCACGTTACAAGATCTCTCCCATAATATTCACTATCCCTATTATTTTATTGCCGACATGTTATCAACTTTATAACGTTCCTAGCGTTATATAATGTTACAGGATCTCCCCGATCCTGGGCTGTAGAGCGCCTCTCGGTGCAATTACATGAAATAAATCAAAATTACACCCTTCTAACAAATCAATGACTTATTTAACTTTTACTCATCTAATTTAACAATAGTGTGACTTGTATTAGACCTTATTACATGTGAAAATTCCTAAACCAAGGTGCATAGCCTAGATTCCTAATACAAGTGAGGGAATGAAGTGAATGTGTACTTCGGGAAGGAAAGGTGTCTTTGCAAGTTAACCATCATAGCAACTGAGTGTGATAGGTATACCCTTAACTTTTAAGAGATAAGGCTTTAAGATTTTTCTTCCACATTTGTGCCTTAGAAATAAGTGTTATCATGGGTCACCCATCCTTGTGACTCTTTTTTGTGATCCCTTTATTTGATGTTTTCTTGATATTTCATTTTAGACCTTTCATTGGCTTAGTACCTTTAATTTAGAGATGGCTTTGATAAGCTGGGACATAGGGAACCTAGCTTTTTGCAAGGGGGAATATCTCCCATATGTTTTTCAATTTAATTTAGCAGCATCAACCTTCAGAGTACTAGACTCTTTTAGCTTTGCTTAGGCATTCATACATGGGAATATGTAATATGATTAAACCCAAAAATTCATAGAAAAGATAAAAAATACAAGAAAAATAGATGAAATAGATAACAATGTTCACTTGCCACTTCAAGGGGGAAACCTCCAAGAGCACTAGCTCCAAATACAATGACAATTCATGACTTCACATTTGATATCTTACTATTCTATATATAGTACTTCAATAGCCTAATTCCAACTACTTGTGGTCTCGCTAGTAATGAGGGCCGACCACCTAAGGGCCTTTACTCAATAAGGAATACTCTTTTATATTAAACAACTACCCTAACTAATTAATGGGCCTTATGGCCTAGTACATAGATAAAGTAGGGGGGTTAGGGTAGGAACCTAACATGTCCTCCCCCTTCAAAAGAAACATTGTCCTCAATGTTGGAGATGGAGAAACTGTTGCAAAATTGTTGATGGTTCCCAAGTAGCATCTTCTGGTGAGGTATCCTTCCATTGAATGAAAACTTCACAGATAGTGTGTTGACGTTGCTCAAACTACCGAGTGTCCAAAATGGCTTCTAGTTGGAGCCAAATGGAGCCTTCTTTATTCAATCCTGGTAATGTAGTTTGAACTCGACAATTCTAATCCACTACCTTCTTCAAGCATGGCACATGGAATACTGGGTGGATCTTGGAGTGTGTTTGGGGTGCTAATTTGTAGGCCACCTAACCAATGCATTGAACAATTTGATATGGGACATAAAACTTTGGTGCAAGCTTTTGATGGCCTTGAACTTTGAGAGAGGTATGCATATAAGGTTGGATCCGAAGGAACACATGGTTGCCTTATACAAATGAATGCTCTAAGTGGTGTCGGTCTACTTGTTGCTTCATGCAGTTTTGACCCATTGCTAAATTTTCCTTAGGTGTGCAAAGAATGACATCACGATTATGAAGCAAACTATCAACTACATGTACCTTGGAAATACCTGGTAGATAAGAAACCACAAAGGGTTGTTTTTAGCCATAGACTGCTTCATATGGTGTCATTTTTGTAGCCTCATGATAAGTGGTATTATACCACCATTCTTCCAAAGGTAACAACTGTGCCCATTGATGCTGCTTTTCAGATGCAAAACATCTCAAATAAGTTTCAAGATACTTGTTGGATGCTTCTGTATAACCATCTATTTGAGGATGATAAGAGGTGGTCCTTTGCAACTAGGTGCCTTGCATTTTAAATAGTTATTGCCAAAATTTTATGGTGAACGTGGGCTTATGATCTGATACAATGGAGGTAGGCATACCATGGAGTTTGGAAATCTAGTCTAAAACAATTTTGGGCAACATTGTCGAGGTAAATGGATGTTGGAGAACACAAAAATGAGCATATTTGGAAAGATGATCGACTACCACCATGATGACTAATCTGTTACTTGCTTTCGAAAGACCAACAATAATATCCATGGAAATATTGGTCCAAATAATGGCTGGGATTGGTAATGGTTTCAATGCCACAGGAGTCTTTACTGCTTCACCCTTGTTCCTTTGGAGAGTGTTACATTCTGCTACAAAATTATGAATATCATTTTTCATGCCTTCCCAAACGAATGATGAACACAATGGCTCACTGAGAGGGGGGGTGAATCAGTAAGCTTGCACTTAATTCCAATTTTCAACTTCTTCTAACCCTAACATATATCATTTACATTTCCACTTTAACATGTAGACAGAGATCAACTCGGTGCTCTACAGCCCAGTATGGGGGAGATGTTGTAACGTGATGTAGCAAAATAACGTTTGTAATAAAATAATTAAAAAAATTCATGTCAGCTCATAAAATAAAAAATTATGGAAAGTATTTAAAAAAAATCCATGTTGGTTCATAAAATAAAATACTATGAAAAGTAATTAAAAAATAGATGTTCGTTTATAAAATAAAAACTTAAAACTTAAACTCTGATCTATCAATCAAGATAGATCAAATTTCTTGAGTTTAAATTTAAAAAAAGAAATACACCTCAAGAAATTGGATCCCTCTCGGTGCTTGATAGATATGGGTATTAAATTTTGAGCATTAATTCACAATACTCTAGGATCTTCACTGAGAGAATAACATATACAGTATATCAATGCATAACAATCACAATAAGTATGACAAGCATCACAAGAATCAAAAGCATGAGAGACAAGAGACACAGAGTTTCCGTGGGAAAAACCCTAAGATGAAAAACCCCACAACTTCCTCAGAGATAGAGAGAGCAATGGCTCAACCAAAGTACAACCAAAATACACTTGAGATAGTCTCCTAGTAGCAGATGATCCTCCTCCTCACTAGTGCGCCACTTTCTGAGTGAAAGAAGTGTGACTTTCTGAATGATCTAAATAGAGATCTCCTGATCTCTATTTATACTAACCTGTTTTCCCAGTGACCTTATGGGGCCGACTTGTCTAGCTAGGTACATCCACAATATAATATATATTTCAGGGCCGACCCCACACATGGTGGTCTAATAACCCATCGGCAAGTACACACACTTGCGACACTTGTCAATCCACATGACGACACTTCCTTATAGAGGAATAACACATCTCTAATAAGGGTACAATAAATATATATGAAATACATAGATGAAATACATTCCGAAGTTACATATACATCAACACCCCCTCTTAACTAGGAAGGTATTTCTCGACACAGATCTACTAGACAAGTCTTCTTCTCGGGATCATCATCATCATCATCGTCACTACTGCTGCTATCTCAACCAATCTCTGAATCTACTCGTCATAGGAAGTTCTACAGAGCCAGTCCTTTTTCATACTGTATGTAGGCCCACCACCTGCAGGTATTCATCATCACCGTCCATACTGTGGAAATCTCAGGAATTATTACGTGCGTCACAAAACCTTAAAAGAGTCTCTTGACTAGCAAGAACCCTAAAGAGCATCTGAGGTCTTTTTCATCCTGTCCAGATCTCCAGGACTTATTACATGTGACCCCACCACAAAACCTCGAAAGAGAATCTCAGAACTGATTATGAGCACAAGGCTCAACCTATCGGATCTCCCAGAGCACAAATTACATGTGGTCACCACAAAACCTCGAAAGAGCATCCCAGGACTGATTACGAGCACACGGCTCAACCTATCGGATCTCCCAGGGCACAAATTACATGTGGTCATGGAAAAACCTCGAAAGAGCATCCCAGGACTGATTACGAGCACACGGCTCAACCTATCGGATCTCCCAGGGCACAAATTACATGCCATAGGACAAAACCTCGAAAGAGCATCTGCCAGATATCCCAGGGCACAAATTACATGCCATAGGAAAAACCTCGAAAGACTATCTGCAGATCTCCCAGGGCACAAATTATATGTCCTCCCAAGCAAAACCTCGAAAGAGCATTTGCCAGATATCCCAGGGTACAAATTACATGCCATAGGCAAAACCTCGAAAGACTATCTGCAAATCTCCCAGGGCACAAATTACATGCTTATCTACAAAACCTGTTCCACGGCCATAGAGTATCAACCTGATACTCACCTTACATCATCCTGATCATCATCACTGCAACATCCTGCTGCATGTCATCTGGAGCAACATCCTGAAGCTCGTCATCCATGATCATCCTGATCATACAATGCATCTACCTGATGCATACCAAGTATCTACCTGATACATATCATCATACATGATCCACCTGATCATACAGTGTATCCACCTGATACAAATACAAATACATGATACATATCATCATACATGATCCACCAGATCATACAATGTATCCACCTGATACATATACAGATACATGGTCCAAGCATCCAACATGATGCATATACAAAATACATACAAATGATCCTACTGATCATATCTAGCATCCAACATGATGCGTACATACATATAAATGATCCAAATGATCATATCCAGCATCCAACATGATGCGTACATACATATAAATGATCCAACTGATCATATCCAGCATCCAACATGATGCATACATACATATAAATGATCCAACTGATCATATCCAACATCCAACATGATGCGTACATACATACATATAAAAATGATCCAACTGATCATACCAGAACATCACCCTGATGCTCATCGTCTAGCGCTTACATCCACAGCCATGTGAAGGATCCTCCTTCCAAAATGCTTGGAATGGCTTCAGCAAATGTGTCCATCACTTCTTCCTTGAAGTGTCATCAATCTGAAGAACACCAAGCCTCTCTATGAAGTACTCAAACTTCACCCTGGCTAGTGGCTTCGTCAGTACATCTGCAATCTGCTCGTCCGTCGCAACGTATAAGAGCTTTACAGCTCCTCTCTGCACCATATCCCTGATATAGTGATATTTGATCTCTATGTGTTTCGACCTGTCATGAAACACTGGGTTCTCGGACAACTTCACACAACTCTGGTTATCACAGAAGATACCAGTAGCATCCAACGGGAGATCAAATAATTTAGACAGTAGCTTCCGTAGCCATACTGCCTCACAACTAGCTGAGCAGGCTGCAACATACTCTGCCTCAGCTGTACTCAGTGCTACGCAGGACTGCTTCCTGTTGAACCAAGAGATCACACCTGATCCCATACTGAAGCAGCACCCAGATGTTCTCTTCCTATCTGCAACACTGCCAGCCCAATCTGAATCAACATAACCCTGTAGGTTAAACTTTTGATTCGCTTCATACTTGAGCCCATAATCCACTGTACCCTTCAGGTACCTCAGAACATGCTTTACAGCAGCCAGGTGAACACTCCTCGGATCCGTCAGGAACTGGCTTAATGTGTTCACCGCAAAGCAAATATCTGGTCTCATGTTCGTCAGGTACATCAAGGACCCAATCATCTGACGATACATAGAGACATCAATTGCTTCAGATGAAGCATCACATAGAAGCTTCAGATTCGATGCCATAGGTGTGGCCATGGCCTTGCAATCCATCATCCTGAATCTCTTCAGGATATCTACTGTGTACTTCCCTTGACCAAGGAAGATTCCACCTACACTCTACCACACCTCCATACCTAGGAAATAATGCATCATTCCCAAATCTTTCATATCGAACTCGGCATCAAGCTTTCTCTTAGTATCTGCAATCAATCTGTCATCTCCTGTTACAAATAAGTCATCCACATACAGGAGTAGAATCACAGGATTCCCTTCCTCAATCTTGTAATAAAGGTTGGAATCCACTTTACTCTTGGTAAAGCCCAAACTAGATAGGAAACTGTCCATCCTACCATACCAAGTTTTGGGAGCTTGTTTCAAGCCATACAAGGCTTTCTTCAATCTGCACACATATGACTCCCTGTCATGTATTTCGAAACCGAGTGGTTGCTCCACATATACTTCCTCTTCAACTACACCATTCAAGAAAGCAGTCTTGACATCCATCTGGTGTATTTTCCATTTCATCGCTGCAGCCAGGGCAAGTACTGTTTTGATGGAAGTATACTTGGCTACAGGTGCAAAAGTTTCTTCATAATATATTCCCTCTTTCTGAGAGAAGCCACGAGCTACGAATCTTGCTTTGTATTTTTCTACACTGCCATCTGCAGCATGCTTGATTTTGTAGATCCATTTGGAAGTCACAACAGACTTCTCTTTAGGTCTTGGAACAAAATCCCAAACATCATTCTTCATTATTGATTGGTATTCCTCAACAATGGCATCCTTCCATTCTTTCTTTTCCGCTGCTTCTTCATAACTGGAAGGCTCTTTGTTCATAATGTCACAGAGTAAAGCAACATAGTTGGTATGTGATCTGGTTCTCTTCTTTGCTTTGTGTTCTTCTTCTGGAATGCCAAATCTTTCTGCATCTTGAATGAGCTCTCTAGCCCATGCAGGTTTCCTCTTGTGAGAGTTATCCTCACGGGGTGGAGCTACAGGTTCTTGCGGATCTTCAAACTAACGAACAACTTCTGGAACTGCTTCAGTCACGGTAGTGTCTTGAAATCTAGTTTCCTTAGGTTCTTCATAAACTTTGATAGGTGCCTTCCTTGATTTGATGAATGCTGAGTTTTCATCAAATGTTACATCTCTGCTGACATCAATCTTCTTGAACCCTGGAAAGTATATTCTGTAAGCCTTCGAGCTTTCACTGTAACCCACAAAGATACCCTTCTTTCCTGAAGGATCTAGTTTAGTCCTCTTTTCCTTTGGGACATGAGTGTATACTGGACAACCAAATATTCTGAGATGGCTGACTTCAGGTTTCTTACTAGAAAAGACCTCTTCTGGTGTCTTGTTGTCCAATATCTTGTGGGGTGTTCTGTTCTGCACATATACAGCTGTTCTAGCTACTTCTGCGCATAGATGCATAGGTAGATCCTGGTCATGCAGCATTGCCCTTGCTGCTTCCATGATTGTTCTGTTCTTCCTTTCTGCAACTCCATTCTGTTGAGGATTATAAGGAGCAGTCAACTCCCTCTTAATCCTTAAATCACTACAAAGCTTCTTGAAGTCACCTGAGGTGAATTCTCCACCATTGTCGGATCTGAATGTTTTGATCTTATTGTCAGTTTGATTCTCCATCAAGGTTTTGCATTCCTTGAATTTATCAAACACCTCATCTTTGTTCTTCAAGAAGTATACCCAAGTCTTCCTGGAGAAGTCATCAATAAATGAGACATAGTAAACATACCCACTCAGAGAAATGGATGACATAGGACCACATACATCTGAGTGGATGATTTCCAGGATGTCTTTTTCCTTGCTTTCATTGCTTGGGAAAGCCTTCTTAATGTTCTTACCTTTTGCACATCCTTTGCAAACACCTTCATGTTTGGTCTTGATTTCAGGAAGACCCTCTACAACTTTGCTTGCAATTGGAAGTGCCCTATAGTGCATATGAGCAAGTCTTCTATGCCAAAGTTCACTTGGCTCCATGGATTCATGTACCATGGCATGTTCAGGTTGTCCCTTCAATTTATACAAACCTCCCTCTTGCTCTCCAATCACTACTGCATCATCTATGTTCTTTCCCTTTGGCCACATTAGGACTTAGCCATCCACAAATGCAACCCTCATACCTTTTGCATCCAATGCAAAGATGGAGAGTAAGTTCTTCTTGAGCCCAGGTACATAAATGACTTCTTTCATCTTCAAAGATTTTCCAGAATCTAGGTTGTAGGAGGCTTCACCACTTCCTTTGATTGGGTATTGATAATCATCCCCAAGTTTCACCTTATGGGGTGATTCATGTTCAGATAGATTCACAAAAGATTCCTTAAACTCAGTCATTTGTTTGGAAGCCCCACTGTCAATCAGCCAATCATTACAACCATGGGAGATAGTACCTGTGAGAGAAGAAATTAGAACATATTCTTCTTCACTTGATGAGTCATCATCACTATCACTTTCTTCCCTAGCCTTGTTTTTTGGGGGTTCATCATCTTCGGCAACATGAGCATGATATCTTCTTTTGTTATTTTTCTTCTTCTTATTGAAGTTGTTGTTGTTGTCTTTCTTCTTCTTGGGACAATCTGAAGTAAAGTGTCCCTTCTCATTGCAATTGAAGCATCTGAGATCTTTCTTATCTTTATGATAATGGTGGTGTGAGAATATCCTGTTATGAGATGATTCTTTCTTGGACTTTCCTTTCCTGGCATGTGCTGTGAGAGCTTGATCTTCATTTCCCATCTTTTCTTCTCGGGCCACAAGCCTAGCTTCTTCTTGAGAGCATTCTTCCCGCAATCTATTGAAGGAGATCAACTTCTTCCTTGCACAAATTCCTTGAATAAAGGAATCCCATGACCTGGGTAGGCCATTTAGAGTGGTCATCACCACTTCACCATTCTCCACCATTTCATCCACTGCTTCTAGTTGTTCCTTGATCTGGGAGACCCTTGAAAAATAAGATTGAATGGTTTCTCCATTCTGAAACTTTACTCCTTTCAGTTGGTTCCGCAGGGTCATCTTCCGATTTATGTTGTTCCCTTCAAATAGCTTGGTCAAAGAGTCAAACATCTCCTTGGGTGTCTTTAGAGAAGACACATGGGGTATGAGATGGTCTTTGATAGAATCAGCAATGATTCTCTTTGCCTTGACCAAGTTTTTCTTATGCAATACCTTAGCCTCTTCATCCTCTGGGATAGGGATGTCTTCTGTTACATATGAGTCCAACTCATTCTCTTCTAGGATTAACCCAATCCTATACTTCCAAGCTCGGAAGTTATCAGCTCCTTCAAGCTTATCCTCAAGCTTGGTGTGGTGAGACATCTTAAAGAGTACTTCAAATGGAAATAGAAAATATTTAGGTCTTACCACTTGAAATGCTGAAAACTGGATCTGGTCCCAGATTAGGGTTTGTCGGAAAAACCCTAAAAATTCAAAATGTGAATTTCAATTTTATGAAAGGATAGAAAGATGTGCCTTGATGAGCTGATCAACCTGGTGTATTCATAATTTGAGATCAACAAAGCTTTACCCTTCAGATTTGTCTTTTTGTCCTCCCGGGTTCACTAGGGAGAGCCCTGAATTAGGGTTTGAGTTTCCTGGAAATCTACCCAGCCAAAAATCTTGATCCAAAGCTCTAAACTTCGATTTTTGCAAGGAGCTTCTAGCTATGTCTTCATATTTCAAAAATTCCTATTTTTGTGGAAACCCTAATTTTTAGGGCAAAATCTGAAAATGCTCAGAATTGAATTCTAATTGGACAGATAGATTCTCCTTGATGAGTAGAGTCAATCTTCTATACTGCTTTTCCAAAATCTGTGGAGAGAAACCCAATAAACAAGAAACCCAAGTTTTCGTCACTGCAAAATGTCTTCTTCTCAGGTTAGCTCTGATACCATGTTAAATTTTGAGCATTAATTCACAATACTCTAGGATCTTCACTGAGAGAATAACATATACATTATATCAATGCATAACAATCACAATAAGCATGACAAGCATCACAAGAATCAAAAGCATGAGAGACAAGAGACACAGAGTTTCCATGGGGAAAACCCTAAGGTGAAAAACCCCACAACTTCCTCAGAGATAGAGAGAGCAATGGCTCAACCAAAGTACAACCAAAATACACTTGATATAGTCTCCTAGTAGCAGATGATCCTCCTCCTCACTAGTGCGCCACTTTCTGAGTGAGAGAAGTGTGACTTTCTGAATGATCTAAATAGAGATCTCCTGATCTCTATTTATACTAACCTGTTTTCCCAGTGACCTTATGGGGCCGACTTGTCTAGCTAGGTACATCCACAATATAATATATATTTCAGGGTCGACCCCACACATGGTGGTCTAATAACCCATCGGCAAGTACACACACTTGCGACACTTGTCAATCCACATGACGACACTTCCTTATAGAGGAATAACACATCTCTAATAAGGGTACAATAAATATATATGAAATACATAGATGACATACATTCTGAAGTTACATATACATCAACAACGGGTTTAAGATGGATCTATGCTGGTTTATACTAAGCTATACAAAGCTAATCATAAAACATGTCATTCATCACAACAATTCACACCAATAGAGACACAAGATATACGCTTTGTAATCCTTTTATATTTGGTCAATCGGCTACAACCGTTAGGCATTATCAGCTACAACTGAATCAGAAGCACCAACTCCTATTCCAAGACTCAGCTTGGTCTTTTTCTCAGATCCAACTAAGAAAAATGGTACAAGGTCTAGCTTGAAGTTACATGCACATTTCTGTCATCAACCAATCATAACTTATCAAACACATCACCAACACATAATCCTTATTCTGCCCATATCATCATTCTGCCTGTAAGCACATCTTCATTATGTTCATAAACTGTTCATCACAACCTGTCATCAAACTGTCATTTCTGCTGCCCTAAAATATCTTCAGACTGTCTCCGTCAAGTCAGCTGTCATCATGATATTGTCTTTAGCCATCTGAACATAAAGGAGACAATAGAAGAACTTCAATCATTTGTTGCTGCTGCTATTGCTGACCCCCGAAATTCTCCTCAGGCATCTCTTCTAACCCAAAAATCAGAGCTCCCTTTACATCCGAAATCTCCACACTCATTCACATCTTCAAAATAAAAAACTTTGTCTTCTATTTATACTTTTCTACCTCCATAAAATCAGCAAGGCCAACATGTCCCTTTTTTATTTTATTATTAAAATGATTAAATAAATAAAAAATGATTTATTTAATATGGCCAATCCTTTAATCGAGGAAATAACCAACCAAGCCATGTCATTTTCATTTTTAACCTTAAATAGTGGCTATCCTTTACCCACATGATTTTGTGCCATGTCATTTATTTTAACCTTGAATCTTTAAATAAATCCAAATAAGATTTACTAAAGGTATCCAACCTCATCATGCCCTTATTATCCTCTTCAATGTCCACGTTATCTTCTATTCCATATCATCAACCCGCCCTTCCAAATATCTTATTGATTAAATAAATCAAAACAAAATAAGGCCATCCTCATCTCACATATCTCTGTCAATTATCCTTCTTCCAGAATGCTCGTATGTCTTCCTTGAAATGCCTGCAAGGGGCCTTTATTTATGCCCACATAAGCCAACTGTATGATGCCCCCAAGGGTCATAAAAAATGCCAGCAATAGTCTTAAACATGCCCACAATTGCCTTCTAGAAATGCCCACAGTTGACCTATGTTATGCCCGCAAGGCCTCATGAAAATGCCCGCAAGGGGCTACTTGAAATGCCTGCAAGGGATTTCAAACATGCCTGCATTAACATCCTTAGGATGCCCACATATGCCCTCATGCTCTTCTAGCAAATGCCCGCAAGGGCTTATCAAAAATGCCCTTAAGGGTTATTTTAATATGCCCACAGAAGCTTCATAAATATGCCCGTATCCTCTTGAAAATATGCTCGTAGGCTCCTCTATAAATGCCCGCAGGTGATCTTTTCAGATGCCTGCATAGGGCCTATTAATTATGCCCACAATTAACCTTTGGAAATGCCCGCAAGGGGCTCCTTAAATTCCCACACTTCCTTTTAAGATATGCCCGCAAGACAATCAAAATGCCCGCAGGATGTCCTCGATAAAATGCTCGCAGAGGGCCTTTTCTTGCCTTGTTGTGATGCCCGCATGGGCCTTCAATTATGCCCCCAAAACCCTTTATAAATGGCCGCAGGGTGCTTTATAGGATGCCCGCAAGGACTCCTAGTTATGCCTGCATGAGTCCTCCATCATCATCCTTTGACCTTTATTGCCATGTCTTTGTGCTTTCCATGTCCTCCACCTTGCCATTGTCTTCCATGTCAACATGTGTGTTCTTCATGTCATTGTCCTTTGCCTTATTGTCCTTGTCCACCATGTCATCCATGCTTGCCACTTGTCATATCCATTGTCATGTCCTCTGCTATCTAATGCCATGTCATTAACTTAACCTTTGTCATGTCCTCCACTCATTGTCCTTTGTCATTAATGTATTGTCATCAATGACAATCATATTCATCAATCTCCCCCTTTGTCATTGATGGCAAGGCTCAATTTTTCTCCCCCTTTGTCATTGATGGCAAGGCTCAATTTTTCTCCCCCTTTGACATTAATGACAAATGGCTAATAATTTAGCCATCAAAAGCTTCACAATGCCCAAAACAAATTTTATTCTTGAAATCTTCATGAATTCAAGCTGAGATGTTTTCTCTTCTTCATTGGTTGAGATCCCCTTGTCATATAGGCCTTTGATTTTTTGGGCTAATATCCCCCTTTGATTGAGCTTGGTGTGTTTCCTTGAGATCATCTTGTACCTTGCCATCTTCAAATGTTCATACCAATTGTTGAGAAGTATACATACTCCCCTTTTTGGCTGTCCATTGAATCTTGCTGCTGGTTTTCATGCCATATTGCTCCCCTTGAGCTTGTGTCCATTGAAACAACTTGTCCTTAAAAAACTTCATCATAATTCTGTCACATATGATCTGACTTTCTTTACTTTTGTTAAGTCAGGCTATAACTTTGTAACTGAGCAACTGTCTGTAACATCCCGAAATTTCATAAAAAATTAAAATTTTTGATAACAGCATTAATTATGATAATAATAATTGCGGAACTAATAATTGAGATTACGACAACATTAATTGTAAAGTTGTTAGTACTAAACATGCTTTAATTTCTATTTTAGCAGCAATAAGATAATGACAGTTTTAACACATAATTAGTAAACATGATTATGATAACAAATGTACTAATTGATTGAAAATGTGATGCGACATTTTTCTTTTACAAAGATACTGACAGTTTGACTTTTGATGCATAAGGGTGTCCTACGAGGTACCCTGGAGCTTACTTAGCTGTAATGCTAAAACATAATGAATGTCCTATGTGCAGACGACAGGTAAGAAGTTTCATGGCTACGTAGAAACAAGTACATGTAAGTTCAAAATCAACGTTGTAATTAAATAAAATATTAGAATTCTGTTGCGATCCACCATAAGTATGCAGGTATGGATTTCATAGCTATAATTATTGTTTTTCAGATGTTGTCTTACAACTCCATAATGTTTAAAACAAAATCATCTATGTATGTCACCATACTGATAGTTTTGTCACTGTAATTCCTGTCGTTGTCGTAGCTGGCTTTGTCGTCGTCTTTAAGATAATTGATTATCTTCCCATTCTGATGTAATAATTGTATCGCAAAAATCATTTAAATGTTTGCAGTAAGAGAATACACCTAACAATTAGTTAGCTATTATAATAATATTTAACAATGGATTTATTGAAACGTCTACCATACAGTCTATTTATAGTTGCAATAATAGATTTTATATGAATGCACCAATGTTACCAGGATAGTGTGTAGTTTTCTCATGTATGGACTACTTTAAGTCGTAATTTTGCAATGTCGAACTAGATGTGATAATTTATAAGCTTTTAAGACTTATGTACAGTATCATTTATTGTGTGAATCTCATGTGGACGAGCACTATGTCAACCTAGTGACTATAGTTATCATTGAAACTAATACAAAAACTATATAGTTAAATTTTAAGACTACTAGGCTTACCTTTTGATATAAATAAACACAAAAAACATCTACCATGGAGTCTATCTAATATCACCAATCTAAAATATGACCTAGGCTTTGGATTAAATGAATAAATGTATCGACGTTGGCCAAACTAACACTAAAATGTGTGTTTTGGAAGGTAACTTAGAGCCTATACGATCTTTGGAATCAACTAAACATAACTTATAATGTTATAATGTTATATATCCATATTTGAAATCATAACGTTGGAATAAATGAGCGTTGACATGCAATAAATGTTGATGGACAGGTAAGTGATACGAATCGGCGTTGGTTATTGTGTTTCATTCCTGCAATAATGGTCATCCATCGTGTGCTATACGATGAGGAACTTCAAGCTCCACGTGAATGTAACTAATGCAAATGGTGAACGTGAACGCTGCCATGTAACTCATCTCGTTGATAGTCCTCCGTGCTGGCTGAATGATTATCCACCGTGTACATTGGTTGGTAAGGTCGTGCTATGACGTTGAATGAGCAATAAATGGGATTGTTGCTCGTTCCAATGCGAAGAGTGTTGGCATGTTTACAGTCGTCGATCATCTTTGATCTCGATCGTCGGATCTAACCCTAGCATTGCAATGAGTGGGGTTGATAGAAGTTATTGTGTTATGTGTTATTGTTATTATTCGGTCTGTTAGGGCCGACAGGCTGTCGAAATTTTGGTTTAGAAAGTGTATGAGGTTTCGACCTCGAGGCCTACTAGTTTGGAAAGGTTGCAGGTTCCTTCCTTTTGTAATGGCGTCGTGTTAACAGCTTGAGTCTCTAGTTTGAAGTGTCAATGGTTGATAGTTTTTGGAACTTTTCGTTTTAGATTGAGTGAAAGATACACCTTGGTGAAAAAGGACAGAGGGTTTCCTGTATCGTCTACAACGTGGAGTCATCGTTTAACTGGTGAAAGTGGAAAGCTTTGGTCGCTTACAGCAAGGTAAATAATCTTGTAAATATTAGTGATATTCCTTTGTTGCAATTCGTCTTTCGATTTGAAAAGTATCAGTCATCTAAATTCAAACGATTTTCTTGTCAGTTGCAGGTTATGAAGGAATGGTTCGAGCAAGGGTTTGGAAAGAGAGGCATGCTTCCAAACTGGTAAGCTCCGGGTCTTCCACAACCCTCGTAGGTGCTCTCCGTCTGTATGTTGAAGTGGTTTCAAGGGATGAGTAACAATATTTCACCATGCCTCGGCATCGTCTGTCAGTTGGAAAACTTGAAACTCTCTTGTTATTCGAGTGATGCATGTGCAGGGTTGTAACCTTCGTTTAAAAGTATTATACTTTGTTTTGAAACTCTGTTGTTTAACTCGTTGAACTGAGGGTTATGTTATTTCGTCAATACTGAGGGTTTGTTGGACTTGTTTTGCACTGTTAAAAGTTTTGGGAATAAACCTTGTGCAAAAATTGTTGGAAACATAATGTAATCTTTTGTTTCTGGGAACATTGTTTTAAACATGGAAATGGGACTCGTATTGTTTTATACTTCAATCACGTCCTTCAGGTTTATGTTATGAGAAATGAAGAGAAAGAAAGAAAAATAGCGCCGAGGCTCGTTCATCTGTGATTACAATGTTTTCTCGTCGACAAAGATAATAAAATTACTGTTTTCATTCTGGGAAAATCGCCCGTGTTAAATGTTGATTTCTGTGTGTTGATATCGTGATTGTTGAACTAGATTAGAGTCTAAATAATCGTTGTGGAGGATAAATCTATCATAAGTGATGTTCGAAATGGTGTTCAAATCGTTTATAGTGGAAACGAATAGGGCCATACCCTAGTTCGCGTTTGGTCTTTGAAAATGGTTAAGTGTTTTGAAAAATACTTCTAAAAGATCTTGAAGTCAAAACTGGATTTGATCCTTTGTTTGTGTAGAATGAGTATGTTTAAAAAGGCAAAACGATGGTAAAGGAATTCGAAATTCTAACTTAGGGTTTTGATAGCAACCAAGTTTTATTTTGAAAACAATAATGCAGTTCATAATATATAATTTTATATATAGATGAACAAGATGAAAGGAAAACGAAATATGGTTTAACATGTTTTCAATAATGCTAGAACATAATCTTTGAAATGTATCAAAAGGAAAATGAAAACAATGTGTATGTGAAATATGAAGATATGAAGACTGTGTAAGATGACTGTAATTTGTGACTTGTGATCATAGCTAGCATTTCTAGTTATTACAACAATAATATTTGCTTCTAAATATAATGTACAGAACTTTTAAATGTATTGATTTCCTATGTAAAAGATATAGGTAATAAAACACAATGAAATTGTACAGTCAATAAGCTATATTTGCTTTTCATGAAAACAATAGAGTCTCCTCTATACTGTAATAAGTACTGTATTTATTAATTACTACTGTTAGTTATAGGGCATAAATGAAAACATAATTCAATCACTGCACTTGTCTATTCGAATCAGTGGCATTTGCCTATCTTCAAATCTATTCTTAATTTGTGTATTTATACTAGAGTACGATGCATAAAACAACATGTGGAAAAATATAGATATTGGTTTATCAATTCCAATTCATCATTAAAATTTAACATTCAGACTTTAAACAGATTTAGAATTAGATTCTTTTTCAAAACAGAAAACATAAATTACTAACTATACAAAACTAATAATTAAAATAAAGTAGAAATTGTAAAACCTGGATAATATGTAGGGGACAAACAACCCAAGAAGACTGTTCCACCCAACCAATTCCTGAAAGCAGTCAAGTACTTGCCTTAGGACCCCCGAGCCTATTCACTGAACCACCAGGAGGAAGAAACTCTAGGAATTAGGATCTCCCCTTGCAGTAGCACTAACTGTTGAATCTTCAAGAACTAGCAGTTCAATAGACCTGCACCAGCATCTCTGGTTCTTCTCAGCAATATGCAGACTTAAGATTGCACTCACAACTAGCCTCCCTATTCGAATCTCTCAATGATCACCTGATGCACATGAGGAAATATTTCTGCAGAAAGTATTGTGTAAGAGCTACCTGCTCAATTCGAATTTGCCTTTTGTAGGCTGCCTAGGCCTTTTCAGTTGTTACTGGGTCATTAAATGAACTGCCTGCTCACTCCCTCCACCTGGGGGATAATGCCACATTTTTAGGGGTAGTTGTCCCATAACCAACAGCTAGTCGTGTGATGCAATTGCTGCCATCTGTCCCATACCTTCCAACAGCTTCCATTCCTCCTAGTGGGCCAGTGAACACTCATTTAACAGTCCCCTTGGGTGTTTGCCTCCTAATTAATTTATTTAAATAATAATATTCAGTAATTACATTCATCCTTGATCAAAACTGATCATAATTACAAAACTTTGTAATTAAATTTAACATAAAGTATTTTGCAAATAAAATAATAATTTTCAGAAATTTGGGTAGGTGACATACACCCCCCCTTAAGTTTCAACATCGTCCTCGATGTTGGTTAATCACTCCTTGAGTGTTCCTGAAACAGAGTTGGGTATGCTGCCTACATACTACTCTCCAACTCCCAGGTTTCCTCCTCTGGGATAAGGTGCTTCCATTGCACCTTCACTTGCCCAATGCTGCGATTCCGGAGAATAGTTTCCCTCCTTCCGAGGATACAATCCGGTTCCACCAGAAAATCTCCGTCTTGTCCCACCTATACATCATCCCAGTTTACAACATGAGTAGTATCGTGCACATATTTCTTTAAAAATGATATATGAAAAAAATTATGTATTTTTAAGTTTGGTGGCAAAGCCAGTTGGTATGCCACTACTCCAACCTTAGACAATATTTCAAAAGGACCACAATACCTGGGTGCCAACTTGGCACAACTCCCCAATTTCAGTGAACTCTTTTTCGGTCTTACCTTGAGGAATACATGTTCACCAACCTAGAACTCTTTATGAGTTCTTTTTGAATCTGCTTGACTCTTTTGCCTATCTTGGGCAGCTTTTAAATGTCCTTACACTTGTTTCACAATTAGTTCTAACTCCTGCAATAATTCAGGTCCTAAAACAACTCTATTTACTGGATCATTCCACGAAACAGGTGTATTACATTTCCTACCATAAATAATTTCAAAAGGACTAAGTCTGGCCGATGCATGATAATGATTATTATAAGCAAATTCTGCTAGGTGCAAGTAGTCTTCCCACTTACTAGGCTGATCCTTAACATACATTCTTAATAAATCTTCTAAAACTTGATTTACCCTTCCTGTCTGTCCATCCGTCTGTGGATGAAATGCTGTACTGAAATTTAAAGTTGTATTCAACCCTTTAAACAGTGACCTCCAGAAGTTTCCTGTAAACTTCGAGTCACGATTTGAAATTATTACTTTCGGTATCCCATGTAGTCTAAAAATATGTTTCATAAAGATCTCTGCAATATCTGGAGCTTTATGAGTAGTCTTTATGGGTATGAAATGTGCTGCCTTGCTGAGTTTATCCACTACCACCATGATAGAATCATGTTGTTTCTGATTTTTAGGTAATCCAGTAATAAAGTCTATGCTGATCACTTCCCATTTCCAACTTGGTATCGGTAACGGTTGCAACAATCCAGCAGGATATTGGTGTTCAACCTTCACTTTTTGACAATCCAAACATTTAGCTATGTACTCTGCTACTTCATCCTTCATTTTGGGCCAATAGTATTCTTTTCTCAACATAGTAATGGTCTTTTGATAACCTGGATGACCATAATAGTGACTTTTATGCATCTCATTTAATATCAGAAATTTTATTTCTGGTATGTCTGGTACATACAATCTGTTTTTAAACAGTAATAAACCGTTTTCCTTCATGCTGTAATCTGCCATACAATTTTCAGAACTGTTGTTTGCTGTCTTTTCCTTCATTTTTCTGTATTCTTCATCTGTTTCACTCTTTTCCAGAATCTGATTTTCCAAATCAGTTGAATAAGTACTGATTGCTGAAATAAAATTTAGTTTTGCCTTACGACTCAAGGCATCTGCAACCTTGTTCTCCTTCCCTTTAATATGCTGAATTTTGAAATCATACTCACTTAAGAACGTCAACCATCTAGCTTGTCTAGCGTTCAGGTTTGTCTGATCTAATAAATATTTCAGACCCATGTTATCTGTCAATAATGTAAATTTCCTGCCAATAAGGTGGTGACGGCACATTTTTAAGGCATGAATAACTGCCAATAACTCTAAATCATAGGTAGAGTAGTTCTTTTCATGTACTTTCAACTTTCTAGATTCATATGCCACCGCATTCCCTTCCTGTGTTAGGACTCCACCAAGTCCGTCATTGCATGCGTCTATACAAACTACAAAATCCTTGTTGGGGTCTACTATCCTCAAGACAGGTGTTGTCGTCAATAATTCCTTTAATTTCTTAAAACTATCGGAACATTTATGATCCCAAACAAATTTCTTCCCTTTCTTTTGCAAGGAAGTTATGGGGTTGGCAATTTTTGAAAATTTTTCTATAAATTTTCTGTAATATCTAGTAATGCCCATAAATGATCTTACATCTGACACATCTTTAGGAACCGACCAGTTACTAATGGCCCTTATCTTGTCGGGATCAACCGAGATTTCTTCTGCCGAAATTATGTGTCCTAGATACTGAATTTTGTCTTTGTGGAAGTCACACTTAGTAAACTTGGCATATAGTTGATGATCTCTTAGAACTTGTAAGATAATCCGTAAATGTTCATCATGCTCTTCTTTACTTTTTGAGTACACTAAAATGTCGTCTATAAACACAACAACAAACTTGTCTAAGTATTTATGTAGAATATTATTCATTAGACACATAAATACAACTGGGGCATTAGTCAAGCCAAATGGCATGACTACGAACTCGTAATGTCCATACCAAGTTTGGAAAGCTGTCTTGAAAATATCTTCATCCTTAACCCGTACTTGATGATATCCCGATCTTAGATCAATCTTCGAAAAATATTGTTGCTCCACGCAGCTGATCAAATAGATCATCTATGCGGGGCAATGGATACCTATTCTTGATTCTCATTTTATTAAGCTGGCGATAATCTATGCACAGTCTCAAGGTTCCGTCTTTCTTCTTAACAAAGATGACAGGTGCTCCCCAAGGATACACATTGGGTCTAATATACTTCTTATCAATAAGCTCCTTCAACTGTGATTTTAATTCGTTTAACTCCAGTATGTTCATTCTGTACGGAGCTTTAGAATTTGGTACTGCTCCTGGTATTAACTCTATGGTAAAATCTAAATCTCTTTTGGGAGGTAATCCTGGAATCTTCTCAGGAAATACATCCTTAAAATACTTTAGGATAGGTATGTCCTCTAATTTCAGTTTGTCCTCTTTATCCATAAACTCATCATTTACCACATTTACTGCAAACATCTGGCATCCTTTCCTAACTGCCCTCTTAACTTGCATGGATGAAATCTGTCTAAGGGTTACCTTCCTTGGGATGCCTTTCATTTCTATAGTTTTCCTTTCGTCATTTAAACATGTAAAACTTTTTCCATAACAGTCCAGGATGACATGATGGGCTTCTAACCAGTCCATCCCAACTATAGTATCATAAGATCCTAAAGGTAGAATATTCAACTTGATTTGTGTTTGTAAATGATTCATGGACAAAACACAGTTTTCTATAAAATCTGATACCTTTCTTTTTGTTCCAGTTGCTAGTCTAACTAGCCAAGATTTACTAAACTTTTCAGTTTTCAGTTTAAGACTTTCCACAATGTCTGGTGATATATAACTTAAGCTAGCACCTGGATCAATTAAAACAGTAACAGGATGATCATGTAGCATACCTTCAATCTCTACCATGGAGATTTGATGATCTACTTGCCTGTTGTCAAGTGCTGCATTGATTCTGGGCATTTCCCTCGCCACATCTCCAACCGTAGGTTCAGTTTGTATAGAGTTGATGTTGTTTGTTTTCCGCTTCCTCAAGGGACATTTTGATGCGTAATTGGGGCCTTGACATTCAAAATATTTGATAGGTGTCTTTGGCTCACTGGTTCTGGTATTATTAGGTGCATTTCTGGGTGCTTTAGAATTCTGCTGTGAATTGTTTTTGGAATTGTTCCCTTGATAATTCCAATTCTGAAAATTTTTCCTTTGAAATCCGGAATTTCCACTGAATCTGAAATTTTTCTTTTTTCTGCTCAAAATTGTTGGGCTTATGATTTTTTCAGTTTGACATTCCTTCTCTTTTCTGATTTGTGTCATAGAAGAAAACTGCCTTTCTCATAGCCTCTTCCAAGGTTTTAGGACTATCGTACTCGATTTTGTCCTTAATATTGAAAAGTAAACAACTCAAGTACCTTTGAATTTTCGGTTTCCTTCATGTTCATACCTCCCAGCTTCAAATCGTAGAACTCTTTGGATTTTTCTTCATAGTACTGTTCAGATAAATACTTCTTCTTAAATATCGTTTAAAAGTACTCCAGCTTACATCTTTATCTTTGATCCCCTTTACTCTTTTGATGTCTTGCCACCAAATATTCGCTTTTCCGGTCAAGTTATATATAGCCATTTTTGTCTTCAAAGACTCTGAATAGTTATAAATCTAGAAGTATTTCTTCATACCGGATAGCCAAGCTTCAGCTGTCTCTCCCTTCTCAGTTTCTCCATTGAAAGTTGGAGGTCTAATATTTTTGAACTCCCCAGAAATCTGCTCATATTCCTTTTGATTTTTCCTTCTGGGTTTGAAATCTCCTTCACTGCTATCACTGGTGTAGTTACGTTTCTTTCTGCGTGTTTCAATAGCATCTCCCGATGAGGTTGAACTGTCGTTCACCTTGCTGATTTTCATTTTCTTGCTTTTATCAGCATGAGGCAGATCCTCAACTTTGGAAATATCTTCATTATCTTTCTCTTGTTCCCCAGTTTGGCTTTGTTCAAATAGTACTTGGTTTAATTGTTCTTGTGCTTGCAGAATCTTTTCATTATCTTGTTTCACCGATCTGATTTCTGCTTTTAATTCATGAAAGGCACGTAACAGTTCCGTCGAACTGTTATTTAGTTCACCGTGACCTTCTACTTCATATTGCTATCCCAAGCTGTGATTGTTTGGCTGAAATCTGTCGTCTAATTGTTCAACTGAGTTCTCCATACTTGTAACTAAAATAATTTCTGGATAACATAATAATTAAAATTTTAAATTAGTACAATTTTCTGTTGTATAACATTTTCTGCTGCGTGTTTTTGGACCTCATTCAAGCCTAGAGTTCGAATCCGAGCTCTGATACCACATGTAACATCCCGAAATTTCATAAAAATTTAAAATTTTTGATAACAACATTAATTATGATAATAATAATTGCGGAACTAATAATTGAGATTACGACAACATTAATTGTAAAGTTGTTAGTACTAAACATGCTTTAATTTCTATTTTAGCAGCAATAAGATAATGACAGTTTTAACACATAATTAGTAAACATGATTATGATAACAAATGTACTAATCGATCGGAAATGTGATGCGACATTTTTCTTTTACAAAGATACTGACAGTTTGACTTTTGATGCATAAGGGTGTCCTACGAGGTACCCTGGAGCTTACTTAGCTGTAATGCTAAAGCATAATGAATGTCCTATGTGCAGACGACAGGTGAGAATTTTCATGGCTACGTAGAAACAAGTACGTGTAAGTTCAAAATCAACGTCGTAATTAAATAAAATATTAGAATTCTGTTGCGATCCACCATAAGTATGCAGGTATGGATTTCATAGCTATAATTATTGTTTTTCAGATGTTGTTTTACAACTCCAAAATGTTTAAAACAGAGTCATCTATGTATGTCACCATACTAATAGTTTTGTCGCTGTAATTCCTGTCGTTGTCGTAGCTGGCTTTGTCGTCGTCTTTAAGATAATTGATTATCTTCCCATTCTGATGTAATAATTGTATCGCAAAAATCATTTAAATGTTTGCAGTAAGAGAATACACCTAACAATTAGTTAGCTATTATAATAACCTTTAACAATGGATTTATTGAAACATCTACCATACAGTCTATTTATAGTTGCAATAATAGATTTTATATGAATGCACCAATGTTACCAGGATAGTGTGTAATTTTCTCATGTATGGACTACTTTAAGTCGTAATTTTGCAATGTCGAACTAGATGTGATAATTCATAAGATTTTAAGACTTATGTACAGTATCATTTATTGTGTGAATCTCATGTGGACGAGAACTATGTCAACCTAGTGACTATAGTTATCATTGCAACTAATACAAAAACTATATAGTTAAATTTTAAGACTACTAGGCTTACCTTTTGATATAAATAAACACAAAAACATCTACCATGGAGTATATCTAATATCACCAATCTAAAATATGACCTAGGCTTTGGATTAAATGAATAAATGTATCGACGTTGGCCAAACTAACACTAAAATGTGTGTTTTGGAACGTAACTTAGAACCTATACGATCTTTGGAATCAACTAAACATAACTTATAATGTTATAATGTTATGTATCCAGATTTGAAATCATAACGTTGGAATAAATGAGCGTTGACATGCAATAAATGTTGATGGACAGGTAAGTGATACGAATCGGCGTTGGTTATTGTTTCATTCCTGCAATAATGGTCATCCATCGTGTGCTATATGATGAGGAACTTCAAGCTCCATGTGAATGTAACTAATGCAAATGGTGAACGTGAACGCTGCCATGTAACTCATCTCGTTGATAGTCCTACGAGCTGGCTGAATGATTGTCCACCATGTACACTGGTTGGCAAGGTCGTGCTACGACGTTGAATGAGAAATAAATGGGATTGTTACTCGTTCCAATGCGAAGAGTGTTGGCATGTTTACAGTCGTCGATCATCTTTGATCTCGATCGTCGGATCTAACCCTAGCATTGCAACGAGTGGGGTTGATAGAAGTTATTGTGTTATGTGTTATTTTTATTATTCGGTCTATTAGGGCCGATAGGCTGCCGAAATTTTGGTTTAGAAAGTGTATGAGGTTTCGAACTCGAGACCTGCTGGTTTGGAAAGGTTGCAGGTTCCTTTCTTCTGTAATGGCGCCGTGTTAACAACTTGAGTCTCTAGTTTGAAGTGTCAATGGTTGATAGTTTTTGGAACTTTTCATTTTAGATTGAGTGAAAGATACACCCTGGTGAAAAAGGACAGAGGGTTTCCTGTCTCATCTACAGCGTGGAGTCATCGTTTAACTGGTGAAAGTGGAAAGCTTTGGTTGCTTACAGCAAGGTAAATAATCTTGTAAAGATTAGTGATATTCCTTTGTTGCAATTCGTCTTTCTATTTGAAAAGTATTAGTCATCTAAATTCAAATGATTTTCTTGTCAGTTGTAGGTAATGAAGGAATGGTTCGAGCAAGGGTTTGGAAAGATAGGCGTGCTTCCAAACTGGTAATCTCCGGGTCTTCTACAACCCTCTTAGGTGCTCTTTGTCTGTATGTTGAAGTGGTTTCAAGGGATGAGTAACAATATTTCACCATGCCTCGGCATCGTCTGTCAGTTGGAAAACTTGAAAACTCTCTTGTTATTCGAGTGATGCATGTGCAGGGTTGTAACCTTCATTTAAAAGTATGATACTTTGTTTTGAAACTCTGTTGTTTAACTCGTTGAATTGAGGGTTATGTTATTTCGTCAATACTGAGGGTCTGTTGGACTTGTTTTGCATTGTTAAAAGTTTTGGGAATAAACCATGTGCCAAAATTGTTGGAAACGTAATGTAATCTTTTGTTTCTGGGAACATTGTTTTAAACTTGGAAATGGGACTCGTATTGTTTTATACTTCAAGCACGTCCTTCAGTTTTATGTTATGAGAAATGAAGAGAAAGAAATAAAAATAGAGCCGAGGCTCGTTCATCTGTGATTACAATGTTTTCTCGTCGGCAAAGATAATAAAATTACTGTTTTCGTTCTGGGAAAATAGCATGTGTTAAATGTTGATTTCTGTGTGTTGATATCGTGATTGTTGAACTAGATTAGAGTCTAAATACTCGTTGTGGAGGATAACTCTGTCATAAGTGATGTTCGAAATGGCGTTCAAATCGTTTATAATGGAAACGAACAGGGCCATACCCTAGTTCACGTTTGGTCTTTGAAAATGGTTAAGTGTTTTGAAAAAGACTTCTAAAAGATCTTGAAGTTAAAACTGGATTCGATCCTTTGTTTGTGTAGAATGAGTATGTTTAAAAAGGCAAAACGATGGTAAAGGAATTCGAAATTCTAACTTAGGGTTTTGATAGGAACCAAGTTTGATTTTGAAAACAATAACGCGGTTCATAATATATAAGTTTATATATAGATGAACAAGATGAAAGAAAAACAAAATATGGTTTAACATGTTTTCAATAATGCTAGAAAATAATCTTTGAAATGTATCAAAAGGAAAATGAAAACAATGTGTATGTGAAATATGAAGATATGAAGACTGTGTAAAATGACTGTAATTTGTGACTTGTGATCATAGCTAGAATTTCTAGTTATTACAACAATAATATTTGTTTCTAAATATAATGTACAGAACTTTTAAATGTATTGATTTCCTATGTAAAAGATAGAGGTAATAAAACACAATGAAATTGTACAGTCAATAAGCTATATTTGTTTTTCATGAAAACAATAAAGTCTCCTCTATATTGTAATAAGTACTGTATTTATTAATTACTACGGTTAGTTATAGGGCAGAAATGAAAACATAATTCAATCATTGCACTTGTCTATTCGAATCAGTGGCATTTTCCTATCTTCAAATCTATTCTTAATTTGCGTATCTATACTAGAGTACGATGCATAAAACAACATGTGGAAAAATATAGATATTGGTTTATCAATTCCAATTCATCATTAAACTTTAACATTCAGACTTTAAACAGATTTAGAATTAGATTCTTTTTCAAAACATAAAACATAAATTACTAACTATATAGAACTAATAATTAAAATAAAGTAGAAACTGTAAAACCTGGATAAAATATGTAGGAGAAAAACAGCCCAAGAAGACTGTTTCACCCAACCAATTCTTGAAAACAGTCAAGTACTTGCCTTAGGACCTTCGAGCCTGTTCACTGAACCACCAGGAGGAAGAAACTCTAGGAATTAGGATCTCCCCTTGCAGTAGCACTAACTGTTGAATCTTCAAGAACTAGTAGTCCAATAGACCTGCACCAACATCTCTGGTTCTTCTCAGCAATATGCAGACTTAAGATTGCACTCACAAATAGCCTCCCTATTCGAATCTCTCAGTGATCACCTCATGCACATGAGGAAATATTTCTGCAGAAAATATTGTGTAAGAGATTCCTGCTCAATTCGAATTTGCCTTTTGTAGGCTACTTAGGCGTTTTCAATTGTTATTGGGTCATTAAATGAGCTTCCTGCTCACTCCCTCCACCTGGGGGATAATGCCACATTTTTAGGGGTAGTTGTCCCATTACCAATAGCTAGTGGTGTGATGCAATTGCTGCCATCTGTCCCATACCTTCCAATAGCTTCCATTCCTCCTAGTGGGTCAGTGAACACTCATTTAACAGTCCCCTTGGGTGTTTGTCTCCTAATTAATTTATTTAAATAATAATATTCAGTAATTACATTCATCCTTGATCAAAATTGATCATAATTACAAAACTTTGTAATTAAATTTAACATAAAGTATTTTGCAAATAAAATAATAATTTTCAGAAATTTGGGTAGGTGACACTGTCCTTCAAATTTTATACTGCTATGTCACCTGAGTTCGGATCCTTAAGCTTCATTGTGTTCTTCATATTCTTCTGTAGATATGCTTCTATGTCTTCAATAGGGTTTGAAGGATTCCATATGTTCCTTTATTTTCTTCACTAAAGCTTCATATTTGCCTGACTGACTGGTGTCTACTGTAACTGTGCAAACTTTAACAGATTTGACATGATTAGTCCTACTTCACTTGACTGCTCTCCATAAATTCATAATCTCTCTTTTGAAAATATTCTTCATTAGCATGCTGCTACAGTCAACTATGGTCTTGTGAATTGATTTTGAAAAACCTTTGATATCTTCAAACAAGGCTTGAAAAATGCTGCTTCTGACTTTGAATGTCATAGCCAAATAAAATCCTTTACTGCTCATTATGAAAATATTCCCAGTTGTTATATATAAAAATCACGATAACCAGTTGGATCATAATCAACTTTGTTTCCATAAACCACTAACAATCTTGCCACTCATATCCAAACTATATGTCTCAACAATCTTCTAGTAAATTCATAAAAGGTAAGCATGCATCAAGAACACTTCTTCAAATATCACCAGGTTGCTTCATTTTGTTTACCAACCATACTCCCCCTATTAACATGCCACGATCCTTGGACCTGTTATTATGCTTGGAGCAACCATCATTTACCATTTTGAGTTCATCCTCCAATAATGAACTCATGGTGTACTTAAAGTCTTTGAAACACTTCAGGTTTGGCTTGCCATATGGCAGCCATCACCCCTGTTCTGATCAATCTCTCCTATATGGAAAGCCATCACCCCTGTTCTGATCAATCTCTCCTATATGTAACTGCTCGATCTTTTTCATCCACACTTGCTTCTTGACATTTGTCTTTTCAGCATTTGTTCCTTCATCTCTATTGGCTTTCCTTGCTGAGCTGTATGAGAAACTTCTCATGGATTGTTTCCATGTATTCCATTAGTTTTGATCTTTGTGCCCAAATTCATTGCAAACATAACATCTCATAGTACGACAATATGCAACAATGTGACCAACATGATTGCATGTACAACACCTAACGGTGCTGTTGGAACTTCCAACACTTCTTTGATCAACTTCATTCGTCCATACCTGATAATATACTTGACTGCAAACTTTTGTCTTCTGACCTTCAAATCTTTCTTCATTGGTCTTCTTCCACGGTTCATTGGTTATTCTTGCTGATGTGTATGAAGGACTTCTCATTGGTTGAATTCTTTGACTTGCACATTCTTGGGCTTTGTGACCAAGCCCACTACAGGTGTAGCATCTCAATGTAGGACAGGTGGTAGCAATATGTCCATCTTGGTTACATGTCTAGCATCTCACTTTGTCATTGGGACCTCCACCACTTCTTGTACAACCATAGCCTTGTGACCAAAGTTAGAACATGAAAAAAAATAACCATTAAATCCATTTTCATACCCGGGACTTTGGTTCCATCTTGGAGTTGTCTCGTTTTTGATAAGTTTGCTTTGAGGAATAGAATTAGCTCCTTGATGCATTCTTGAACTTCCAATGTCTTTGTTTTCATGTGCAGGCGCATGAGGAGTAGCTTTGTATGAAGATGGACCTGCTTCTGGAGTCTTGGGAGACCAAGTGTCAGATTTTTCTTCTTCCTTCTTGTACACAAGACCAGAGGTATCAAATGGAGACCTTTGGCACTTTAGTATTTCATCCAAGATAACTGAACTTTCATTGACCTTCACATGAGCTTTTGAATTTTCAATTTTCTTTCTGAGATCAACAATTTCCATCTCAAGCTTCTGATTTGTCTTCTCTTTTTCTTCTAGCTGAAGCTTCATGATTTCTTCTATTCTTTTGGCTTCCTCCAACTGAGTCTTCAAATTAATGTTTGCCCTTCTTGTCTCTTCAAGCTATTTAGGGTTTTTACACATCTCTCGTTCTTTTTCTAATTCTGTCTTCAATCTTTTAACTTCATCATTTTCATCTTCTAGCTCATCTTGTAAATATTTTTTCTTGAGTTTCATTCTTATGAGCAAAGCCTTTGTCTCCTTTTTGTATTTTTCAAATGACCCCAAAATATTATTCTTAAGCCTCAGATTAAATTTGAGATCACATTTAATAGGGTACATGCAAATGCATCATTGACCTTCAACAAATATTCCTTTTCATCTTTTGTAAGTAGAATTTCAACATCATCACATTCAGAATTATCATCAACTGAAGAGTTCTTACCTTCACTTGTATCTGAAGCTTGTACCTGCTTTTCTTCTTGCTTCTTATCTTTGACTTCTGTTTGTTTTTCTTTGTCTTGAATCCTCTTTCGGTATTCTTCTTCGAGCTTGAACCATATATCTTTGGAAGAGGTGTATTCTTTTACACTTTCTTTGATAGGGCTTGAGAGTCCATCCATCAGAAACTTCAAGGCAATATTATTGTCTTTCTTAGCTGCCATCTTTGTCTTCTTGCTGGGCTAGACAGGTGGGTTAACCACAATTTCTCAAACATCGAATTGCTTCAAATAATCTTTCATTCTACTTCTCCAACCAAAATAATCTGATTTCTCAAAAACAGGAACTTCATTGTGAATAAGCTTTGCTGGTTTTTCCATTTTTGTCCATGGATCCCTTCAAGCTTGCTAGGCTTGTGATGAAGTCCTGCTCTGATACGAATTGATGGACACAATGGCTCACTGAGAGGGGAGGTGAATCAGTGAGCTTGCACTTAATTCCAATTTTTCAACTTCTTCTAACCCTAACATATATCATTTACATTTCCACTTTAACATGTAGACAGAGATCATCATTTATACTAAGCTATACAAAGCTAATCATAAAACATGTCATTCATCACAACAATTCACACCAATAGAGACACAAGATATAAGCTTTGTAATCGTTTTATATTTGGTTCAATCGGCTACAACCGTTAGGCATTATCAGCTATAACTGAATCAAAAGCACCAACTCCTATTCCAAGACTCAGCTTGGTCTTAAGTTCTCAGATCCAACTAAGAAAAATGGTACAAGGCCGAACTTGAAGTTACATGCACATTTCTGTCATCGACCAATCATAACTTATCAAACACATCACCAACACATCATCACAAACACATAATCCTTATTCTTCCCATATCATCATTCTACCTGTAAGCACATCTTCATTCTTTTCATAAATTGTTCATCACAACCTGTCATCAAACTGTCATTTCTGCTGCCCTAAAATATCTTCAGCCTGTCTCTGTCAAGTCAGCTGTCATCATGATATTGTCTTTAGCCATTGTTTGATGGACAATCTACCAAGAGCGGACTCGAGGCCTGATCTCCCTAGCTTAATGTAAGTCTAGAACAAATATGACAACATATAGAATACTTTCCTAGATCTAATTAGAGATCAAGTAGATAGATGCTTTACCTTTCAGATTGCTGATCCTTTCTCCTTGATGTTTGCTCCAAGCTTGATGGTCTTCAGATCTTAGCTGCAAAACCTGTCAAGGAAACACATAAACGAAACAAGTAGTAAAATGCACCTAAACAATAATAGATCTAAGTAAGCAGTTAAGCAAGCAAACTACACAAAACATCGTCAATGCAATGAGATTTGGTGGAAAGCATTTATATTACTGTATAAAAAGGGAAAGTACATAGAAGGAAGTGATTACAAACAATGACTTAACGTAGAAATCCTTCTTCGATCAAGCCAATGTCAAAGCCTCCAAAGGGATGATGGATCTCTCAAGGGATGAGTAGAGATCTCTCCTAAGCTAATTTCACCAGCATATAGATACTATAGACTTTCTCCCTTTGGAATTGGAATGAGCTTCACTTATATAGGACTAAGAGGATATGATAGGTTGAGATATGGTAGGAGAGAGATAGGGGATTTCACCAAAGGGCTAGGGGACCGAATGCCAGCTCCCCTATAGGCTATGGATAGGGATCCACATCACTCTCCTTCGAGAATGGGCTTGAAGATGCTCTTTTATCCAACTAACTGACATCGTCGCAGGCTACATCAGGACAACCCGCGACGTCGTAGGCTGCATAAGGGTGAACTGCAACCATTAGAGAGATTTTGAGGTCAAAAAATGGCCTCCTAAGAGATGTACTAAAAAAGTATGAGATATATTAAAATATTACGAGTTAGGGGTTTTATGGGGTAGGTATATATGACAAGTCACCTCCTACACTATTTTCTATGCACAATATAAATAACCATGGTTGAGTTACTTTTCAAAATTCACTAGAAATAAAATTAATAAAATAACTCTACATTGATGTGACTAAGATTCATTGTAAGTTCCCAAAAAATGATTGTCCTTTAGCATTTATTTGTCTTGAACTTGCAAATGAAATTAAATAATAAAAAACATTTTTTAAGAGCTATTTTTTTTTAATTTATGTTTACTTTTTATATTTAGTACTTTTCTCATCAATTTAATATAATGTGATTTAATTGAAAATTTATTTACATGTAAAACGTTAATAATATTATTATAATCCACATTGCATTATTATTATTATTCTTTATTCATTAAATCTATATTGGTAAATTAATATCAAAATCATAATTTTTTTTGGGATATTTATTTTATTGTAAATGAATGCTATAGTTAAGTCTCTCATAGAAAATAATATAAGACTTAATTTATTCTTAAAAATTGAGTAGTAAAAATATATAATTTTTTTTTTTAACTATTAATATTATCTTTAAAACATTATTATTTTGTAAAACATGTTTCTTTAAAGCTTTGAAAATTGTGATGAAATTGAATTTTTTAGAAATATTATAATATGTTGTCATGTATTATTATTGAAATAAAATGGGCAATTTGTGTGTGTATATATATTTTTTCAACAGAAAAACGTACTATTGCTATTCAAGTTGAATCAAATAGTACAAAGATAGATCTAGGTTTTTTTCAAAGATCCCAAAAACCTATAATCGAGGCATAAATGCCTGTACAATATGATAAAAAAAGTAACCAACTGTCCAGATATTGTAGGAAACAAAAAAGAAACCATCTCCCATCAACAGACATAATAGAGCATCTACTAACTTATCCAAAAAATAGCAAACTCTCATGTCCAGAATGTTTGTATTCATCCATTCTTCCCAAACTAAGTGACCTTCTACTCCATCCAGCGCCTACTTTGATAGTTTATCAGCCATAGCATTATGTTCCCTATAAATATGTTCGAAACAAATGAACTCATTCCTATCAATCTCAAGCCTTGTGCGTATACACCAACGACAGATAGCTATGACATTCAGTTGGAAATTTTCAGTTGCCCATTTGATTTTCACACGGGAATAATTGTGTGTGTGTGTGTATATATATATATATATATATTAGATAGTTATAGTTATAAATAACTAACATACATTTTTCATATTAATATCATTCATGAATTTAATTTATTTTAAAAGTACAAGGATATATATATTAGTTTGACATTATAATATTAAATAAAATGGATTAAAATGGATTGAATATATAATTAAAAATTAGAAATATGAAAATGATAAAAATATTATTTTATGAAAAAATGTGAAAGGAATATATATATATAATAATAATAATAATAATAATAATAAATTAGTTGGCATTATGATATTAAATATAATGGAGTGAATATATAATTTAAAATTAAAAACATGAAAATGACAATAGTATTATTTTATGATAAAGTGTGAAAGGAAAAAGTGTGAAAAAGACATTCATTATGAGTACTTTACTTGAAAATGACAATAATATTATTTTATGAAAAAAAGTTAAAGGACTTTCATTATGAGTACTTTACTTTATGACTTAAAAGTACTTATACCACTACCTTGGTTAACTATGGGTTTTCATCCACCATAGAAAATTTGACAAATAAGCATTCTTAACTCATGCAATGCCACCTCAACCATGGGGGATAATGTCATCTACTAGAATGTGATTGGTTGATTTTTATAGTACATTTTCTTTGTTTTGAAGCCTATTTTTTATCTCAAAATTTCTCTAATGGACCTTGGAAAATAGGTTAGTTAAGCCCTCCAGTCATGGGAAAATTCAGGGATGTTTACATTGAGTCTCAGGGTAGCAAGATTTAGGTGTAACAGAATGCCCCCCAAAGCATGAAGCTGTTAAAACTGGATAGGTGAAATGCTTCGACAGAAGGAATGGAAATGGACTTGTTGGATGAAGGATGCTGCTGCAGTACAACTGACTCTGAGTACACAATCTCATACGACTCACAACATGGCTGCCGACCAATACAATGCAGATCCATGGTAGTAATGACCTATTGAACACAATCATGGCTACTAGACATAAGCGTAGATCCATGATGAGATGATAACACAACCACAACCAATACAAATGTGGATCCGTGTAGTATGAGTCAAAACAATCTCCATCGCAACCTAGGTAAAACATGACTCCCCAGGGTCTTCAAGCTGAACCCATAATGATACGAATCTATCCATGTGATTACAAATGTCTTGACATCAAACATGGTAGAAACCACTTGATTACCGGTCATTGATGTACACCGTTAACAAGCACGAGGTAAATCACCATTAATGTCAATGATCCCCAATGTATCACAGTACATATCGTTAAGCGCGAATAAATGAGTTGAAGTCGAACGCTTAACGAAATCTTTCAATCAAGAGTCAATGATGTAAACTCATGTCGAAAGCGAGGTAACCTGCCATTGAGGCATGCAGGCCCAAGGTACTCGATTGGTTTCTAGATTCAATCCTCAGATGATGATTTGAAGTAGACAAGGATGAATCCGTCGAAGGAGGGCCATGATGAATTCCCCATCATTGACACGAAACTCGATAACAGATGTTTGGAGTAGATCGGATGGTACAGTAACATACAGGACTAACTCAGAGTAGACCGACATGGTGGAAGGTGTATTGACTGTAGATAATGAGTGGTGAAAGTATTCTTGAACATGGGCATGGCATGACTTGGCAGTATTGACATGACGAGTATGACACTAACTCCTAATGCAATTGATGGTGGAAGTATTCTTTGGATGACCTAAAGGAGTAACAAGACTAAGGAAACGGGCGAAACTCGAGGACAAACGGATGATCCAAGTGCTGTATGCAAATGAAAATGAGTCCCATGTTCAAGAATGACTAGGTACTGCCACTGATAAAAAGTGTAACATAAAAGCTTTCCTTTTTTCCCATCATGAACGATGAGTGCCTCATGTGTTTTTTACGAGCTTGATGAGGGTAACCAGATGCTCGGTAAAGCTCATCTCATAGATGAGTCCAATCCCAAATATTTTCTGAACCTGGGAGAGGAGGGGTTCGTCCCACAGCGGGCCCTTCAATGTTAGATTTTAACGAGTCCATAGAAGGTAAACTCGGTCATCATTTCATGTTTAGAGAGTCTGAAAAGAACTAAATAAGACTCCAACGGTCCTTTTTTGTAAAATTAGCCTCATTACCCAAAAAAGCGTAAAACAATGCGAGAGAGGACTCTTCCAGTCATGATTGACTTGAGTATTCTTTTTTCGTAAAT
Organism: Larix kaempferi; assembly: GCA_027924585.1. Taxonomy (NCBI): domain Eukaryota; kingdom Viridiplantae; phylum Streptophyta; class Pinopsida; order Pinales; family Pinaceae; genus Larix; species Larix kaempferi. The sequence continues at coordinate 234,893 of BSBM01000499.1, forward strand.
AGTGCCCCCTGGTCTGAAAAAGGGATAAACTATCACCAGGGAGACAACCGTTCAAATACTTTAGCAAGCGTGAATGCAACAAGTTCGCTTGGCGATATTTTCGTATTTCGAGAGCCTGAAAAGAGCTTAAAGATAGACTCTGGGGGGGTTCCTTTTCCGTAGGAGTTTAACGAGCCCAGAAAAGTGATAAATCATAACTCAGTGACTTATTCTCATATTTTTAAGAGCACGAGAAAAAACAAAGAGTAAGCTCGTCATCATTAAATAATTGAAATCTAACGGGTGAAAATAACAACACAACTATTCAATATGTTGTTTATACTTGAGATGATTGCTACGATGCGAAAATGACACAAATGAAACACTTAACGTCTCCTGCATGCTTGAAAACTAGGTCAAATAGTCAACCGGGCATTCAAATACAACAAAAATGATCCAACCTATAGCAAATAACCCATAAAGCATCTACATTTGAAAAAGAATATTCCCTTTTTGTTTATAAAATAGAAGAAATGACAAAAAATAGTTACCATTGTCATTTGCCAAATTTGGGGAGAAGAAAGTGCCATTTGGAGCAGATTTTCATTCGTCGATTGCCGGAGCTACGAGTGACCATTTCGCATACCGTCAGGAGCAGGTAAACCTAAATCTCAACCAACATCTTTCTAGTGGTTTACAATTTCATTTTTGTCCACTTTTTAGGTTTTTGGGTTGATTTGTGAGGGGATTTTGCGCCCTCAGGTCATCGTAGGTCTCCCTTACGGGAATTGAGATGAACCCGGGTCGTCGCAAAACCCGTAAGGATGTCTTGCCACGATGTCGCCCTATCATCAAAGACGGGGTGTGACGGTGGAAATGTCCATCTCAAAAATCAAACCTAGCCCATAAGAAAAACTTTGGATGGTTTGGGTGAGCTCTAATGGTGTTTAAATGCTTCCTTTGACATGTTTGTGGCCTTCACCATGGTTCTAGAATGGCGTGAGCGTGAACATGAAGTGGAATATGTACAAGCAGCAAATGATCCATTGTGTGTGGAGGCATTGAGGAACTGTGGGTTGTTGAAGTTCTTCCAGGTCCAGGGCAGGAGGGCCCAAGTCCCACTACTGGAGCACATGCTCTAGATTTGGGATGCAGCGTAGCAGTACTTCATGATCGAGGAGGATATACTGACTACAGATGTTGATGACATCTATTTCTTGACAGGATTATCCTGGAGGGGGGATAACGTGTCTCTCACTGGATCACGAGGGAGTGACCGGACGGTGGATGACTTGATCGTCCAACATTGTACTCCACATGCTCGTGCCTCTAGTGGGAAGATTCCCATTAAAGAGGTGTGAGATCGTCCATTGCGTGTTATACTCTTCATGATAGTAAGGATAACAGGGAGCCAAGCGGTTCATTTGGCTACCAAGTCCCATATGTTGTATGCAGAGGACTGTATGTCTCCGAAGGTGTTCAACTGGTGTGAGGGACTCCTCACCAACCTTCGAGCTCAGCTGACCAAGTGTCGGCGTGGTGAGCTCAAGAAGTTCGGCTATGGATCAATAGTGATCTCATTCTTGCTAGAGCGAGTCCCTCTCTTATGCTCGCAGGTGACTTTGGATGATAGGGATCCCAAGGATCCTCACATGGCCCAATGGACGGAGGTGATGGCCCGCCATGGTGGTGGGGATCCGATCATCGGATACGGTTCCAGATTCTTCACCTGCCTGGAAGTCCAGCTACTCATGATCGAAGACTATCCGTACAGTGGTACGGACTTCAGGGAGGATCCATACCTCGTGTTGCCTGAGGGAGAAGAGTGGGGAGAGATCAATAAGAACAATGACCCTTGTACTTTTTTATTTTGTGTATTTATAATTTTTTTGGGTAGTGCTGATGAGTTAATAACATGTGTGTGCATATGTGGGCCCTTCAAGATCGGTGGGAGTTTCGCTTCTCGCGAGGAGAGGAGAGGCACCACTAGTATCCCTAGCCATGCATGATGCCATCGTGGAGATGGAGGACGTCTATGAGAACCTTACCAGGTTGACATTGGACGTTCCAGATGCAGCAGTGCATGAGTTACCGAGGCCCATGCAAAGGTACACAGTTGGTGTGACCTTGTGCTTCAGTGAGCTACTCCGCAAAGTAGCGAGAGCAATAGACTGCTTCCATAGTCAGCAGGTGAGAGCTGCGATACCTAGGGGTGCACGTTCCAGGCGTTAGGCCTTATGTTATTATGTATGTACTGAGAGCTTGTGAGCCTCAGATTTTGTACTACTAAAAGCTATCAAGCTTCAGATTTTGTATAGACTCACTGAAAGACATCGTGCTTCATATTTTTGTATCAGCACTACTTGATATTGATTATATATATATATACAGACATTTTGGCAGTTTTATACATTTATGTTCCATATGAGATCTTGTTTATGTGTTTGCTTATGTGATGAATTATTTACATGTTATGTCCGCTTTTACAGTTCATGAATATGCTTATGTGTGTGCAATATACCAATCTATAATGAATTTGGCCATGGAGTCGGCAACTGCGTTCATGTCTCGTGGAATGTGCAGAAACTGGATGGATTCGAAGGACCTTTCCAGAAGACGAACTCGTATGTAGAGACGGAGTAGGGTAGGATCGCGGATGGCATAAACCCGGTTAAGATGAGAGACCACCAGCTGAGAATCCAAATGGATGACAATGTGGTCCATACCCAAAGAAATAACGTCGGTTAGGGTTCCAATGACTTCATGATATTTCACAGCATTGTTGGTTGCAAAACCTAGACACATTCCTCCTGAGCTGATAAGCTCGCTAGTGGGAGAATAGAGCACGCAGGATTCCGAAGCAAGGTTACGGGTATGCCAACTAGCACCATCCGCGAATCCATAGCAAGTTTCCATCTGCACATGCAGACAGAACATGGTATAAGTAACAAAACAAGACCTAAGCACGCAAAAAATCAAAGCATGACACCACACAAAACACACGCCATGTACAGTATATACAAAGTACTTATGCATGAAAAACTCAGGCATAGTACCTCTTCAGGTAAAGCCCATTGCGGGGTTCACCTAAATATATCCCATCATAGTCTTCAAGCTCGTAGGCTCCCTTCTCTAAAACGCGTTTCACTATGTAAGGTCCATGCCACATGGACTCAAACTTTCCTGCCCCCAGCTTATCATGTCTTTGGCCGTATGTGAGGACCAAATCACCCTCGCTATAGACGCGAGGTTCTACCGACTTGTCATATTGCACTTTGATGCGTTTCTTATGAGCCTCGTTGGAAAGAGAGGCATCGCGGCAAGTCTCATCGAGTTTAGCTAGGTAGAGGAAGTGTTCTTCCTCAGCAATAGTGTTAGGGAGAAGTTCAACTGCGAGTTTGAGGGACGGAATCTCGCACTCAATCGGTAGGATAGCCTCCAATCCATAAACTAATTGGAAGGGGGTAAATCTAGTGGTGGTCTTAACGGAAGTTTGATAAGCCCATAGTGCAAAGAAGAACATATTATTCCAGTTGGACTTGTGCGTACCCACCATGCATTGGATCATGGTTTTCAAGACCTTGTTAATGGCCTCTACTTGTCCATTGGACTGTGGGTAGTACGGTGTTGAGTTTTCATGGAAAAAACACAATCTAATGCTCAATTCGTCAACCATGTGGTTCATAAAGTGAGAAACATGGTTGGTAACTATAGCTTAAAGAACTCCGAACCACGCTATAACATGATTAAACATGAAGAGTGCTGCGGTTTTGCCGTCGTTTGTGTATGTAGGCATAGCCTCGGCCCACTTTGTGAAGTAATCCATGGCTACTATGATGTAACCATGTCCCCCGGCCAAGGTAGGCTTATAGTGCATGAAGTCAATGCCCCATTTAGCAAAGGGGCCAACGACAATAATAGGGTGTAACGGGGCTGGGTGGGTGCACTTCTTAGTTTGTAAGTGCTGGCATGGAGGACATTTTTGACGGCCTCGATACAATCTTTAATGATAGACGACCAATAATATCCTACATGAAGTATCTTCTGGGCTGTAGCCATCCTAGAGAGATGACCACCACATGCCCCAGCGTGATAGTCATTTAAGACATGCTCAGCCTCTTCATGAGTGAGACAACATCGAAGAATAGAATCAATACCACGGCGGTACAAAGTATCACTGATGATTAGATAATACTTTTCATGGTGGCGTATTCGACGACGGTTGTCTGGCGAGAGTTGGGGGATGAAACATTGGGTCTGAAGATATAAAGTGATATCTCCATACCACGGATCAGACATGTTGATGAGGAACAATGATTCATTCGGAAGAGAATCATTGGGCTCAAAATCGACATCATCCCGGGGAAGATCACAGATCAGCTCGACAAACACCAAAGATTTTTTAGACTTAGCCTTTTCAAATAGGAGATTAGATTCCTGCAGTATCACGATCCAGCATGAATACTTGCCCCCAAGCACCTGATGTGTCAAAACATGGTACATGGGGTTCGAATCGGCGATGATGATGGTGGTGCGAAGCAAGATGTAATGTTAAAACTTTTGGACGACAATGACTGCCGCGAGAGCGAGCTTCTCGACATGTGAATAACGAGTTTCAGAGTCAATAAGACCCTTACTTAGGTAGTAGATCACATGCTTCTGGGCATTGTTGTCTTCTTGTACCAAGACCATGGCGATCGTGGTAGTAGAAGCAGCAAGATAAAGGATATAATCCTTGTAGTAATTGGGAGGTTGGAGCACAGGGGAGTGCGTGATAGCATGCTTGATACTATCGAAAGATTGTTGTGCTTGGTTGTCCCAAATGAACGAGACGTGTTTCTTAAGTAGTCTCATGTAGCCATGCATCTTTTGCGCGAAATTACAGACAAAATTCCTTAAATAAGTTGTCTTCCCTTGCAAACTTTGAAGTTCCATGATGTTAGTGGGAGGTGGGAGAGCAATGATGGCTTCCACCTTTAGGGGATCAATGTGGATCCCATCTTTCGAGACTATGAAACCAAGGAGGCGTCTAGACTTGACACAGAATATGCACTTGTGAGGTTAGGCAGATGTTATACCGCTTGGATCTGAGGAATACCGCCATCAGATGGTCAATGTGGTACTCGCGTTGCCATGAATGGGCAGGTAGATTGTCCAAGTAAGGTTCCACAAATTCCTTCACGTCGTGAAAGGCGTACGACATGGCCCGCTGGAATGTGGCACCAACATTTTTAAGGCCAAAAGGGAGCTTGCGATAAGCAAACGTACCCAAAGGATAGATGAAAGCTATCTTATGTTGATCAGCCGAGTGGATCTCAATTTGGTTGTAGCCGGAAAAGCCATCCATGAATGAAAAGATGATGCTTCCCCCACAATTGTCAATGATCTGTTCGATAAAGGGAGTCGGGTAATTAGCCTTAGGACAATCCTTGTTGAGATCCTGATAATCGATGCAGACATGAACGATACCCTGCTTTTTAGCTACAGGGACGATGTTTGAGACCCATTCTGTCAATGGGACAGGGTAAATAAAATCAGCTTTCAAGAGCTTTTCATTCTCTGCCTTGATTGTCGTAGTCTTTCGGGGGTACACCGGTCGCAACTTTTGTCGGACTGGTTTAGCGTCAGGATAGGTTTGAATCATGTGCGAAACAATAGCGGGGTATATCCCGGGCATCTCCTCGTAAGTCCAAGCAAACACGTCTCAAAATTGCTTGAACAAGGCCGTGAACGTTGTAATCTCTTCAGGGGAACACTTCTAGCCTAAACGAATGTGTTCCACTACACCAGGAGTAATCGATATGTCGACCAAAATGGTAGGCTCAATGTTGGCCAGGTTGCCTTCAGAGTCCATTTGACACGTGAGTATCAAGGACTGAGAGAAAGGGTAGACATCCGGTGTAAAGATGGTGCTAATGCTATTCTCCACAGTATCCAATGAAGGAAGGAAAGACGAACGATGATGGAGGTCTTCCCACGGAGGGTCATCCGCGCTCATGATTTCCATAATGGACTTGTCAGAATGAAAAGTCCGGAGTAGAGGATCGGGTAGGGATGATGTCCGTTGTAGAGAACAGGAGGTGGAGGCCACAGCTAAGTGGTCCTTCGGGGCTGACTGGATAGCCTCGTAAGTGAGTTTAGCGGGTGAAAGAAGCATAGTATCTCCAATCAGGTGTGTGGTGGCTTCGTCAGATACAAGCCATTGATCAGTAGAGTTGGGGATAGATGAAATCCGAGAGGAGATCATGTTCACCGTGGCAACATAATTTGGGGATCCGAGGTTGGAAAAACGCCCATAAGAGATTAGTCCTTGATGAGGCCAACCCCCACGCTCTCATAAGGATGTGAAGATTGTCCAAGTAATGGAACATTATCTCCCGGATGATTAGCGGTGTTAGGTGTACAGAAATCCAGTTGGTCGACAGTAACAATTCGGCCTTGATAAGAGAATTGTACTATGAGGAAGACAGATGATGAGACCGTGGTCATGGCATAAAACCAATTACAACCAAGCATAATGTTGTAATCTACCAGGGCAGCGACCACTTCCACGTTAATGGTTGTGGTCTTGCCCCCCAAATCGACTGCTAGAGCTTGTAAAATCCCATGAGGTTGAAATCCACGCCCGTCGAATGCTTTCAAGGTGGTAGGAGAACGGTTCAACTTGGGAGAGCCAATGGCTCTCCAACATGAGATCGACATGATTGAAGTAGAGGCACCTTCATCCAAGACGGTACGATGGATTGTCTTCCCAACAATGTTTGTGGCAACTTGAAATGCCAACTGATGGGAAAGCCTCGGTTTAAAGTATTCTAGCCAGAACATAATGGTATCCGAAGAATCCGGATCAACCACGTCGATGGCAGCGAGGAGAGTCTTGCGTTGGTTAGGACAATTCTGCAAGACCTCAAGCATCGACATAGCACAAGGAGCTTGTGCCAGGTCCTCTACAATATTGTAGTTTTGAGCGGCCCGAGCATTGGGATTGAAAACAAATTTTCTAATCGTGCTCTTGGGCGGATGGAACACTGACTCTAAAGAGGGATTCTCAATGGTGAGAGAATCATGCGGTACGGTGACGTCGAGAATCAAAGTGGAAGCTTTTTCAGTATTACTTCCAACGGGTTCCTTCGGCGGGACAGAGTCATACGAACGATAATGGGTGTTCAAGTTGACGGTCTCACTACGCATCATGAGAACATGCACGGTGGAGGATGCTTCTCCTTGGGAAGGAGAGGTGTGTGCGATGAGTTGTTGGTTTTGAGTGGGGAAGGGATCGTTGAGAATTGCGGTGGTAGAGTTTCCCTTAAGAAACTTCTGAACTTCATATCGGTGGGGACATTCTTTTGAGAAATGGTCTCCACCACACAGCAAACAAGGATACTTTAACTTCCTCTTTTGTTTGGTGTCTTCCTGAGTGGGCTTGGGATCCTGTTGGTTAGAAGATTTCTTAGGTTCCCCTTTGTTCTTCTTCTTACCACCGAAATTCTGAGATGATGTTGATTGCACAGAATTCAGCTCTTCAGTGGAGGCAGGAGTGGTGGACTTGGTAGTGCTGTTTCCAGCCTGTGGTGGTGATGGAGAAGAACCTTGGGGGTTCGACGAGCCACCAGTTGTAATAGAAGGATGGGAGGCAAGGGAACCAATGATGCCATCATCTTGTGGTCCCTTGGGTGGTTTCGCGGGATCATTTGCAGGGCGAGGTGCGTTAGGAACAATTTCATATAATGTGCCGGATTGAGCATAGACCAAGTCTAAGTAATGGGCACGGGAAATAGCCTGTTCCTCAGTGACGACCCCTCCCATAGCTACGTCTCGAGCTACAACATGTAAAAGTGAATTTGTGAACCAGTCAGCTAAGAGTTGGTCCCGAATATGAGCCTTAATAAGACGTCGTCTTCGCCGCCATTCATGATTATGATCGAAAATATGAGTGGCAGTGTTCAGGCGAAGGGAGGTCAATAAGTCCATACCAGACTCATAGTGAATGGGCAACTTGAAGTGGGTCAAAAACAACATAGCAAGAGATCGAAAATCGGGAAAAGAATTGGGTGGTAGCTCAATGTACCACTTGGCAGCTGGGCCGGTGAGAGTCCGTTGAAATAACCTAAGACGGATCGAGTCGTCCATCAAGGAGTTGGATGAACACCATAGATGGTATGTCATCACATGGTTTTTAGGATCCTCACCAGGCTTGCCATCAAATTTGGGGATATCTGATGGTAACTTAACCGGAATGGGCGGCTAGTTATGCCCATGGAAAATGGGATCATTCGTCAGATGAGATAGGTCGGGTAAGTCCAAAGTAGTTAGAAAGGGCAGCTGTTGGTTCAGCTGCGGATACTGATAGTACTGATAAGGCATGTATGGATCGGTAGGACCTTGAATCGACTGATTGTAGGGTGTTCCCGGATGAAACTGACTGTAAGGGGGTGTGCCGCTTGGACCGTAAGTAGGTCCACCACCATAAAAAGGTGGTCCATTACCATAATAAGGTGGCCCGTTACCTTAAGGTGGGGTCCCTCCTCTGCCGCCGGGAGGGGGTGGGCCGCCTCCAAATGGTGGGGGTCCGCCACTACCGCCGGGATAGGATGGGCCTCCACTGCCTCCGCCAGGAAGAGGTGGTGGTCCACCGCCGCCGTTGGAATAGGGTGGGCCTCCATCGTCTCCGCCGGGAGGGGGTGGTGGTCCAACGCCACTGCCGAAAGGGTAAGGGCCTCCTCCCCCACCTCCACCATAGTAGGGTGGTCCTCCACCACCACCACCAGGATGGGATGGTCCTCCACTACCCGGGGGGGTGGTCCTCTGCCTCCGCCTGAAGGGGGAGGGCCTCCACCTCCGCCGCCAGGGTTGGTGGGCCATGATAGCCAGAATGAGGTGGTCCTCTGCCATAAGGTAGAGGTCCACCTCCTTCGGGGTTGTGTGGGGGCCCGCCGCCTACAATGGGAGGTGGGGGTGGACCAAATGGGGGTGGTGGGACTTGAGGGACTGTAGGTGGGGGTCCATGTTGTAAAACATTTTGCTGTCCCCATAGAGTGTATGGATTTTCGAGATAGGGTACCCCGTAGAGTGCGTTTCCGGGATTGAGTTGTCCCGACACAAGGTTAAGATAATCTGGATACGCTTGACTCCATGGTGGTTGAATGACATTGGATGGTGCCCCAACATGAGATAATCCTGTAGTGGAAGGTCCGAGAGGTAGGGAATTTCCGACGGAAGGACCGATGGGAACTCCTCCTCCAGTATTATGGTTAAGAGACGGGGGTTTCCCCCTAGCAACAACTTGCTGACCACTAAGTAAAGGTTGACCCAACGTAGGTTTTTGATTATCTACCGTAGGATTAACATTACCGGTAAGGAAGGTAGGGGGTAAAGAGTATTCTCCCCGAGAGTTTTGAGGTGGGGAAGGAATGGGTAATGTAACTATAATAGTAACAGGTGTGTTGGACTGTTGTCCTTCAACAGGTTGAGTCATTGGAGGTATAGAATTGGTCTCTTGTCTAAGGGGTGTATGTGCAGGAGTTGAGGGTTGAACAGATTCATAAGTGGTCACATGTTGTGTGGATGATTCCAGTGAATCATAATGATAAATAACGATTGTGATAAGGAGGTAATGTTGGGTCTTCAACCCTTCGTAGAAGAATTTGTCTTCGAAACTCCTCACCCATAGCACACAATCGAGTCAATTGTTCACGATAAGGTGCTAGAGGGTCGTCGGGAGTAGCCCAACTAGGTGGGGATGCAACGGCAAAATGAGCCATTGGGTGGCCTAGAGATGATGTCCAATAAGCTGTAGCTGGACTAACAGTTGCTGCAAGGTCGTCCTAGGGTGGATTTAGCCATTCCACCGAGCCAGGCTCTCCTGGTAAAACATAAGGTAGGTCTTGTGAAGTGGAAGTTTGCACCTCTTCACCCTATGGGGGGTTGGAGGCAGGTGAATCTGGAGGGAATATATGTGCTCCAATATTCAAAGTAGGGTTTTCGACTTCAGGTGACACGATCGTGTCTTGTGGGTCCATTCTTACCCTCGAAATTGCCTCCTGGTTAAGGGGATATTCGGGCAGTAAGTTCTGAATCCTACGGGACCTTCTCCAAGGAAAGTTAGCCAAAGTGACTGAAACAAAAGTTTCTCCTAGGGTAAGCTAAACAAAAGAAAAGCAGTCCAGAAAAAATCCTACACAAACTAAGGCCACAAGCAAACTTATGTGATAGGAGTGGATTCAAAAGTCTGGAACCTCACAGGATTATCAAGGCTTCGCAAATCGCTATATACCATAGGGTCCAATAGTAAAATGCGACAAGGAGGATTGGGACCATACCCTTTCCTGAATACCCGACTACCTGGACAGTACGTGCATAGTAATCTCCCCGAGTGCTGTTCTCGGTGTATTGCTCTGCCAAGACGACCAAATGGTTAACTCAGTTGGTTTCAGGAATCCTAATGGTGTCTCTCGATATATGCAAGGTATGTGGGAGCTCAAATCCATAGTGGTGCTGTCTAATGCACAACCGTATGGCACGAGACCTTCCTATATACTATCGAGTACGTGAAACATCTTTCTATATACACCAAGTACATGAAACACCTTTCGATATACGCCAAGTACGTGAAGTACTTGGTGGGTACATGAAAGAGATTCGATATACCTGGTGGGTACGTGAAAGAGATTCAATATACCGATGAGTACGTGGAAGACTACAATACCCCCGGAATACAGTGCTGGAAAGTAACGACAGTTGCCACGTTTTACGACGCCGGAACACGTCTCTAACTTAACACACAAGTTACTAAAGATTTTACCCTAGTTCTACCATTAATTTATCTGGTCGGTTAGGTGAATGCATGAGGTGAGTACATAAATGTAAACATAATGCAGGCCCTAACTACATGCAAAAATGTACTTTTCGTTTGATGAACTCTATATATGGGAGGGAAAAATTTATTTCCAAGTAATTTCACCAAAGCAACACAATCCCAAAATCTACCAAATTTGATAAAAAATACTCTTTTCGCTTTTTCCGTTTTTCCAAGCAAAACTAAAAAAATCATCAAGCATGAAAACCAAATCCAAACATTTTCTTTTGTCTTTTCGAATCAAAACTTTAACAAATGAAAAGAGAGAAATTTCCTATCTAAAGCACTCTAGCTTTTCAAATTCACTATAATGGCTTAAAAGCATAAAAAATCAAGAATGCATACAATCTCTCCAAACATGGAATCACTTTTGTAAAAAAATTGATCTCACTCGAATTTTTCAAGAAAATGAATGATTCATAATTCCCGAAAAGCACAAATGATTAATTCTTTCTCTCAAACTTTTCCAAAAGACTAATAAATGACCAATTCCAATGCATGAAGCAATTTCTACAATAATTTTCAAATGTGCTTGAAAACAGTAAAAATGATGCACCTTTAATTTTCCAATGACATGCCAAGATTACAACTTGATAACAATGATATTTTTAAGCACAAAAAATGAAAAGAAAGTTGATTTGTACCACTCTAAACACTCAGGAAATTCTCAGAAAATGACAAGCACTCATATGGACTGAAAACACTTCAAAACTCTCGAAACATTCAATCAAACAACTGAAATGCAAACAAAGCTAAATGACATGTGCAAAGGAAGTATGGGATCTAAGCCAATGGAAGGAATAGATTAGGTGAGGAGAGTAGGGAAAACAAGGCCAAGCAGATGAAGATGGGGGAAACCAAGGTGTCCACCATTACCAAACTTAGGCTTGTCAAAATGGGACCCAATACAAGTCCACACAAAATCCAAACACTTTCAGCACATAAATAAAAAAGAAGTCTCTGACTGGATCTTACAGCACAGAGAGGGTTTGCAAACCAAATCAAAACTCAAATAAAAAATGGAGGGGGGATGCCCTTATACCAATTTTAATAGATCGGCGCAGTATGTGTTCATACACAGAGCGACCGTCGCAGGTCACCAGTACGGGTATTGTGACGATGTCGCAGAACACCAGTGGTAAGGTTGCGAACCCAGAAGACAGAGAACATAGATCAAATCAATGCTTTGGTTCCACTGCCCAGGTGCGACGGGCGAGATCCAAACTCAAGGATCAACAAATATCCAAGAAATGAGCAACAAAATGGTTTAAAAATTGCGAGTACAGACTCGCAGGAGGACTATAGACTCTTCAAAGTGAATATCTGATGGTGAAAAAGACTCAGGAGACAAATTAGATGGCTTGCAAAAGAAATCAACTGAAAATGGAATTCAAATTGAAAACTAAAACAATGTACTCCCCAGTATGGTTTCCATATTTGTTTGACGGACAATCTACCAAGAGCGGACTCGAGGCCTGATCTCCCTAGCTGAATGTAAGTCTAGAACAACTAGGACATAATATAGAATACTTTCCTAGATCTAATTAGAGATCGAGTAGATAGATGCTTTACCTTTCATATCGTTGATCCTTTCTCCTTGATGTTTGCTCCAAGCTTGATGGTCTTCAGATCTCAGCTGCAAAACCTGTCAAGGCAACACAGAAACAAAACAAGTAGTAAAATGCACCTAAACAATAATAGATCTAAGTAAGCAGTTAAGCAGGCAAACTACACAAAACATCGTCAATGCAATGAGATTTGGTGGAAAGCATTTATATTACTGTATAAAAAGGGAAAGTACATAGAAGGAAGTGATTACAACCAATGACTTAACGTGGCAATCCTTCTTCTATCAAGCCAATGCCAAATCCTCCAAAGGGATGATGGATCTCTCAAGGGATGAGTAGAGATCTCTCTTAAGCTAATTTCACCAGCATATAGATACTATAGACTTCCTCCCTTTGGAATGGGAATGAGCTTCACTTATATAGGACTAAGAGGATAGGATAGGTTGAGATATGGTAGGAGAGAGATAGGGATCTCACCAAAGGGCTAGGGGACCGAATGCCAGCTCCCCTATAGGCTAGGGATAGGGATCCAAATCACTCTCCTTCGAGAATGGGCTCGAAGATGCTCTTTTATCCAACTAACTGACATTGTCGCAGGCTGCATCAGGACAACCTACGACGTCGCAGGCTGCACAAGGGTGAACTGCGACGACCTTGGAAAATAGGTCAGTTAAGCCCTCCAGTCATGGGAAAATTCAGGGATGTTTACACTGAGTCTCAGGGTAGCAATATTTAGGTGTAACATCCATCTGAACATAAAGGTGAAAATAAAAGAACTTCAATCATTTGCTGCTGCTACTGCTAACCCCCAAAATTCTCCTCAGGCATCTCTTCTAACCCGAAAATCAGAGCTCCCTTTACATCCAAATCTTCACACTCATTCACATCTTCAAAATAAAAACCGTCTTCTATTTATACTTTTCTACCCCCATAAAATCAACAAGGCCAACATGTCCCTTTTTTTATTTTATTATTCAAATGATTAAATAAATAAAAATTGATTTATTTAATATGGCCAATCCTTTAATCAAGGAAATAACCAACCAAGCGATGTCATTTTCATTTTTAACCTTAAATAGTGGCTATCCTTTACCCACATGATTTTGTGCCACGTCATTTATTTTTAACCTTGAATATTTAAATAAATCCAAATAAGATTTACTAAAGGTATCCAACCTCATCATGCCCTTATTATCCTCTTCAATGTCCACATTATCTTCTATTCCACATCATCAACCCGCCCTTCCAAATATCTTATTGATTAAATAAATCAAAACAAAATAAGGCCATCTTCATCTCACATATCTCTATCAATTATCCTTCTTCCAGAATGCCCGCATGTCTTCCTTGAAATTCCCGCAAGGGGCCTTCATTTATGCCCGCATAAGCCAAATGTATGATGCCAGCAAGGGCCTTAAACATGCCCACAATTGCCTTCTAGAAATGCCCGCAGCTGACCTATGTTATGCCCGCAAGGCCTCATGAAAATTCCCGCAAGGGTCTACTTGAAATGCCCGCAAGGGATTTCAAACATGCTTGCATTAGCCTCCTTAGGATTCCCGCAAATGCCCTCATGCTCCTACAACAAATGCTCGCAAGGGATTATAAAAAATGCCTACAAGGGCTATTTTAATATGCCCGCACAAGCTTCATAAATATGCCTGCATCCTCTTGAAAATATGCCCGCAGGATCCTCTATATATGCCCACAGGTGACCTTTTCAGATGCCCGCACAGGGCCTATTAATTATGCCCGCAATTAACCTTTGGAAATGCCCGCACTGCCTTTTAAGATATGCCCGCAAGAACATCAAAATTCCCACATGATGTCCTAGATAAAATGCCCGTAGAGGGCCTTTTCTTGCCTTGTTGTGATGCTCGCATGGGCCTTCAATTATGCCTGCAAAACCCTTTATAAATTCCCACAGGGTGCTTTATAGGATGCCCTCAAGGACTCCTAGTTATGCCCGCATGAGTCCTCCATCATCCTTTGAACTTTATTGCCATATCTTTGTCGTTTCCATGTCCTCCACCTTGCCATCATCTTCCATGTCAACATATGTGTTCTTCATGTCATTGTCCTTTGCCTTATTGTCCTTGTCCGCCATGTCATGCATGCTTGCCACTTGTCATCTCCATTGTCATGTCCTCTAACATCCAATGCCATGTCTTTTTTCCATGTCATTAACTTAACCTTTGTCATGTCCTCCACTCATTGTCCTTTGTCATTAATGTATTGTCATTAATGACAATCATATTCATCAAAGAATGAGCGTTTGACACGTGCATAAGTTTTCTAAAATCTTGAGTGACCCACGAAAGGAGATGAATGGAACTCTGTTAATATTGTGTATTTTAAGGCATATTTATGTACCAAAAAAAGATGACCTTTATATCACAATGTATTTTGCTGCCAAGTGTAACCTTGGGGAGCGTTGGGATCCTCTTGGAGGTGCTTGATGAGTTCAGATGTAGCAACATTTTTTGTCCATTCTTGTTGTGCTTCCTCCAACCATTCAGGTATTGGAGAGGATAAGGCAAAGAGTGATCTCTCTTCCTTGTGTTTCCTTAAGAAGGGATTTGCCACAACATTGTTTTTTCCCTTTTTGTAGATGATCTCATAATGGTAGCCAATCATTTTGGTGACCCATTTATATTATTATGGGGATGACAACCTTTGATCCAAAAAATACTTTAGGCTATCATGATTTTTCTTGATATAGAAGCGTCACCCTATGAGATATGGTCACCATGTGTCAATTGCATGTAGGATATCCATCATTTCTTTCTCATAGGTATACTTCCCTAAGTTCTTGTCACATAACTGCTTATTTGTGAATCCTAAGGGTCTTCCTTCTTGCATTAAAACCACACCCAATCCTTTTCCAAAGGCATCACCATCCAATACAAAAGTATTAGTAAAATGAGGCATAGCTAAGACTGGTGCGGTGCACATGGATTGCTTTAGAACTGAGAATGCTTATTTTTCCACTTCGTTCCATGCAAAGGCATTTTTCTTGAGCAAGGTTGTCAATGGGGCTGCAAGTTTACCATATTTCTCCACCAACTACTTTTAGTAGTCGATAATGCCTAAAAACCCATATAAGCTCTTTAATATGTTAAGGCGGATCCATTCTTGCATTGTTGCAATCTTCCTGGGTCCACTTCCACCCCATCTTGTCCAACAATGTGACTCAAGTATTCGACCTTTGAAACCCCAAAATCACATTTGGAGCATTTGATGAATAACTAATGGTCCTGTTGATGCCCCGAAGATCGGAGCATCAAGCAGAAAGGGATTCTCCCCGGTAGACTATCCCAATTAGATTGTCCACTGTTTGGTATGGGGAATCCGTCCGGTTAGCGGTTCCGGCTACCGTTAGATTTGGAGATTTGCTTCAATTACACCGGTTATGGCTCGATCCACCATTCTTTTTGGTTTTATGGTTAAAATGATATGCAAGTGCCTAAGATAACTTAATCTAAATGCAGAACTTGAAACAAATCTGTGTCTAAAACTGAAATAAATCTAATCTATCCCTGCAAGGAGCAAAACTATAAGTATGAGTAATGTGCTGAAAGAAGCATATGAAGATCAACAGATAACCATTAAATCATAAAGATACATCCACAGCAAGAAAGGAAGAATATAAAAGATAGCTTTTAATACATGTGAAAGCAGTCTATTACTCATATGAGAGAAACATTATTGCACAGAGCATAGTAAAATCATTCATTGCATAGAAATAATTCGAATAGCAGATAAATATTTCACTATAATACATATAAATGTCACTAGAAGGATCCAACATACATCGTACACACATTCCCAGGCAAAATGCGTCCTCTCCAGGCTCTTATTAGACAAATTCACTTTCTGGGAGCAAGTGCAAAATAGTTCGTACAAGCTTCAGAAAATTCCTTTCCCTGCCAAAAGTCCTTAACACTATTCCCTAAGCCTCTATTTATATCTTTACAAAATGCCTCTTGGACTACCACCTGGCTTTTACACTTGTCCTTTAAAGGTTTTTTCCAGAAATAAAGAATTCGTGGTCCTTTTCCCATAATAGAAATTTTCTCAAAAATAGAAAAGGACAGTTGTCCTAGTGACTCTACGCTCTAAACACAGGGAAAGCAAATCAAACTAAGAACAATGCATTATGACTAGCGTGTTCATCCTTGGGGTGGTGCTTGTGCTGGGAATGAAGTGCTTGTGCTGGCTGCTACTGCTTTCTTTTCCTCTTCTGCAATATAACTGAACCAGATACCAGTGTCCCTGACAACCACATTTGCTGGTGAAGGGAGAAAGATCTTCTGGGAAGTCACATGCTTACCAAGCTCTGCTTCAATACCATGAATTTCTGCAATTGCTGCTTGGTGGATCTCTTTAAGCAAATGACTGTATAATGATGACAACCCAATATAGTGATGGAGATCATCAGTGGCCAGGACATCAATCTTCTTTACATATTCTATTTGAATCCCCAACTCTTCCTTCAAGTCGGACAAACGCTGCTATTTGCTTGGAAACCCCTCGAGGGACTGAGGAAAAATTAGCTTGCATTTTTCATGCACTTCATGGATCTTTTGATACAGGCTGTTACCTTTCTCAATTGTTCCCTGGATCTTAGCCATCATCTTGAGGCCACAATTCCTTCAAAACTCCATAAGGGCTACATCTTACTTAAAATCATCTACAGATTTGAATGGGAGATGCTTAGGGAAATCAACCTTCCCTTCTCTCCATTCCATCTGGCTCAGGATGTTTGCTTTAACCCGAGTGTATTTGCCTTTAAGCCTAATGGCTTATGCATTGACTTCTTTCAACCTAACCATCATGGTCTTGAGCCTGCACACCTCCTCAGTAATCAGCTCCTGTGTGGTGTGCATTTGTCTCAAAATGTCACAGGACTGCTCATGAAAGGGAGACATATCTATTGCTCTACTTTTTGCCTACTCTAACTGCTCAACCATTGCCTGCTTATCTGCTTCTAGACAAAAAACTCTAGCTTCAGAATCATTCTTTTCCGCTTCTAGAACCATCATCTAGATTGCCAGGTGCTCCTTTTCTTCTTCTAGATGGCGATACTTATCTGACAACTCCTTGTCATCAGCAGATAGGCGATTATATTTATTCACTACAAGATCCCTGTAAGCCTGCTCATTAGCCACAATATGTTGCAGCATGCGAGCTCTCCTCTTTGTTGACTCAAATTCTTTGACCATATCGATCACATTATCCTTTGTTGCTTTTGCTGCTGACACAACGGCGGATGCCATGGCTATGGGAGCCTTATTTGTATTTTGCATAACTGTGGTCTCCCCTTGGGTGACAATATCTGCTTGGAAGTCTCTTTATCCTCTCTTCCGACTTCAAGACCACCGCCTTCCTCTTCTTATAATACACAAATTCATCCCATCGGGACACAGTGTGATCTTTGGATGGGGTGTAAGGGATGATCGGGAGATCTCTTACATGGAATTTTGTCCCCATGGGTGGGGTCTGCACTACCTGAGATGGGTCTATTTCCATATCTTGGGTGCCGGAGCCACCCGCCTGGGCATCTTCATTGTTCTTAATCTCTTCTTCCGCTTGTTCCTCTTCAGCTTTACGCTTTCTTTCTTCTTCTTCAACTCGCTGCTGAATTTCAATTGCCTCCCTCTGTTCTCGTTCCTCTGCTTCCTTCTGTTGTCTTGCTTCTTTAGCTTCTCTCTACAATCTTGCTTCTTCAACTTCCTGTTGCAGTCTTGCTTCCTCTTTCAATCTTTGTTCTTCATGGGCCAGGGCCTCAGCTACCTCCCTTTCTTTCTTCAAACTGGCTTCTCGGGCTGTGGCAGAGCTAGAGCTAGCTCCACTACCGTGATGACAAATCTATAACTCAGTCATGTTGCTGATGCCCCTGAACACTTCTTCCTCTGCATCATAGTAATGGGCATACTCAAAATGAGCATAAAACTCTTTGCAATGCTCCGCAACCTTGCTCCGCCTGCTATTTCTATGGAAGATTGCCTCACCGAAGTGAAAAGCTTTCAACTCCTGGATGAACTCTTCGGCTGCTGCAACCCCTGAGAATTTATAGGCTCCTATACAGAAAGGAAAAGGAGGGAAAGAATCCTTGTGTTGCTTATTAAGAACTCCCCCTATTCCATCAAGGAAAAATTGCTTGACTGATTCTTTCAGGACTACATAATCAGTGGCGTATTTCGGTAGGATGTATGGTGGCTCAGTGCCTCCGAACATCCTGATATAGGTGCCCTCTTCTGAGAAGTAGAAATATTTGTAACCTTCCATGACCTTCATGGCGTTCTCTGAAAGGCAATTGGGCTCTTCATTGAACATCTGCTGATACAGAGGCATAATGAACTCTTCACAGATGAGCTTATAGTGTGCTCTGTAATTTTGAGCCCATAGTAGTTTATAAGCAGTGTATACTTGGGTGTTGACCTGATCCCATGAGCAACCTAACCTGGGGAAAGGGAGATTTTCCAAGATACAATCAATGAGGTATGAAGCCATGTAAAACTCTGACTTTTTCAGGGCCAAACCTTCCTTAGCTGTGGCCACAATGGATGCTAAACTATCTGAGAGGATAGTAGCCCAATCAAACACAGTCCCCTTAAATGCTATGGCCTCGATTACGGGGGCCCATTGTATCCTGTATACGGTCCCATCGGGCATGCCGAAAATTATGCTTAGCATAAGGGCAATCAACCTGAAAGGAGGCCTTAGGCTCTGAACGTCATACTCATCATTGTCCCTTTTCCTCAGCTGTTTTCCCGTGATTAACAGCCTCTTAGCTATTTCGAAGTTATTCATCTGTCCCAACCATTCATCGTTCAATGCCTGCTGGGGACGTGAGAATATGTAGGCTGCTGCAATATAAGCTGGATGGAATGAAGCAAATGGCTTTCCCTTTCTGTCATGCAACACTCTTGTTTGTGGGTTGGCATGTTCCAATATCCACCCGATCACTTCAGAGCACAGGAACAATTCAGGGCGAGTAGAAGCCCTAGCTATGTCGGAAGTTCTAATGTTGAGGTAGATTTGCTCCTCTTCTAATAACACGTCTGGGATATCTTGGTCCCTGATCATTCGGTAAAAATTTCCCCACCGGACCGCGGGAGGATCACTGGTGGTACACTTAGTGTCTTGAAAAAGAGTTTCAGTCCTTGGATGCACTGGCTCTGGCTCCATCATTTTAGCTTTCTTTCTACCACCTATTGGCATCGTGGCTTATCCCTGTCAGCAACCATATGTGAATGAATATAAAATGGTAACACATTATGAGAGTGTAACATAGAGCAAGACAGTTTTAGCATGCTGATGATAAATATAAATGAATTATAAAGCCACATGCTGGGGAAGTAAACCAAACATAGATTATCCAAGGAAACAAATATGGTCATTAAACTTGATTGTTATAGGGAGGAAAAGTAACATTTTGAGGTGCTTCCGAAAAAGGTGACGCATAAAACTTATTTCCCTCCTCTCTCTTTAAGATAAGATTCCCTAAATTATAGGTGCTTCTAATGGATAAAGCGCGAATGGTGGGCTAGCTTGGTTTGGGAAAACATATGAGGAAACTAAAAACATATAACGAAACCGTTTTCAACAATCGGTATCTGAGCCAAACAAGCGAGCGGTTGAGTATCCCAACCGGCTATTACTGATGCTGCTTCTTGTTCGATAGTATTTTGAGAAGCGGCATGTAGCCGACATAAAAACTTGGATTTGAGTATATCTGGGTAGGAGCACGACAGAAATGCGGCCGGTGGAACTAACCAAGTTCGAACGACTCAGAGAAAAAGGGCCAACTAGGAATGACTAGCATGGTTATGACTCCTAGCTGTTAGCAATGAGAATTTAATGGGGCTACAATGGCTGCAAAGATTTATGAATAGTCTTCTACAAATGCCCACAAGCCATGTAATAAGACAAAGAATGGCCGAGGAAGCCTCGACGTATAGATAAGACAAGATTAATGGTTTAAGCACCTACCTGGCAGTGAAATAACGGTGAAAACGGGGTCGGTTCAGCGATAAGTGAGCTGAGATGGAGTGAAATGATTCGAGCGGCTTCGAACGACATTCTCCGAATCCAAAACTATCAATGGGGACAATAAAGCCCCACCGCCCTTATATAAAGCTTAATACGTGCGGGCATTTAATTGGGTAGGTGGTGACATTAAAACGGGATTTATTATTCATACGGCGCGGTCTTTTCAAACTTGTTTGGCATTTAAGCATGACCGTCAATTGCGGCAAGGACCCGTGAGTTTCGTCTGCAGTTGCGGCCAGAACTCATGAGTTCCTCTCGAAGAGTAGGAGACTTGGCGAGGCATTCGCTTATTGCAGGAGAGATGCGAAAGACGCTCCTCTTTAGCGGAAAGGTTTGGCAAGTTGTTCCAGAGTCGTAGAGCTAAAAGACGTTTGCAGTGCAAGTTCGTGAGTTATCTCGACGTTTTGGGAGGACTTTGCAAGTTCTTCCGAAATTGACTCTCCCGAAATTTTATCGCGGCATAATTTATTGAGTTGTTCCGCTGTTGCGAAAAGACTCGGTAAGTTCTTCCGCAAATGACGAAGGATTTTGGTAAGTCTTTTCCGCAAAGTGGATGGCCCGGGGACTTGGTGAGAGGGTGCCCATTGCGGAAAAACTTTACAAGTGTTTCCGCCATTTCGGGAGAGAAATTTGAGTTCTTCCGAAGTCTAAATAACATGTAAGTGCTTTCGCTGTTTCGGGGAGAAAATTTAAGTATTTCCGTAGTTGCGGGTGAACATCCCAAGTTCTTCCATCGTTTTGGGAGAGAAATTTGAGTTCTTCCGTAGTTTCGGGAAAGAATCGTGAGTTTTGACTTAGAAGAAAAACTTCAATTTTAAAATAGATTCCCCAGTTGAAACAAAACTAAGTTCTTTCAAAGGAGACTTAACTCTTTTAGGATGACTTTCTAGGAAAATGAAAGGAGGGGCCCCAATATCTACAAAATTTTGGGGGGGATGTTGCTGCAACAACAGGTCCCAAGTAGTTATAAGGCTTTATCAACATGTTGTACATTGGTAGCCCAAGTTTTACTATAAATCAAAATGTCATCAAAGACAACCAATACAAAATCACAAAGATATGGCCTCAAAATTTGATTTATGAGGCTTTGAAAAGTAGAGGGGGCATTACAAAGTCTAAAGGGAATTACAAAGAACTCATAATGGCCTTCATGTGTCCAAAAAGTTGTCTTTGGAATGTCAACCTCTTTCATCTTGATTTGGTGGTATCCTGAACGAAGGTCATGTTTGGTGAAAAATTTAGCACCATGGAGTTCATCTAGAAGATCATCAATGACTGGGATGGGAAATTTATCCTTTATTTTTAACTTGTTGAGCTCCCAAAAATCAGGACACATATACCCCTCTCCTTTTTTAAAGGCCATGATCACTGAGGAATAATATGGGCTAGTGCTGGGACAAATGGCTCCTGCCTCCAACAGCTCCTGAATGATCTTTTTAGTTTCATTCTTTTGTGCAAATTGGTGCCTATATGGTCGTATATTTGGTGTTTGAATTCCTGGAATTAAGGAATACCATGATCATGCTCGCCTCTATATGTGGGTAAACCCTTCAATGTCTTAAAGACCTGTTGATGTTTGTCCAAAACCCTTTGTAAGTCAGGTTGGATTTTTGGTGCAATGTTATCTAGAGCTTGGATGGCATGGATATGAGAAATAATTATGTTGTCACATCCATAGTAGCAGGGATACCATGATGCAGATGAGCTTGTCAAAGACATGAGCGAGTCTTTTTTGATTAAGTATGTTCATGATGACGGCAGAGATATCTTTGCCGAGCTATCCAACATATTCAAAGCAATTATCTAGTACCCATTATAGTGAATTAGCCTTGCACGACCCCATTGAGAGGACTTGGTTGTATTCATGGTTCACTTAGAAGGTTAACAGGGCAATTGATATGCATATTTTCCCTTGACATAGTGGTTCTTCATGGCTATATCAGAGACAGGTACATGGATGAGCAAGTATATATTTGGAATTTTGGGTTTTATCGGTTGTCTCTATTATATATCTTAGTAGCTTTTGACTAGGAATTTAGTGGATAACAATGATGATTTCCTTTTGTTGACTTATTATAATGAGTAGTTGAATAGTCCTATGGTCAAGGCTTTTGTTTATGCTCACTAGTATTGCTTACCTTATACAAACTTGACCATGACCATGGCTATGTATGGTATCATGATTCACTATCTCCATCCATATAGTATCCTCCACCCTGTTTGATTTGATACCTGACTTATGACTTCGAATTTTGAAATTGAGGAATTTTCCCCCACTTTGACCTCTGTATTGGATAGACTCCATGTTGTTTTGTGTCTCAGATCTGAGTTGTGAAATATAAATTTCCAAATACTTGACCCTTTTGGGCCAAAGGAACTCGTCGGTGTTGGGTCTTGAGCCTAGGTGAGTTGGGTTTCTGAAGCCTTGACCCTTCTGGTTGGTTACCCCTGATGTTTGGTATTGATTGTGGATTATTCCCGCCATCTAACCCCATGCTTCACTGTTGAGCATTGGTTCTCATTGATGTCAACTAATGATGATGTCAAGTGTTTGACTGTCAACTAATGTCAATTGATTCAATATGATTCATTGATATCAATTGGTGTCAAAGTGGATACAATATTCCCGCAGAAGTATGAATAAGTATATGGAAGCCACTTTGAAGTAGTATATGCACAATATGTAGAAGAACATGAATACCAGAATTATATGCACAAATGGTGAAGGTGACAGGTATGAATGCAACTCTGGAGTATATATAGAAGTGCATTCAGTCTAAATTTGTGTGTCCAAAGATACATCATGCAAATCCATTTCAAGAAAGGAACAAAAGTAATGTATCCTACAACATTTGGTCCTTGCGCATAAATCAAGTCCACCAAGTCATACTCTCTCATGATAGAAATCAAAGGAGTTGGTTGGACAATAGTACATGCGCACAAGTAGCCAAGGAATTGGTTGAGCAAATGGTACGAGTGCGCAAGTTTGTTGAAGGAAGTATTTAGAATGCGCAAGCAAGCCTTAGCATTGCTTAGTTAATGGTTGGAAGTGTGCAAGCAGTTAATGGTTGGACAATCCTGAAAGCATGCAGGAATAGCCAATCAGAAAATGCTTTCAGTAAGTGGAACACACACAAGTTCCTAGAAGGGTATAGCGGTTGAAGACCATCTATGATAAAATTCCACATCTGAAAGTACAATAGGTGCACAAGTACCGCAAAGGATGAAAAGGAAAAATTCAAAGACCCACTTGGTAGTAGTTGGAGAATGCACAGTTTTCGCAAAGTATAAATACACCAAGGGAACATTACCCACAAGTCATAAACACATCAAGATGAAGTATAAGATTGTGCACATACCTTAAGACAATGGTACATCAAGAGTGCATTGGTACACCGCCAAGGTGTAAAGTCCCACTAAGTTGTGGATAACGAGGGCTCAAGACACATATCAGATGACACATAAACAACGAAGAAGATGATGCATGGCATATGCATAATCCGTGAAGTATGGAAGAAATAATTCCACGACCAACTTGCGAACATACAATCCGTGCAGGACATGTATAAATAGAGATGCAAGTTGGAGATTTGAAGTAAGCTTGATGGTGAGAGCATAAGAGCTTCGTATGAAAGTTTCAGTTTGATTTTCATGGCATCAATGGGCTCATGGATAGAACAAATGATCTAGCAAAGAGCCGAATGCACACATGCAACAGGATGAAGTTTTGATGGTGTGAAAAATGATGCTATAGATCTGTGACGGATGTGCAAGTACTAAAAGGAAGAAATACTGAAGTATGCGCAAGTGCTTGATGTTTCGAAGGACAATAATACGATCATCACATCGATAGTCACAGATGTTATAAAGACAAAAGCGCAGTTACAAAACCAAATTTTATCAGACAATGCGCATATGTCTAGCTTATGCATATGAGCAGAAGTGAAAGTTTGTAAAGTTGAGAAATCCATCTGATTCATAACGACATAACATAATTAGAATCCGATAAGCGCATCATGATGCAGATGATCTGAGACAAGTGTGTTAAACAGAATGGATAAATCATTTGATGCACATAACGCCACATATTATATGATAAACTGCAACACCTAATTAGAATGGACACATCAGAAAGTGCGTAGTTCCATCTATTACTAGTGCTTCATTTCAGAACAAAAAACTATCAATTGAAAGCACAGTATCAGTTGATCACAATAGTCACACAGAGTAGAATGTTGAGATAATAGAAACGCATACTGCAGTATCAACAAGCACACAGTACATGAAGTAAGTCATCAACGAAAGTGTGATTTAAGAGGAATGTGAAGTCAAGTGATGTATTCAACGCAATGACGGAGTATAGATTGCATATGAAGACGACGCACAACAGAATCATCAAAAAAATATCATAAGAGTGCACATAGTTGAAGTTCAGTAAGACAACAACATATATTGGACATCAGGGCAGTCAAATGGGGCAAGGAGACAGGGAGTTGAAGCTTCCTTCAGGTTGGTATCTATAAAAGAAAGAAGATAGGGGGTCGGTGCCTCCTTCCAGTTGGTGCCGGGGAAAACAAAGGGAGTGGAAGATTCTTTTAGGTTGGTGCCTGTAAAAATAGGGGATTGGTGATGGTAAAAACATGAAGTTGGTGCTTCCTTGAATGTATTCTTTATCATTATAAAGAAGCATATCTTGGTTTTCACCCGTTTGGGTTTCCACATAAAAATATTGTGTTATGTGTTGTCTATGTGGTGCATACATGTGGATGTTTATTTTCTGATGCATAACTGAAGATAAATATTAATTAAAGGATAATATGTTAAAGAAGGTAAAAACTGCTAATAACTGCGCTAATACTGATTCACCCCCCCTCTCAGTATTAAATCGATTCCAACATTCACTTTTGGGCCAGGAATACTCGTTGGTGTTGTGACATGAGCTAAGGATCGCTAGTTTCCCGGGCGGTGTCATCTAGAATTGAAACAAGTTGTCTTATCATCATTACATGCATCAGTATGATTTTCTATATCTAAAGAAATGCAAGCCAACAAGGATAATAAAAGTCAATGAAAAGGCCCTTGATGAAAGATGCAAATTGTTGTTCTTTTCAACACATGTAATATCATAAGAGGGTCGTGATATGAAAAAGGAAAAATGAAAGCAGATGTTCAATAGTTGAAAATTAAAACGACCGCTGGCCATTGTTATAAATGTAATGATTATTCCTCACGGAGCCCAAAAGGGCGTGGATGTGGGATGGAATAAGGGAATGTTAATTCTAAGAGTCCCCTAGAACCTAAAGATACAGTCAGTTGTGCACTTAGCATAATGGTTCTAGAAAATATCCTCATGGATCTTGAATCAAGCTTGGAAGTGAGTTATAGGACACTTGTTAGAGTTGAATGGATGTCTCCCACTCAACTTATTCCATTTGTGAGACACTTCCTTCCCCTAGTGTTATCTGTCATGTACATGTCACTATGGATCCCCTTTTGTCCATTTTTCTCTAAGAAATCACTATGTCAAAGTTATATAAGTCAATCTCACTAAGCCTTAGCCTTGGTTGCATCCACCTCACCCAACTTAGACACTTGGGTCAAATTTGTAAGTGAGCATATACATTGGAATTCTTGAAGGATTGTGAAGCTACTCTATGGTAACTCTAATTTTATTATGCTTGATCACTATTGTTTATGACACTTGTGTTTTAGTAGGCTACTAATATAGATAGTGGAGATTCATGTACCTTTTATACTTGCAGGATCAGTTCCTACGCAGCTCAGTCATTATTTTGGTTAGTTTTTTCCTAGTCAACATGTGGTCCTATGCGACTTTGGATCAAATGTTGCGATTTTGTGTTTTTGTCACCTATTGGTACCCACTACAGTGTCCCATGCTTCAATTGGTCATTATTTGTTCCAAATCATGGTTATTTTTGTTATCATCAGTTATTATTGGCCATATTTTATATGTTGGGCACATATGAGCTTACAAGTTATTATTCAGGTGGATCCATGGGGTGCTAATAGTCACCATTAGTGGATTTGACATCTCTGATTCCATTGGTATACTTAGTTTATGGATTATGGCAAGGGAAATCATGTTACATGCAGATTTGTCTTCCGACATGAATTAGCAACATTTTTATTCATTAAAAAAGTGACCATGGCTACTTCAAGAATTCGATTTGGCTAATTATTGGATAGGAAATGAATTGGGATGTTATATTATGATGTTTAGAGGCTCTATGGATCATTCTTCATATGTATTTCTTAGCATGGGGTCAACACTCATTTCATTGCTCACCTAGAGAGGACAACTTCCATGGGGGAGCACTTCTTCATGGTATTGTTATGTTATCATGTTGTATCTTATGTTGTTGTATTAATCGTGGCACCTAAGGTAGATTTGGACCTTAGGTGACCCCCTTCATCATGTACCACATGTTATATTTTAATATTATGATGTCTCTTGTTGGGACTAGGTGCTAGAGGAAAAAATGCACCCCGTCTTTTAAGATTGATCCATGTATTATTGTAAAGTGAAATATCCACCGTTGATGATCTTATAATCTCAACCGTTGGATGAAAATTGGTTAGAATGTGGACATCACTCTTCTCCTATTTAATAAAGATTATCCCCTCATTGTAAAGCATTGGGACTTTGGCTCTTGAGAAAAATAATAGAAAGCCAATTTTGATCTTCTCTTCGAGTTTCTGATGGTGAATGATTTTCTCTTTCTTTTGAGCTCTTGTTGCTACTACATCTAGTATATTTTTCGTGCATATTTTCTTTCATTTCCATCTTGGGAGGAGGGCATCATCGACAAGTGCGATTTGGAGGGGAAACTCTCCCTTTTCTCTTGGGCGTTTTTCCATACAGGGTTTATCTTCATCTTGGGTTATCATTGCTCTTAGCTTGTTATCTCTTGAAGATCAATTTCTATTTTTCATTTCAATAGCTTCATTGATTACATATGGATTATTATTATTACATTTTGCTTATAGTGATTACTTGTGATTGACAAGGGCGCCATTGTGGAGTTCATTGCTTGTCCAAAATTGAAACTTGATTTATTTGGTGTTTGTTGGGAAAAGGGAAAGAACCTACTCAACTGAAAGGATCTGGGTAAGTTCTCTATCTTGCATCTAAAAATTTTCTCATTCCATTGTCTATAATCAACCAAAATAAACTTTAAACTCTCACTATCAAAATTTATAAAAAATTCTCCGAGTCATTTAAGTTAGATTTTTAGTTTTCGACAACTTGGGTATTTTTCCTTACCCCAAGGCTACAAAAACGCCCCTAGGGAATCATCTTTAGGGACCTCATCTACCCAGACCAAAGGCACTAATTTGGCTCAATAAATCACATTTCCTGGGTACTTGGTTGCTTGTCTAGCTTCTGTGACTGTTTCTGCTTGTGATTTTCCTCAAGTGATATATCTGACGTCTAAGCAATCAAAATAAGTGTTAGCAAGATTAATTTCCCAGTTAAAATAATATCTTGGTCACTCTCTAATTCTCTACCTTAATTCTCCTAGGGTATTGTCTTGACCATCTTACATCTAACACTTTCAACCTGGATCATTATAATCAATTAAGATAGTCAGAAATTAACTATTTGGGATCACTACCACTTTTATCAAACCTCATATCATCCCCTAATCCTCTCTTACTATCCATCCCATAGATCTAGGGTTTATAGATCAAGCCACTCTGGTTCCAAATCTCTTACTTCTTTTGAGTGTCTTGTCTTTCTGCTAGTCTCCATAGGCTAGCAAGCATCTCCTCCTTTGCTAGTATTAGCATAAAGTGATAAGAATCCCTTTCGATGTGACAACCATCTTATTTAGTGGTGATTGAGAATCTTGAAGTGTGACTGGTTTAGTTACCCTTTCCTCTACCATCCTTATCAGGATCATCTTTACTGGTAACTACAATCCGAGTGATAACATTTTTGGCGTCATTGACGGGGAGGTAGAGGATTACCTCTGGTGTCTGTGAGTAGTTTCCTATTGCGTTTATTTGTTCATCGTATCACATACATACTATGATTTAATGACTACATTTTACATATCCTTAATCTTACTCAATCAATTATTTTCCCTCTCGCATTTTAACCTTCCCAACGACTTATCCTTTGGTGAATAGGGTTTTTCGATTCACCTGGTGACTCCACGGCGTGGCTCCACCGAGTAGTGAAGCTGAACCCATCCCATTAAATTTAGAACTAAGAATCACATTGAATTCTAATGTATATCTCCAAATTTTGCAATCCATAAAAAGAATATATGAAAATCTAATCGAGCTTAAAGGGAAACGAGAGAAAATAATTTAACGAGAATCACCTATCAGAACGAGGATGATTTTGAATATTCCTATGGGTATGAACCAAAATTTTAGAGTTATTATGATACCCACAACAGTCCTCATCTGTCAAATGTCAGATTTGATCTCCCAATTACCTCAAGTGAACCGGTAAGTAAACATCAATCCCAGCCAAGGATTTACAATCAAGGTAGTCAAATGAATGATTCTCGTCATTCCGATAGATACCCAAATCAAGTCCCAAACAAAATAACCAGAGCGGTAAGAGAGCAAGCCAATCGATCTCCTTTTGACTTTTTTGAAATTTATGGGGCACCTCGTCCTAAGCCGAATAGATACATCACGAGTTTCCTCTCTTTAATGGAAGCAATGCCATATCTATTGAAATTCATTTGGATGCCCTGTGGAATTATATGGAATGTTTAGGAGCAGATGATGAGGATTTTTATATGCGAGCGCTAGGTGCATCCCTAGATGTGGATGCTCGACTGTGGTTTTACCATTTAGCACCTGGATCCATCATTGGATATGACATGTTTACTAAATTATTAGAGGACAAGTGGGGTGAAAACATTGATGAATCCATAAAAGAGAAATCAAGCAATGAATGTATTGTTTGTGAAATTATGGAACACAACAGATCATTGAGATTGAGAATACCTCACAGTGATAAGATTAGCAAGGAGGCATAATTATAGTGAAAATTGCAGTGAATTGAGCAGTAAAATTAAACATGCATTGAAACTCAAATGTGCATAGAAAAGTGTGTCATATTCCATTAATCAATATAGTCAACATATATAGTACAATAGATATAATTTGAATACCAAGGGAGAATTCAAATCCATGCTAGTCTAGCATAGGAAATATCACCACTACAGTACTCCGGAGGTTCCAAACTCAACTGATTGTCAGTGAAATGAAGCTACTGTCAGTTAACTAAGCATGAAGAGCGCATCAATGAGTTTTGCATGCAAATCAATCTAGAGAGGGTGCATTTGATCACTGTTAGTTTCAATCGGAGCTCAAACCCCCCATTGGAGTTAGGAACTTAGGTGGACTGAACTAGATCACTGATTTAGCTCCTAAAATGTAGGGAAACGAATCTAGATGGCCTAAAATCATGGCGCAATAAGTGGATAATGGGTCCTAGATGACATCTGCACACCACTACGGGGCCAACAACATCATCCAATACTAGGAAAAGTGAAATAATACTAAGGTAGACAAGGTTGGAGTATTGATTATCCTAACACTCCCCCTTAATCCAAACGTAGACATCCTAGGCCCTGGTTACTGAGACCAAAGGTCACCCATACAATCAATAATAAAAAATATCTATTCATGAAACTAAGGAAATGGGGAAAACCTCATGGGAACCCCCCCCTAAAAAATGAACAACATGGAACTCAAGCATCCTTCACACTGAGCAGAGATCTGAGATAGGAAAATCTCTTTTGAGTAAAAGAATTTGTAAAAAAGTTTGCAATTTGCTCCTCTGTAGGGCAGTAATGCAGTGTGTTGGTCCTTTTGTGCACTAGTTCCCTGATATAATGCATATGAACCTCAATTTTCCATCTTGGATCATGGAAAGCCTCTTTGAAGGATTGTGGATCAGACCCCACCATCATGTAGCACCTCTCCGGGAGAAATGGATCTGTATGACATAGTGCAAGGTTTGCAACTTGATACTGAGATTTGGTTCTTCTATGGTCAGATGGATCCCTAGCTATGTTCCCAGCATCTTTAAGGAATTTGTGAGTCCATTTTGGCCTTGGCCATGGATTGGGAGCAGGTGTTGGTTCTGGATCTGCTTGATATTTATTCTCAACATCAAAATATGATTCAAATTGGTCCTCATCAGAAGAGACATATGATTATGATCTTCATCTTATGCAAATGGAGTAGGCAAATCAAATCTACCTTGGTCTTCAACTGGTTGTAGATCTTGCAATGGATCTTCTTCAAACTTGACACTTATTTCAATGAAGCATATTTTGGTTGCAATCTCCATTAACTTGTATGATTTTGCATCTTCTGCATATCCCGGAAGAATGCATTCACTACTTTAGGGTTGAAGAGCCTTTCTTTTGTGAGATGGGATTCTAGCCCATGCCTTGGATCCAAAAACCCTCATGTGAGATACATCAGGTTTGTGTCCCTTCAGTGCTTCGAATGGAGTGACCCCATCCACAGATTTGTGGGGTACCCTATTTTGAATGTATGTGGCATAGTTCACTGCTTCTACCCAGATATATGGTGGAATATCCCTTTCTTCACGCAGATAGGTAGCCATCTCTTTCAATGACCTATTCTTACTCTTAGCTACACCATTTTGTTGTGGTGTGTATGGGACATAATGTTGCAATTGAATTCCCTCAGAAGCACAAAACTACTACTAATCCTTCTTGATGTATTCCTCTCCATTGTATGATCCGAGTGCTTTGATCTTCTTCCCAGGAGTGTTCTCAACCAAGGCCTTGAAGAATTTGAAAGTCTCGAATACCTTAGACTTATGCTTAAGAAAATAGATCCAACAAAATCTAGAGAAGTCATCTATGAAGGTCAGAAGGTATCTAGATCCATTCATAGAAGCTATGGGCATTGGTCCTAAGAAATTACTGTGTATCAAATCAAGTGTGGAGGAAGCTCTCTTTTCCTTACGAACATCAAACTTTCACTCTAGATGTTTCCCTACCAAGCAACCTTTGCAGATTCCTTGAGAGAATTTTATGTCGGGCAATCCTTCAACCATCTCTTCCTTGTGCAACTGCTGCAAGTACTTAAAATTGAGATGTCTGAATCTATCATGCCAAAGCCTGCTAGTCTCATTTGCATGAGTCAAGAGGGCACTTTGATGTGAATCTGGAAAAAATGGGAGAACTCTTATGCCTGTCATGTCCCCAATTTTGGCTAATTCAGTGACCATGGGTAAAAGGGGACAAAATGACCCCTAGGTAAATAATTTTACTTTATCATGTATGCACATGATTGAATTTAGCCCAAGTCAAGTGGAGGAATTATTTTTATTAATTTTAATTAATTTTTGTAATTAAATTCCTAAATAATGGAGTAAGTGGGCCAAGAGGGCGCCCTCATGAGGATAAGGTTTCCAAAATGGAATTGCAGGCCAAAAAATAGCAAGGAATGAAAAGCAAGGTGTAAGAAGTTGATTGGAACAAAAAATTAGAATTATCCAAAAAAATCTAAGGAGGGGCGCAATTTCTAAAAGGGAGCTCAGTTTACAAGAAGGAAACATCTTGAGACAAAGGGGGGGAGCAGTTTCTAAAAAGGGAGTTCAGTTACAAAAGCATGAAACTCTAACAAAGCAAGAAACATCTTGAGACAAAGGGGGGCGCATTTTCTAAAGGAAAGGAAAGCTTGTAAGGCAAAATCAAGGCAAGTATGTCCACTCATGGGTGGCCCATGTGGAAGGGTTCTCACAGGTCACCAACCATACCAACTTGCTCAGCAGGTCACCATGAATTCTATAAAACAATCCAAGAAACTCATATTCACATATTTTGACCATTTTTTAATTGAATGTGTGAGCTATAGCTCCTCTTGTTGAGTGATGTGCCCCAACCTTGATTTGGGTGATGCTCCCCTTAGCCATTTTTGTTCTAGTCTCTCCTCCACTCTCTCTGGAAGGTATTGGAGACTAATTTGCAGACATTGAAGACTGATATGCAGCCATTAAATACTGATCTCAATTTGGGGTCGAATTTTTTCAGAAGAGTTCAATAGTTTTGAATAAGGAACCACTCCTACAACAACCTTCTATCTTCTTCTCTTCTCTCTAATTCTCTGTTGGACATCAATCAATGATGATTCAAATTCTTCCATGAAGGAGAAGGATTACAGACCTATTCATTGTATTTATTATAGGTCCTTCTCAATACCTACCATCTTTATGTATTGCAGACTCCATCCAAAGGATCTTTCCTTGATGTAATTGGTACATGTTTCATGCTGGAGGTTGCTAGGACCCTTAGGGTCATTTTGGTGCTGCTTAAATCTATGTAAGATGATGGTTATTTCCTGATAAACCATACTTTATATTTTTCATAGATCTTCATTTAAAAATTCTGCAAGTAATTAAGTCCTGTTCGTACCTATGCTCATTAGACTACAAATTCTGACTAGTTTTTCCATAACTTGCGTAAAATGAATTATATGAATCCAAATGAAGTTCCGTAAGTTTATGTAGTTCAATAACATATCCAATAACCTCATAAAACCTGTATATAAGAGTTTTGGGAGGGTATTATAATTTTTGAGGCAGTTTGAATCTTGACTAGTTGAGCAGTCCAACTAGCTAGTTTTAATGTTTTGCCTATAAAATGTATTATATGAACTCAAATCGAATTTTGAAAATTGATGTGGTTTATTAGGAAATAAATGAACCATATCCTAGATACAGACCCAAATTAGATAAGTACAGATAGTTCTTGGGAAGGGAAATGGAAAATCCAGCCGACTGTTCCAAACTGCAGTAAAAGCTCCCAAATTATAAATCATTTTATCATATGATATTTATTGATGCCCCAAAACCATCATGAGATCAAATCTATGTACAATCACACTTACCTACACCCTAATCTAGTTTGTATATGCGGATGTACCCAGAAGCATTGCAGTCGACTTCAGAGGTGCCGATGCTCGAAACATAAATGGTCTTTGTGCTTTGTACAAAGGATCCACAAACCTTTTTCCTTTGTATAACTTGATGCTTCACACTTTTCCATACAAAAACCAGAACCTAAATTCATCCCTATCATCCTCGAGTTGGGAGTTAGTATCCAGAGTTATCACCTTGCATATTATAAAATTGTTAAACTTTACTAATGAAAATTCTGCTTAAAATTTGTGTTTTGAGTTGAGATTCTAGCCTATTCTTGGCTGGTATCTTACACTTTGAGGAATAGTTTGCAACACCTTTAGCTATTATCTTCCTGGATGATATTTCTATAATCTCAACCATGTTAGGTCCAAAACAACTTTCTTTGGTGAATTTGTGTGTGTCATGTGATAAACAGACAACAAGTTTGCTACTAGAGAAGGCACATATAGAACATTGTTGAAATTTACATGCTCCAGTTGTATTTCACCCTTCCCTTTAGTATAGATCTGTGAATCATCTCCCATGTGAATACTAGGACCATTGGTGAGATCTAAAGAAGAAAATGATTCTCTGGAGGCAACCATGTGGTTGGAGGCTCCATAATCAATGAAGAAGTCTTGTGATTGTGAGAATCCATCCTTCAGTGCATGGCATCTCTCATGATAATCTGTCTCACTTCCAGAATTAGTCTTACTTGCGCCTTTTGTGAGGGAAATGTTGTGTTGTTCAAGAAGTTTGGTCATTTGATCTATCTTCTTCTTCATGCATGAACTCTCTGGATGGTTTTCTTTCTTGCAATAGGTACACTTGGTCTTCTCAAACCTCTTTGCTTATCCTTCTTGGAGATGGAGGCTCCTTCTGATGGATTAGGCTTCTCCTTTTATTTGGATTCAAATTTCTTCTTGTCCTTTACCTTCTACTTCCATTTGGCATTCACACTTTTTGACTCTCCAGCCATAAGAGCTTGATTCTTGGAGGTCTTCAGGTTGCCCATTTGAATCAATTTGTCTTTTCCTTGGATGAGAGATTCAGTGAATGCATCTAAAGAAGGAATTTTCCAATTGTGGATTGACAATATCCCAGAGTGAAAGGTAGAGACAAATATTGAAAATTCAGGACCAAGCTTGCTTAGGATGGATAGTATCAACTACTAATCCTTCTTGTCAATTCCACATTGTTTACACTGCATAACCAAGGACTTGAACTTTGAAAAGAACTATTGTATGGTTTCAAAACTTCTAGTTTGAAGAGCAATTAATTCATTCTCCAAAACGTGACCTCTCAACTCATCTTGATTTCCAAAGACAGTTTCAAGCTTTTTCCAGACCTCCCTTGGGGTTTTCAATCTATCAATATGGAAGAGCAAGTCTCTGGATATATGAATACACATAAAATCAAAGGCCTCATCTAACTTGTTTAGGTACTTTGCTTTTTCAACAACTGCTCGAGGTTCGACCTCCTTTCCCATTGTGACCTTGTACATACCCTTGTTGCGCAACACAATCTACATATCTTCCCTCCAATCCATATAATTGAAGGGTGACAGGATTCTTGGTGTCAAAGGAGCATTCGAATTCTCCATCTGTAACTGATGGAGTGAATGCAAAATGCTACTGCTGCTACTACGACACTGAAAACTTCTCAAAATCATGCAAAAACTCTCAAATTGAAGATAAACCATACCTGTTGGGATCTTATACCATGTGAAATTCTGGAACACAACAAATCATTGAGCCCGAGAATACCTCACATTGATAGGATTAGCAAGGAGGAAGAATTACAGTGAAAATTGCAGTGAATTGAGCAGTAAAATTAAACATTCATTGAAACTCAAATGTGCACAGAAACGTGTGTCATATTCCATTAATCGGTATAGTCAACATATATGGTACAATAGAGAGAATTCAAATACCAAAGGATAATTCAAATCCATGTCATTCTAGCATACGAAATATCACCACTACAATGCTTTGAAGGTTCCAAACTCAACTGATTGTCAGTGAATTGAAGCTACTATCATTTAACTAAGCATGAAGGTCACATTGGTGAGTTTTGCATGCAAATCAGGCTAGAGAGGGCGCATTTGATCACAGTCAGTTGTAATAGGAGCTCAAACCCCCCACTAGAGTCAGGAACTCAGGTGGACTGAACCAGATCACTGAGTTAGGTCCTAAAATGTAGGGAACTGACTTGGGATGGCCTAAAACCATGCATGCAGGGAACATCAAGTGGATAATGGGTCCTAGATGACATCTGCACACCACTAGGGGGCCAACAACATCATCCAATACTAGGAAAAGTGAAATAACACTAAGGCAGACAAGGTTGGAGTATTAATTATCCTAACATTGTTGAGGACCAATTTGATGAAGATGATCAGGATAACAATGACTAAATGAGTAGTGATTGTCCTTATAAATTTGGTTTCTCCTCTCCCGAACAAATAGTGAATGTGCCTTTGATTCAACTTTTGAACGAGCCTTCAATCTATAAAAATTTCATAGAGTACCTTAAGAATAATCATGATAAATCTCATGATGAAGACATTGAGCAAGCCATACGAAATACCCTGTCATCATTCCTGAAGAAAGTATAGGTGGATATTTTGATTTGATTCATGAACATAATCCTTTCAAAACTCATCAAGAAAAATCCACAGCTGAGCATCCTATTTGTGAATTGATTTTTGCACCTTTAGAAGAGTGAGTCCATAATCATTGCTTGGTTAACAATAGTTCAAGTCAATGTTCCAGTGATCTTAGTGTTGTTTTTTTTCCAATCATTTCACCATAGAGGAAGAACATCTGGACAATAAGCAAGTCTCATTTGAGGAGTCCTTATGAAAATGTGTGAGGATGATAATGAGTTTAAAAATGAACTCATCACTTTACTGTCTTGTCAATTGAATGATAATGATTCGACCTCTGTTGAGTATAATGAAAAATCTAATGAAGAGCAGTTACTTGATGATAATATGGAGGTAAGTCATTCGGACCAAGAGGGTTTTTTGTTACAACCTTCAATATGTCTGGTTAGCTATGAAGAAACTTTGAGGAGTGATTCACGTTATGTTGATACTCTCCTTAATTTAGTCCTTGATTGGGATGAGTTGGTCCATTGTTATCATAAGTCTGATCTTCATGAAGTAAATGTTGACCCTGCTATAAATCTTGAAATCATTCATGGAACTGAGAGCTTTATTGATCTAAAAACCTTTTCCTCTCAAATTACAAGGTCAATCATGGGAGAGAATACATCTTTTCAATCCACTTGCCCATGCCAACTTCTGGAGGCCTCTTGCATGGTTTTGGGTTCAAGTCAATTTTTTTTTTCCCAAAATTTTCAGTCAAGAGTCTAAACATTCTCACATGGTTGATGGTAAAGTGCTTTATTTCCATTTTGAGCTATCCTTGGTGCAAGATGTATTTCAATTTATTAACCGGTGGTTTGAAAAGGTGTATAAAGATACTTTTCATCTTTTCTCAATTTTCGAAAAGAAAGTGGGGTTTCTTTCAAGTCCAAGTTTGTTAAATTCTAATGTGTCCCTACCTTTTTCTGCCATCAACCTTAGGGTGAATAAAACTAAGTGTGTTGACCAAATGGATGAGGAAAGCATATGAGGGATGATTCATTTATCATATCATCTTTTTCCAGTAAGTTTAGATTTGCATTATTTTGATGATCCTATCAATGTATTGTTGGATGAATTTTGCATAAGTCAGTCTCATATTTGGCATGATTTCATTTTGCACCATTTTGATCCTTTTTTATTTTTTATTTTTGAATAAGTCAACATGATTATGGTATAAAATTCATTGATATCTAATCTAATCTTGACTTGTTTTGTTAAAGAACATCAAGGAAGAATTATTAATTTGTTCGATGAATGGCTGCACTGGATCTATGATTTCACTTAACACTTGTATGCATTGGCTAGAGTAGGGTAGATAGTTTGAATAAGCTCCCTTGAGCAGTAGGATTAGAGTATGTTCTTTGGTTTCTACTTGTTTTGTTTGAGTTTTTTTTTATTAGTTTGAGTGCCTAAGGGTTTTGAGTTCCATTAGATTAGATATCTACTTTTTGTCATTTACTTTCAGTAGTTAGTGCCAACATTTTATTTTAGTCTTTCTTTTATGCATATATTTTTTAGCAACCTGATGCTTGATTTGCAAAGGAGTGGTAGAATATATGTGCTGTGCAGGAACAGGTATGGATATGAAGATGAAGCAGATGTTAGAGTGCATGATCATGGATTGATGAGAGGGGTGTTGCAGACAATAGATTTCTGAGGTTCTCAATCACTCTCTCCCTTAGAGCACTTGTCCTAGCTGGAGCCAGGTGTTGTCACATCCATAGTAGCAGGGCTACCATGATGCATGTAAGCTTGTCAGAGACATGAGACAATCCTTTTTGCTTAAGTAAGTTCATGATGATGGTGGAGATATTTTTGCCAAGCCATCCAGTAGATTCAGAGCAGTTATTAGGTACCCTTTGTCATGAATGAGCCTTGCATGACCCCATTAAGAGGTCTTGGTTGTAGTCATGTTTCACTTAGGATGTTAGCAGTTATCCAGTATCCCTTGTCTTTGTGGCTATATCAGAGACAAGTATATGGATGAACATGTATATATTTGGTATTTGGGGTATTATCGGTTGTATCTATTATCTATCTTAGTAGCTTTTGACTAGGAATTTAGTGGCTAACAATGGTGATTTACTTCTATTGACTTATTATCATGAGTAGTTGAATAGTCTTGTTGGTCAAGGATTTTGTTTATGCTCGCTAGTATTGCTTACCTTATTCAAACTTGACCATGACCCTAGCAATGTAAGGCATCATGCTTCACTATCTCCATCCATCCAATATCCTCCACCCTGTTCGATTTGATCCCTGAATTATGGATTAGACTTGTGAGATTGCGGAGTTTCCCCCACTTTGAAATATGTATTGGATAGATTCCATGTTGTATTATGTCTCGGCTTTGAGTTGTCCAATAGAACTTGCCAAAGCCTTGACCCTTCTGGGCCGAAGGAACCCATCGATGTTAGGTCTTGAGCCTAGGTGAGTTCGGTTTTTGAAGCCTTGAAATTTCTGTTCAGTTACCCCTGATGTTTGGTACTGATTGTGGATGATTCCCACTAGCTAATCCCATACTTCACTTCTGGTCCAAGAGTACCTGCTGGTGTTGTGACATGAGCTAAGGCTGGCTAGTTTCCCAGGTGGTGTCAATTAGACTTGAAGCAAGTTGTCTTATCATCATTACATGCAACAACATGATTTGTTATATCTAAAGAAATGTAAGCCAAAAGGGATAATAAAAGTCAATGAAAAGACCCCTAATGAAAGCTACAAATAGTTGTGCTTTTTAGCACATGTAAAATTGTAAGAGGGCCATGATATGAAAAAAGGCCAAATGAAAGAAGATGTGCAATAATTGAAAATTAAAATGACTACTGGCCATTGTTGTAAATGTAATGATTATTCCTCAGAGAGCCCAAAAGGGAGTGGATGTGGGACGGAGTAAGGGACTGCTAATTCTAAGAGTCCCCTAGAACCTGAAGTTATAGTCAGTTATGCACTCAACATAATGGTTCTAGAAAATATCCTCATGGATCCTGAATCAGGATTGGAAGTAAGTTATAGGACACTTTTTAGAGTTGAATGGATGCCTCCCACTCAATTTATTCCATCTGTGAGACACCTCCTTCGCCTAGTGTTATCTATAATATACATGTCACTGTGGATCCCCTTTTGTCCTTTTTTCTCCGAGAAATATCTATGTAAAATTTAAATAAGTCAATCTCACTAAGCCTTGGCCTTGGTTGCATCCACCTCACTCAACTTAACCACTTGGTCAAATTTGTAAGTGAGCATATACATTGGAATTCTTGAAGGATTGTGAAGCTACTCTATGGTAAATCCAATTTTATTATGCTTGATCACCATTGTTTATGACACTTGTGTTTTAGTAGGCTACTAATATAGATAGTGGAGCTTCATGTACCTCTTATACTTGCAGGATCAGTTCCTATGAAACTTAGTCATTATTTTGGTTAGTTTTGACCTAGTCAAACCAGTTTGACCATGGTCAACATGTGGTCCCGGGTGACTTCGAATATGATGTTGCAATTTTTTGTTTTTGACACCTATTAGTACCCACTATAGTGTCCCATGCTTTGGTTGGCCATTATTTGTTGTAGATCAGGGTTAGTTTTATTATTATCAGTTATTATTGGCCATATTTTATATGTTGGGCACATATGAGCTTACAGGTTGTTCTTTAGGTGGATCCATGGGGTGCTAGTAGTCACCATTAGTGGATGTGAGGTCTTTGATTCCATTGGTATACTCAATTTATGGATTGGGAAAGGGAAATCAAGTTACAAGCAATTTTATCTTCCAACATGAATTATCATCATTTTTATTCATTAAAAAAGTGACCATGGCTATTGCAGGAATTCAATTTTCTAATTCTTGGATAGGAAATGAATTGGGATGTTATCTTATGATTGTTATAGGCTCTATGGATCATTCTTCATATGTATTTCTCAACATGGGGGTCAACACTCATTTCATTACTTACCTAGAGAGGACGACTTCCATGGGGGCGCACTTCTTCATGGCATTGTTATGTTATCATGTTGTATCTTATGTTGTTGTATTAAGGGTGGAACCTAAGGTAGATTTGGACCTTAGGTGAACCCCTTCATCATGTACCACATGTTATATTTTACTATTATGATGTCTCTTGTTGGGCCTAGGTTCTAGAGGAAAAAATGCGCCTCGTCTTTTAAGATTGATCCATGTATTATTGTAAAGTGAAATCTCCACCTTTGATGATCTTATAATCTCAATTGTTGGATGAAAATTTGTTAGAATGAGGACAACACTCTTCTCCTTTTTAAGAGAGATGATCCCCTCATTGTAAACCATTGGTACTTTGGCTCTTGATCAAGATAATAGAAAGCAAATTTTGGTCTTCTCTTCAAGTTTCTAATGGTGAATGAGTTTCTCTTTATTATGAGATCCCGTTTCCACAAGATCTAGTATATTGTTCGGGCATATTTTTTTTTCATTTTCGTTTTCGTGGGAAGGAATCATCCACAAGTGTGATTTGGAGGGGAAATTCTTCCAATTATCTTGGGTGTTTTTCCACAGGGTGTTTATCTTCATCTTGGATTATCATTACCTATATCTTTTTATCTGTTGAAGATCACTTTATATTTTTCATTTCAATAGATTTATTGATTACATTTGGATCATTGTTATTGCATTTTTCTTACAGTGATTACTTGTGATTGACAGGGGTGCCATTGTGGAGTTCATTGCTTTTCCGAAATTGAAACTTGATTTATTTGGTGACTGTTGGGAAAAGAGAAAGGACCTACATTCAAGTGAAAGGATTCGGGTAAGTTCTCTATCTTTCATCGAGCAATTTTCTCATTCCATTGCTTGTAATCAACCAAAATAAACTTAAGCTCCCACTATCAAAATTTATAAAAAATCTAGGCCATTACACCCCATTTTCCCAAACCGAAGGAACTAATCTGGATCAATAAATTGCACTTCCTCGGTACCTGACTGTTTGTCTAGTTTCTGTGACTTTTTTTGCTTGTGATTTTACTCAAGTGATCTATCTAACATCCAAGCAATACAAATAAGTGTTAGTAAGATTAATTTCCCAGTTAAATCAGTAACTTGGTCATTCTCTATTTATCCACCTTAATTCCCCCGGGGTATTGGCTTGATCATCTTACATCTAACACTTTCAACCTGGATCATTATAATCAATTAAGAGAGTAAGAAATTAACTATTTGGGATCAATACCACTTTTATCAAACCTTATCCCATCCCTTAATCCTCTCTTACTATCCATCCCATAGATCCAGGGTTTATAGATCAAGTCACTATGATTCCAAATCTCTTACTTCATTTGAGTGTCTTGTCTTTCTACTAGTCTCCATAGGCTAGCAAGGGTCTCCCCCTTTGCTAGATATTAACATAAAGTGACAATAATCCCTTTCGGTGTGACAACTATATTATTTAG
Organism: Larix kaempferi; assembly: GCA_027924585.1. Classification (NCBI taxonomy): domain Eukaryota; kingdom Viridiplantae; phylum Streptophyta; class Pinopsida; order Pinales; family Pinaceae; genus Larix; species Larix kaempferi. The sequence continues at coordinate 276,357 of BSBM01000499.1, forward strand.
TGGTGATTGGGAATCTTGAAGTGTCACCGGTTTAGTTACCCTTTCATCTACCATCCTGGACAAGATCATCTTTACTGGTAACTACAATCATAGTGATAACAAATTCTAGAGTGGACTTTCTTCAATAATTTTTCCATCCAATGAGAACTTCTGATTTTAGGGGAGCTTACCTGGATACCTTTAAGGGTGTGAGTATGAGAGTCTTGGGTAAAAATCAAGTATAATTCCTTGAAGTTCATGGTCACTGGACCCAATGTGCGTAGCCATTCTTCCCCTAAAACTATATCACAACCACCCATATCTATGGACAACATATGAGTTTTGAGATTATATTCACCAAATTGGAGTTTCACATTTTCACACGCCCCCCATATTTTATCATCCCTCCATTGGCTATGATAATTAGAAATTTGGGAACTGGGTCGACATAACAATAATTCTTCAACAACTCTCTTGTGAATAAAGTTTTGGGTGCTTCCAGTATCAACCAAAACTACTACTTTGCGGTGCTTGATGTAACCCCGAGGTTTCAATGTTTGTGGGGATTAAATACCAGATAAAGCATGAAGAGAGATGAGTGGTTCTTCTTGATTGACTTTGGGATCCAATTCTTCTTGCATAGAGGGTGGTTTTTCAACATCCTCAAACTTAGGAGTATATTCCACAATGATGCCTTCAGAATGGGTGGGAGCCATCAAATCGATTTGAAATAATTTTTTTTATCTACATTTATCACCTGGAGCATACTTTTCATCACAATTATAGCAAAGTCCATGTCTTTGTTATTTTTCCATTTCTGCTGGAGATAACTTCTATACTTTCAAGGGACAAGAATGAATTGTGCTTGAGGAATTGACCTGCATAAGCCGTTAGCGATTGATTAATGGTGGTTTGTAGGTATGTGCATTGATCACCATATTTTCTTCTAGAGGCCTTTGAGATGCTTATAACTATGAAATTCCACAGGGGTAGATCACTAAGCTTGAACAAACCTCACAATTTCACAGTGTTTATTGCAGAGAAGAATTAGCAAGAAACATGATCAAATTCACTCATGAAACTCAAAATATATGAGAAACTGCTATTGATACATTCATCAGCTGTAAGCTGGAAAAAAATGATAACACAATAGAATGAATTCGATACTCCTTGGAGGATTCAAATTATCCTCAAGTCATGGCTTAGTTTGCATTAGAACCATCTCCCGATAAGGTTTAATGGACACTGAGGGTGAATAATGAGTCAACTGAGGTGGAACTGAACATTACTAAGCATGTGGGCACCAAAATAGGGGAGGAGACTCCAAGGGGGCACATAAATAGCTGTCAGTGGTCAAGGAGGGTGCTCCTACACTCAGTAGCAGTCAAACTAGGAGCTGCAATCAGTTAACTGAGCAATCAAGGGGACAAGGTTCCCTAAATCATGGAATTGATTGTCAAATCTCCTAAATCTATGCATGCAGGCGCATTTGTAACTCCAGTGATAGAAACAAGGCGCACGAAGTGGCTAGGAGGGATAATGATGGCCAAAAACAAGCTCTAGGGGGGCCAAAATAGGGACTAGGTGCTAGGAGACTCAATTGCTGATGCAAGGATGCATGGAGTGCTGCATGGAATGCATGCATGCATGCAAAACCAAAATAAGATGGTGAAAATATTCCAACACCCCCCCTTAAGCTGGACTATGAGGAAACATAATGGAAAATAGGGCCCTATTTACCAAGACCAATGGTCACCTCATACAATCAATCTAAAAAAAATGAGGAAAGAGGGAAAACCTAGTGGAAACAAAAAAACCCCTCAATATAGGATATAAAAAAATCAACCAAGGTGGCACTCACCCCAAGAAGGGATCGGAGATGAGTGAACTTCTTCACTGAAAAAGTCGTGGTGAAAATATATGCAAACTACTATTCTGTAGGACAATAGAGCAGTGTGATGGTACGATTGTAGCTAGGGTTTTGCCCCTAGCTTGTGCAAATGAGCACCTACTAAGGAGAATGGACTCCTTAGTAGCAGTTCAGTAAATGTAAATAATTAAGCTAAAACAGAAATTAAATTACTTCTAAAACATGCATGAAACATAAACAACAAATTTAAAGAATGGTTTTTTGTATTGATATTACCTCCAATGTGGAGGTTGATGAAGCTCCTTGCAATGTCCAAGAGGGTTGCTCCAAGCTCCAATATGCTCCTTCTCTTTCTCCAATGGTGGGAATGGGCCAAAAGTGGCTCTCAAGGTGAAAGTAGTTCAATGGTGAACTAGGGTTTCGAGAGAGATTTTGGCAGAGTAAGGGTGCTTGTGATCGTGGATATGAAATAAGGGATCTCCATCACCTATTTATAGTTTTTTGGTGGTGGAGTGCTGACCCATGGTTTTGGGAAACACATGGTTTTGGGCAGCTGTATAGGGTTTTTTCCTCCTTTTCCTCATTATTTTATATTTTTTATTCCCTTTTTAGGGGATTTTTGCTATTTTTAGAGGAAAAGAGGGTTTTTTAGCCTTTTTAAGGCTATTTTGAGGGTTTTGTGGCCTTTTGGAGGCATTTTTGGCCTTTTGGAGGCTTTTTAGTGGGATTTTTTGGGATTTTAAGGGAAATATGGTAGGAAAATGGACAAATGAGCCATATAATGTGGTAGATGAGGTAGTGAGCACTTTTTGGGTGTTAACAACATTCCATTTTAGCCCCTTCATTAGCTTAGTCCCTTTAATTTAGATTTGGCTTTGATAACGTCGGACATAGGGAACCTGCCTTTTTGCAAGGGGGAATATCTCCCATATGTTTTCCAATTTAATTTAGCAACATCAACCTTCATAGATTTATATAGGCAATATGGGAATAGCTATGAGACTGTTAGGATATTCCTATACTCCATCCTAGTCCTTCTGGCATTTCTGTCATTTTCATTTTCAGTCATGCATGCAAAATTAGGGTTTGCATGCAATTAGGGTTTGCATGCATCCTAGTCATCAGTACCAGCACCTAGCCCTCAGCAAACTAGCCCCTGGAGCTTCCTTCAAATCAGTTTTAGCTCTCTTAGAGCTTAGTGCACCCTCCTTTCACCTACTGCATGAGAAGGGCACCTTTCTTCACCTACCAGTCGAGTTTAGTTCAGTTAACTGAGTTCACTCCCTGATTTTAGGCTTAACTCACTCTTAACTAATCTTATCACTCTGATGGACCTCCAGTGTGACTAGATAACCTGTTCTGACTCCAGTTAGCTCCATCTGCGCCCTCCACTGAGCCTTCTTCACTACATTAGTGCTTCCATGTGCCAGTTACACCAACCACACTCAGTTAGACTCAGTTTGACTCCCGGTTGACCATTACTTGTGCATTGATGACTTCATTGATGAGAAGGTAAACTCCTAGTTATGCTTTGATGACTCTCCACTGATTATGGATCTGTGCATGAAGGCCAATTCGAATTACACCTAGTGAATTCGAATCCTTAGCATTGTATATTTACCAGTTTACTATTCAGATTAATGTAACATGTGTAATTATTTTGCCTCTATCAGAGCTCCTTTGGATCTATGTTCTATTTCTTCTCTCTTCTTCTATTATTCCTAAATTCTTTCATTGTGAGGTTTACATCATCTCTTTGGATCTTATGTAAGCATTTTCACATGGTATCAGAGCCATTTGAGAGTATATTCTACTTCCATTCTTGAGAGTTTTTTGCAGGTATTTTGAAGTTCCAACAGTTGCAGTAGCAGATTCAGCAGTTTCTATTTTGCACTTGTTCCAGCAGTCAAGATGAGCAATTCGAATGCTTCTTCTTCTCTTTCTCCTATGATCCTCACTCCTTTCAATTACTTCGAATGGAAGGTTGAGATGAAAATTCACTTGATGCATAAAGGGCTTCAAAGATTGGTTTATGAAAGAGATGCCATACCACATACAGTTGTAGAGAGAGTCAAGCATCTAAACAAATTGCATGAAGCTTTTGGATTCATATGCCTTCATATGTCCAAAGATCTATTGTTCCATGTTGAAGGATTGAAGTCTCCAAATGAGTTATGGACTAAATTGGAGAGTCTTTTTGGCAAACAAGATGGGCTAAGAGGCCATATTCTTGAAAATGAATTGGTTTCCCTACAACCTAGCAATTTCGAGAGCATTCAAGCATTCTTCTCAAAATTTAAAATTTTGGTTTTACAATGCAAGCATTGTGGCATCACTAAAAGTGATGAGCAATTGGTGCTCTCCATTTTGAGCAAACTTGGATCTCAATTTTCTGTCTTTGTATCTACTTTCCATTCTGGGCGAATGTCAATCCCTGGATGGAAGTTTCCTACCTTAGAAGTCTTCATTCAAGCCCTCATTCAAGAAGAGGACAAATTGTTTCAAATGGGTGCCATAAACACCTCCAAAGATCTTGCTCTTCTAGCTAGTGAAGCAAGTGGAGCGAATGCAAAAGGGAGGCAAAAAGACAAAGACAAGAAGCCATCAAAATCCAAGAATGACAAACAAAAGAGACCAAATTGTTCCTACTGTAAGAGATGAAACCATCCTGAGAAAGCTTGCATGCACAAGAAAATTGATCTTCTAACCAAGCTTCTTGAACAAAACAAAATTGTTGTTCCAAAAGAAGCAAAGATGTCTGATTCTGGAAGTGGATCTGATGATTGCCATGCATTGATGGTTGGTTTTTCAAAGTCAAAATCCCTCCTCATAGATTCCGGAGCCTCCAACCACATGGTTGCCTCTGAAGAATCATTTTCCTCTTTGGATCTCCAAGATGGGCCTACCATTCACATGTAAGACAACTCTTTCTGCCAAAGGATTGGGTACAGTTCATTTGGAGCATGGTAAGTTCAAAAATGTTTTATTTGTTCCTTCTCTAACAGCAAATTTTTTGTCAGTATATCAAATGACTCATATAGGATCACCAAAGCAAGTAATTTTTGGTCCAAACACAGTAGAGATTACAGAAATCTCCACTGGAAAGGTTATAGCGAATGGGATTGCTAATCATGCCTCAAAGGCATATGAGTTCTCACACTTCATGCCTTTCTCTCCGACTATTCCTTCAGATTCTGATGAAGATCACAGTGACTCCTCTTCTAATGAAGAAGAAGATCAAGATCTTGATGTTGAGATCATAGTTCAAGAATATTTAGATCCAGAATTGACACCTATTCTCAGTCCAGACTCAAGGTCAATATGGGCTCACACAGTCCTTGCTACCACTGAGAACACAGTTGATGATTTATCTGTTCACAGAACTACTAGACTTCAGCATCATGCCAACCTTGCATTATGCCATCCACCTCTCCATGAGAGATGCAGCATGATGATGGGGTACTCTCTTCCATCTCTTGGGAAGACTCCTCATGTTCCATTCGCTCCAGTTACAGAAAGAGTTCCTGAAATACTTGCTTTGTCCAACACATTCTCCACACAGTGGGAAGCATATCAAGAGACTAGATCCAGATCTAGCTTCTACTTTGGCTTCCTACAGGGGATTAGCTTGCCAAGTCTTTTGCAAAAGTTTTCACTGATGAAAGCTTCTTTCTTTTCTGCATAGTATGACGGTTCTTTGAGTTATTTACTGTTCTTTTGAGGGGGGCTATTTTTCCCATGAGGTTTTCCCCATTTCCTCGGTTTATGGACAGTTCTTTTTTTTTCATTTCTTTTGTATGGGTGACCTTTGGTCCTAGTTACCAGGGCCCAGGATGGATTAAGAGGGGGTGTTAGGATATTCCTATACTCCATCCTAGTCCTTTTATCATTTCTGTCATTTTCATTTTCAGTCATGCATGCAAAATTAGGGTTTGCATGCATCCTAGTCATCAATACTAGCACCTAGCCCTCAGCAAACTAGCCCCCGGAGCTTCCTTCAGATCAGTTTTAGCTCTCCTAGAGCTTAGTGCGCCTTCCTTTCACCTACTGCATGATAAGGGCACCTTTCTTCACCTACCAGTCGAGTTTAGTTCAGTTAACTGAGTTCACTCCCTGATTTTAGGCTTAACACGCTCTTAATTGATCTTATCACTCCGATGGACCTCCAGTGTGACTAGATAACCTGTTCTGACTCCAGTTAGCTCCATCTGCGCCCTCCACTGAGCCTCCTTCACTACATTAGTGCTTCCATGTTCCAGTTACACCAACCACACTCAGTTAGACTCAGTTTGACTCCCGGTTGACCATTACTTGTGCATTGATGACTTCACTGATGAGAAGGTGGACTCCTACTTATGCTTTGATGACTCTCCACTGATTATGGATTTGTGCATGAAGGCCAATTCAAATTACACCTAGTGAATTCGAATCCTTAGCATTGTATATTTACCAGTTTACTATTCAGATTAATGTAACATGTGTAATTATTCTGCCTCTATCAGAGCTCCTTTGGATCTATGTTCTATTGCTTTTCTCTTCTTCTATTATTCCTAAATTCTTTCATTGTGAGGTTTACATCATCTCTTTGGATCTTATGTGGGCATTTTCACAGAGACCTTAGATGATTACTAATGATAAATCACTTACAAAGTGGAAAATGAGGGAGATAGACAAAATGGCCAGCGAAATGAAAAATGGCTAGGAAAAATGTTATGAAATGGATGAAACACTCACTTAGTTCACTAGGGTACAACTTAACCCCGAGATAACACACTTATTTAAGGTAGAATTATGATGACACCAAATTTATGGTAAGTAAGAAGTAATACATTATAGCTTTAAGTGTTATGAGTCATTATACAAGTGAAAAGGTAACACCACGTTATCATATCGACATATAAGCAAACATTCTAAGTGTCAATGAGGGTAAGAGATATCACAACACTAACACATCTAACACCATCTCTGTTAGGCATATAAAAGGCATATGAAAATGTTTAAAGAATCTCTAACCAATGGTCTATGGAGAAGCCATAGATTTCATCTCAGGAACAATTGATCAATATATCACCCCTACTGATCAAAGGTTAACAAACCGTATAAGTTGCATTTCCTAACCCTAATCACCTGAGTTGATTATGGGATAGACTTCTTCAATTTGATAAGGACTTGTTGGTTTTTGAACTATTATCACATCCATAGTAGCCGAGCTACCATGATTGCAGAGTATTTCAGTATATATTTTTGAGCTTTTCCTTTACACAGTTTTAGTGAGATCAACTATGATGAGCAGTATCATTTATGATCACTCACACATCAGAGAAGCCCCATATCATATATGCAGTAGACCTTATGCTAAGGTTGAGCCTCTTGACCTTAGATTTGATGACCAAGATGACCTTTTTTCCCATACAGAGCAGTGCAGTGCCCAAAGTATCAGCAAAAATGTTTCAATGGTTACAAGTGATCCAGATAGCAGATACATGTATATGGCCCAACAGGTGTATGATGTGCATTGGTTTTATTATCTTGCTCTTTTAGTCATTTTGATAGCTTGACTTAGTATCTATTAATCATGATTTGGCAGTATATCTATATAAAATGAATATGGTTTTTATTGATTATATAAATGGTTGTATTACTTACATTTAGAAGCTCTTGTTTTATACTCGTTGGTTTTCCCCTCTTAGGAGTGTGGACATGATCATTCCCACCTTTATGGCTTGCTAGCTTAAGCATCACCCTCACTTTCCCCATCCATCTATTGTCTTTCCTAATTTTGGTTTTTACCCTGACTTACACCTCAGCCTATGATATGGAGGACTTCCCCACTTTTGCCTTTGTGTTGGATAGCATTCCTGTTAGTTTATGTCTCGGCTCTGAGCTAGTAACAAAACTTACCCATTGGTGAGTTGGATTTGATACCTTGATCACTCTAGTCGGTTGCCCCGATGTTTGATTTTGATTGTAGAAAGTCCCCCTAGTTGCTTGATTTGTGTTGGCTAAAACCTGAAGCATATTGTACTACCATCATTACATATGGAAACTATGGTTATATTTGTTATGAAATCCCATGAAAGTACTTTGAAAATTGTGCTTCTCAGCACAATGAAGAGGGCTATGAATATGAATGGAAACTTAAATGAAAAATACCCTGTATGAAATCTTGAGTAGTTGTGCTTCTAAGCACATGCAAAATCCCCAAAAGGGTTATGAAATGAAATGAATTAGAAACTAAAAGTACCCTAGATGAAAGCTTTAGTAGTTGTGCTTATAAGCACATGCAAAATACCCAAAAGGGTCATATAGGCCTAAAGAAAGCAATGGTTAAATATATGCTAAATATAAAGACTGCTGGCCAAGGAAATAAAATGTAATGATTAATTCCTCACGGAGCCTACGGGTTCTGATGCGAGATGGAGTAAGGGACAACTAATTCTAAGTGTCCCCTGGAACCTCAAGTTATGCTTAGCCATGCACCCAGTCCACGACGGTTCTAGAAAAGATCCTCAAGGAGTTGATACAGCTTGGATGTGAGTTGTAAACATTTGCGAAGGTTGAATAAGCACTCCTCTAAACAAATTACCCCATTTGTGAGACACTACCAGTCCCTGTGTGTTTATTATCCGACATATGCTTAAGTGTGTATTACCTTTCCCTTATCCAAAATATCACAGTGTTGAGTCAGTTAATTCATACCCTTGTCCTATCCTTGCATTCTTCACCCTCACCCTTTGCTAGCAAATTGATCATGTCTACAAAATGAGTATGTCCCTTAGGTTCTTTTGCAAGTAAATGATTATAAAACTTTATGCTATTATCTATTAACTGCCAGTGAAATGATGCTTAACACTTTAAGTCTTTCTATGAGAATGATTAAAAGAGCATGTCTTAACCATTTGCACTTGTAGCAGCAGGCTTTTCTAGCCTGGGTCATATTTTGATCAGTTTTGACCTGGTCAAAGCTAGTTTGACCAAGTCAACCTTGGGATCCATGATGAGTTGGACCAATGATGCTATATGATGATGATTTATGGTCCTTTGATGCACCTTTGATGGCTTCATATAGTGGACACAGGTTTCAGATTATGGTTGATGTATTTTTTTATGGTTATTATTATTCTCAGACCATTTATTTTATTATTGTCCGAGTATGGCTGAGGCTATAGATGATCTTACAAGTTGCCACAGGGTGTATGGGTACTCATATCTAGTAGATTTGGACCTTTTGAGTCCATTGAGACACTTAGTTATCAGTTTCAGGCACTCCCAGTGATGTTAGAGGCATATTTCCACTTTTAGCCAGTTTTGCCATGCGGAAATGGCATGCCCAACAATTGCTTTGAGCTTGCATGTTTGCCTATGGCGCTACAAAGGAGAGGGGTGGTCCAGCCACTTATTATTACCATATTACCCCCTCTCCAGACATGATGGTATAGTCATATTTTTTTCCCAGGCACCAGACAGTGAGTTACAGGCATTTTGGTGGTTTACAGGTGGGATAAAAATGGGATAAAAAGGTCATTGTGGAAATCAATTTGGGATATAGAGGCAAGGTTTTGGAATGAGGTTTGTTCAAAGGTCATATGTTATGTATCCCATTCCTTCTAGATCAGCTTGCAGCATTCAGTGGGGTCCACACATTCTCTGGGTTGTGATTTGATGCATTCTTCTCTCAGTTGAGGGGGCCACGATTTGATCATTTAGTCACTTGGACATGTTGTTGAGTCATATTTTATATCGTTGTGCCATGGGGTGATTCTAGTGAAGGATAAAAAATCCTCCTATCCCCACCATGGGATCCTAGTCACTTGTCATTGTCATCTTATGTGGTACACACTTGTTTTAGTCTCGTTTATGTGGTGCGCACCCCCCTAGGGCTTCTTTTAGTGAGTGTGCACCCCCTCTAGTGAGTGGATCCATGTTATATTGTATCGGATCATCTTATCCATTGATTGTATTGTATTTATCTTTTAATCTCAACCACTCATTCATAAATTGGTTAGGGTTTTGGTCTCTCTCCTCTTATTTGAGGAAGAGCCCCCCCTATTGTAAATGCACCTTTTGGGATTTGGAAATACTGGAATAAAATACTATTTTTGCAGATCTACTTCTTTGGATTTGATGGATTCTCTTGCAAGTTGAATATGCAATATTTTCTCTGTGTTATCATTGTGCATCTTGTTGCTCCAAACGGTTTTCTATAGGGAGGCCCTGTGGTAGAAGAGGAGGACAACTTGAGGGGACGCTATTGTGGGGAAACCCCATATATTACCTTTGGATTGTTCTTTGTCTCAAGGAGTATCATTATTGTATCTTTGTGACATATTTGATGCTACTTGTTTCATCTTTTCTACTTTATAGTCATTGTCATGCTAGATCGATTCTCATATAGATCGTTTTTGCAAGGGAAGGGTGCACTTGTCATCTTAGAGGGATAACGATTTCACTTGGAGGAGATGGATCTCACTCTTGATTGCCTCACTTGGGAAGGATTATCAATTTTCAAGGTATCCTCAAGCTCTAGAGGTAAGATCTACAAGGTATGTATCTATTTTCAGGCATTTCACCCATTGGTCACTTCAAACCCTCATAGTTAAAACCCTATATTTTTAGATTTGATAGATCTAGCGATTATTTGGGCTTAAAACATAAAACCCACCTCTAAATAAATTAAAGAACATCATAGATAAAGTTTGGTTTTATTCCGACTCCATTTGACCCCCAATCTAAGGCACTAGTCATCTCTTGAGGGGGACGCATTTATGGGTTTTATGCATTTTTCTGGATCTATCATGTGGGTTGTGATAATTTTTCCTTGAAACATCAGATCTACTACTTGGCCAACCACCTAGTGCCATTTGTACCTAAATTTCACCTTGTGTGTAATATCCCTTTTTCAAATTTTATTAAAATGCCCAATTTTCCACTTTTTTTCCCAATTTCGACCTTTGACTAGTTTTACTGTTTTGACCTCCAAATCAACCCAAATGCTCCCAAATATTCTGTAGGAGTGTATGAATGGTATTTAGACTTGAATATCAGGTTCAGGGATGTTTTATGGCCCTCCAAATACTGTTGCAAAATTGATTTGTATTCTGATCAATATATGTAATTTTGACTAGTAATTTGTGCATCAAATCCCCCCCGGGTAACACTGCAAATGGACTTCCAAATGCCTCCAAACTCCCACAAATTTATGAACAGAGGTATATAATGTGTTAAGTATGTTATTAAGGTCTCATATGCACCATTAATTGATTTTTACTACTGTTATAACTCTCTCACATTCAACAACAAAAACCCCCAATTCGACCCTTGGGGAAATGGCACTATTTCACCTCCCAATACAACTAAACTGAGTAAAAATGCTTCAAATGCTCAAGTACAGTACATGAAACTTGTAGAAGACATCCATGGCAGTATATTGATCACAAATATATCATAGAATCATCAATCCATTCGAAATAATCAACATTATAGTGTCATACATCAATGCATTGGGGAAATGGACATTGTTTGCTCATTAATCATTAGTTTTGCATACAACCAGTGGGTATTTCGACCTGATACTTTCTGAATATCAATAACAGAGGATATGAAGCTATTACAATCAGAAATATATAATGAGAATCTCTCTCAAGAAGCACAAGTGCTCACCAAAAACGCCCTCCCTCAAGGAGCACGAATATGCCTTCAAAATTGGAAATGGTGGAGAGAAAGTGCTGCACTAAACCAAACCATGAAACTTCCTGTAGCTGCTTCCTGCAAATACAAACTCCATTAAAGCACCATGAAAGACCTGAGTGGCCTCTCCAAACACCAACTTGGATGGGAATCTTTCACCCTCGAAATTGTCTAAGGCAAGAAACTAGTCATCCACTAGCTCTCTCTTCACAAATGCAATTTTTCTCAAATCATCAAAAGCCATTCTCATACTTGATTTCTACATTTTATAACCAACATTAGCCTTCAAGGGGTCGAAATCCTCTCAATAGATTCAATAATTTTTCATTTAGAAAATATTCCTCATTTGCCACTTGTCTCCTAGTTCCAACCTTCCATCTTCTCCCAAATTTGAATTTGAGTCTCTTTAGATTCCTCCAACTCCATGAACGCCTTCCTTGAGCCTATTTTTGGGGTTGACATGTCATAATGGTCAGGTGTAAGAAGTCAGGTCTGAATTTTGTCATAAATGTCATAGATGCTTCATTATTGTTGTCATAAAACTAGGAAATCTAGCCCAAGTGTCCACTAGTCTCCAATTTGACTCTTCCTCTCCCATGGAGGTTACTATTCCATCCCATTTCGACCTAAGATGCTCAATGCCATGTGTTATGACTTACCAACTCACCCAAGAGTGTTCACCTTCCCATGAATTCGAATTGGCAAGAGAGAGCTGCCATGTGGCATTGAAAAATCAAGCTAGTGTGGGTCCCACCACCTCCATATGTCTCCAAAACCACTTGCCACCTAGAATTTCTCTTTAATTTATTTATTCATCATATTTATTAAATGCTTGAACCCTTCTAATGTCTAAATATCATTTATTAGCTTCCTTATTACCATCCCACATGTGCCCATCCAACCTAGGAAACTAGTAGGATTGATGGGATTGTCTTACTATGCACTTATTTGAATGGGAACATTACAGTCCTCCCCACCCAAGATTGCTTATCCTCAAGCAATTTCAAATTTGGATGCTGCAAAATCTTCTCCTCTTCCTATGTGGCATCTTCATTTGGTAAGTCCTTCCATTGCACAAAATATTCTTTGATGATTCTACTCGTCAACCTTCTTTCCCGTGTCTTCAAAATCTTTTCCGGAACAAGTGTGAGCTGACCTTCATCATCCAAAGGAGGAAGTATTTCTGAAGTGATGATTTGCTGACCAAGAGATTTCTTAAGACAAGAAACATGAAATACATTGTGGATTTTACTCCCTTCCGGAAGTTCTAGTTCATATGCTACTTCTCCAACCTTCCGCACTACCTTGTATGGCCCATAGTACCTTGGTTTTAATTTTTCTGCTCCATTCTTTTTGAGAGATGTTTGTTTATAGGGCTGCAACCTTAAATATACTAAATCATTGACTTGAAAGGTTCTCTCTTCTCTATGTCTATCAGCATATTGTTTTTGCTGATTTTGAGCAACCTGCAAATTGTCTTTCAAGAGCTTTAAAATTTCTTGGCTCTCTTCCACCCAACCTTTAGCCTTTGGGGCTCTACTATCACCAAATATAATGTCAGCAAATGTAAGTGCATCATAACCATATAATGCTTTGAAAGGAGACATTCCTATTGACATATGATAAGTGGTGTTGTAGCAAAACTCACCCAAGTGTAGCCATTTTGCCCATGCTTTTTGCTGCCCTCCCACATAGTTTCTTAGGTATCCTTCCAACCATTGGTTTACCCTCTCTGTTTGTCCATCAGTTTGTGGATGATAGCTGGTACTTGGAGTCAATTGAGTGCCTACCAATCTAAAAATTTCTTTCCAAAAAGCACCCATGAATCTACTATCTCTATCACTGACAATGCTCTTGGGAAGCCCATGCAATCTGAAGATTTCTTTGAAAAAAATATCAGCCACTTGTGCAGCACTAAAAGATGATGTAACAGCAAAAAAATGAGCAAATTTGGTCAACCTATCAACTACCACATAGATACAATCCTTACCCAAGGATTTAGGCAATCCGGTGATGAAATCCATGGAAATACTGTCCCATTTTTGCTCCGGAATGGGCAATCGTTGTAATAGGCCGGCTGGACATGTAAGTTCTGATTTGTTTTGTTGACATGCTTTACATTCATTCACATACTTTTGAACATCTTCCTTCAGCCCCTTCCAAAAAAATCTTTGCCTCAACTGTCTATAAGTTTTGAAGATCCCCGGATGGCCCGCTAGTGGGGAATCATGTGCTTCTTGCAAAATTCGGTACTTGAGCTTGGAGTTATAAACTAAATAAATTCTTCCCTTATAATATATCAGCCCATTCAAAATCCTATAATTATCATCCCCTTTGATTCCATCCAACACATCACAAGCAAATTTGTCTTTAGCATATTCAACTAGTAGCATGTTTTTCCAATCCTTGGCAATATCCATGAGAGAAAAAGAAGGCCTTCTTGACAAAGCATCTGCTACTATATTATTCTTTCCTTTTACATATTCAATATCAAAATCATAAGCTTGAATCTTGCTTACCCACTTTTGTTGCCTTTCATTTAGATCTTTTTTGGTGAGAAAGTGTCTTAGACTATTGTGGTCAGTTTTCACCACAAACTTGCTGCCCACCAAGTATTGTCTGAATTTGGCCAATGCATGCATAATGGCCAGCATTTCTTTATCATAGATGGAGTAAAGTTTTTCATAAGGCTACAACTTTCTGCTCTCAAAGGCTATGGGGTGTTGGCCTTGCTTTAGGACAGCCCCTATTCCTCCACTTGAAGCATCACATTCCACAACAAAAGGTTTAGTAAAATTAGGAAGTGCAAGTATGGGACAACTACTCATTACCTCTTTCATTTTTTGGAAGGCCTTTTCAGCCTCTTCATCCCACTTGAAAGCATCCTTCTTAGTCAAATCAGTGAGTGGAGAAGTCAACTTGGAGAACCCTTTCACAAATTTTCTGTAGTAGGTGCATATGCCAATAAAGCCTTTCAATTCGGTAATATTTTTTGGTGATGGCCATTCCAAGATAGCCCTGATTTTTTCCATGTGTACCTTCACTCCTTATTTCCCAATAATGTGCCCAAGATACAGTAGTTCTTTCATTCCAAATTCACATTTTGATAATTTAGCAAATAAGGACTCTTCTTGCAAGATTTTCAACACAATCTCTAACTGCTGCAAATGCTCTTCCCATGTTTTACTGTAAATGAGAATATCATCAAAGAAAACCAAAACAAACCTTCTTAGTTGCTTGCAAAATATCCTATTCATACATGCTTGAAAGTTGGCTGGAGCATTGGTTAACCCAAAAGGCATGACAAGAAATTCAAAGTGGCCAAAATGACATGGAAAAGCGGTCTTTTGCACATCTTCATCTTTCATTCGAATTTGGTGATACCCTGATCTAAGGTCAATTTTTGAGAAGTATTTGGCCCCATGCAGCTCATCCATGAGTTCATCAATCCTAGGAATAGGATACCTATTCTTTATAGTCTTTTTGTTAAAGGCTCTAAAATCTATGCACATTCTCAATGTTCCATCTTTTTTCTTCACTAGCACTACTGAAGAAGCATAAGGGCTAGAGCTTGGTCTAATGAGTCCCAACTCTAGGAGTTCTTGGATAGCTTTTTCAATCTCGTCTCTAAAACTTTTAGGATGTCTATAAGGTGGTATCTGAATGGGTGAAGTACCCTCCTCCAAAACAATACTGTGCTCAACCCCTTTATCCGGTGGCCTACCATGTGGAAGGTCTCTAAAAGCCTTTTTATATTTTTGCAAAAGTCTCTCTATCTCCTTTGGGTGTTTGACAATATTTATAGTTGGCTTGGGAGATGTAATATGACATTCAGCAGCCCATTCTATATCCCCATGCCTCAGTATAGATCTCATGCTATTGCAAGTCACTACTTGATTTGGATAAGTGTGTTGCCCTCTCACAACTCTTTATACTCCTTTTGAATCTTGGAATTTCATTTCAGGAATTTGATAATTTACTGTATGCTCTCCTATTGAATACAACCATTGTACTTGTTATCACACAACTTGTAGTTGCCCCTAGTGGTATCCCATCCGGGACGGTAGATGAGTCAGGCAACTAAAGAGGTGACCCAAGAGATGCCACGGTTCCCAATGCAGGTGGGAGTCACGTCAACCGAGGCACTCTTCGCTTTAGGTCAAGGTGTAACTAGACCAAGGGGGAGACCCTATACCCCAATCACAGTTGATTGGACCAAAACAAAGGTTTCTAAGTGGAGGTAAGTAATGAGTTACGGAAACCAATGCAAGGCTAAGTGGACCTAAGGTTTAAGGTATGGTTGTGGGAAGTATAAGAGATTATTAACGTTTCAACCTATGTATGGTCTAGGCCACATGATGGGGTATGATGACAAAGTATAGTACCATGTGTTTACACAAGTGGGTCTAGTTTTCTTGGGAAGTGTGAAGTGATTCTAGGTAGGCCCACAAGGTGAAGTTAGGTGTGAGGTAGGTACTGTAGGTTATATGTAGACTAGATCTATGAGTTGAAGTTGATTTCAAGGATACCCATGTGCTAGATCTAGGATTTGACACTAATCCCAAGGAGTGCGACTTGCTTGGTGATGGACTAGTGCCTTGTTAAGTGGGCTAATGGGGTCAAAAAGTATGTCAAATTGTAGATCGGGACACCTAGAAGCCAAGTCAAGTGGATTGGATGAGATCCAATGGTTGGATCTTACTAGATCTAGGTTTTTAAAAGAGGACCAAAAGTGGACCACAATCCCTTAAAACAAGGAATGCAATCCCCAAGGCGGATCTTGACGAAAGGACAGTATAGACCTAGGTTTCAAGGCATGGGCATTCCAAATCCACGAAAATCTCCAACACCCACTTCCTAGAAGTGGACCAACTCAAAAAATCAAGGGGGTGCGCCTTGCTCAAGGAGGGTCCAAAAATGGGTTTTGGTGGACCAAATCAAGTCCAATGGCCACCAAAATGTAGATCCGGGATGTTAGTACCCCGATCTATGTTCCTTCAAAGTTTCAAGTGAATCCAATGGCTAGATCTTAGTAGATCTAAGTTTTAAGATGCCAAGAAGGTAAAAAGGGGGTTTCAACCCCTTAAAACATGGAGAGATGTCCACAAGGTAGTTTTCACCAAAGTAAAGATATGGGTATAGGTTATCAAATGTCTAGATGTCAAATCAAGTGGGATCTCACCTACCCATGTGCTAGATCTAACCCAACAAGCTTATCTTAGGAAAATCGATTTAGGTTCAAGAAGGCTTTTTGCATTGAAAAGTGTGTCAATTTTTAGCCAATCACCACCAAACTATAGATCCAACTAGGGGTGGATCTTATAGAGGTGGGTTTTCAATATATTTTCAATTGCAAGGCTAGATCTAAGTAGATCTAAGAAATACCAAAATTGGGGTTTTGATTTAATTAGGGTTTTATGACCAATGAAGATAGAATGGATGAAAGAGACACATACCTTGTAGATCTTACCTCAATTGCTTATGGCCACCTTGCAAGTTGATAGCATTCTCCTATGTGTATATTCAAGAGTGAGATCCAAGTGCTCCAACCAAATCGCCCTTCTCCAAGATAGCCAAATCGTCCTCCTCCTACAAGACAAGATCAAAGAAACAAGTCAAGCAAGATGATTATGAAAATGGTAGAAAGATGTAATAAAAAGCATCAACTATGTCACGAAGATACAATAATGATACTCCCTGTCCCAAGATCAACCCAAGAGAGAATATGTGGATCCCTCCAACAATAACCCTCATGAAGTCGCCCTCCTCTCTCCAATTCGACTTTCCTGTCAAAAGGTTAGCAAAAGCACCAAAATCCACAATGATACATAGAAGAGATACTGTATATTCAATATGCAAGAGAATCCACAATGCAAGAGAGATGTGCTCCACAAAAAATCTTCTATTCCAATATTCCAGAGCTCCAAAGGTGAGCTTTACAATGGGGGGTCTCCTCCTTATATAGGATAATAAAGACCAAAACCCTATACCACTCTACAATACTACATCAAATGAGTGGTTGAGATTATACGATCTCATCATACAATCAATGGCTAAGATGACCCATAACAATATATCACATGGATCACTCAACATAACAATAGCGCCCTCACTAAATGGTACAATGGAGGGTGACGTCATCCCACTAGAGGGGTAAAAAGTACAATAATCCACCTCATGATGACTAGGACATAATAAAATAAGCTCATGGTGGGGCTAGGAGGCATCAATCCTTACTAGCTCATCCCCAAGGCACAATAAAATAATAAAATATGTCCAATATAATAAAAATGATCAAAACTGTCCTCAGAATCCATGACAGTCAAGCAGTAAATGTCCTCCTGTGATCAATCCGGGCATACCCACATGGTGAAAACTGACTGGAAGATAGTGATGCCATCCTGGAAGACCTCTGTGAAAACCAAATGCCGAAACCTTGCCTCAATTGCCCAAATCGATTTCCTCAGTGACCACTTTATCCCATTTTTTAACTGCCTCGGGAACTGTGAAAGTGCCAAAACTGCCTCCTAGGGTGCTAGCGCTGTCCATCTGAGCCCACCAGGCTCTCCGGGAGGGGGGATAAATGGTAATAACAAGTGGCTGGACCACCCCGTCCATCATCAGCGCCCTAGGTGAACTGGCCTCTCGGGGCCCCTGCTGCTCAGGCTGGGAAATCAGCCCCAAATCTGGTCAACAAGTGTAAAACTGCATCAATCACTGTCAGAAGTGCCCGGAACTGAAAGATAAGTGTCTCAATGGATCCAAAAGACCCAAATCCACTAGGAATGAGTACTCATACACCCTGGGTTTCCCTAATGGGCCAGCTGTAGGGTCCACCATATATGGACAATGTATAATCTGCTGATCTGAAGTAATAATAAACCTGCTGAACTGGATCAAACATCATCTGCATCATATGTCCATCATATGATATCATCATCAAACATGTGGGCCCATAAATCATCATCAATAATCATCCATACATGGTCCACATCATCACGGATCCCAAGAATATATAATCAAGGATAAATCACATCAGTAGACTAAGACAATGCTTCTCTAATCATTCTCACAGCTAAGCTCAAAGTATAAATTCCATTCAGTGGCATTAATCGGTTTAACATATTCCATTGTTATATAAAATTACTTGCACAATAGTTCAAATGACAAACTCACCCATTGGACATGGTCAAACTGCTAGTGAAGGATGAAGGCTAGGAGCAAGGTTGGGCCAAGGGTTTGACTTGTCTAACTTAACTCAAAAATACTTTGGACTGGGAGAAGGGGGAAGCTACAAACTCTGTGCTGGACAAAAAGAACACGGGGGATGGCTGTGTCTCACAAATGGATAAGTTGTTTAGAGAGTGCTTATTCAACTTAGGCATCATGTCTACATCAAGTTGATCCAGGTTCATTAGGATCATTCCATTTTATTCCATGGCCTTTTTGGCCTACATAACCCTTCGGATTTCAGATGTGCTGAGAAGCACAACTAGTTGCAGCTTGCATCCAGGGCATGTTTTTCACATATTTATAAGGTCAGCAATTGTTTAGATATAACTTTTAAGAACCATTGCTTTTTGGACCTTTCTTATACTCTTCGAGGAGTATTTTTAGCTTTTCATTGCTCTTGCCCTTTTTTTTTTGTTTCCATGGGCGAATTTTTTTAGTTTCCATAGGTAGAACATGAGCTTTCAGTTTTAGCCAACAACATCTCACGTGACTAGGGGGAGTTCGAGCCAATGCCAAACATCGGGACAACCGACCAGAATGATTTAGGCCTACAATCCAACTCACCAAAGGCAAGTTCTGTCACCAACTCAGAGCCGAGACACTGAATAAACAGGGATGCGGTCCAAACACAGAGGTAGAAAAATGGGGAAGTCCTCAGTATCAGAAAGTCAAATGAGACAAGTCAGGGTTTAAAGTCAAACAGGAAGGTTATGTATGAATGGAGACAAGTAAATATGGAGCCTACACTAGCAGACAACTGGTGTCGGGGAAAGACCATATCTATGTAAGGTGAAAAACCAGTGAGTTTTGTTAAATGATCTAAATGTGCAAGCAATTGTCCATTTTATGATTTGCAGTTCATTTTAAATAATTTGCCACATCAGGAATAATATATCAAGCACATGCCATGATCATGACTAAATCAACAAGATAATAATCCACAGTCAGTGAGAACATATCCATAGATCATACAACATCATCACAATAATAATCATCAAGTATCATCTGAAACAATGCTGTAGTACATCTCTAGGCACTGAACTGAAACTGTAATGGGATAAGTGGTCACATCAGTCATCAAATCTGAACTCTCAAGGATCAGCCTTGACACAAGGTCATATACAAATCTGAATAATGTACTGCTCTGATCATGAGTGATCCAAAATATATAGCCATGCTCTGGAATAAAGGAAGCTCTGGAATGTGCAGATATTAGCTGTACAAGAATAGTAGCCCTGCTAGTATGGTGTGATAACATCTGGCTCCAGCTGGGACAAGTGCTCTAAGGGAGAGAGCGCTTGAGAACCTCAGAATCTCTGGTCTCGAACTGCTCTACATCAATCTTCAATCCAACACTGCACCATCCTTGCTTTCAGCTTTTATCTTGCACCTGTTCCTGCTCTCACAAACACTAGAATACCATCATGGAGCATGTATGGGACAAATATAAAATAAAACTGAAAACTAATCTAAAGCATAAATTGAAAATGCGTCAAAATATAAATATAAACTAACATAGCATATATTATTATCATTTTTCTTTACTGTGCAGGAGAAAAAGAGTAACTTCTTAAATCAGGCAATCTCAACTTGCACAGGCAGCCAACAATAGAAATGCTAACTATAATTTCTTAAATGCATGCAGGAGAAGAGACAAGCTTAGGCAGGAGCAAGACTCAACTCAGGCAGAAAAAGAAAAAGGGACAATACTCGGCACACAGAAAAAGAAAAATCACACACATCCTACTGCTCAAGTGAGCTTATTCAGAAGCTACCTACTCTAAACAGGCAAGGCAAGGTGAGGAAGGTCAGGGATGATAATCCCTTAGCTCCCTTTGGTTGATAGGGAGTAAGATGCGTTGGCCAATCCCAGTGGTGAGAAAACACATCTCATCAATGCAGCGCTCAACAGTAAGTGGTCCAATCCAAAAGTCACTTGATCCCTTAGATCGTATATAAAATAAATCATTAGGTATTACAACCTTATTACCAATTTCGAACCTTTGGCGATTTACAGATTGAGGGATGACTTCAATAACATGTTCAGGAAAAGGTTGGATATCGGAAGTACACTGAGGCTGAGGTGTAACTATACTTGAATTCCTATTAGGAGGAATTTCATCAAATCTGGGAGGTCCACCGTCTAAAGGTACAACTATGCTACCAATCAAGACTTCTCCTACAGTTCCCCTAGGAGGACTTTCTTCTAGCGGGTGAATGATATTCTTTGGTGTTTCCCCTATGGTCAAAACTTCAGCTTGGGTTAAGGGTGGAGGGCTTTGATTTTCACTACTTCTGCTAGTACCCTCTCCTGATGGGATAGGAATGGTCATGTTTTCTAAAAATGCCAAATGGTCATCAGGAATGGGACTATGCACTGTGCTAGGTGTACTTTGACTCCTCATATCCAAAGGTGTTGGTGAAGAATAAAGTGTGTCTGTGGAAGCAATATCCTCTTCCCCACTAGGTAACTCGCTAGGCAAAAGGAAACTAGGGTAATACGGAGGTAAATGTGGGTCAGTGGATTCTTCTTGAAAAATGGCTAGATTTTTCAAAGAAAAGTCTTCCCCAGGGGCATCATGGATCAAGGCATGTTCTTGCCAACTCATAGAGTTGTCATTCACCTGCCTTAAAACCCCATCCTCTAAGGACAAATGGGACAATTGATCAGGCACATCCGAAAAGTGATAATCAACTAGTTCTTCATCATTTCCCTTGGGTGAGGGCAGGGGTGTTCCTTCATTGTTATTTGTCCAAGGAGTGATGTGAGGTAAGCCTTGTCTTCCTCTTTCTGTGTTAAGGTTAACTAGGAAAATCCACTCATGTACTGTCCTAGGTATGTACTCACCCCTTCTAATTTGATCAAAGTTATCCTCCGAAGTGTTTAGCTGAGTGGGAGGTGCAGGTTGGTCAATGCTTGGCCCTACACTACTGGGTTGGTTCGAGGTCCTAAGGTTTTCTGACACTTCACCCCGAATGGACTGAGGGTCAACCTCAATAATTCTTTCTTCATCCATGCTAGGATCATCATCATGACCACCCATGACCATAAAGATACCCTCAGGTAATAATTCACCCTCACCAAAAGTGTTTCTCACACCATCCTCATAATTCTCAAGATGTCCATCATAAAATGGCTCCCGATATACCCTAACCAAAGACCCGTCAGAGTTGGGGATGGTAGCGTATGATAGGTCCATCTGAAGATGTCCCCCTAGCCCAGCAGACCACTTCCTACAAAGGAGCATGCCATAGGCTGGAGGGAGATCTATAACTACTATATCCATAAGCATAGATATGTCGGGGCATGAAAACAGGTCAGCTCTCAGGTTTTTGATCAAGCCAAAGACTTTAACTGGTTTAGAGTCAATCCCACAAACGTTCCCATAAGGTCTAGTTATTTTTAATCCCATGGCTTCCATGACTTGTAAAGGCATCACATTCATGGAGGCACCAGAATCCAACATACAGTTATGAAGAAGGATATCACCTATGCGTAGTGTAAGGTAAAATGGTTGGTGACCTCCATTCTTCCTCTCATATAGGGCAGTTTGGATGTTAATGGGAGGGTCATCTTCTTCATCAACCACATCACAAGGTGCTGAGTTTTGAGAAGATGAATCCTCACCACTAGTCGTGGCAGTCTCAGGGATACTCTCGAAAAACTCTACCACTTGCTCCTTTATCGAAGGGATTTTCATTAGCTCAGTGAGTGGAATGTTGTGCATAACTTTGTCTAACTCTCTTTCGATGTTGATATCAAAGTCATACTCAGGCAAAGGGCAAGGCTCACTTACTGGACTAGGCAACTCTTTGTTTTTCTTTTCGCTAAAAGGCATAGGCTTTTGGCCATCCTTTCTTCGTTGATAGGTTTTATAGGGTGTTTGATCATTATTAACTTGTTCAGTAGCATAGATGGGACCACTAGAATTGGTTTCTTCTATGGTGTCTTCTTCATGATCAATCAAGATTCTTCCGAAGTCTTTGTCAAATTTTACGTCATCAACCCAATTAATGTTCTTTGGAGAATCCAGAGTATCATCACCATGGGTGGTATACTCAGGATCTTCTAACTTTTGCTCTTCAGACCAGTTTATGATAGGAGGTTCTTGGTTCATAGGGTTTCTTCTATCACCTTCATTAGGCTTCTTTTGTTGATTCCAATAAGGTTTAGGACCATAGGGCTGCCTATATCTATCCCCCTCTCTGTTCTTGGCTAGGTCCCTAGTTAGGAGAGTTAAGTTTTTCATCATTTCATGCATACTCTCCATCATTTCATTTGGATCTTTGCTAGGTTCCTTACTCTTTTTAAACTTAGGCTCAGACCTAGAGGAAGAAGGTCCACTAATTAGGTCAAAGAATTTTTGTTTTCCCATGGAGGCAGCATTTGCCTCAGCTTTCTTGGCATTGTCTTGGGCTATCTTCAAACTACTAGGGTCTTTGTCCTTTAGATGGTAACCCAAGTAACCTTCATAAGCATTAAGGTAATGGATCAAGATGGCTTGGTCAAGGGGCCTTATGTTACTTGGGATGTTGGCAACAGTCTTATCAAAGCGTTGGTTAAACTCATGGACAGACTCATTCTCCTTCTTTTTGATGTCAAAAAGTTGGTGTAAAAGGAAACGCCCATCTAACTTAACTGACCACTCTTGCTTGAGTTTATCGGTGAATACATCATACCCATTGATTGATGATGCAGGCAATCGGTCAAACCATTTGCGAGCATCACCCTCCAAGGATGCAAAGAGACCCCTAATAAACACATCCTCTTTTTCAGCCCCATAAGCTTCCATATGAGCCCAAACATTGTCTATGTGGTCCTCAATAGAGGTGGCACAGTTGCCATTGAATTTTGGGATCTTTTCAAAGTACTTGTCTGGCATACTATGGGGAGCACCCAAGATCTGAGAAAAGTCTAAGGGAGAAGCTCTAGCCTTATAACCAAAAGCACAAGCAACAGGAGGGTTGTTTTGGTTGTTGATACCGGAGTTTGAATGACCTTGTCCTGCCATTGGATTGATTGGGCTTGAACTAGAGTTATGATTAGGTGATAAAGGAGGAACCGGATTGAACAAAGGGGATCCTAAGACACGGTTTGGAGAACCTGAGTTAACAAGTTTCCACAAGAAATTAGTTGATTGGGTTTTAGGATCTCTTTTGTGATATGTGAGTGGGGTTCCTTCCAATTGATTTGGATTTGATTTACTTCGTGTGTTGTAAGGATGACTATGAGCTCGCTCCTCAGCGGAGTCACGATTAGGAGTCGCCAGGTAGATTTTTAAGCTCTACTACCAAGAGATATGTCGTTTAAAGTGCAGAGAGATAGTGAGACACAAAGGTGTGTTGAACCAAGGTAGGCCCCTACCTCCCCGGCAACGGCGCCAAAAATGTTAATGTTGGCAAAGAGAACGGGAGGAGAGGTTTGAAAAATATATGTCGAACCAGGGTAGGCCTCTACCGTCCCCGGCAACGGTGCCAAAAATGTTATCACACAACTTGTAGTTTCCCCTAGTGGTATCCCATCCGGGACGATAGAGGAGTCAGGCAACTAAAGAGGTGACCCAAGAGATGCCACGGTTCCCAATGCAGGTGGGAGTCACGTCAACCGAGGAACTCTTCGCTTTAGGTCAAGGTGTAACTAGACCAAGGGGGAGACCCTATACCCCAATCACAGTTGATTGGACCTAAACAAAGGTTTCTAAGTGGAGGTAAGTAATGAGTTACGGAAACCAATGCAAGGCTAAGTGGACCTAAGGTTTAAGGTATGGTTGTGGGAAGTATAAGAGATTATTAACGTTTCAACCTATGTATGGTCTAGGCCACATGATGGGGTATGATGACAAAGTATAGTACCATGTGTTTACACAAGTGGGTCTAGTTTTCTTGGGGAGTGTGAAGTGATTCTAGGTAGGCCCACAAGGTGAAGTTAGGTGTGAGGTAGGTACTGTAGGTTGTATGTAGACTAGATCTATGAGTTGAAGTTGATTTCAAGGATACCCATGTGCTAGATCTAGGATTTGACACTAATCCCAAGGAGTGCGACTTGCTTGGTGATGGACTAGTGCCTTGTTAAGTGGGCTAATGGGGTCAAAAAGTATGTCAAATTGTAGATCGGGACACCTAGAAGCCAAGTCAAGTGGATTGGATGAGATCCAATGGTTGGATCTTACTAGATCTAGGTTTTTAAAAGAGGACCAAAAGTGGACCACAATCCCTTAAAACAAGGAATGCAATCCCCAAGGCGGATCTTGACGAAAGGACAGTATAGACCTAGGTTTCAAGGCATGGGCATTCCAAATCCACGAAAATCTCCAACACCCACTTCCTAGAAGTGGACCAACTCAAAAAATCAAGGGGGTGCGCCTTGCTCAAGGAGGGTCCAAAAATGGGTTTTGGTGGACCAAATCAAGTCCAATGGCCACCAAAATGTAGATCCGGAATGTTAGTACCCCGATCTATGTTCCTTCAAAGTTTCAAGTGAATCCAATGGCTAGATCTTAGTAGATCTAAGTTTTAAGATGCCAAGAAGGTAAAAAGGGGGTTTCAACCCCTTAAAACATGGAGAGATGTCCACAAGGTAGTTTTCACCAAAGTAAAGATATGGGTATAGGTTATCAAATGTCTAGATGTCAAATCAAGTGGGATCTCACCTACCCATGTGCTAGATCTAACCCAACAAGCTTATCTTAGGAAAATCGATTTAGGTTCAAGAAGGCTTTTTGCATTGAAAAGTGTGTCAATTTTTAGCCAATCACCACCAAACTATAGATCCAACTAGGGGTGGATCTTATAGAGGTGGGTTTTCAATATATTTTCAATTGCAAGGCTAGATCTAAGTAGATCTAAGAAATACCAAAATTGGGGTTTTGATTTAATTAGGGTTTTATGACCAATGAAGATAGAATGGATGAAAGAGACACATACCTTGTAGATCTTACCTCAATTGCTTATGGCCACCTTGCAAGTTGATAGCATTCTCCTATGTGTATATTCAAGAGTGAGATCCAAGTGCTCCAACCAAATCGCCCTTCTCCAAGATAGCCAAATCGTCCTCCTCCTACAAGACAAGATCAAAGAAACAAGTCAAGCAAGATGATTATGAAAATGGTAGAAAGATGTAATAAAAAGCATCAACTATGTCACGAAGATACAATAATGATACTCCCTGTCCCAAGATCAACCCAAGAGAGAATATGTGGATCCCTCCAACAATAACCCTCATGAAGTCGCCCTCCTCTCTCCAATTCGACTTTCCTGTCAAAAGGTTAGCAAAAGCACCAAAATCCACAATGATACATAGAAGAGATACTGTATATTCAATATGCAAGAGAATCCACAATGCAAGAGAGATGTGCTCCACAAAAAATCTTCTATTCCAATATTCCAGAGCTCCAAAGGTGAGCT
Source organism: Larix kaempferi (assembly GCA_027924585.1). NCBI lineage: Eukaryota > Viridiplantae > Streptophyta > Pinopsida > Pinales > Pinaceae > Larix > Larix kaempferi. The sequence goes on from BSBM01000499.1 coordinate 302,530, forward strand.
TTACAATGGGGGGTCTCCTCCTTATATAGGATAATAAAGACCAAAACCCTATACCAATCTACAATACTACATCAAATGAGTGGTTGAGATTATACGATCTCATCATACAATCAATGGCTAAGATGACCCATAACAATATATCACATGGATCACTCAACATAACAATAGCGCCCTCACTAAATGGTACAATGGAGGGTGACGTCATCCCACTAGAGGGGTAAAAAGTACAATAATCCACCTCATGATGACTAGGACATGATAAAATAAGCTCATGGTGGGGCTAGGAGGCATCAATCCTTACTAGCTCATCCCCAAGGCACAATAAAATAATAAAATATGTCCAATATAATAAAAATGATCAAAACTGTCCTCAGAATCCATGACAGTCAAGCAGTAAATGTCCTCCTGTGATCAATCCGGGCATACCCACATGGTGAAAACTGACTGGAAGATAGTGATGCCATCCTGGAAGACCTCTGTGAAAACCAAATGCCGAAACCTTGCCTCAATTGCCCAAATCGATTTCCTCAGTGACCACTTTATCCCATTTTTTAACTGCCTCGGGAACTGTGAAAGTGCCAAAACTGCCTCCTAGGGTGCTAGCGCTGTCCATCTGAGCCCACCAGGCTCTCCGGGAGGGGGGATAAATGGTAATAACAAGTGGCTGGACCACCCCGTCCATCATCAGCGCCCTAGGTGAACTGGCCTCTCGGGGCCCCTGCTGCTCAGGCTGGGAAATCAGCCCCAAATCTGGTCAACAAGTGTAAAACTGCATCAATCACTGTCAGAAGTGCCCGGAACTGAAAGATAAGTGTCTCAATGGATCCAAAAGACCCAAATCCACTAGGAATGAGTACTCATACACCCTGGGTTTCCCTAATGGGCCAGCTGTAGGGTCCACCATATATGGACAATGTATAATCTGCTGATCTGAAGTAATAATAAACCTGCTGAACTGGATCAAACATCATCTGCATCATATGTCCATCATATGATATCATCATCAAACATGTGGGCCCATAAATCATCATCAATAATCATCCATACATGGTCCACATCATCACGGATCCCAAGAATATATAATCAAGGATAAATCACATCAGTAGACTAAGACAATGCTTCTCTAATCATTCTCACAGCTAAGCTCAAAGTATAAATTCCATTCAGTGGCATTAATCGGTTTAACATATTCCATTGTTATATAAAATTACTTGCACAATAGTTCAAATGACAAACTCACCCATTGGACATGGTCAAACTGCTAGTGAAGGATGAAGGCTAGGAGCAAGGTTGGGCCAAGGGTTTGACTTGTCTAACTTAACTCAAAAATACTTTGGACTGGGAGAAGGGGGAAGCTACAAACTCTGTGCTGGACAAAAAGAACACGGGGGATGGCTGTGTCTCACAAATGGATAAGTTGTTTAGAGAGTGCTTATTCAACTTAGGCATCATGTCTACATCAAGTTGATCCAGGTTCATTAGGATCATTCCATTTTATTCCATGGCCTTTTTGGCCTACATAACCCTTCGGATTTCAGATGTGCTGAGAAGCACAACTAGTTGCAGCTTGCATCCAGGGCATGTTTTTCACATATTTATAAGGTCAGCAATTGTTTAGATATAACTTTTAAGAACCATTGCTTTTTGGACCTTTCTTATACTCTTCGAGGAGTATTTTTAGCTTTTCATTGCTCTTGCCCTTTTTTTTTTGTTTCCATGGGCGAATTTTTTTAGTTTCCATAGGTAGAACATGAGCTTTCAGTTTTAGCCAACAACATCTCACGTGACTAGGGGGAGTTCGAGCCAATGCCAAACATCGGGACAACCGACCAGAATGATTTAGGCCTACAATCCAACTCACCAAAGGCAAGTTCTGTCACCAACTCAGAGCCGAGACACTGAATAAACAGGGATGCGGTCCAAACACAGAGGTAGAAAAATGGGGAAGTCCTCAGTATCAGAAAGTCAAATGAGACAAGTCAGGGTTTAAAGTCAAACAGGAAGGTTATGTATGAATGGAGACAAGTAAATATGGAGCCTACACTAGCAGACAACTGGTGTCGGGGAAAGACCATATCTATGTAAGGTGAAAAACCAGTGAGTTTTGTTAAATGATCTAAATGTGCAAGCAATTGTCCATTTTATGATTTGCAGTTCATTTTAAATAATTTGCCACATCAGGAATAATATATCAAGCACATGCCATGATCATGACTAAATCAACAAGATAATAATCCACAGTCAGTGAGAACATATCCATAGATCATACAACATCATCACAATAATAATCATCAAGTATCATCTGAAACAATGCTGTAGTACATCTCTAGGCACTGAACTGAAACTGTAATGGGATAAGTGGTCACATCAGTCATCAAATCTGAACTCTCAAGGCTCAGCCTTGACACAAGGTCATATACAAATCTGAATAATGTACTGCTCTGATCATGAGTGATCCAAAATATATAGCCATGCTCTGGAATAAAGGAAGCTCTGGAATGTGCAGATATTAGCTGTACAAGAATAGTAGCCCTGCTACTATGGTGTGATAACATCTGGCTCCAGCTGGGACAAGTGCTCTAAGGGAGAGAGCGCTTGAGAACCTCAGAATCTCTGGTCTCGAACTGCTCTACATCAATCTTCAATCCAACACTGCACCATCCTTGCTTTCAGCTTTTATCTTGCACCTGTTCCTGCTCTCACAAACACTAGAATACCATCATGGAGCATGTATGGGACAAATATAAAATAAAACTGAAAACTAATCTAAAGCATAAACTGAAAATGCGTCAAAATATAAATATAAACTAACATAGCATATATTATTATCATTTTTCTTTACTGTGCAGGAGAAAAAGAGTAACTTCTTAAATCAGGCAATCTCAACTTGCACAGGCAGCCAACAATAGAAATGCTAACTATAATTTCTTAAATGCATGCAGGAGAAGAGACAAGCTTAGGCAGGAGCAAGACTCAACTCAGGCAGAAAAAGAAAAAGGGACAATACTCGGCACACAGAAAAAGAAAAATCACACACATCCTACTGCTCAAGTGAGCTTATTCAGAAGCTACCTACTCTAAACAGGCAAGGCAAGGTGAGGAAGGTCAGGGATGATAATCCCTTAGCTCCCTTTGGTTGATAGGGAGTAAGATGCGTTGGCCAATCCCAGTGGTCAAAAATTGATCAAAAACTGTCCTCAGAATCCATGACAGTCAAGCAGTAAATGTCCTCCTGTGATCAATCCGGGCATACCCACATGGTGAAAACTGACTGGAAGATAGTGATGCCATCCTGGAAGACCTCTGTGAAAACCAAATGCCGAAACCTTGCCTCAATTTCCCAAATCGATTTCCTCAGTGACCACTTTATCCCATTTTTTAACTGCCTCGGGAACTGTGAAAGTGCCAAAACTGCCTCCTAGGGTGCTAGCGTTGTCCATCTGAGCCCACCAGGCTCTCCGGGAGGGGGGATAAATGGTAATAACAAGTGGCTGGACCACCCCCTCCATCATCAGCGCCCTAGGTGAACTGGCCTCTCGGGGCCCCTGCTGCTCAGGCTGGGAAATCAACCCCAAATCTGGTCAACAAGTGTAAAACTGCATCAATCACTGTCAGAAGTTCCCGGAACTGAAAGATAAGTGTCTCAATGGATCCAGAAGACCCAAATCCACTAGGAATGAGTACTCATACACCCTGGGTTTCCCTAATGGGCCAGCTGTAGGGTCCACCATATATGGACAATGTATAATCTGCTGATCTGAAGTAATAATAAACCTGCTGAACTGGATCAAACATCATCTGCATCATATGTCCATCATATGATATCATCATCAAACATGTGGGCCCATAAATCATCATCAATAATCATCCATACATGGTCCACATCATCACGGATCCCAAGAATATATAATCAAGGATAAATCACATCAGTAGACTAAGACAATGATTCTCTAATCATTCTCACAGCTAAGCTCAAAGTATAAATTCCATTCAGTGGCATTAATCGATTTAACATATTCCATTGTTATATAAAATTACTTGCACAATAGTTCAAATGACAAACTCACCCATTGGACATGGTCAAACTGCTAGTGAAGGATGAAGGCTAGGAGCAAGGTTGGGCCAAGGGTTTGACTTGTCTAACTTAACTCAAAATTACTTTGGACTGGGAGAAGGGGGAAGCTACAAACTCTGTGCTAGACAAAAAGAACACGGGGGATGGCTGTGTCTCACAAAGGGATAAGTTGTTTAGAGAGTGCTTATTCAACTTAGGCATCATGTCTACATCAAGTTGATCCAGGTTCATTAGGATCATTCCATTTTATTCCATGGCCTTTTTGGCCTACATAACCCTTCGGATTTCAGATGTGCTGAGAAACACAACTAGTTGCAGCTTGCATCCAGGGCATGTTTTTCACATATTTATAAGGTCAGCAATTGTTTAGATATAACTTTTAAGAACCATTGCTTTTTGGACCTTTCTTATACTCTTCGAGGAGTATTTTTAGCTTTTCATTGCTCTTGCCCTTTTTTTTTTGTTTCCATGGGCGAATTTTTTTAGTTTCCATAGGTAGAACATGAGCTTTCAGTTTTAGCCAACAACATCTCACGTGACTAGGGGGAGTTCGAGCCAATGCCAAACATCGGGACAACCGACCAGAATGATTTAGGCCTACAATCCAACTCACCAAAGGCAAGTTCTGTCACCAACTCAGAGCCGAGACACTGAATAAACAGGGATGCGGTCCAAACACAGAGGTTGAAAAATGGGGAAGTCCTCAGTATCAGAAAGTCAAATGAGACAAGTCAAGGTTTAAAGTCAAACAGGAAGGTTATGTATGAATGGAGACAAGTGAATATGGAGCCTACATTAGCAGACAACTGGTGTCGGGGAAAGACCATATCTATGTAAGGTGAAAAACCAGTGAGTTTTGTTAAATGATCTAAATGTGCAAGCAATTGTCCATTTTATGATTTGCAGTTCATTTTAAATAATTTGCCACATCAGGAATAATATACCAAGCACATGCCATGATCATGACTAAATCAACAAGATAATAATCCACAGTCAGTGAGAACATATCCATAGATCATACAACATCATCACAATAATAATCATCAAGTATCATCTGAAACAATGCTGTAGTACATCTCTAGGCACTGAACTGAAACTGTAATGGGATAAGTGGTCACATCAGTCATCAAATCTGAACTCTCAAGGCTCAGCCTTGACACAAGGTCATATACAAATCTGAATAATGTACTACTCTGATCATGAGTGATCCAAAATATATAGCCATGCTCTGGAATAAAGGAAGCTCTGGAATGTGCAGATATTAGCTGTACAAGAATAGTAGCCCTGCTACTATGGTGTGATAACAGTACTCCCAAAACCACATTAGTATCAGCAACATCAACCACATAAAAACTATCAACAAAAGTATAGTTACCTATGGTGACTTGCAGCTTTGGAACCCATGTTTTGCATTGCATTGTGTTGTGACCGGGAATGACAACTGTGAAGCCATCAAATGGTTCAATAGGTATCTTTCTTTTCTCTACCATCTCTGCATCAATGAAGTTATGAGTGGCTCCTCGATCCACCAAAACTGAAGTTCTTTGTCCTTGTACCACACCTTTGCATCGGATAGTATGATAGCGAGGTACTGCTGAAAGCACTGCCATTCTTGCTTTGTCCGGTGAAGGCTGATTTTCTTCTTGTATTTCCTCTTCTACTGTTGTCTCATATGCCTCTTCTTGATCTGAAATATGTCCATCTTCATCCATGCCCCCATCATACCCCTCATTATCAGAAAATACTTCTATGTATTGAGCCTTTCCTTTGGTACATTTGTGCCCCGGTGTCCATGGTTGGAAGCATGTGAAGCATAGTTTCTTTTTTCTGAGTTCATCCATGTTTAGTCCCTCTTTTTTATTCCTCTCAAATGACTCTCTTTGCCAAGGTTTCTTATCATATCCATCCCTTTGCCAAGGTTTCTTTTCAAATTTATAGCTAGGCTTAGGAGGAAATCGCGTTCTAGGAAGCACATTTTGGAGATCCCTAGTCAAGCTCATTGCATCTTTTAATGTAGTTGGCTTGTGGGCTTTGACCAAACTTCTTAAGGGTTCAGCCAAACCTTCAGTGAACAACAATACTAATCTTCCCATAGATACATCAGCCACCTTGACTGATAATTTTTGAAAGTCCATCATATATTCAGTAGGGGACCCAATTTGCTTCAATTGAGCTAGTTCTTTGAAAGGCAATTCTGGATCTTTTTGTTCAAATCTTTCTAGTACCCTATCAACAAATTCTCCATATGTTTTAACCTGATTATGACCCAAGGTTTTCAGCCCATGAAACCACCATTCATTGGCATCTCCTTCCAAATGCAAAATGGCCATTTTTAATGCATCCTCTTCCAACATAGGATTCAGCTGAAAATATACATCCAATTTTTGCACCCAAGTGTTAGCAGAATTTTGAGAAGAACCATCAAAAGTAGGAAGTGACATTTTTCCAATAGCACTATTTAATTCTTTGTTTTGGAATGGACTCCTATTGTCTCCCTTCCTATTAATCTTTTTCATAACATCAATGTAGTCACTGAGTGGTACACCTCTTTTACATTCTTCATTCAAATCATTCCAATCATTTACTAGTTTCTTGTAATCCAATTCAAGATTGGGCTCTTCTTTGGGTGTGAGAAATTTAGGTGCAGTAGGCCTTTGTGTGCTTTGAAATTCATCAGGTCTATTATGAGGTCCTGTACTTGAGAAAATATGCTCATTCCCTTTCATCTTTTTCCCTGAGTGTGAACCACTATTATCTCCTATTATCCCTTTGCTTTGAAGCTGGCTAATCAACAATTCGAATCCTTGCAACAATTTATCACCTATCCTATCCATGTTTGCTGAAATTTTAGAGAAACATGGATCTAAGGTTGCAATAAGTTCCTCCTTATGTTTTAATTTGTCATCCTCCTCTCTACCCATGGTTTCAGTGAAAGACTCATCTTCTTCTACTACCTCTTCTTCAACAAAAACCTCTTCAACTACTGGTTCAAAGGGTGGTGGATTATTCTTTTGACTTCTTGTTAAGACCATAAGGTTCCAAGAACATGCTCTGATACCACTTGTAATATCCATTTTTCAAATTTTATTAAAATGCCCAATTTTCCACTTTTTTTCCCAATTTCGACCTTTGACTAGTTTTACTGTTTTGACCTCCAAATCAACCCAAATGCTCCCAAATATTCTGTAGGAGTGTATGAATGGTATTTAGACTTAAATATCAGGTTCAGGGATGTTTTATGGCCCTCCAAATACTGCTGCAAACTTGATTTGTATTCTGATCAATATATGTAATTTTGACTAGTAATTTGTGCATCAAATCCCCCCCGGGTAACACTGCAAATGGCCTTCCAAATGCCTCCAAACTCCCACAAATTTATGAACAGAGGTATATAATGTGTTAAGTATGTGATTAAGGTCTCATATGCACCATTAATTGATTTTTACTACTGTTATAACTCTCTCACATTCAACAGCAAAAACCCCCAATTCGACCCTTGGGGAAATGGCACTATTTCACCTCCCAATACAACTAAACTGAGTAAAAATGCTTCAAATGCTCAAGTAAAGTACATGAAACTTGTAGAAGACATCCATGGCAGTATATTGATCACAAATATATCAGAGAATCATCCATCCATTCGAAATAATCAACATTATAGTGTCATACATCAATGCATTGGGGAAATGGACATTGTTTGCTCATTAATCATTAGTTTTGCATACAACCAGTGGGTATTTCGACCTGATACTTTCTGAATATCAATAACAGAGGATATGAAGCTATTACAATCAGAAATATATAATGAGAATCTCTCTCAAGAAGCACAAGTGCTCACCAAAAACGCCCTCCCTCAAGGAGCACGAATATGCCTTCAAAATTGGAAACGGTGGAGAGAAAGTGCTGCACTAAACCAAACCATGAAACTTCCTGTAGCTGCTACCTGCAAATACAAACTCCATTAAAGCACCATGAAAGACCTGAGTGGCCTCTCCAAACACCAACTTGGATGGGAATCTTTCACCCTCGAAATTGGCTAAGGCAAGAAACTAGTCATCCACTAGCTCTCTCTTCACAAATGCAATTTTTCTCAAATCATCAAAAACCATTCTCATAATTGATTTCTACATTTTATAACCAACATTAGCCTTCAAGGAGTCGAAATCCTCTCAATAGATTCAATAATTTTCCATTTAGAAAATATTCCTCATTTGCCACTTGTCTCATAGTTCCAACCTTCCATCTTCTCCCAAATTCGAATTTGAGTCTCTTTAGATTCCTCCAACTCCATGAACGCCTTCCTTGAGCCTATTTTTGGGGCTGACATATCATAATGGTCAGGTGTAAGAATTCAGGTCTGAATTTTGTCATAAATGTCATAGATGCTTCATTATTGTTGTCATAAAACTAGGGAATCTAGCCCAAGTGTCCACTAGTCTCCAATTTGACTCTTCCTCTCCCATGGAGGTTACTATTCCATCCCATTTCGACCTAAGATGCTCAATGCCATGTGTTATGACTTACCAACTCACCCAAGAGTGTTCACCTTCCCATGAATTCGAATTGGCAAGAGAGAGCTGCCATGTGGCATTGAAAAATCAAGCTAGTGTGGGTCCCACCACCTCCATATGTCTCCAAAACCACTTGCCACCTAGAATTTCTCTTTAATTTATTTATTCATCATATTTATTAAATGCTTGAACCCTTCTAATGTCTAAATATCATTTATTAGCTTCCTTATTACCATCCCACATGTGCCCATCCAACATAGGAAACTAGTAGGATTGATGGGATTGTCTTACTATGCACTTATTTGAATGGGGACATTACATTGCGGGATCCATTTTAACCAACTTCCTTAATTTAAGGGTGGGCCCCACTTGGGTTTTCTTGATTGGCATTAGATCTATCTAGATCTACTCAATTAAACTCATAAGTGGCACTTTCATTCCTTAGTTGAGCATTTGACCTTCCATAAGCCTCATCAACCAATCCCTAACTCTATGTGTCCACTTATAATCCCTAGATCTAGATCCATTCACTCTTGATCTTCTCATATTTTAACTTCACGCTTCCTTAGGAGGTCTAGACTAGGTTCGCTAGCCTTCACTGGTTAGCTAGGTCTCCCCATTGGTCTTGCTTAGGTTAGATCTACAGTGAGGAGTGCCTCGGTTAACGTGACAACCATTTACCTTGGGAACCGTGGCGTTACCGAGCAAATTAGTAAGGCTAATTCCCAGTAAACAAAAATAAGAATAATGACCCAATGTCACCTCGGTCACCGTTCTAACTTCTTCAGAATTCAAAACCTCCAAGGAGAAGTGTCTTTATGGAATCCTTTAAGACACTAGAACAACCACCAAACTACATTCTATGCAATTATAGTTAGACCAATGCCTAATGGAGTAAAGTGTATTCTACTTTAACCAATAATGCTTTGTTCATTCAATGCAATGTAGGAATGTGTTCACATGTATGACAATCAATATTGGATCAAAAGACTATATTGCTAACACACTAACCAAATATATATTAAGTGATAGTTGTCCTAGTCATTCAATAATATGATGTAGCATTATAATTCATAATTAGCAATGAGAAGTAAAAGATCATTTACCATGTAGACAAGCATCAACCAATTAATCAAATGCCTTAAGTGTTAGTTGTCAATGTCATTCATTAATCGGTCATAAGCATGTAGCAAGAAAATTCATAACCAGTTATAATTATTAACTAATGAAATGTAAAAGTCCTTGTAACAAGCTCAATGTCTAATGTAGAAAAGTAGGATTCAATAGTTAGCAATCATTAGCACCAGTTGAAACGGTAATCAACACATCAATACTTAGGTCATCAATGAAGGTGTAAGATAATCGAATGAGAAAATGAACTTCAAAGATTACAACCAACCACTACTAACCATCAATACCTAACGCAAATAGTCAATTTCAAAAATTAATAACCTTACAAGCATTAAGTATTTCAAATACCCAAAGTACTCCAATTTTGCAGAGGCTCTCTTCAGGTTTGTATGTAACCACAGTGGTCGGATTTATAGCAACAGAAAGTTGATCATGAGGATTTTATTCATCTACCAAAAAGTATATATGCTAAATACCTTCAGTGTGTAAATCGGTCCAATGTCATCCAAATAGTTATCACTTATTGGGCATAAGCCAAGCAAATATTAAATATTAGTCTACTTTAGATGAGCATGTAAAAGCACAATGCCAATGAGTATTGTAATTCAGTTATTACGACAAGGGTTCTTCCACCATTTGATATGTAATAAGAATCAATTCACCAAATAAATATTTTATGCATATAAATTTGAGATCTGTGTCATGTTTATGCAGAGAACTATCTTGAAAAAGGGCACCAAAAAAATTTTAGAGACAAAGAAATTACTCCATAGGTTATACCAGAATTTAACCAAATAAAACTCCTACTTTTGTTTCTTTTCGGTGTGCAGGTTATATGGAAAAAGGAGGAAACACGTGGTCTGCAATTTACAATTGCAGACCCGTGTAGGGCTTAGTGAGGGTAGAATTTTAAGGAAAGGGCTGCCAGATAGAATGAATGGGATGGGGAGATGGAAGGTGGTGTCAGAGATATGGATCTAACTAAACTAGCTTACCTATCTATGCAAACAATAACATATCACAATAAATAAGAACAGAAAGAGAACAAGAGAAAAGAGTACACCAGATATACGTGGTTCACCCAATTGGGCTACGTCCACAGGAAGGTAGTCTTCTATTATCTCCAGAATATCTCCTCCAAGCTTATAGAGAGCAATGCCAATAACCCCAAATATAATATAGCAATACTTGTGAAAGTATATATCATGATGACTGATGTGACTATCCCTTGACTCTACTATATACTAAGAGCTGAGGAGGAATTACTCTCACATATTACATGTGGGATAATATAATTCTCCATAATAACATCTCTTTATATAATAATGAATATCAAGAGTATATTTTACCATAATGAATATGAGATAAATGTATTACTCGTTTACATAATATTGTGGATATCTTCCGACATAATACAAAAACATTATTACCTTCCAAGGAATATAAAATATTCCAACACTCCCCCTTAATAATGGCTGGGAGAAAAGCCTACTAACTAAGGAAGGAAGGAGTCATTATTGCTCCCCTTTGATGACAACTTCCAAAAAGAACCAAAGCGCAAAGGAAGAACATTTCGGCTGATGGAATTTGATGAAGAACAACCGCGTCTCAGTGAATCATGAAAGTGTACTCAAACCAGGTTGTATGATGAAATAAACATGTGACACAATCCAACAGCAAGGATCCCAGATCACCACAAGAATCATCACAACCATAACTGATAGCTGAAGAACTCTAATATAACATCCACACCAGTGTACAGATACCTTCTAACAGTTGATACAACAGAACATGTGGCTAAGAACACCACAATAGAGTACAAAGATATCCAGATGGCCAATACGCATGTAGATAGCAGACATTCTTCCAATCAAGGTGCAATATAAATATCTGTAGAAGACTTCAAACATCGAATAAACAAGACCCCAATGGTATATACATCGAAAATAATATCATACAGATGAACATCATGAATTCAACAGTAGAAGATGGTGCTTCATTATTTCTGAAAACATAAACAGAGAACTTATCTGCACAAAAACTTCCAAAATTAAAGCATACAAAGATCATAAAAAACAATATTGCTCATACAGAAATGAAAATACTTATACACCAAAGGTTAGCAATCATCATATAAAAGATGGCAACATGATATGATCAAATAAAAGATTAGCTTGAAAATTAAGGAAAATGAAGTTACTTTTACACATTAAGTGTCAGCCACAACATATAAATAGTGAGCACAAAAAAATGACAAATATTAGATTGCTTTTATAAAATTGCTCAAGAACAAAATAAACATGACATGATTAAACATGAACAACAAAAAACAAATTTAATCATTAAACATTAGAAGAACTACTAGATGACAACAAAAGAGGCACTTAAAGCTACTTGTGATTCATCAGAATCTTTCATTTTAGCTTTAGCCATTAAGTGTTTCATTTTAAAGCAATTCTTTTCAAGATGATTAGTTTTACCACAATGCGTACAAGGATCATGCACTTTCTTCTTCTTACTATTTTCATGATGTGCATTAGAAGCATTACCAAAATTATTAGTATGATTTGAAGTGTGTGAATTAGAACCTTTAACATTATTAAAACTTTTCTTAGGAGTCTTATTATGTGCCATAAGAGCCTTATTAGGTGTTAGTTGTCCTGAAACAACTAACATTTCTTGCTCATTAATCAATCCTTTATAAAAATCATCAAAAGTAGGTTTCGTGGTATTTGAAGACAATTCAAGAGCTCTATTCCTAGTTTGAATGAACATATCATAACTCGGTCAATTTTTATCGGAATTTTTATTATAACCCGTTTTGGGGATTGGAAAAGTTGTTATGGGTCCACCCACGCAGACAAAACAGAATTTTGGGCCTTATGGTTGCCAAAACGGCAACTTTTGTCCAAGTTTGGTAGACTTTGTGCAGGTTTCCGTTTTCGACAGATTCGACACTGTTTTCGGCCTCATAACGCGGTTAATTTTTATCAAAATTTTTATTATAACCTATTTTTGGAACTGGAAAAGTTGTTCTGGATCGGCCAACATGGACAGAACAAAATTATGGGCAGGTCTGGGCACTCAATCAAAGGGTTGTAAGTAAAAGTTTATCTTTCCTTTACTTTTTTTTCTAACTGTTTTTTTTGTAGATTTAGATCAGTACGGTAAAATGTTTTTTCAGTTTTATATTATTCACTGTATTTCTCTTGTCATTTCTAGCATTTGGGTTTCTAGTCAAAATTTCTATCATTATGACTTCAAAAGTAGCTTCTATTCCTGAACTTGTTGGTTCTAACTATCTTGCATGGAAAAGAAAAATGATTGATGTTCTCAGGAGTAAGAATCTATGGAGGATTGTTAATGGTGAACACACGAAACCTGTTGATGCTCAAGCTTTGGCTATATGGGAAGATAAATGTGATCAAGCAAGAGGGCACATTGGTCAAACAGTTGCAGATAGTCTTCAGGTAAGTATAGAGGCAGAAGACAACCCTCTTGAGGTATGGAAAATTCTTGCTTCCTTATTTGATAAATCTGGTGATGTTTCTACTTATTACCTTGAAAAAAAGATTTATCAGTTAGATCCTACTAACTTTGATAGAGTAGAATTATATCTTGCTGAAGTGAAAACTTTAAATGAAAAATTAAATAATTGTGGTAAATATTACAAGAAAATAGACACTGCTCTTATAATTCTTGTAGAACAAAAATTGTCATCTTGTTTTGATATGTTCATTCAAACTAGGAATAGAGCTTTTGAATAATATATCACAGTAAATAAGAACAGAAAGAGAACAAGAGAAAAAATTACACAAGATATACGTTGTTCACCCAATTGGGCTACATCCACGAGAAGGTAGTCTTCTATTATCTCTAGAATATCTCCTTCAAGCTTACAGAGAGCAATGCCAATAACCCCGAATACAATATAGCAATACTTGTGAAAGTATATATCATGATGAGTGATGTGACTATCCCTTGACTCTATTATGTACTAAGAGATGAGGAATTACTCTCACATATTACATGTGGGATAATATAATTCTCCATAATAACATCTCTTTATATAATAATGAATATCAAGAGTATATTTTACCATAATGAATATGGGATAAATGTATTACTCTTTTACATAAGATTGTGGATATCTTCCGACATAATACAAAGACATTATTACCTTCAAAGGAATATAAAATATTCCAACACGTGGATCGAATGCAAAAGAGAAGGGAGAAAGGAGCCACAACAGGGTTGGAGAAAGGGCAGTGAAGAGGAGGAAGGCAGGGCTGGAAGGTCACGGGTTAGGATGGAAAGGAGGCCTGAAGATGGTGAAGGGAAGTGGTCGTGGGTGGAAGTAGAAGGGAGATGGTAGTAGGGGAGCAACAAAAGAAGGCCGCGGGGAGCAGAGGAGAAGGGGATTCGAGGATAGAAGAGGGAGCAAGGGTCGCGGTTAAGGAAGGAGTAGGAAGGGAGTGGGAGTAGGGAGAAGGAATGGTGGGCTGGAAAGAAAGGGAGGCGCAACAAAAGAACAGATCTGAAGGTTGGAAGAGGAGAAGGAAGGGGAGTCCAAGGAGATGGAGAGGAGCTCAGATAGAAAAGGTGGGCTGGAAAGAAAGGGAGGCGCAACAAAAGAACAGGTCTGAAGGTTGGAAGAGGAGAAGGAAGGGGAGTCCAAGGAGATGGAGAGGAGCTCAGATAGAAAAGAGAAAATGAGGATAGGGAAATAGCTGGCCTTAAGGAGAGAGGTTGAGTTCTTGGGTAAGGAGAGCGAGGGTACTGAAGGGGGCTAGGGTTAGGTCGTAGGATTCTTAGGTTGTTGCAGCTAGGGTTGCAATAGAAAACGTTTTAGGTTTAAAAATTGGTTTTAACACTAATTTTTAGGGTTTTTTAATATTTAAATTAGCAACTATCTCAAAAATAAAAACAAAATAAACTAGCTAACATAATATGTACAATGTATAACTCAAAAATTAGGGTTTCAAAAGACAACTATTCACCAAACCTAGGGCATTAATGAGACGGAAAACCCTCCTTGAGATGGTACTTGGCAAGCTTAGCAAACTAGGGCTAATCCAACAATCTCTAGGATTTGTTGAGGGAACCTAGTCTTAGCAATACTTGAAGACCTAAAGATCAACCTTGAATGCAAGGGTGATCAAAGACAAAAATGAAATGCTAATCAAGACAAAATGAAGCAACAATGGCTTCCATTCAACCCTAACAAGCATCACTTTCATACAAATTGACTAAGAGACATCAAACCAAAAGTATAGATACCTCCAAGTGCATGTATTAAGCAAACAATTCTAACCTCACCTTAGCAATGGCATGACAATAATAAAACTTCCAAGAATTGCTTCAAACTTGCAAAATAACCTTC
Source organism: Larix kaempferi (assembly GCA_027924585.1). Classification (NCBI taxonomy): domain Eukaryota; kingdom Viridiplantae; phylum Streptophyta; class Pinopsida; order Pinales; family Pinaceae; genus Larix; species Larix kaempferi. Next base: position 317,630 of record BSBM01000499.1, read on the forward strand.
ATCAAGGAGTGAATCCCTTCAAAGAGCCCTAGTTAGGGAAAATAATAGACATAATGATCTTATCCCAAAAGTTGATGTCTAAAAATGATGTAAGGAGATTGAATTTATATGATCTCACACTCACTTTTACATAAAATAAGGTCAATTTAATATTAAAAATGTCAACTTAAAATTAAAACAAAAATAATATAAAATAATGATAAAAGTGGGTAAATTGGGTGTTTTTCCCCAGATTTGACCAAAACATGAGCAAACTGGCTGAACAAGACCAAATTTGACCAAACTAAAGGTCCGTCTGCGTAGGGGGGGGGGGGGTCATCATGCCCCAACTAACCCCAACAGTGATGAAAAACCATCAACGCCCCCCCCTATCAAGCATTATAGTCTTCCTAGGAAGATGACGTTATCTTCTGTAGGAGGGCATAGAGAGAGGACATTGGAGGTACTCTGAAGGATGAGTAAAATCCTTAGTGATGAAGAAACTGCCACTGGATTGATAAAACAAGGTCGAGGTCATGTGACCTAGTGACCCACCCATGGAAGCCCCGGACACCAACCTCAGGGTTTTAAACCCTTTTATGAGGCAGTCAACGATGCCATTAAGCCATAGTACTTACAGAGGAGAAACCAAAGGGTCTGGCCATAACCCCACCTAAGAATAAGCTGGCTAAACACCACTTCTGGTCAGAAAAAAATACACCCTTTCCCTAGGGCACCTATGCAGGTACGTTGGTGCTGGTACCATCGTAACACTGGCTCCAACTGCGGGACAAGTACTCCTCCTGAAGGTGCTCGAGAATCCAAGAATCATCAGGGTACCTGTAGAGCTTCACACATATCAAATAGCCAAGGACATCAAAATACCCAGAGGCTGACACTTTCGTCCTGCCTTGCTCATCAAATAAGACTAAATAAATGCATAAACAGACAACTAACCTATGTCAACATGAAGAACGTCAAATGCAATGCATGGATAACAATATATCCCTAATATACCTACCTATTCTAACATAAGAAGCGAAAATGACTAGGTAAAATCATACCTTCTCACATATATGTATTGCCTTCACTGGAAAGTATTGTTGACCACTTACTGATACTAGACAAACAGGGTTGAACACTTCATGTAGAATGTAGTTAATTAGGGCTTTACCATGAACTGAGATACAATGGAGAAACTTTGCACATGAACATTGTCAACAGGAACTACATCTTGCACCACTGCATCCTTTAGCAAAGAAAAATGATTGATCCATTCGTCATCGGGGGCAGAGCAAACTTCTTCATCCATATATATGCCCGGGGGACGGTCTATTATAATGCTACAAGGCCTTGAAGAATCGTACATCGGTGGGCCAATGAACTTCCAATAATCATCGTTTTCCGCATACCTATAACTTTCTTCCAAGAGAGCCAATATATCATAAGAAACTGTAACTTGAGGATATGGAGCACTTACCATTTATGTACATTCTTCAGTTTCTTCAACTGAGGCCTCTCGTTCTTCATATTATGTAATTACTTCATTTTCTTGGTCCAGAACAATAGTTTCTTCAAGTGAAACTTCTAAGGATTGATCTTCATGGATTTATTTACCGAACATGTTCCTTGAATCTTCAACATAAGGCATCAATCTGTCATGGTGCTCAGGATCCCAATAGCTACATAAGGCTTCTATCAATTCTACAAATGATGATATTGTTGTTTTTTCTAATCCCACGAACCAAGCAAGAGGCTTTCCTCCCAGGTGATGAATAAATGTTCTCATGTTAAGGATTTCTTCCTTTTTGACGTGATTTTATTCAACCATCGTCATGAACCATTGAACATGATCACGGGACTTACCACAACTGCAATTGAATGGGTGCCAAAAAATATCTGGTAGCTCATGATAATGCCCAGGAAATTTTGACAAATCAAGAGGAGCAAAAGCTATCTCGTTTTTTGCATCTGTAGGATACTCAGGATCCTTAAATTCAAATGGAACATCCTCTTTGCAAAAAGAAGCCATGTCACCCGGTTTCCTTGTCTTTGTGGAGTACTTCTGTTATTTTTCTTTAGTCGGAGTCGCCGGGAGAGACCTGCAAAGTTAGCTTAACAAACCTCACCAAAGTACCCAAAAAAAAGGCGTACCTGACATGATCGGATTGAGTTCTGAATCAACTAGTGGAGTCGCTTTAAATGAGTGGAGTCGCCAGGAAATATCTGCAAAATTATTCCTCGACAATATTTTCAAAATACCAATCAAAGACTCACCTCAATCTTCTTACCAAATGTCATTTTGCCAAGGATGTCAATGACTTCGGATACACCACTTTGATTTTCAAAACGTCCCCGGCAACGGCGCCAAAATTGTTACCGGGAAAATTAGAAGGGCTAATTCCCAGTAAGCAAAAATAAGAATAATGACCCAATGTCACCTTGGTCACCGTTCTAACTTCTTCGGAAGTCGAAACCTCCAAGGAGAAGTGTCATTATGGAATCCTGTAAGACACTAGAACAACCACCAAACCATATTCTATGCAATTATAGTTATACCAGTGCCTAATGGAGTCAAGTGTATTCTACTTTAACCAATAATGCTTTGTTCATTCAATGCAATGTAGGAACGTGTTCACATGTATGACAATTAATATTGGATCAAAAGACTATATTGCTAACACACTAACCAAGTATATATTAAGTGATAGTTGTCCAAGTCATTCAATAATCTGATGTAGCATTATAATTCATAATTAGCAATGAGATGTAAAAGATCATTTACCATGTAGACAAGTATCAACCAATTAATCAAATGCCTTAAGTGTTAGTTGTCAATGTTATTCATTAATCGTTCATAAGCATGTAACAAGACAATTCATAGCCAGTTATAATTATTAACTACTGAAATGTAAAAGTCCTTGTAACAAGTTCAATGTATTGTAGAAAAGTAGGATTCAATAGTTAGCAATCATTAGCACCAGTTGAAAAGGTAATCAACACATCAATACTTCGGTCATCAATGAAGGTGTAAGATAATAAAATGAGCAAATGAACTTCAAATATTACAACCAGCCACTACTAACCATCAATACCTAACGAAAATAGTCAATTTTAACAATTAATAACATTACAAGCATTAAGTATTTAAAAGACCCAAAGTACTCGAGTTTTGCAGATGCTATCTTCAGGTTTGTATGTAACCACGGTGGTCAGATTTATAGCAACAGAAAGTTGATCATGAGGATTTTATTCATCTAAGAATTCCTACCTAGAATGCAATAACTCTAAATTTCCGCAATAATAAGCCAAAAAGCACAAAGAGAATGAAAGATGTGACAAATCTTAACAATGTATAAAACAAAATAATGAAGCACTTTCAATTTTCAAATGCATGTATAAAAAATGGAACTTTATAACTAAACGCTTTTCATATCTATATACAGAAAATGAGAGAATATCTACAACACTCTAATAATTCAAAAATTCCCAAAGAAAAATGACAAGCACCCAAACAACTCAAAGGCACTCAAGAAAGGCTCAAAATCTACCAAATGCAATAATTCTAATCCATGTCTTATATTTTTACACTTCGAAAAAGACACATCTAAGCTACGGAAAGAAGGATTCCACAAACGTTTCCAATCAAATACAAGACAAAGAAAAGCACTTAATAATCATGTCTAACTCAAATGTACACAAAACTGAAACAAGCATTTTCTTCTTCCTATCAATGTAAGACCAAAAATGCCAAATGATCAAATTAAAGCAAGAAGAATACTTATGTTTTGCAATTTCATGAATATAGCAAAAGAGTGACAAAGTCAAGTTTTTATTTGAACTAAAGTGGAGACAAAGAATCAATCTTTTCCAATAATCATTAGATAGCTTAGCATGTAAAGAAAACAAGATGCATAACCCAAGAAAAAGAGGCTAAAAAAGACATGGATATCCCACACTCTTCAAGTATTTAGAACAAGCCAATCACACCAAACCAAAAATGATCTCAAAACCTTAATATGGGTCAAAACAATTGTAGGATACACGATTCAAAAATAGAACCCATTTCATTGAAAAATACAAGCAAAACACTAGTTTTGACTCAGAGGGACAAACATGGATCCAAATCTCAAAAAGACCCAAAAACCAATACAAACAAGCCAAACAAAACACTGCTGAACAAAAAGGTCTCTGCCTGGATCTTGCAACATAGAGGGGTCTGCACACCAAATCAAAACTCAAAAAAATGGAGGGGGGATGCCCTTGTATCAAATTTAACAGATCGACACAGTCTGTGTTCGGGCACAGAGCAACCGTTGCAGGTCACTAGGGCGGGGTTTGTGACCATGTCGTAGGACGCTAGTGAGAAAACTGCGACGATGTCGCATAAGACAGAGAAGCAGAGTGCGAAAATGATTGATCGGCGCTCTGTTTCCACTGCCCAGGTGCGACGGGTGAGATCCAAACTCAAGGATCAACAAATCTCCAAGAAATGAGCAATAAAAGGGTTTAAAGATTGTAAGTGCAGACTCATGGGAAGACAACAGACTCTTCAAAGTGAAGATCTGATGGTGAAAAAGGATTATGAGGCAAATGAGATGGCTTGCAAAAGAAATAAAATGAAAATGGCATTCAAATTGAAAACTAAAAACAATTTCCTTCCCTAGTATGGTCGCCAAATTTGTTATCGGACAATCTACCAAGAGCGGACTCAAGTCCTGATCTCCCTAACTTAATGCAATACTAGAACAAATGAGACTAAATATGAAATAACTTTCCTAGATCTAATTAGAGATTAAGTGAGTAGATGCCTTACCTTTCAGATCTCAGATCCTTTCTCCTTGATGTTGTTCCATCTTCAGATCTCAGCTGCAAAACCTGTCAAGACATACAAAACAACACAAGTAGTAAAATGCATCTAAACAATAACAGATCTAAGTAAGCATTTAAGCAGGAAAACTACACAAACATCATCAATGCAACAACATTTGGTGGAAAGCATTTATAGTACTGTATAAAAAGGGAAAGTACATAGAAGGAAGTGATTACAACCAAGGCTTAACGTAGCAATCCTTCTCCAATCAAGCCAATGCCAAAGCCTCCAAAGGAAGTATGGATATCTCAAGAGGTGGATAGAGAGCTCCTAAGCTAATTTCACCAGCATGTAGATACTATAGACTTCCTCCCCTTGGAGTGAAGAGGAGCTTCATATAAATAGGACTAGGAGGATAGAATGAGTTCTGGATTAATGGGAGAAGACTAAGGGATCTTCCCAAGGAGGGAGGAACCGAAGGACAGCTCAACCTACAATTTAGGGACAGAGATCCAAGTCACACCTCTTCTAGAAATCGCTCGAATATCCTTTTTATCCACTTTAACTGACATCGTCACGGGTTGTGTGAGGACAACGGGCGACAGGTGCGGTCATCGCAGGATGCAAAATGGGGGTATGTGACATCGTCGCAGCTTGTAATGAGACAACCTACGATGATCCATCTCGTCGCAAGTGAACAGAGATCAGCTTGCGATGACCCAACTAGATTTCTAGGTAAAGGGTCACCAACTCTTCCAAATGGACTTCCTAGTCACATAAACTTTAGGGATGTTTACACTAAACTCTAGGATGGCAAGATTTAGGTGTAACACCGTAGTGGGGCAGCTTCGGACCATCGAGTAAAATAATCAGTGGTGGTTATAATGTATTTATGTTGAAGGGAGGAGGGAGGATTTATTGGCCCTACTATGTTGAGTCCCCACTACTGAAAAGGTCTATCAACAACAACAGGTTATAAAGGAAAAGCTGGCCTTTTAACCCTGCCAGATGCCGTCTGATAGTCTTGACATTTTCTTACGAAGGCATGAGCATATTTAAATAATGTTGGCCAAAAATAACCTGCTCTCAGAACCTTATGAGCAGTCGTGTCTCCACCGAAGTGACCACCAGCAGGACCATCATGCAGTTGTTTTAAGACTGAATCAGATTCCTCATTTTCTAAACAGCGAAGCAAAACTCCATCTGCATTTTTCCTGAAAAGTACATTATTTACCAATTGGTAGGGCGTTAATTTTAACCTAACAACTCTCTTCTTCTTTGGCTCCAAATATTCTGGAGCACTGCCTGTTTCAAGATAGGTGCGAATATCAGTATACCAAGAATTGGCAGGATCTGGGATAAAACAAACTTCCTTTTGTAACAACGAATCATATAAAGATAAATCATCCTGACTAGCAGGCAGATGTGCTGATTCAACTGCTAGTTTACACAACCCTAATCCTCGTACAACCTGAGAGGGTTTAATCTCCAGGTCATACACCTGCAAAGCCGCCATCCAATGTGCTCTTTTTTCCCCTAAATCTTTTTGAACTAACAGATTCCTTACAGCTGAAAATGGAACAATGACCTTAGTTTTCGATTTCAAGAGATAGGGCCAGAAATGTTGTATTGCTTTGAACACAACAAAAGCTTGTTTATCCACTTCGTGGTAGTTCAATTCGGCCCCTTTTAAATTTGAGCTCATGAATGAGATAGGTACTTCATGGTCTTCTTGATTCTTCTGAGTAAGGACAGCTGCATAAGATATGTCAGAGGCGAAGGTATAATGAATAAAGTATTTCCTAAATTCCGGACTTAGGAGTGCGGGAGCTTCAGCTATGGCTTCTCTAATTCTGATAAATGACTCTCTTTCTTTATATCCCCACGAAAAGTTGTTGTCTTTCTTTATCATATTCTGAAGCGGACGAACTATTTCGGAAAAGTTGGGGACAAACCTTCTTACGAAGTTTATCTTTCCCATAAAGGAATGCATTGCTTTCTTAGTAGGAGGGAAAGGGATCTTAGAAATGGCTTCAGTTCGTTTAGGGTCAATCATAATTCCTTCCTTTGATACCAAACCCTAATTAAATTCCCTCTGTGACTGCAAAGATCGTTTTCTTAGGATTGAGAGAAATACCTAACCTTCTGCAGCATTCCAAAACTTTGCGAAGATGTGAAATATGATCAGACCTAGTTTTTGAAAACACAGTAACGTCATCTAGAAAGATAACAACGAAATGGTTGAGTAAACCTCTGAAAGCAACATCCATTTCCCTTTGGAATGTATCCCCAACGTTTATTAGTCCAAAGGGCATCTTCCTGTATGCATAGGTTCCCCAAGGGGTCCTAAAAGTGGTTTTCAACTGATCTGCAGGAGAAACCAGGACTTGGTTATACCCAAAGAAACCATCCAATAAAGATAGCATCTGAGCACCTGATACTTTATGGAGGATCTGTTCCATTGGCGGAACCATATAGTTGTCCTTTTCTGACGATCGGTTTAGGTTTCAGAAATCTACACATAACCTAATATCTCCATTTTTCTTCCTAACGGGAACAAGGTTTGATACCCACTATGTATGGCATACAAGAAATATAATCCTGGCAGCAAGTAGTTTGTTCAATTCCTTTTTTACTGTCGGTTGTAAGGTAGGGTGCATCTTCCTTAGTTTCTGTTGGAATGGCTTTGATTGAGGTTTCATAGGGATTACGTGTCGTATTATTTGTGTATCAAAGGTTTTCAGGTCGTCGTATATCCACGCAAATGCATCTTTAAATTCGTCAAACAATTTCACAAAGGATGCTTTTTCTGTTTGAGTGCAGTCTGACCCTAAGTTTATATTCTAAGGATTTGCTTCTGTGCCTAGATTTATAGTTTAATAGCGCATGCTAGAGCTGTTTGTCTTACAATTAGGCACTCCTTTGAACTTATCATGCAGGTCATAAAACTTCTCAAGTCTAAGAACTAATGTAGGGATCGAATTTACCAGCCCAAAAGATTTGTCAACTAAGTGATGCGGATGGATCGTAGAGAAATTGCACAGATCTTCATCATGTGTGATCTCGTCAATTGCTAATTCTTTGAAGGCATCTTCTCGTATTAAGAAATTAATAATCTACGAGTCATCATCGAAGACATGCCAATTAGTGATATTGTCAGGAATCCACAGTCTAAACAATAATTCAACAAAGAAAATTTTTCTGATGGAATGAGCCTCGAGGCCACATTTGCTAAAAGGTCAGCTTCTTGATTCTGAAAACGAGGAATAGAGTTGATATTAAAAGCGTCAAATGCAGAAATCAAATTCCATACCTCTTTCTGATAACTTCGCAAGTGATTAGATAAACAATGAATGGAATTGCGAACTTGTCGAACGATGATTTCAAAATCACCAAATGCGATCAATACCTTAACGTTTAAGTCCAATGCTTTCTTGAGCCCTTGGATGAGAGCTTCGTATTTTGCTATGTTGTTGGTGCAGAAAAATTCAAGTCTACAAGACAATAGATGCTTGTTCCATATAGGATCAAGGAGCATACAACCCACTAGTGCACCTTCCTTAGATCGTGAACCATCAAAGTACAAATGCCAAGGTCTATTAGCTACAATATCTACATTATTTATAGTATTTATAGCATTAACCAAACTAGGGGCAGCTTCCTGAAAATCACAATGCAAAATTTATGATTTATTTACAGAATCAGTAAATGTTGATTTATGTGCATGAAAAGTCCCTAAATCAGAGTCATACCCATAGTTCCCTAAAATGGAATCACTAAACAAGACAGGTTCATTGGGAGAATCTATCGCAGTCACCGTGTGCTTCATGTACCTTTCTCTGTCAATCCTAATTTGATTTGGCCGCCCTTTCTTAGGTAACCACAAATGTGACCAATCGGTTGAAAAATAGCCTTTTAAAGCTTGAGACCAGTCACGACTCAGAAACAACCCATAAACATTAGGTATGTCTGCCACCACTATGTCAATGACTTGAAAACTTTGTGGATTAGTAGCCATCCTAATCATTACTCCTTTCAGCTCTCCTACGATTCTCACCTTAGATCGGTCTAGTTGGCTAATTTGAGTTTCACAAGGTGTGAGCTCAGCATTCAATTTCTTACATACTGAATAAGGCATGACGTTCGATGATGTTCCGGAATCGACCATACAGTTATGGACATTTCGGTTGAAGATTTCAAATGTCAGTAGAAAGGGGGGAGTTGAAGATTTGGAATTTTTACCTATCAGGCTATCCCTATCGGTGGTTGTTTTACTGTTGTTATTGAAACTTGCCACCACTTTACTGGTGGTAGGATCAGAGCTATTGGCTACAGGCACAGAGGGCTGATTTTTTCTGAAATTGGTATTTGATGGAGTTGCCAAATCTGAGAGCATTGAACCTCTTGGCATAGGGTAGATTTTTAATAAGTCAAACATACTGATGTTTGCTCTTTGTTTCTTAAGATCATCTATAATTCCATATTGGAGATCCTTGTCTTGAATTACAGGATGTTGATTTGTGGGTAGAGGACTGTTCCTAGGTGCGGGTGATGGTTGAGAATTGACAGGTCCCTTACTCCTGGTATTATGGGTGTACTGATTGACAAAGACAGAATGGTTATGACACTTTTCCTCTTTGACTGAGCTATCCCAGAAATGACAGTTAAACGAGAAGAGATCTTCAGGAGTTTCTTCTTCAGTTTCAGGCTGCTCATCTTCCTGTTTTTCTTCTAACTCTTGATCAAGTGGGGTTTCAGGTAAGGCATAGACAACCCTAATTGTATTGAATATTTCCTCATTGGTTGAAACATCGGGCAGAGTATTTTGTCTTGTGTTAGGTGATGTATATGGTCGATAGGGAGTTTTAAAATTTCCTCTATTCGAGGTGCCTTCTCCATTGTTTCATTTTAACATCACCATTTCATTTGTAAGAGACCTCACTGCTTGTTGTAATTTTTCGACATCAAAAGCAGAGGTATCTTTTTTGTCTGTATTAACTATTGTCGTGGTTTCATTTCTTTTACGCAAGGGGCTATCAAACTTGCCATTGTTTTCTGGTTTGAATGTCATGGAATTCTTTTCAACTTTTATTGCTTCTTCAAAGGTTTCGACCAACGTGGTTTTACCAGCTTGCTTAACGAACATGCCAAGGGATTTAGGTAAAGCGGAAGCATAGTTTTCAATTATGATATCTTCTGGAGGTTGGGAAGCTACTAGTATCCTATTCATAAGAGTGAGGAATCGTTGATTGAAGTCTTTTATTCGCTCCTTGTTTTCCATTTTGATTCTAGCCAATTCTAATGCTAACACAGCAGGAGTTTTATCTTCGCCAAATCTGTTTAAGAATGCCTGACTGAAATCAGTCCAGCTAGTTATAGATCCTTGGGTCAAAGAAAAATACCAAACTGCAGCCTTTCCCTTGAAGGTCAAAGGAAATAAGCGACATGCAACATCCTCATGCTAGACGTTCATGGTCTGAACAACCAAGATGAACTTGTCAATGTGATTCTCAGTAGGCTCCTTATTGTCTGGGTCAAACTTGGGTAGGATTTTGTTGGGATGTTTGGGTAAGTTATGTTGCACTCCGGGTACAGCAACAGCACCTCGTTGTAACCATGGTATGTTATCATTTTGGTCTCCTCCATCACGGTCACCCATGTCTTGATCAGATTCTGAATTTGACGAAGATTCGTTGTTGTGGTCACTAGAGCTATCAGGCGGTGACTATGGTCATTCTTGGGATTCGTGATGATGTGACCATGTATGCATATGGATGATGATTGATGGTCCCACATACTCTTTTTGATGATACCATATGGTGTACATATGATTCAGATGATGGTTGATGCAGTTCAGCACATTTATTATTATTTCCAGATCATCAGATTATGCACTGTTCGGATATGGTGGACCCTATGATTGACCCCTCAGGTCAACCCATGGTGTATGAGTACACATTTCTAGTAGATTTGTGTATTCTGGATCCATTGAGACACTTATCATTCAGTTCTGGGCACTTTTGATAGGGATAGATGGATTTATCCACTTGTTGACCAGTTTTGGGCTTGTTTTCCCAGCCTGACCAGCAAAGGCATGAGAGGCCAGTTTCTCCTAGGGCGTTGTATGGGAAGAGGGTGGTCCAACCACTTGTTTTTACCATTATACCTCCCTTCCAGACATCATGGTGGGCTCAGTTTGACAGCGCAGGCACTCTGGGTGTCAGTTTGGGTAGCTTCACAGTTCTTGAGGTGGATTAAAAATGGAATAAAAGGGTCACTGAGGAATTCGATTTGGGTAACTAAGGCAAGGTTTTGGCATTTGGTCTTCACAGAAGTATTCCAAGGTGAACCCCCCATCTTCTAGCTAGATATCATCATTCATTGGGGTCCACAGAGGCCACAGGAGACCTTTTACTGCATGTCTCTCACAGATTTTGAGGACAGGATTTGATCATTTGTATTATTTTGGACATATTATTTTATATTATTGTGCCATGGGGATGAGATAGTAAGGATTGATGCCTCCTGTTGTCACCGAAAACTAACATGCGTGTGCTGAAGCCCAAAATGTAAGCACACCACCTCAATGACAACTCTCAAGAGAGAAGCCAATGTCACCACACTCCTCTCTTCCTCGCTTCAGGTTGGCTCTTCTCCAACTCAAGGGGGGTTTCCCTAAGATAGGATCACTAAGGTAGGGCAACAAAGGGGCAAGGTGAATCGAAGAGGCTGCCTTGGAGAAACAATTGTAACAGAAAAAAAGGTATTTTGAATAAGTGATGGGAAAGAAGGGAGGATCAATCCTCGAGGAAAGACCAGTGTCAGTACCAGAAGGGAGAATGGAGTCAAAAGAGGACTCAAGGGGGCCTTGCGTTTCACACAAGTGAGATCAATATAGTACGTTCCATAATCAAAGACAAGGAGAATATAAGTATAACTGACTACAGTCTATTACTCCTATGATCTTTTGAAAACATAACGTCAACAAACAACTTGAAAACCGCAAATGCTTTCCCAATGGACTAGAATATAGCCTTCTATGCTAGCTTTACTCTACAACTTATAATGAAATGCGCAACTATGAAAGAGATGCTCAATCTGTCCTAAAAACCTAGCATGATATTTTTCATTAAGCTCGAGGGAAAGAAGAACTCCCAAAAAATTTCCATCATTACAATGAAGGGGGCTGGCCTTTTTATATGCCCAAAAAACCCCTTATTCTTTTCCAAAAAAAAAAATAATATAATAAAAGAAATAAAGTGAAAAAGGTGAAAAAAGGTGATCATCCACCTTTTTCTCCTAAACGAATACATGACTGAACCCACTTTATTAATGCAACTCTCACTTAGGTTGCTCGTTGTATGTCCATGAAACACCACACATATTGAAACAGGGAGCCGAGTTTTCAAAATACTGCACTCTATGCAATGTTGGCCACTTCGATTTGATGAGTGATGACCCGTGGCCCACTAAATCAGCGAAAGCAAAATCGTGACTTCCACACAAACACCGATCTGCCTCGATTTCAATGTTTCACGCTGACCCATTTAAACCTGGAACCTCACACTTACGGCAGCTGCCAATTAACACGAATGACGCGTGGATAGAAACTGCTCGATTAATTGCTCCGATGGGGGACAGGACTATAGAAAAACTCGAGCTTTTCTTCTGTGTTCTGATAAAAGAAAATCATGCAGGCTGCCAATGACATGTGGGTCATAATCTCTGGTGACAATTTCGTTGAACCTTCGAGCTTTGGCGTGATAACCGTGGAACCGATCTAGGGTGGGTGTTACGGTTGGGGAATCGATCAAAAAGCTGCCAATGAACTGCGTGGCATGCTTAAGAGAAATTTTTATCATCTTCACCAACAACTGCTTCGACGGTGATATTCTCGCTCCATCTCCTGATATCTATGATGTTCATATCGATCACGGCCCCGACTCCGCCTCCTAGAATCTCGAGGTCTGTAATTATCAAAGGCCCTTCTGCTAGTACGTCGCATTAGAGGAAATTTGGATGAAAAATGGGCCTTTTAACCCTAAAGGACAATTTCTTGTCATCACATATTATCCAATCAAAATGCTTTAAAATTCAAACAAGGTGCATGTAAAAAAATTGGAGGGAAAAATAAAAACTATTTTTTTGGATCGTATTTTCAACTTATCTCCTTGTAGGTTTACTCAAATTTCAAGCGGGGGGTATCGTTGGATGCATAATTAAATTATGCATCCAATGAGTACCCATGTTTCATACTTTTAACAACATCCACACCATGAAAAATCGAAAATACATTAAAAACGTGTTTTCTCTCACTAGAAACATGTTTTTTAATGTATTTTCAAGTTTTCATGGTGTGGATGTTGTTAAAAGTATGAAACATGGGTACTCGTTGGATGCATAACTTAGTTATGCATTCAACAAGTCCCCCGCTTTAAATTTGAGTAAACCTACAAGGAGATAAGTTGAAAATACGATCCAAAAAAGTAGTTTTTTTACTCTCTCTCTACTATTATTTTATTATTTTCCTTAGGAGGCCCATTTTTTACCCAAATTTCCTCTAATGAGGACTTCGACTCTTGTATCTCCTTGATGTAGGAGTCTCTGACGTTAGCCTTCCTTTCCGGACTGATTCTGCATTTGGATCGTACTTTGCAAATTGCACAACAATATCCCTTCCATCAACGTTTCTCTCATCAAGCCTCTCAATTTGCCTTCTCGGCCTCATCAACATATTTGTATCGAACAAAAGCAAATCCTCTAGAATCACCAGTCCTCCTATCCCTTGGGATAAAGATGTCCATAACCTTCCCATATCGATTAAACAATGGATAAAGATCATCTGCAGTTGTACGGAAAGTGATATTCAGAACCAACAAAGAATAGTTGTCTTTGATATATGGAGGTTATGATCTGCCGAAATGAGACATTTTCTTCAAAGCTTATAGAAACAGGAATGAAGGGTTTGAGGCGTTGCAAATTCTCTGCTTCCAAATGCTCTCTGCTGCAATCACCCAGTTTCCTTATAATCTGTTTCAGAAGTCATCAAACTATTAAATGTAACTGTAGATAAAGGGGTTCAACTAAAAACTATTTCTCCATAAAGCCTGTGAGCTTGCATATTCTATCAATGGCTGCATTAACAGATTTTCTTATGTAGATTCTTTTGCCATGATTTATTCAATATATCCTTTATAAATTGCTGAGGCTGATCTGTCTTCTTCTGGTTGAATCTTCAGGCAACCTTTCCAGTTTGAAAAACCCTACCACGTCTTATTCCAGAACTAGGATCAGAAGCTTGCTCTATACTGTGCACGATCAAAAAGTAACCTCCCAACATCCTGTGTTGATCCTGAAGGTGTCGGTCCCCTGGTAGTTTGTGAAAGAATTCACACATGGACACCCCTGTCAAAGTGGGGGGTAACACCTCCTAGCCCCACCATGAGCTTCTTGAGTCATTTCCATGTCATATGAGGTGGGCCCATATGTTTTAGCCCCCTCCTAGTGATGACGTCACCCTCCATGAGTCTTTTTGAGGGATGACGTCACCCTCTCTTTGAGTAATCCATGTGATATTATGTTATGGCTCATCTTAGCCATTGATAATGTTGTGAGATCTTTTAATCTCAACCACCCATTTCAAAAAGTGGTTTTGAGATCTAGGGTTTTGGTCTTTATTATCCTATATAAGCAGGAGACCCCCCTCATTGTAAAATTCATCTAGAGATTTTTGGCTCTTGGCTATTGGAATAAAATACTTTCTTGGGCATCTTGGATCTTGAAGTTGGAATGCTTGTGGTGATTGTAAATGCTTCTTCCTCTGCACTGACAGACATTGGTGGCCATCTTGATTTTATCTTCAACTAACATTGTTTTGTAGGCAAAGAAGGTGATTTTGAGGAGTGCGAATTGGTGGGGAGGCCTACCCTTCAAGCTTCAAGAGGACGTTTTGGGTGACAGGGAGTTGTTTTGTCTTTGTACCAACAATTCATGTTTCTCATCACTTTGTTTGCATCTCATCCCATTATTGATTGATTGATCTTTGTGTCCTTGATTGACAAGAATAGGGAAATTGATTTGGTTGAAGGAGGCAAAACGTTGGCAAGATGGGCTCATCAAAGTTTGGCATTTGATCTTTGTGGGAAGTAATCCTCATCTCAAGCCTCTTCCATCTTCATCTTCCAGCTGGTATGTTCCGTGAGGTATGATATTCTTCTATCCTATCCATCTACTCTCTTATATCTTAAAACCCTAATTGATTAATATCTAGCTCTACTTGGATCTACTTGGATCTAGCTTGGCTTTGGGGAAAATATTGAAAACCCACCTCTATAGCATCCACAGCAATTCGGATCTATAGTTTGGTGTGGATTGGCCTCCATTTGACACATTTTCCAAGGCACTTTAGCCTCCTTGAGGGAGGTCGCACTCCTTGAGGGAAGCTATTGGGGCTAGTTCCAAGACTTGGGTAGGTGAGATCCCACTTGATTTGCATAGATCTACCTTGATAACCTACCCCTAGTGCTTCACCTTGTTGATTTTCACCTTGTGGGTCCCATTCCTCATTTTGAGGGATTGAGCCCCACTTGGGTCACTTGGTGATGCATTTTGCATCTTATATCTATGGAGATCTAGTCCATATTGGGGCATGCCATCCTAAACCCAACTTGATAATTGCCTTAACTACCCCGATCTACATTTTGGCATCATTTGGACTCCATTTGCCCCTCCATCTAAAGGCACTAGTCTACCTTGGGCAATTCGCACTCCTTGGGTTAGTGGCCTTTTCCTAGATCCCATATGTGGGTGTTGATTATCTTTCCTTAGATCCATAGATCTACCTTGTCTCATCCACTTAGTACCATCTTACCCCTAATTTGACCAAGTGGGCCCTATTTGGACCATTTTCCACTTTTTGAGGAGTGGGCCCCACTTGTGTATTTTCATGGTGCTAGATCTATCCATTAAGCTTCAATAAGTGGCCTAAATCATACATTGGTTGAACACTTGTCACATCCTAAGCCTCTTCAACCACACTTGAACTCTTGGGTCCACTTAATCTAACTCACGCATTGGTTTCCATAACCTCACTTACACATTTCCCTAGGAACCTTTGTGTTAACTAATCTTCATTGGTTGGCTAGGTTCTCCCCCTTGGTCTTGATTTTTCATGGTCTAAAGAGAAGAGTACCTCGATTATCGTGAAACCCAGCTTGCATTGGGAACCGTTGCACTTCTTGGTCACCTCTTTAGTTGTCCATCTCCTCTACCATCCCGGATGGGATACCTTTAGGGACAACTACAAGTTGTGTGATAATAGGGCCTCCTGGCATCTTTGGAAGGACATCTCCGAAAGTGGTTTGATAGGTTGCCTGCCTCATCCATTGATGGATATGACAATTTTGTCACTAAGCTAAGTAGTGAGTGGTATCATAAGTTAGATGGGAAATTCCTCTTGCATCAATTATTTGATATCAAGAAAAAGGAAAATGAAACAGTCCATGAGTTTAACATCAGATTTGATAAGACTGTAGCTAATATCCCAGAAGAAATTAAACCTAAAGATCAAGCAATCGTAATTCATTACCTGAATGTCTTTGAGGGCTGGCTTGGGTATCACTTAAAGGATAAGAACCCCAATGACTTAAAGATCGCTCAATTTAATGCAAAGATGGTTGAGTAGAACGCAACATCTATGGGGGTAAACAAAAAAATTCGATCACTTTGCCCCATCCACTTCCAGATCTGATCCTAAGCTTCGAAAGCCCAAGGAACTTGTGAGTGAGCCAAAGGACATGTTAGAGACCATGCAAGAAATGATGAGACAACTAACTGTCCTAACAAAAAATGTTGCAAGTTTTCATGATCTGAAGAGACATAGAAACCCATATGGCCCTAAGCCTTACTGGAACAACAATAGAAGGCCTAAGGGGAATAATAATAGAAGGCGTCCCGAATATCCAAAAAACTCTTAAAAGAAGAATGTGAATTGGTGTGATGAAGCAGAAGAAGAGCCTTCTGACACCAATTATCCCGATGATCAACCTAATAACATCAACTTTATAAATGATTTATCTTACGATGATGATTTCGAAAGAATTCTCCTAGAAGAAGAACCATGGGAGCAAGAAGATGTGATTGATGAACCTAGCTCCTCATGGTGTGCCATAAATCTCCCAGAAACAAAGCAACAACCCAAAATTCAAATTTACAAACAAAGAGATGATTCCCAACAACCTTCTTTCCTAGACAAACGCAATGTAATTAAGGAAGATAAAAGGGAAGAAGAAGATTTTTCCCTAGAAGATTGTAATTTAAATATAGATATGAAGAAAGAGTTGGGAAAAATAATGTGTGATATTCCTATCACTGAGTTAATGAAAGTCCCCTCAGTAAGAAGCCAAGTAGAAGAGTACTTTGATGGCATTGGTCAAGAAAAGACTCCTGAGGTTGTCTTGGAATCCTGTCATATACAGAGCCTTAGTGGAACACAACCTAGAAAAGTTGAGAAGGATCCACCTATCAACATCCATTCGGCAATTTATGAAAGAAAGAACGGTGGTCACCCTCCCTTTTACATCACCTTGCACATTCAGAATATGCTCCTGCATAATTGCATGTTGGATTCAGGAGCAGCTATGAATGTTATGCCTTTACATGTCATGAAGGAAATGGGATTAGAGGTGACTAGACCTTATGGAAATGTCTGTGGTATAGATTTTAGACGTGTGCAGTCTTATGGTTTGATCAAAAACCTTAGGGCTGATTTTTTTGTATGTTCAAACATTTCTACTATGATGGATGTAGTTGTTATTGACTTTCCCCTAGCATATGGAATGCTTTTATCAAGGAAGTGGGCAGCTGGTGTAGGTGGATACCTTATGATGGATCTTTCATATATCTGTGTTCCAAACTCTGACGGTGCTTTAATTAGGATTAACAGATAACCTTGCTATGACAAGCATTTGGAAACTTTTGAGGAAGGGATAAAAAACACATATGGGGATGAATTGTTGAATAATGCTAAAACTAATTTGATTAATAATGAAGATGAAATTTGGGAGTATGAACAAGCTGATAATGTTTTCATGGTAATGGGAGATTCTGATTCCTCTGATGAAGTGGATCAGATAGCTGAAATTGCTAGGAGAATCAACTTGGAATTGCTTAGGGGTGAATTTGATGAAGAGCTAGAAGAATTGAGAAGAAATGAAAATCAACTTGAAGGTCAAGAGCCTAATAATGTG
Organism: Larix kaempferi; assembly: GCA_027924585.1. Lineage (NCBI taxonomy): Eukaryota > Viridiplantae > Streptophyta > Pinopsida > Pinales > Pinaceae > Larix > Larix kaempferi. The sequence continues at coordinate 335,669 of BSBM01000499.1, forward strand.
ATGAATCAAGAACAAATTAATGAAAATCAAGTACCTGAGGTTGTAGATGATTTGGATGATATTAGACGTGGTGAGCGCTGGCCTAGAACAGTTAGGGAATTCAATGCGCTTTATGATAATAACTTAATAAGGGAGATTCAAGGTCTTGATCCCATTATCCCATGGGCAAACCATTCTGAGCAAGCTCAAGTTTTAGAGAGTGATAGTGAAATCAATGAGTCCCACTATTCGGATGTCCATGATTCTTTATCTCACTTATCTTTAGAGGATGGTAATCTAAGTCAAATTCATGATAATTCCTTAAGTTGGCAAGAGGATGCCCTAATTAATGATGCCCCCGAGGGAGATTTTGCTTTAAACAACCTTGCTATTTTTCAATCTCCTTCACATGATCAAAACAATGCTCTATCTGCATATCCACTTGTCCTTAATTTTCTTTTGCCACCTTAATCATCTAGGCATCATAGTCATGATCCTTCTCACATTCCTAGTTCCTTGGTGTCTCATTCAAAAGTAGTTCCAATTGGGTTCGAAAATATGCACATTCCAGTTCCTAAAGGGGAAGGCTCTAGTCGTAATAATGTCATATCACAAACACCACCTCCCTTGGAAGAACATAGAGATTACTGGACTGTAGGTGAAATTGTCAAACATGTAATGTCTCCCCGTGAGGATGAGCCTAATGAAAAATGTCCAGGAGACGAGAAGAGAGATTAGAGAAGTCTTAGTTGGTAGGATAGCTATTTCCATTGATGGTGGTCTACCTAGAGTTGATGCAGTTCCTCCCAGGATGAACTCAAGGATTGTCACCCCGCAACCGCGAAACCTTGCTGAAATCCACCCTATGCATGTACGTAACATTGGAGTTGTTCCTGAATCTGTAAATAGGAATAGATTTATTACAGGAAGTCAAGTCATTATTCCAAATCACTTATTGCATATCAGATCAGGACAAGTTGATGATCTTTGGGTTGGACCTTTCACGGTAGAGCAATACTTCGGTGACATGTGTTTCTTAACAACTGGTAGTGGACGATGAATCTTACTTCCTGTCAACCAAAGGGAGTTGAGGGGTTATATCCCTGACCTCACTTAGTCTTGGACTTCCTTGCTTGTCTAGTAGGTTAGAGTAGGTAGGAACTGAGTAAGCTCGCTTGAGCAGTAGTTTAGTCTTTTCAGCCATTGAGTCTAGCACTTTTGTCTTTTTCTAAGCTCGCCTTTGAAGATCGTAGTGTAGTCCTGAGTACTTGCCCTTTTTCTTTTCCTGCACAATAATAATAAAACTTTTTCAAAGTTATGTTAGTAGATTAGTTTTTACTTTCTGCATTTCAGTTTTAGTATTGTTTTTATTTTGAGATTTATGTATATACATGCATTGTTCTGACAACCGGTCTGTGAGTTTGATATAGCTCTGGACATTTTGTAGATAGCAGGTGTCATTTTGGTAGTTGTTGTAGAGCTAGAGTGTTGGATCGAGGATATGAGTAGCAGAGTGATGAGGACCAGATATTCTGAGGTTCTCAAGCGCTCTTTTTAGCAGAGCACTTGTCCCAGCTGGAGCCAGATGTTATCACATATATAGTAGCTGGGCTACCATATTTTATTTCCAGATTCCAGTACATTTTTCAGCCATTTACCTTACATTTGAGATGCTGAGATGAGTATATATGATCGGATCACCATTATGAGTATGGACAGTATTTATTCCTATGCCATGACTGAGTCTCAGGAAACTCAGATTTGATGACTAATGTAGCCATTTAGCAATTTCCAGAGCAGTATGTATTGCCCAGAGTTGCACCAACAGGTTCTGTTACCAACTATTTTGTGCAATAGTTGAATTTCTTGTGAGCCGCCAATTTCATGAACATGTTCAATGCTCATCATCAATGTTCAGAAGTTCAGAAGTCATTTTTAGGGCAATTTTTCCCCATTTGTAATAACTGCATGTTCATACCCCCATGGGGAAATTGTAAAAAGTTGGTCTAAACGGGGTCCTTTTATAAAAGACTCGGCTATCCTTAGGTTTAACTGTTAGGGGGATACTCTAGAGTATTTTTTCCTTAGGAATTATGCATTGCGCTTCAGTCGTGTATAATTCCTGAGTTTTTCACTCATACCTCCAAAGCTGGAGCATTTACCATGGTGGTCAAAACCTAAGGTGGTTATTAGAGTCTGTGTCTAGGATTTTTTACGTGTTAGCCATCTCGACTAAGTCGTATGAACATGCACTAGGTCCATGTTATCACCAAACTTGTAGTTTCCCCCTAAAGGTGGATCCGTAAGGATGGCAGAGGGGATAGGCAACCAAAGAAGTGAAACCAAGATAGCCTCGACTCCCAATGGATGGTTGTCATGCCAATCGAGGCAATCTTCACTTTATGTTATCTTAGCCCAAGACAACAATGGGAGAGACCCAGATCTATTCCCGATAGGAGAGATCAAACCAAGACACCATATCAAATCAAGTAGGGATGAAGTACGTAAGGTGTATGGTGAAGTAAACCTTAGATTTATGGATGAAGTCACATGGTGAGTAATGGATTGGATCAAGAGGCTTAAGCAATGATAATTTGATCCAATGAGTTTATGCAAGTGACTTATGAGATTGAACACTAGATCCAGAATCAAGGTACTAGTCAATGATGAGAAAAATCCACTGCCTTGGGAACCGTGTCCAATGCAGGGTAGTTAGGGACAGGATTGGGGCTAACCAGTACCAAAATTGGACTTGTTTGACAGGTATGACAATATCAATGCACCCAAGTCTCAGAGAAAAGATCAAAACACAGAAAAATTGGCCAAGTCCAGAAAGTCGTGAGGGTTAGGAAAAGTTCAGTGCCTTGGAAAATGGGCCAATGGAGTCCCCAAGGGTGACGCCCTTGAGAACCCACTTTGGGATTTACCCGATCTATAATACCCAAAAAGGATTTTCCAATTGATCAAGGGATTTTATCTCTAGAATTTTTAGTTGATTTTAGCTTAGGGTTTTAATAGTAAAATGGAGATGCCAATGGATTGGAACCAAGAAATAGTGAACAAACCTGTGGATCTTACCCGGATAACCTTGTAGATGCCTTGATGATGATGATCTATGCAAACCCGATCAATTTGAGAAGATCTGAGGTATTTTTCTATGAAGTCGATTTTCCCAAGGAAGCCAATGCGCCCTCTCTCCTGCACAACAAACGTCAACAATATCATATTTGATGCATCAAGAGATAAAGCAAAATACCACAAGAGAAATAACATAAAGATAGCATAGATCACAATGATACTAATGATAAACCCCTGATACAAGCGAATGCCAAGTGAGCGAGTTGAAGAAGCCTTTCAAAAACGCCCAAGTTGAAGTTGCCCTCCTATAGACAAAACAAAGTTTCCACGAAAGATAGATCTTACCACAAATACCCAAATGCTAGGATGCAATAGAATTTCCAATCACCATCTAAGAACACCAGATGCAAAGGAGACCCAAGAATTTCCATAAGAAGTTTTTCTATTATCAAGATTCCAAGAGCCAAAGATCCTTTACAATGAGAAGCTCTCTCCTTTAAATAGGATGGAGAGATACCAAAACCCTAACCACCTTTTGAATGGATGGCTAAGATTAAAAGATCAAAGTGATCTAATCAATGGTTGAGATGAACTCAACATAAAAGTACATGGATCAATAATAAAATAATAGATCAATGGACCAAATCGCCCTAGGAGAGGGGGTCCCACCAAATGTCAATGATAAAATATAAGATCTAACTCATGGTGGGTCCAAGGGGTAATTACTAACACCCTTCGTCAATCCCCATGGCACAATAGCATCAAAATATAAATATAAGCACCAAATCGTGCCTCTCTGGAAATGTTGTGAGCCTTAGGAGGCTCCAGAAATCCACAAAAAATGTCGGAGTGATGAGTGTAGGACCCACTGAAGGCTGAAACTGCTGGAGAAGGTGTGGAAGACATCCCACTCATCATCAAAAGTCATCCCATGCCAATCCCTTGCCTCAGTAGCTCAAATCGAACCCCTCAGTAGCTATTTTTTCCATTTTTAATCTGCCTTGGGAAGTGTGAAACTGCCCAAACTACCTACTGGAGTGCCTGCACTGTCAAGGTGAGCCCACCAGGCTCTCTAGGAGGGGGGTAATATGGTAATAACAAGTGGCTGGACCACCCCCTCCATGCACAACGCCCTAGGTGAACCAGTCAATTCCAACCTCTGCCCTGATAAGCCATCGGACAGGCCAAAACTACACTAGGATAGCCAACTGAGGCTAAAAATCACTGTAACTGCCCGGAACTGAAAACAGACTATCTCATTGGACTCAAAGAGCCCAAATCTATACAATATGTGTACTCATATCCATCTTATCCGACAGACCAAATAATAATAATTTGTAAAAGTGTTGAAAAAACAAATCATCATCATAGGCCTGAAACCACTGCATAGAACCACCTAGTGACCTGTACCAGACCATATATTATATCTCTGTATCATCTGAGGTCTGCCACCTCATGTCCTGTGGTTGACTTTTGGTCAAACTGGGTTTGACCAAGTCAACATGACCCAAAATATAACTCAGGCTATCATCAAACTGCTGCAAGTGCCAAAGGTTAATGCATGCTCTACAATTCATTCAAGTAACAATTATAACAAGAAGTAATCATTACCGGCGATCTAAAACCAAATATATAAAGTCTTTAATTATTATTATTACTCAGACCAGACTTTCAAGACCATACTCACTTCACAGTTGTGATCAATTTGCTAGTCAAGGGTGAGGGCTAAAAATTAAAAGGCTAGGCTAAGGGATGACTACTGACTTGACATTGTGACACTTTGGAAATGGAAAGGGAAAACACACTCTAACATATGCTGGACAAGCGGTAACACGGGGGATGGCAGTGCCTCACAGATGGGTAAGTTGTTCAAAGAGTGCTTACTCAACTTAGGCTTCATGTCTACTTTTATAAAAGATGATCCAGTTTCATTAGGATCCATTGATTTCATTTCATGGTATTTTTGGCCTACATAACCCTTCTGATCTCAAGTGTGCTGATAAGCACAACTAATCGCAGCTTGCATCCAGGGCATGTTCAATACATATACATAAGGTCAGCAATCGTTTAGATATAGAGTTTAAGAACCATTGCTTTTTGGACTTTCTTATACTCTTCAAGGAGTATTTATTAGCGTTTGATTGCTCTTGCCCTTTACTCACGTGTGTTGATAAACACATTCTAGAGTTTACAGTTTCCTGTGCGAATTTACACAAGTTTCCATAAGTAGTACATGAGCTTTCAGTTTTAGCCAACACATCTTAAGTGACTAGGGGGACTTCATACCAGTGCCAAAAATCGGGACAACTAACAAGAATGATTTAGGACTACAATCCAACTCACCATAGGTAAGTTCTGTCACCAACTCAGAGCCGAGACACAAGAAACAAGGAAGCTCATCCAACACAGAGGCTAAAGCGGGGGAAGGTCCTCCATGCCACTAGTCAAGTAGTAATTCAGGGTAATAAACAGACTGGGAGGTAATGGATGGGTGAAAACAGTGAATAATGAGACCAACACTAGCAAGCCAAAATATGGTGGGAATGATCACCTCTATTCTCCCTAGGGAGGGTAAAACCAATGAGTATGGGTAGTGAACTTCTAAATCTGAGTGGGGACAATATTATATATATAAAAGTACAACCAGGTCCACATATCTATATGATCGCCAGATCATGATACTAAATGCTAAGACATGCTACAAGGATGAATATAAAATCAATATAACCATAACACAAGAATGTACCTGTTGAGTCATATACCTAAATGCACAATATCTGAAACATCATCTGTCTTCTGAAACTGCTGTTGTAACTCTAGGAAATACCGACTGCTATGTATAAATGGCTAAATGGCTACATCGGTCATCTCTCTGAGTGTCTTGAAACTCAGTCATGGCATGGGGAACACAAACTGTTGTCCATATAATAATCATGATCCATAATAGATGTTCATTTCAACATCTCAATGTAAGGGAACTGGATGAAAAGTGTATTGGAATCTAAAAAATAGTGTATGGTAGCCCGGCTACTATATATGTGATAACAGTCCCCTAGGAGTTTCGTTTAATTCCAAGAAAAAAAAAAATTCCGTAATTTAGACCACTTTTTAATGGTTTAAATGGAATTTTTCAAAGTATGATAAAAAACTCATCTGGAGGCGGAATTTGGTGTGGGGAGGCTCGTTTTGACGCTCAGAGCATCCTCTTTACCCTAGCGCCCTCATTTTTCCGGTTTCGGGCGGTTACATTGCCTCTGGAGGCGGTTTTGGCTAAAAATGCATCATTTTGGCATTTAATTGCCAAAAAAAAAGGACAAAATGCACTTTGACAAAAAAAATCAAATAAGTCAAAATTTGATTAAAAAATTATATGAAGGTCGGGCATATGATTTAAATGAAGTGTACGACCATATATGAGGAGTAAGTCACATGTGTTAAAAGTCAAAGTTGAAGGTTTCATTAAATTGGAAAAGCATGAGCATTTAAGGTGAGTGTGGGTCTCTTTGCATGGGTAGATCACATGCTCGATTGCTTGGCAAGTGCTCCATGGTGTGGTGGGATACCATATGTAATATTAATGCACATGCCATGTAAAACTTTGGATATACGAATAACAAAGGAATGGATGACGTGAGCGTGGGCCTCCCTCACGGGTTTTGGCATGGGCGATAGCTCCTGTGAAAATCCTCACAACAGATCTAAGAGATGATGTATACATCACAAGAGTAATTATGATTAAGCAGGAAAATAGAAGAAGAGTGATCAATGCAGTATAATGAGCAACATAATAATAATACAGTAGAACTCGGATATAAGCAAAAAATACTTCACACACACTAGTTAATTAATCACAATATGGACAAATAAATAGTACAATGGTAGAGAGGATTCGAATGCCTAAGGTGGCAATTCGAATTAGCCTCTCAGAGTGATCATAAGATCAATAGAGTGTCATCGGAGCACAACTATGTGTCATGATCATCGGAGCACAATTGGAAGTCTTCATCATCATCAGTGGAGTCATCAATGCTCAAGTAACTGTCAACCATCAGTCAAACTGAGTCTTGGAGGTGTAACTGAGTGTAACTGACTGGTAGGTGAAGAAGGGCGAGTTGCTTCCTAAAATCAAGGAAGAAGGGCGCATTAAGCAACTGGAGGGATAAAACTGAATAGTGAGAAGCTCCCGGGGGCTGGCTAACTGAGGGCTAGGTGCTGGACTGATGACTGGGATGCATGCAAACCCTAAAAGTGCATGCATGATTGAAAATGTAAATGATCAAAACACTGGTGGGACTAGGATGGAGTATAGGAATATCCTAACAGCTCCAAGCTTGGGCGTTGGCTCCCATGGGAGAGGGGCTCCCCTCTCATGAGGTGGCAGCGACCTCATCCCCCACCAACCTCAATCGCACTTACCAACTCAAAGTTTGAGCTCCAGGCCTTCAACCAACACACTGATTAAATCATGCGCTTATCTCTTCATGCATTCAACCTACACTCTCTCAGATTGTATAAATAAGAGGCCTGTGGGCTCTCTCGTGGTGGATTTTCTTGTGCACAAAAACTCTGGCAAAATATTGTAATGCTTTATATGTTGAATAAAGTTTAAAGGCTTTGGAGGCTCATCTTGTGTTATTTTGGATCAATGCTTATGGAATGAGGTGATATTGTTTCATACTTTCATTTTTTTATTCAATATTGGTTAGTTAGTTCATGCTTGGGAAGGCTTATTCAAGCACGTAAGTTCAAATATTTGTAGTTTCAAGTTATTTGAATATTCATTTATCTTTAGAGAGATCTAAGAGTGTATGCATATTACTAGTTTGTATTTCATGCCTTTTGATTTCCATTGATGGATAATATATGACTGACTTCCTATGTTGTTAGCATTTGATTGTTTATGTTTACAGATCTTCTCATCCATTCAAGCAAGCTTGTGGAGCTAGTTTGTGTCCCCTCTTCTTGAAGCTATGCAAAAGATCCAAAACAAGCAACAAGTGGATTCCAACTTCTTCAAAAAGATTCAAAAGACCTAAGTATTGCACTTCAATCCATCCCTTAAAATTTCAAATCTACTCTTGGTTACAAGTTCCATAGCTTAAACTTCTTCAAGCTTTGATTTTGTTCATTGATCTCTTGGTTTGTTGGCTTATTTCTCATCCTTTTTTGCCATTTCTTGGCTTCTTCTAAGCATGCCCTAGTTGAGCCACTTCCCCAAGGTGTTGGGCATTCTACTGGCTCTTCTTCCCATTGTTTTCTTCTTCATTTTCACTCATTGTTTGCATTGATTTTCAAACTGACTTTTCTTGTTTTTAGGGCCATCTTTCCAGCCCCATCCTCCCTGTTCGGCCTCCTCTCTTACCTTCTACCCACTGTTTTCTCACTCATTATCAAACTGTCTTTTGCACCCCAAAACAGTCCTCTCTCTTATCCTCCTATCCTACTTTCTACCATACACTTCCCTTCTACTTCTTCTTGCTTCTTCTTGTTTATTCTTTGTTTTTTTTTAGTTTTAGTTTTCATTTTATTTTCTATCTTAAAGTTGTTTGCATTCAAGTTAGATTTAGTTTGTTAGATCTCAAGTTCGGTTTCATTTAAATTTCATTAACTAGATTTTAAAACTCAAAAGATATAAACACTTTGATCCTAGTTTCCATTTTTTGCATTTTAGATCTCAACTTTGTATGCCCTAAATTAGTTCCATTCATAAGCTAGTTCCATTTCTAGATCTTAGTTTAGAATTAGATTTCCATTTTTGCTAGTATTGGATCTTAACATCAAAATTGCATTACATTTTATAGATTTAGATTTACTTTTGATTTTCTAACTCTAACAAGTTAACAAGTTCTTGTTGAGTGTTGGTGTGTGAAGAGCATAAAGACATTGCAATCCCAAAGGCTAATAAGATCCAAGATCAACCAAGCACAATCAAGCAAACCTTTTTTTTCTTCTCCTAAGTGACTTCAAAAAACCAAAAAAGAGATTGCAAACCATAATAAAAGAGCAAGTGGGATTTAAGGCTCCCACACCCCACTTCCCTATTTGGGGAAGTTTGTGGTGTATGTAAATATTCGATCCAAAGATCACTACCCCCTATGGACTGATCTGAAATCTCAAGCGGTATGAGTCTCAATGTAAGTAATACTCATACAAACATAAACTCAAACAACAAGATCTGCATTTACCAACTGAAATATAAATGCAATCAACCACATAAACAACAGATGTACCCTAGAACCCTTGCGGGAAAAACCAGCTAACTAGGGGGCTATCTTCTCTCTCGAGCCCAGAGCATATAGATGTATAAATGACAGTACAATACAGGATTACCTCAGCCGGTAACTCAATCCCTCTGAAACAGGATAAACCTCAAATTTGCATGCATCCATTTGATGCATGCACTGAAGAAGTAAGCCCTAACTGCCAAACTGGATCTGAGTGCTCTAACAGTGCCTTTGACTAATCTGCCCTCTCTAGATCTCTCTACTCTGATCTGCTCACTCTGAAGACTTCCCACTAATGAAATCAGCATCTTCAGCATGCACAAGTGCGCCCTCTTCTCTGCATGTCAAATGCTCGTACTGGTCCAGATCTCAAAAAATTTGAGCTCCGATCGTCCCTAACCTTCCTCGAATACTGAGGCAAGGCTATCCTGGAAGTCATAGACTCTAAATCGGTCAATCCAGTTCACAACGAGATTCTCCTCCCTCAGGAAAAACATCCTCCTCCAATACAACTCGGCCTCCTCCAATATCCACAGTAATCACACTGTTGAGCTCTCTCAGCTCACAGTAATGGGTGTCTAGCCTCTCTGGAACTGAAGGTCACTGATCTAGCTCAGATCTGACCTTCCTAGCTCCTGCAGCAACTCCTCTCTATCTCAGAAAGTCGCCCCAGATGTGCAGCTATGCCCTCCTCACTCTAGCAGTATCTCTCTCCGACAATGCAACTGAGTAACCTCATCTGGGGACCCCCTGCCTCCATAAATAATCTCACTGATGAATTAGGTTTGCCAAAACCCTAATTCCCGGTGCATGCATGCAAAAGGTCACTTTTGCATGCAGTCACTGAATGCTGACAGATCATGCAAAACTCATGCATGCAAAGTTCAATCTCCCCTGAAGCTCTGCATGCAGCCCCCACTGGACTCATGCCACTGAGTAGAGTGCCTCTACTCCATCCTGATTCCTATGCAGCTAATGTACCTCCATGTAAGGCATCTGAACCATAGAGGACATCCTAAAGTTACCATAATCTAATAGTGTCGTGTCTCTTTTCTTGATTCATTTTTCAAGTAGCATAGCTTTTCATTTCTATATTTTGCAAAGTAGATTTCTAATTGCTAGATTAGCCTTTCACTTTTGCATTTAACATTTATTAAACTAGTTTGCTAGATTTTCTATTTTGCAAAGTAGAACAATAATTGTTAGATCAGACTTGCTTTATTGCATCTAGTTTTACTGGTTGTGTATCTTGCTTGTAATTGTTTAATCATAAAAAGAACATGTTATCACACAACTTGTAGTTGTCCCTAATGATATCCCATCCTGGATGGTAGAGGAGATGGACAATTAAAGAGGTGACCCAAGAGATGCCACGGTTCCCAATGCAAGCTAGGAGTCACGAAAATCGAGGCACTCTTCACTTTAGATCTAGACAAGTCAAGACCAAGGGGGAGACCCTATAGCCAATCAACAGAAGATTAGCCAAAACAATGGTCCTAGGGAGATGTGAAAGTTGAGTTACGGAAACCAATGCAAGCTTAGGTGGGCCCAAGAGTTTAAGTGTGGTTGAAGAAGCTTAAGATATGAGAAGTGTTTCAACCAATGAATGAGTTAGGCCACCTAGGGATATCAAAGAGATAGATCTAGTACCATGAAATACACAAGTGGGACCTACTTCCTTAAAGTATGGAAATGACCCAAATGGGGCCCACAAGATGAAGTTAGGAGTGATATGGCACTAAGGGGTGTTTGATGATGTGGATCTATGGATCCAAGATAGATTAGCAACATCCACATATGGGATCTAGCACATGACAAAATCCTCAAAGAGTGCGAATTGACCCAAGGAGACTAGTGCCTTGAAATGAAGGGGTAAATGGAATCCAAAGTATGCCAAAATGTAGATCGGGATGGATAAGGCAATTATTAAGGTGGGTTTTAAGTGGCATGCCCCAAGGTACACTAGATCTCCATAGATCCAAGGTTGAAAGTACATCACCCAATGACCCAAGTGGGGCACAACCCTCAAAATGAGGAATGGGCAAAATGAGGAATGGGGCCCATAAGGAAAAAATAAAAAAAGTGAAGTACTAGGGGTAGGTTATCAAGTGAGAGGAGTGCAAATCAAGTGGGATCTCACCTACCCATGTCTTGGAAGTAGCAAAACTCACCCTCCCAAAGAGTGCGACCTCACCCAAGGAAGGCCAAGTGTCTTGGAAAGTGTGTCAAAAGAAGCCCAATCCACACCAAACTATAGATCCAATTACTGTGGATGCTATAGAGGTGGGTTTTCAATATCTTACCCAAAACCAAGCTAGATCCAAGTAGATCTAAGAAAATAGAAAAAGAGAGTTTTAATTTTAATGGAGTTTTTGACCAATAGGATGGATAGCAAGCGAAATCAATACGTACCTTGTAGATCTTACCTCAAAGCTTGCAGCCTCTTAGCATATGGAGAAAATTTTTCCCTAGTTACAATTCCAAGCTTGATCCAAGTGTCTTCAACCAAAATTGTCCAAGCCCTAGGAGGAGAGATGTCTCATGAAAACCTGTAAATCAAACTACATCAAGTTAGATTTGATCCACAAATCCATAAGATCTAAGCATGTCATATCAAAGAAGCAATCAATGGACAAAGCACAATTGAAAAACCCCCTCAAGATGAAAACGTCTTGCCCATGGGGGATGTGAGCAACCCCTACAATCTTCCCATCAAGCAAATCGTAGCTAGCTTCAAGCAATTCGGCCTCCCTTCAATTGATGTCAATTTCACCTGTAGAAGCAAAGAATGTCTAGAAACAAGATGCAAGAACATATACAAGAGTAACCCAATCAAAGCCAAGAAGTAGATCACCAAAATATTATTTTCATTCCAAGTTTTCTAGAGTCCAAAGGTGAGCTATACAATAGGGGGTCTCCTCCTTATATAGGATAATAAAGACCAAAACCCTAGATCTCAAAACCACTTTACAACAAGATGAGTGGTTGAGATTAAAAGATCTCATAATCTAATCAATGGCTAAGATGAGCCAATACAATATATCACATGGATCACTCAACATAAAGGTGACGTCATAGCTAGGAGAGGCTAAGTGAGGGTGACATCATCCTTTAGAGGGGGCAAAAGTACATGGGCCCACCTCATATGACATGGACATGACTCATAAATCTCATGGTGGGGCTAGGAGGCATCAATCCTTACTAGCTCATCCACATGGCACAATAATATAAAATAATATGTCCAAATAATACAAATGATCAAATCCTATCCTCAAAATCTATGAGAGACATGCAGTAAAAGGCCTCTTGTGGCCTCTGTGGACCCCACTGACTGATGATAACTGGTTGGAAGATGGGGGATTCACCATGGAAGACCTCTGTGAAGACCAAGTGCCAAAACCTTACCTCAATTTCCCAAATTGAATTCCTCATTGACCCTTTTATTCCATTTTTAATCTGCCTCGGTAATTGTGAAGCTGCTGAAACTGCCACCTAGGGCACCTGCACTGTCAAACTGAGCCCACCAGGCTCACCAGAAGGGGGTTATAATGATAATATCAAGTGGTTGTACCACCCCCTCCTCATACAGTGCCCTAGGTGAACTGGCCTCTCATGGCCCCTGCTGGACAGGCTGGAAAGACAGCCCCAAATCTGGTAAACAAGTGGAAAATTGCATCTATCATTGTCAGAAGTGCCCGAAACTGAATGATAAGTGTCTCATTGGATCCAGAAGACTCAAAACTACTAAGAATGTGTACTCATACACCATGGGTTGCCCTGATGGGCCAATTGTAGGGTCCACCATATATGGACAATGCATAATCTGATGATCTGAAATAATAATAATAATTGTTGATCTGCATCAATCACCATCTGAATCATATGTCCACCATATAGTACCAATAACAAGAGTATGTGGGACCACCAATCATCATCAATAAGCATACATGGCCCACATCATCACGGTTCCCAAGAATGACCATAGTCAAACTAGGTTTGACTGGGTCAATATACAACCAAGGATAAATCATATCAATAGACTAAGACATGTTCCTCTAATCATAGTCATAGCTTAACTTAAAGTATAAACATCATTCAGTGGCATTTATCATGTTTGCATATTCCGTTGTTATTTATATTTACTTGCACAATAGCTTAAATGACAGAGTCACCCATTGGACATGGTATAACTACTAGCTAAGGATGAAGGCTAGGAACAAGGCTGGGCAAAGGGGATGACTTGCCTAAACTTAACTAAAAGACACTTTGGACTGGGAGAGGGGAAAGCTACACTCTGTGTTAGACAAATAACACGGGGAAGGGCTGTGCCTCACAAATGGGTAAGTTGTTTAGAGAGTGCTTATTCAACTTAGGCATCATGTCTACATCAAGCTGATCCAAGTTCATTAGGATCATTCAATTTCACTTCATGGCCTTTTTGGCCTACATAACCCTTCAGATTTCAGATGTGTTGAGAAGCACAACTAGTCGCAGCTTGCATCCAGGGCATGTTTATTCATATACAAGGTCAGCAATAATAGATATAACTTTTGAGTAACTTTTGCTTTTTGGACCTTTCTTATACTCTTCGAGGAGTATTTTTAGCATTTCATTGTTCTTTCCCTTTATTCACATGTGTTAAGAAACACATTCTAGAGTTTCCAGTTTCCATGGGCGAATTTATAAATATTTCCAATAGGTAGTACATGAGCTTTCAGTTTTAGCCAACAACATCTCAAGTGACTAAGGGGACTTCGACCGGTGCCAAACATCGAGACAACCGACCAGAATGATTTAGGCCTAGAATCCAACTCACCAAAGGCAAGTTCTGTCACCAACTCAAAGCCGAGACACTAAACAAACATGGATGCGATCCAACACAGAGGTAGTAATGGGGAAGTCCTCAGTATCAAGGAGTCAAGAAAAACAAGTCAAAGGTGAAAGCCAAATCGGGAAGGTCATGGATGGACGGAGTCAAATGAATGTGGTGCCCGGGTTAGCAAACAAGAATGTCAAGGAAGACCATATCTATGCTCATAAGAGGGTAATACAACCAGTGAGTTTTGTCAGAGAACCTAAGTGTGCAAGTAATATGTCCATTTTATAAATTATAACATCATCAAGATAGTTCATTTTCATTTTACAAAGTTTGCCACATCATGAATCATATACCAAGTTAATGTTGTGAAGATGACTAAAGCAACAAGATAATAATCCATAATCAATGATCAGAAATCCATAGGTCATATCACATCACAATAATAATCATCACAAACCATCTAAAACACTGCTGCAATAACATCACTGGGCACTGAACTGAAACTGTATCGAATAAAGGGTCACACCGGTCATCAAATCTGAACTCTCAAGGCTTAGCGTTGGCACAAGGTCTAACATAAGTCTGATGAAATACACTGCTTTGATCATGAGTGATCTCAAAATAAAAACTTATCATAGCCAAGCTCTGAATAATCCAAGCTCTGAAAAGTGCAGATATCTGCTAAGCAATAATAGTAGCCTTGCTACTATGGTGTGATAACATCTGGCTCCAACTGGGACAAGTGCTCTAAGGGAGAGAGCGCTTGAGAACCTCAGAATCTCTAGTCTCGAACTACTCTGCATCAATCTTCAATCCAGCACCGCATCATCCTTGCTTTCAGCTTTTATTTTGCACCTGTATCTGCGCTCATAACCACTAGAATACCACATGAAGCATGTATGGGAGATATATAAAATAAGGCTAAAAATGAAATCTACTCTAAAACAGAAACTGAAATGCGTAAAAGAAATTCTAATCTAACATGGCATATAAATTTTATTCATTTTACTGTGCAGGAGGAAAAGAAAACTTTTTCAGGCAGACATACTCAACTCTCCTTGCACAGGAAGCCAAAAAGAACACTCAAGAAAACTAACCACTCTTCAATGCATGCAGGAGGTGAGACAAGCTTAGGAAGGAGCAAGGCTCAACTCAATCAACAACTCAGCAGGAAAACAATCAAACAGAAAAGAAAAAACTGGCAATACTCAGCACAAAAAAAAGGCACACAAATCCTATTACTCAAGCAAGCTTATTCAGAAAACTACCTACTCTAAACAGGCATGCAAGGAAATCATTCAGGAGGGACAAGGGGGTGGTAATGTTTCAACAACACTCAATTTACTGGCAACTCTAACTCATCACCGTCCAAAGTTTCCAACCATACAAAACCTTTTTCCTGCTATTCTACTCACACGATAGGGTCCCATCCACAACTTCTCAAATTTTCCATGATTTCCTGGCTTCTCTTTGTTCTTATCCCAAAGCAAGACTATATCACCTATTCCAAAAGCAGCATTCCTGCTTCTCTGGTCAAAAGTTCATTTTACTCTTTCCTGTTCTAAAACCATTTTGTTCCATGCTTCTCTTCTGGTCTCATCCAGTTCAACCAATTTATCAATTCTTGCTTGCATGGCTTCTTGTTCTGAACAACACTGTTGTAGAAGTTCAAATGCAGGAATTTGGAGATTAATGGGAAGCCTACTATTTTGCCTGTATATTATTTCAAAAGGAGCTTTACCTGTTATTCTTTTAACTGTTGTTCAGTCTGCCCAAAGGGCATATTTAAGTTTAACATCCCAAGTTCTTTTATTCTCACCAATCATCCTTTTTAAAAGCCTGACTAGGTTCTTATTGCTTGATTCAGCCAATCCATTACCCTGGGGGTAATAGTTGGAAGAATGGGAAAGAGTGATTCCATGGTCGGAACAAAAGGTTGACATGTCTGTTTTGCTAAAATCTTTTGCATTATCCGGCGTGATCTTTAAAGGGCAACCATATCTGGAGATTATGTTTTCTTCCAAAACTTAATTACCACTTCCGCGTTACATTTTTTAGTAGGGATAGCTTCAACCCAGTGAGTGAAATAGTCTATGCAGGTTAAAATGTACTTATATCCACCAGAAAAACTAGGATCTATTGGTCCTACAAAATCCATTCCCCATTGTTGGAAAGGAGCTTCTATAATGACTGGGGTCAAAGGCTAGGCAAGCAATCTGGGCTTTCCTAAATAGAATTGACATTCTTGGCAGGTTCTAACAAAGGCATGCACATCTTTGAATAAGGATGGCCAATAATACCCAGCTCTCATGATCTTAGCAGCTGTGGTTGGGATACACAGAAATGGTATAGGATACACAAAAATGGTAATCATAATAAAACTTTCACCCCATAACCAACGAGAATCCGGCGTTGATCATCAAATACTCTGACATGGGCAAATTCTTAGTGGGGGAGTTGGGTAGCTATACCTTGTTTTCAGTGGCTGGTTAGTTATTGAACGCCTCGTTGGAAACTTGGGTAGTCCAACATGTCCTTGTACAGAGCCACTTAGAGCATTTTCTGAACACATTTCCATGTACCTTCGCGTATATTGAAAATTCCCCTTAGCCATAATAATCAAGATCACCCCAAAATTTATAATAAAATTTACAAAGAGCACTTACAAAACAGTTTCGACACACCACAAAGACTTGTATCAAGCAACACTGAACTCTTGTATCTCAGCATCCCAATACATTTTTTGACTCCATAAGGCACTGGTTCATCAGTTGTTTCATTTAATTATTATATCTGAAGTGCATGTATCATTTGCTTTAATTATATCATTGTGGATGCTTCATATCTGAGTTGTCAATTTATCAATCTGTGGTGTAATTCTCACAAGTATTATTGCAAGTATACCTTTGTGTTATATAAATCTCAATTATTATAAATATGTGATCACAAAAAACTCCTAAACAACACCCATCCCCATCACATCACCATAAAAACATTTAAAACACAAGAGCCTTAGAAACTCTTTGTAGTGTCTACCCCCCTTGGCTTCGTTAGGAGTTTTCCTACACGGAGGAGCTGGGATCAAGTGACAGCACCTAGCTCTTTGCTTGCCCCCAAGGCCACACCTTTCCCACTTTTAGTGAGGAAACAGTTTTTAAAAGATTTATGTTGTTGGTGTGCATCTCGGTGGACAACAGGTTCGCAGTGGACAGATGATGGTTCAGATTGGTTATTCTCAGGTATATGACCCAGAAGGTATTATCTTGTGTTATGGTTATTATTGTTGTTATACTCATTCTTGTGGCATGTCTTAGCATTTAATATCATGATCTGACAATCATAGATATTTTGGACCTTGGTTGTATTATTTATATATATCTATCCCTGCTCAAACTTAGAAGTTCTTGACTTATACTCATTGGTTTTACCCTCCTTAGGGAGAATAGAGGTGATCATTTTCACCATATTTTGGCTTGCTAGTGTTGGTCTCATTATTCACTTTCTCCACCCATCCATTACCTTCCAGTTATGTTTGTTACCCTGACTTACTACTTGACTAGTGGCATGGAGGACCTTCCCCCGCTTTAGCCTCTTTGTTGGATGAGCTTCCCTTGTTGTATTGTGTCTCGGCTCTAAGTTTCCTAGGTTGTGTTGGCTAAGCCTGAAACAAATAGTGCTACCATCAATACAGTGTATTTGGAAATGAAATGTATATCTTATGTAAAGCCCATTCTAGAATGTGTTTCTTAACACACGTGAATGCAAGGCAAGCCTAATGAAATTGGCTTTGAAAGTTAAATGTGAAATGTAAATCTATGGAATCATGTTTCTGAACACACATAGATCTTAAAGCCTAATAAATCTAAATCCAAGAATGTGTTTTTGAACACACACGGATCAAGGCTATGGAAACTAAAAAGCCCAAAAGCAATGGTTCAAATAATGTTATATCTAAATGATTGTTGGCCTCACTTGTATTGATTTATTCCTCACTAGCTTGCAAGTTATCATGTGAGATGGATTAAGGGACAGCTAATTCTAAGTGTCCCATAGAGTCTCAAGTTACGGTTTGTCGGGCACCTAGTCATGGCGGCTCTAGAAAATATACTCACAGAGCTCTATCAGCTTGGATGTGAGTTGTAGGCATCTGTCAAGGTTGAATAAGCACTTCTAAAACAACTTACCCATTTGTGAGACACTGCCATCCCCTGTGTTACTGCTTGTCCAGCATATGCTAGAGTGTGTATCCCCTTTCCATTTCCAAAGTGTCACAAATCCAAGTCAGTAGTAATCCTTTAGCCTAGCCTATTGATTTTTAGCCTTCACCCTTCACTAGCAAATTGATCACAGCTATAAAGTGAGTATGGTCTTGAAAGTCTGGTCTGAGTCATAATAAATATTGAAAACACTTTATATTTGGTTTTTAGATCGCCAATGAATTGATTACTATTTGTTATAAGTGCTACTTGAATGATTTGTAAAGCATGTCTTAGCCTCTAACACTTGCAGTAGCTTATTTTCAGTTTGGGTCATATTATTGGTCATGTTGACTTGGTCAAACCTAGTTTGACCAAAATCAAACACAGGACATAAGGTGGATAGACCTCTGATGATGCAGATGGATGATATATGGTCTATTACAGGTCACTAGATGGTTCCATGCGTTGGTTACAGGTTTATGATGATGATTTGTGATTTTCAGCATATTTGATCATTTACAGATTATTATTATTTTAATCTGTCTGGATATATTGGAGATTTTATATGATCATGCAGAAATCCGTAGGATGTATGAGTACACACCTCTAGTGGATTTGGGCTCCCTGAGTCCAATGAGACAGACCGTTTTCAGTTCCGGGCAGTTTCAGTTGATATTTATGTCGGTTTATCACCCCAGTCCATATTTGCCATTAAAAATGGCCTGTCAAAGCAGTGTTATGATGAGATTGGTTTACCTATGGCGCTATAGAGGGAATATAGAGTGTAGCCACTTGTTTTTACTACATTGCTATGTTCCAAGACACATTGATGCAGTCATATTGGCCCCAGGTGACCAGGTAGAGAGTTACAGGCATTTTGATGATTTTCAGGTGACTTACATAGGTATAAAAAATGGTTAAAATGGCTACTGAAGGATTCGATTTGGGCTACTGAGGCAAGGAAATGGCATGGGATGAGTTTTGATGATGAGTGTGATGACTTCCACCCCTTCCACAACAGTTTCAACATTCAATGGGGCCCACACCCATCTCTCCGGCACATTTTATGATTTTTTGAAGCCTTTGGAGGCTCACGACTTTCCCAGAGGAGCACGATTTGGTGCTTGTGTTGGTCATTTGATGTTATTGTGCCATGGGGACACACTAGGGGTGTTAGATATTACCCCCTAGACCCACCATGAGCTTTATTCATGTTTATTTTATCACTTTGAGTGGGACCCCTATCCTAGGGCGATTTTGTCGATGTATTGTTATATTTTTGAGTTGATCCATGTGCTTTATTGTTGAGCTCATCTCAACCGTAGATTAGAACATTTTGATCTTCTGATCTTAGCCATCCATGCAAAAGGTGGTTAGGGTTTTGGTATCTCTCCATCCTATTTGAAGGAGAGAGCTTCTCATTGTAAAAGGACTTTTGGCTCTGGATTTTTGGAATAAAAATATTTCTTTGAGATACTTGTGTTGTGGTGGTGAATGTTATTGTTGTTCGACTGAAAATATCTTTCAATTGCACTAAGATTATTGGTGATTACCATTGCTATTATTTTTTCCACACGATTTCATCTGCAGGTGAGGAGGTCGAATTGCTCAAGGAAGGCGCACTGGTTGGGGAAGACTCTCCTTGCTCTTCTCTTCATCAAATCGGTTTGGTTCAGGGAGTATTACTGTCTATGACCTTTTACTTTCTATATCTTTTCATCATTTGAATTTGCCTTTGCTTCTGTATTTACTGATTGATTTCATCCTTGGTTTTGTAAGAGAGAGAGGGGCGCACGTGTGGGACAAGGGCATCAAGTTTGGCACCGGTCTTCATCAAATTTTCTCATTTGATCTTTGTGGGGATTATCTTCGGCATCATAGAAACCATTTCCATCAATCAGGTATGCTCTCAATGTAAGATTTATATTTCTCAAAACTACCCATCTCTCAATTTAATTCAAAACCCTCATTAAAATCCTTCAGAAAATTCTCTTGATCAAACCGCTTGATCAACTGGAAAAACATTTCTGGGTTATTGGCTTAGTGTAAATCCCTAGGTGGGTTCTCAAGGGCGTCAACCTTGTGGACTCCATTGGCCCATTTTTCAAGGCACTAGCCTCTCCCTAACCCTCACGACTTTCCTGGCTTGTTGGTTTTTCCTATTGTTTGATTTTCTCTTGAGTGTTTTCCAGCACAAACATTGTCACATCTATCTGTCAAGCCTTGCTAGAAGGCCCTAACTGCCAGATCTACTTTTGGGGACACTTTCCCTGTTTTAAGGGTCACGTTTCCCAAGGCGGCTAGATTTGACCAATTTTACACTAGCATTGAATCCTGGAATCATACCTTATATTCGAATCACTATGCTTAAGATCTATTCATCAAGTCATATCATCTCTAAGCCTCAACAATGCTTCAATCTCCTTAAATCTAGGGTTCTATACCTGTCACCTTACGTACCCTATCCTGGACAGCTTGATCTGGTGATTGGGTTAGATCTCTCCTGTCGGGAGTAGATCAGGGTCTCCCCCTTGTTATCTTGGCTTTGGTAACAAAAGCGAAGAGTGCCTTGGTTGGCGTGACAACCATCCATTTGGGAACTAGGGCTCCCTTGGTTCACCACTTTGGTTGCCTATCCCGTCTACCATCCTCACGGATCCAACTTTAGGGGCAACTACAAGATTGGTGATAACACTCCTCGCTCTTTACTTTACCCTTGTTAGGTTCTTTACCTATGCCCTTCTTTGTTTGACCAAATTAGGCATGGTCATTGTCACCTCCTTGCTTGCTAGCCTTTGCCTCCATCCGTGTCTCCTAGATACAATCATTCCACAATATTTCCCATGATAAAAAAAATTCCCGAGCACAAACGCCCTGAACAAATGTTTCCCATTGAGATGGGAACCCATTAATTGCCCAATCACTAGCTCTTTGTCTTCAACACTCTCTCCAATTGCTACAAGTTGATCACAAATCTAAGTGACCTTCATCAAGTAACCCATAATTGTGTCTGATTTGGTCATCTCTATAGATTTGAGTTTGTTATGCAATATCATCTCCTTGTTTATGTTCTCACTCTGGTAAAGCCTAACCAGGGCATCGAACATCTCCTTCGTCGTTTTCTTCTCAGATGTATGAAGGATCAAATGATCATTTATAGCATCGATGATCATCTGCTTGGCTTTCAATTCTTTCTTCTTGTGAACTATCAAAGCCTGCATACTTGTCAACGGAGTCAGTACATCCTTAACAATATCCTGTAGATCATTATCTTCTAATAGAAAAGTTACCTTGACTTTCCATGATAGGAAATTCGAGGCACCTTCCAATCTATCCTCGAACCCTAGGCTAGTTGATGCCATCTTTGAGCTCTAACACACAAGCTCTCAAAACTAATGAGCACTACCTCTGAAACCTCTAATTGTTGGTCCAGGTTCTCAACAATTGGTTATGATAGTGGTTCTATTATCGTAAACTCTTTCGGTCCCCTAAACAAAACTATTATTTAACTGCAGAAATGAAATTCTTCACTTAGCAACAATCACACATATAGTTGGAACATTAGCGGAAGCATAAACCCAATAAATAGCCTAATAGGTAGCTACTCCTTCAAATCAATTATTCATTAATAAATCGAAGCTTACAAGAAAATCTCCACAAAATGTCAAACTAATAGTTGTTTGATACACCCAAAAAACATATATGCACAACTACTGAGAAAAACAGTTTGTGGGAAACGAGGAAAACTACCTGCAAACTACCTACTACCTACTGCCCTATTGTATGACCCTATCCATATCGATGTACAGAATTTGTACAACTGTATAGACATATATCCATGCGACTGTACGAAATCACATGTACATATTTTCATGCTATTTTTATGCTTGCTTCCTAATTGCAGCGCCTCTCCTGCGCTCTAAACCTACTAGACTAATGAACTAAGCCATGTCCCAACAAAAATTGTTTTTGTGTGTATGTGTATCTAAACCCTCTATCTTTACCTTCCTTTATACTTGAGCTGAAACCCTACTCTACCAAAACCCCGCTCTCTTAATAAGTACTATTGAGATTTGTCTAAATCACTAGTGTATAAAAAAACTTTATTAAACTCAACAACTAAATATTAGACTTTCATTTTATTATTAAACGGAATTACAAAATAGATTTAATTCAAACTAATTATGACATGTTCACACTGAACTTGTATGGAAGTTCCTATTTGAACCAATGTTATCGGAACCGGACCGAAACCGGCAAAACCAACCAGTTTAGAAGGGAGACCGGTCCAATTAGGGCACGAAACCGGTTGAACCAGAATTTTGCACCGAACCGCCACGACCGGTTCCATACTATGACGTACGACCACAGACAGGGACCCACGGATCTCAAATTTAAAAAACAAAAAACACAAAAAAGGAATCCTAGGAATCTAACCTAACCCTAAGCCTATTGTGAAGCTATTTAAAGAGCTCCCCTCGAAGTTACTCACACTATTCATTCCATCTCTTTGAAATTCTTGAGAGCTTAGTTTCTTGGGTGGTTTCGAAGTCTTCTTGAGCTGAGTTTGTTGGGTGGTTTTCTAGAAGTTCTTGGGCAGATTCAAGAGTCTTTTGCAGGGCATCTTTGGAGGAGATTCGAAGATTTTTTTTGGAGCTATTTCGTGGACTATTTTGGAGGTTATTGAAGGGTTTCTTGCAGATTTTGTGGGTTGTTATCAACTTGTTCTTTTGTTGTTGGCAACGTCAATTCTTCTCAAGCTTTGCTACATTTCTTCTTATTTCTCAAAGGTATGTCAAGACTCAAGACTCAACACTCATTTTCTCTTTAAAATTGTTTATTTAGTTATTAATAAATTATAGGGTTTTATTTCCAGCTTTTGTTTTCCATGGCTCCAAAAGATAAGAGGGATCCAGCATGGAGTTGTTATCACACCATAGTAGCAGGGCTAATATTCTTGCTGAGCAGATATCTACACGTTTCAGAGTTGTGCTTTTACAGAGTTTGGCTATGATGAGCCTATATTTTGAGATCACTCATGATCAGAGCAGTGTATTTTATCAGACTTATGTTAGACCTTGTGCCAAGGCTAAGCCTTGAGAGTTCAGATTTGATGACCGATGTGACCCTTTATTCCATACAATTTCAGTTCAGTTCCTAGTGATGCTATTGCAGCAGTGTTTCAGATGGTTTATGATGATGATGTCATATGACCTATGGATTTCTAATCATTGATTATGGATTATTATCTTGTTGCTTTAGTCATCTTCACAACATTAGCTTGGTATATGATTCATGATGTGGCAAACTTTGTAAAATGAAAATGAACTATCTTAATGATGTTATAAATTATAAAATGGACATACTACTTGCACATTTAGGTTTCTTGACAAAACTCACTGGTTTATTACCCTCCTATGAGCATATATATGGCCTTCCTTGACATTCTTGTCTGCTAGCTTAGGCACCACATTCATTTGACTCCATCCATCCATGACCTTCCCTATTTAGCTTTCACCTTCGACTTACTCTTCTCGACCTTTTATAGTGAGGACTTCCCTATTACTACCTCTGTGTTGGACCGCACCCATGTTTGTTTAGTGTCTCGGCTCTGAGTTTGTGACAGAACTTGCCTTTGGTGAGTTGGATTGTAGGCCTAAATCATTCTGGTCAATTGTCCCGATGTTTGGCATTGGTAGAAGTCCCCCTAGTCACTTGAGATGTTGTTGGCTAAAACTGAAAGCTCATGTACTACATGGAAATATTTGTAGATCCACCCATGGAAACTGTAAACTCTAGAATGTGTTTCTTAACACACATGAATAACGGGCAAGAGCAATGAAATGCTAAAAATACTCCTCGAAGAGTATAGAAAAGGTCCAAAAAGCAAATGTTACTTAAAAGTTATATCTATTATTGCTGACCTTGTACATGTATAAACATGTCCTGGATGCAAGCTGCAACTAGTTGTGCTTCTTAGCACATCTGAAATCCAAAGGATTATGTAGGCCAAAAAGGCCTTGAAATGAAATGAATGATCCTAATGAACCTGGATCAGCTTTATCTAGACATCATGCCTAAGTTGAATAAACACTCTCTAAGCAACTTATCCATTTGTGAAGCACAACCATTCCCCTTGTTATTTGTCTGGCACAGAGTGTAGCTCCCCCTTTCCCCGTCCAAAGTGTCTTCTGGTTGAGTTTGGTCAAGTCACCCCCTTTGCCCAGCCTTGTTCCTAGCCTTCATCCTTAGCTAGCAGTTAGGCCATGTCCAATGGGTGAGTCTTTCATTTAAGTTATTGTGCAAGTAAATATAAATAACAATGGAATATGCAAACATGATAAAATGCCACTGAATGATGTTTATACTTTAAGTTAAGTTGTGAGTATGATTAGAGGAACATGTCTTAGTCTATTGATATGATTTGTCCTTGGTTGTATCTTGACCTAGTCAAACTTGGTTTGACTATGGTCATTCTTGGGATCTATGATGATGTGGGCCATATATATTTATGGATGATGATGGATGGTCCCACATACTCTTATTGATGATACCATATGATGGACATATGATTCAGATGGTAATGCAGTTCAACAGATTTTATTATTATTCCAGATCATCAGATTATGCACTATCCAGACATGGTGGACCCTATTGTTGACCCCTCAGGTCAACCCATGGTGTATGAGTACACATTCTTAGTAGATTTGGGTCTTCTGGATCTAATAAGACACTTATCATTCAGTTCCAAGCACTTCTGACAGTGATTGATACAGTTATCCACTTGTTGACCAGATTTGGGGATGTTTTCCTAACGTGTCCAGCAGGGGCCATGAGAGGCCAGTTCACCTAGGGCGTTGTATGAGGAGGGGTGGTCCAGCCACTTGATTTTACCATTATACCCCCCTCGCAGAGAGCCTGGTGGGCTCAGTTTGACGGCGCGGACACTCCAGGAGGCAGTTTGGGTAGCTTCACAGTTACCGAGGCGGATAAAAAATGGAATGAAAGGGTCACTGAGGAATTCGATTTGGGCAAGGTTTTGGCACTTGGTCTTCACAGAGGTCTTCCAGGATAAACCCTCTATCTTCCATCCAGATATCATCAGTCAGTGGGGTCCACAGTGGCCACAGGAGGCCATTTACTACATGTCTCTCTCATTTATGGAGACAAGATTTGATCATTTGTATTATCTTGGACATATTATTTTATATTATTGTGCCATGGGGATGAGCTAGTAAGGATTGATGCATCCTAGCCCCACCATGAGCTTCTTTAGTCATGTCCTAGTCATATGAGGTGGGCCCATGTGTCTTAGCCCCCTCCTAGTGATGACGTCACCCTCCATGAGTCACTTTAGGCTATGACGTCATCCCTCTTTTGAGTGATCCATGTAGTATTATGTATTGGCTCATCTTAGCCATTGATTAGATTATGAGATCTTTTAATCTCAACCACTCATCTTGTTGTATTGTAAAGTGGTTTTGAGATCTAGGGTTTTGGTCTTTATTATCCTATATAAGGAGGAGACCCCCTATTGTAAAAGCACCTTTGGAGCTCTTGAATATTGGAATAGAATACTTCTTTGTGGAGCATACTTCTCTTGTCTTGTGGATTCTTTTGCACTTTGAATATACAGCATCTCTTCTATGTATCATTGTGGATCTTGGGGCTACACGTTTTCTTGCAAGAAGGCCGAATTGGTGGAGAGGAGGACAATTTGAAGAGGGTTATTGTTGGAGAGATCCACATATTCTCTCTTGGGTTGATCTTGGTGACAGGGAGTATCATTATTGTATCTTTGTGACATAGTTGATGCTTTCTATTACATCTCTTCATCATTTTCATAGTTTTCTTACTTGGCTTGTTTCACTTGATCTTGTTTTGTAGGAGGAGGACAATTTGGCTTCTTTGGAGGAGGATGTTTGGCTTGGAGCACTAAGATCTCACTCTTGAATATACACATAGGGGAATGCTATCAATTTGTAAAGTGGCCACAAGCAATTGAGGTAAGTTTCTCAAGGTATGTACCTAGATCCATCCATTCTTCTTCATTGGTCATAAAACCCTTAAAATCAAAACCCTTATTTTCTATTTTCTTAGATCTACTTGGATCTAGCTTGGCTTTGGGTAAGATATTGAAAACCCACCTCTATAGCATCCATGGCAATTTGGATCTATAGTTTGGTGTGGATTGGACTTCATTTGACACACTTTCCAAGGCACTTAGCCTTCCTTGGGTGAGGTCGCACTCCTTGGGAGGGTGAGTTTTGCTACTTCCAAGACATAGGTAGGTGAGACCCCACTTGATTTGCACTCCTCTCACTTGATAACCTACCCCTAGTGCTTCACTTCATTGATTTTTGCCTTGTGGGCCCCATTCCTCATTTTGAGGGTTGTGCTCCACTTGGGTCATTGAGTGATGCACTTTCAACCTTAGATCTATGGAGATCTAGCCTACCTTGGGGCATGCCACTTAAAAACCACCTTGATAATTGCCTTGACCATCCCAATCTACAATTTGGCATACTTTGGACTCCATTTACCCCTTCATCTTAAGGCACTAGTTTCCTTGGGTCAATTCGCACTCCTTGGGGATTGTGTCATATGCTAGATCCCATATGTGGGTGTTGCCTAATCCAACTTGGATCCATAGATCCACATCACCAAACACGCCTTAGTGCCATATCACTCCTAACTTCACCTTATGGGTCCCATTTGGGTTAGTTCCATACTTTAAGGAGGTGGACCCCCCTTGTGTATTTCATGGTACTAGATCTATCTCTTTGATATCCCTAGGTGGCCGAACTCATTCATTGGTTGAAACACTTCTCATATATTAAGCCTCTTCAACCACACTTAAACTCTTGGGCCCACCTAAGCTTGCATTGGTTTCCATAACTCAACTTTCACATCTCCCTAGGAACCATTGCTTTGGCTAATCTTCTGTTGATTGGCTATAGGGTCTTCCCCTTGGTCTTGACTTGTCTAGATCTAAAGCGAAGAGTGCCTCGGTTGTCGTGACTCCTAGCTTGCATTGGGAACCGTGGCATCTCTTGGGTCAGCTCTTTAGTTGTCCATCTCCTCTACCATCCCGGATGGGAAATCATTTGGGACAACTACAAGTTGTGTGATAACAGGAGTCATTGCCAATTGGATAACACTGGGAAAAAAAATGCAATTATCGTGGGAATAAAATAGGTGGGGGGGGTATCCATAGGATAAAACAACACTTAGTCGCTGCTATAGGCAATGTTGAACATTGTAAGAAAGTCTCTGATGATCTTAGAGCAGAGATGCTAAGTAGTATTGAAGCCTACCAAGAAGAAAAAGCTAAGACAAAGAAGCTTCAAAAAGACATAGGGAGACATTCAGTGCCATTTGAGTATGATAGTGACTATGAGGGTGATGATCATGGAACCCCTGAAGGTCATATGCCTAGTTTTAAGAATCCTCCAATAGTCTTGTTAGAGGGAGAGGTGGACCTAGTGCATCCAATTTGAACCTGAAGAGGCCACGTAAGGTCCCAACCATCAATAGAGGGCTTGACTCTTTATTTGTGCCCCGCACTACCCCTGGTGCTCAGCCCACCATTGATGCTAAATGGAAGAAGATGGAGAAGGAGGCTATTTGGGAATGCATAGCTAGATGGTGGTATGATGTACACATACCTTTCAATACAACTAATTCTTCTCATTATCAACCTATGATAGATGTTATAGCTTCATGTGGTTTGGGCTTCAAAGGCCCTGGTTTTCATGATATCAAAGGGCCCCTTTTACGAAAAGAAGTGCAAAGAATAGATGAATATCTGAAGGAGTTCAAGCAATCCTGGAGTAGAACAAGGTGCACAATAATGTCTGATGGATGGAGTGATGGAAAATCCCGCACCATTATCAATTTCATAATTGCTTCCCAAAAGAAATCGTGTTTCTTAAATCTGTGGATGCCTCTGATCAGGTGAAGGATGCACAATTATTTATTCATCTTTTGGAAGGAGTAGTTCTGGAGGTGGGGCCAAAGAATGTTGTACAAATAATCACTGACAATGCCTTGAACTATGTTGCAGTGGGAAGGATGTTAGAGGAAAAACGCCCCAGCATTTGGTGGACTCCATGTGCTGCCCATTGTTTGGACCTCATGCTAGAGGATATTGGCAAAATTGAGTGGGTGAAGAAGTGTGTGGAGCAGGAAAAATCAATAACTAGGTACACATGAGGAAGAAAACTGGGGGTAAAGAGCTAGTTAGATCAGCTATTACACAATTTGCAACAAACTTTCTTTCGTTGCAATCCCTTGTTGATCAAAAAGCCAACTTGCAAAAGATGTTTTCTTGTGATGAGTGGAATGCATCTCGGTGGAGTAAAAAGGCTAAAGGGAAAGAGATAGCTGACAAAGTGTTTGGAAAAAGGCAGAAGAGATAGTTTTATTCAGTGAGCCTCTTGTGAAAGTGTTGCAGATGGTAGATGGTGATAAACCCGCCATGGATTTTATTTATGAGGCCATGGATCGGGCCAAAGAAGCAATAAAGGCATCATATGGTGATAAAAGGCATACGTATTTTCCTATTTGGAATATCATTGATGATAGATGGAACAAACAACTCCATCGTCCTTTGCATGCAACTGGCTATTACTTAAACACAAGGTAAGTAATCTCAAAATTCAAATTAAAATGTATAAGTTTTGTTGTAATTTCAAACTTCAAAGTTCAAAGTTATAAGTTACAATTTCAAATTCACTGATGAATATTTTTTGTCTTTTGAACTTTGAAATTTTGAAGGTACCACTATACAAAAGACTTTGAAGCAGATGATGGGGAGGTAAAAGACGGATTGTATAAATGCATTGAGCGCATGGTTCCTGATGCCAGGATACAAGATGAGATACATAGTAAGCTGCTGCAATTCAATGAGGGTATGGGTATCTGACTCGAGTATGGCCATACGAGGCAGATCCAAGGATCCACCGAGTAAGAATTTTCAAAGTTTTCAAATTATATTATCCATTGTAAAGGTTGAGTTAAGATTCCAAATCCAGTTGCTAAAACTTGTTTGCATTCAACTCTTATTGCAGCCTACTGGTGGGGACAGTTTGGTGGGCACTACCCTGATTTGCAAAAGTTTGTCGTTCGAATATTGAGCTAGCCATGCAGTGCTTTTGGATGTGAACGCAATTGGAGCGTATTTGAGCATATACACACCAAGAAACGAAACCGTTTGGAACGCAAACGGTTGAATGATATGGTCTATGTCCAGTACAATCTTAGGCTGAGGTGTAACCAGTTGTTGAACATGACCCCAGCATTAGGAAACATAACCTTGAATGACTTTGATCCATCATCAGAGTGGGTTGTGGAGACTTAGAAACCAGTATTTGATAATGAAGACCTTTCTTGGTTGGATTTGGACCCACTTCCAGAGGTTCTACCTTCAGAGCTAGGGGAATCAAGTGGGGCTCAGAATCCCACTCCTGTAGAGGATGAAGAGGATGATGATGACGATGAGGAGGAGGATGATGATTTCTACCTAGTAGTAGACTCTAGTAGCTAGTAGGCTAGTGCCATATGATCAGTTTATGGCTATTCATTAGTACTATGCTTTCTTTATGGGTTGTAGGGGCCATTTATACCCTCTTTGTTGATGTACTTTGGTTCAAAACTTTAGAGATGTATTGCACTAGGTGTTATTTTGTCTATTTGTACCCATACTTGCTATATATATGAGAAACTTTGCATATTTGTGTATTAATGGTTTGGATTCATATGTATGCACACGAATATATATATGTTTTTTTACAAAATATGAATATTTTATGTATTTTTTAGTCGACCGAAATTTTTTTCCGGTTCCGGTTCCGGTCCGGTTCACATTTTGGGCTTCGCTGGTTCGATGACCGGTCCGGTTCTGATAACATTGATCAACTACATTCTTCAACAACTATATTCACCCTTACAATGCTATATAGATGAGAAAACTTTGCATATTTGGTGTCTAATAGTTTGGATTTAAATGGATGACACAAAGATTTGTTTCTTAATCAAAATTTGAATATATATATTTTTTTGGTCGGCTAGTTTTCTGCTAGTTTTTGGCATCAACCGGTTTAGGCACTTCTCTAGTCCTGATAAAATTGGATCTATCTTGCTAACTTTTAGAGGTGACAAAGAATAATGTACTTCCTAGATTGCTATTTCAGGACAACAAAGCTTCTATGAATGCTTACAAAATACATATATGTCAGCAATATGATAACTGCCAACCACATGATAAATACCAGCAAAATTTTATAGATGAACCATGACTTTATACTATATACTATATTGCTATCACAACAAAAACTTTCAAAACTATTTAATTAATAATAATATTATGAGTGAATACAACTCGAAATTTCAGTCATCATAAAAATAACTCGTACAATGATCATATGGCATATTTCGTCTTTTACATTTTAGTAATCTAACAAGGACCCTAATCATAACATGAATTAGTTCATAAAAGGAGGAATTCTTTGGAGGAAAGCAAAATTGACAAGTCTATGGACTCGATATATTTTGTGTTGGGAGGAATGCGACTATGGAATTTATTTTTAATCCAATGTCATGTATCATTTCCATAGGATCAATTAGCCACTGGCCTGTTAGTAATAAAGATTGAATGCAAATCGATGACATACCTATGCTCGCAGAACTCGAAACAAATCAAATATAGGCATAAATATTATGCTCCACAGCATCTTTGTCAAAGCTGAAACTACTAGTTTAGTTCCAAACATAGTTCCAATGTATATTCAAGTTATTGAAGGACTTCTGTTTGCTAATCAACATAAAGCTCAAGTTGGGTATACTTGGAAAGCCCCATAATGCAATGTATCTGAACTACAAACAACTCTGATTTACAGGATATCCAAAGATGTCTTATACAATGAAAACACAAAGGCACTTATTTCATAATAGACAGATGCATGCCTCCTCTAGGCCATATTTCTGAAGTATGCATTCCAGGAAAAGCCTCAACATATCAGTATCAAGATAAGCCAGTAAAAGAAAATCTCAGTCACCCCACTTTATCTCCAATAGACACTGCACAAACTAATAATTTATAGTATATACATAATGATTACTACCCTGAAAGTTGCACCTGGAACAAAGAACTAGAATTGGAAGCTCCCCTACATGCTCAATGTACCAACAGACACGTTTAAGCTAGGAAGCAAATGCAACCCTTTTGGGGAGGCAGAATGTGGCACAAAGCATCCATTTCCCAGGTGCAACCAGTCGGACACGATGCATATCTACAGCTGTTGGAGCTTCACCAAGAGCACTTCCTATACGCTTAAGCATGATAAACAGTAGTCAGTGTCGTAATACCTTGTCACATAATAAAATTGTCACACTCAACACTCCTGACTGAACATGTAAGGGGTGTAACAAAATTTCTTTTGCACCTAACAGCTGCCAGAAAAGTTATACAATGAACTACTGTATTAAGGAAGATAAATTTTTGTCACCAACCTCAAGAAATTCTAATTCTGGTTCAGGAGCCTTAGAGAATCCATATACATGAATTGTTGGCAATGGTAGATGCATATCCCGATGTTCCTCTCTAAACACACCTCTGAATGCATCTGCCATGCCAAGAACATCACAATTTATTTTTGATGTCAACATTAATATATTCTAGGCCTAGAACATAAAATCAAATTCATGAGCTGGCTTTGAACTCGAAGAAATGATTACAGCATATATCAGTCAAGCAGCAATTTTGATACTCCTGTTACTAGCATTTCATCTCTAACAGTATTTTGGCATAACATATTATAGATGGTGCTCTTGGTTTTATGATTGTAACTGCTATGATTTCAGTGATGTCAATACTGTTCCAAGAACTCTTTACCTCATTTAAAGAAGTGCCTCTTTTGCTTCATTTGATATATCTGTAGGCTTTGGATAAAAGCATTATGATCCTATCATCAAGCATTCATTTCAAGTCAACAAACTATATGCAAGACATGCACTTTTCAGGAAAAGGTATTTAATAACTTATCTAATATGCATCTACCATATACCTTGTTGCCGCCTGGTTCCACACCTAGGGAAAACGCAGCAGAAGTCTTCAAGCTGCTGGTGTGGCCTTGGGGGCAAGTCAGAGTCAAGTGCTGTCACTTGGGACTCGACTCCTCCGTCTAGGCTTTCCTAGCGAAGCCAAGGGGGGTGGACCCTAAAAAATAAAAAGAAACTAAGGCCTCTAATCTAGGAGTTAGGAAAATATTTTTGGTAACCAAGAATAAACAGCATATACTTTGATCAAATAAAACAATCATTCATCATTTACTCCCATTTTAAAATAACCATCATTTAACTGCACATTAGTCAATAATATAAAATAAAATTTAAACAAGACCAGTGCCTTATAATGGAGTCAATAAACAAATGCATAAGCAGAAAAGTAGATGTTGTGCGAGTGTTCTTGGTTTATTTTAAAATTAATGTGAAGGTGATCTTTTTATTATGGCAGGTGGGTTCCCAATATACGCAAGGTACGGGGGAACATGTCCGGAATTTTGAAGCGTGGCTTCCCTCTCAGGCTTGGGCTGAATCGGAGTCTCGAGGAGGTGTTCAGATGCTATACCAACGAGGGCAAGCCTAACGGTTTCCAAGAGGTCACTACTCAGTGTGGTCCCAAGCCTTCTGAGAAATTTGCCCACGACAACAAAATACGTGTTGTGCCGGATTTTCACAAAAAGGGTTTTTTATTAGGGCGGTGTTAAATCCTATTACTAGTCATCCCCTCCTTTCTGATGTGTACCAACTGGATCAGACTGAGCTGCAAGTCGGCCACAGAGCATACGGGAGAAGACCTTGGTATTTTTATAAAAAAAAATTATGAACCCAAATTTTATCTTTTTTTAAAACCCCAGGAGTCTCTTTTCAGGCACGTATTTCGGGCAAGCCCTCATACAGAAACCCTACTTCGGGAAAGCAAGGGGGGCGTTTTGAGTTTGTAAAAAAAATGTGAAAAACTACGTTGTGAGTGAACTTGTGGCCCGCCAGTGGAACGGACCAACAAGGTTTATTTTAATCCTAGTTAATTTTATTAAGTGCCGAAAATCAAAGAAATAAACTACTCTAAAAATCACGCCATGAAAAGAGACGACACAGGCCACCCCTGGGGGGATGGGGTATGGGCGCTGGCTAGCCCACTTGCTCTCGTTTAATAGTTGTTTACAATGATTAGAGAAGTGCCCCAGTCTACTTAAAGTGACTTGGTGGCTTACAAAATTTGAGGAAAAAATGACCGGTTTTTGAAAATATGAAAATTTGTCCTCCGGATTGCCTGGATCCTCGAAATTTCGGCAGCACTTCCTCCTACCTGTTCGTCTTTTGCTGCAAACCAGCAAGCAATAATTAGTATAAGATGCCCAAAAACACTTTAAGAGTGTCTTTGGAACACCTCCTAAAAAACCCAAAAAATTCTAAGTAAAAATCTAAGTAAAAATTGCAAAAATTAACCAAGTAAAACAAGCAGTAATGCTAGTTTGGCTTGGGGTCTTTGCAAGCTTTATGAGCTGCAAATTGTATGCTCTTGGACAGCCAAATATACTTTTAAAATCAGAACAACAACTACCCAACAAAACTTAAAAGAAATTTGACAA
The DNA here is from genome assembly GCA_027924585.1 of Larix kaempferi. Taxonomy (NCBI): domain Eukaryota; kingdom Viridiplantae; phylum Streptophyta; class Pinopsida; order Pinales; family Pinaceae; genus Larix; species Larix kaempferi. The sequence goes on from BSBM01000499.1 coordinate 369,621, forward strand.
TTTTACTGCAAGTTTTGGAAAAGTAGATGCTAAATGAAGGAAAAATCTAACAGTTAAGAATATGAGCTTTGTAACTGTCTAAATCAAACCTTTATGAAATGATTCCTGATCTATTTAAAATGTGGACATGAGCATATAAATCAGAAATATTTCAAATAAAAGTAACCAGTTAACCAAAGAAAAAATTTTGCTTATAAGAGCTGAGGAAGAGAGAAGAGACAGAATGGTCCTTGAAACCAAAGACTTTGGAAGCTTGAAAGTGGGAAACCGAGGGTGAGATCCACCAAAATGTGCACAGAAGAAAAAGTGAAGAGCAAACAAGCTATCCCCCTTTCCACACCTGTCAACCTGTAGCAAACAAAACTCACAGAAAAACCATCAAACTAGAAATGCACATGGTTAGAAATCAAAATAGTATGAGCATAAACAAATGAAACATATAAACTTTGAATCTCTAACCAATATGACAAATGCAAGAACAAATTAAAACAAACAAGATTAATTGTTCTTTCCCACAAAATCGTTACCAATCCTTCAAGCAGGCTAGTAGATGGCTGGAAATTACATGCCCAGAATTTGAACTTGCTACAAATCACTCCACATCATGAGACCATGAAACCACTCACAAAGTATCACACATATGGACCTCCAAAGTCTTTTTATTGATCAACAAAATAGCATAAGCTTACAACATATTTCTGCTCACTCTCCAACTAGAGAAAATGGAGTGGGAAGCCATGCTTAAATAGCCAAAGATGGAGAGAAATGGGTGGAATGAGTGGCATAACTTGTGGAGAAAATATGGCTGCCCATTCCCATGTAATGGGCTGCCAAAATCAGCCCCAAATCAGCTAAAAATCAGCCATGTGATAGCCCATAAACATAGCTGCAAATTCCATGATTTAAGGGGCCCAATTTTGGGAAATATGCCCCCCTCAAATGGGGAAGTAATCCCAATAATATAGCTGCCCGGAATCTTTCCAAAATCAGCTCTTACAACTCCTAAAACATAGCTGAAAAAATCAGTCCATAAATCACTTCCAAAATTTAATATTTTTATGAGTCATTTTTTCACTTTTTTTATTTTTTCATGACTTTTTTGGGTTTTTTTACTTTTTTGGATTTTGACAAAAATAGAAGCACCCAAACATTAGGAAAAGTGGGTTTAGGGGGTGCTCTGAGTTAGAAAACGAGCACCCCTAAGGCAAAAAATACCTCCAGACGCCCCTTATAGGCCAATTACAAAATTTTTTAAATGAACCATTAAAAAATGGTCCAAATTACGGAAAAATTAAAACTTGCCGAAAATTAAAAAACAACCTAGGGGGACTTAGCACATGTCCATATGACTCAAAAATAACGCCTAGCATGTTCATATACATTGACCCATAGACTCTAATAACTCCCTAAGGCCCGTCAGCCTCCCCAGGCATTCCAGCTTTGGAGGAGCAGGAGAAAAACCAATTAATTATGTTATGCACTAATGCAAGACATAATAGATAGGTGAAAAAACTCCTTGGAATACCTGACTTGGCCAAAAAGTCCTAAGGAACCGAGTCTTTTACAAAACACCATGCTAGCACGTTTTATTACAAACCCCGCAGGGCCATGGACATGTGGAAAAATTCAAAAAACGGGGGCCTTTAAAAGGCCAGCTGGTCATCAAATCACCAAAAATGAACATGTATCATGTTCCACTCTGCCCGCTCGCGTGATAGTCCATCTAAGTACAACTTAGCTGGCAACATCTGGCTCCAACTGTGGGACGTGTGCTCGATCTGGTCTTCAAGTAAGGAGAGCATACGAGAATACCAGAATCTCCGGTTTCTATGACCTGTAAAAACATCTCAACTTGACAAGAAAACCTTTCAGTAGCACAAGTTCTTATAAGAAGCCAATGAACCATAAGTTGCATTATTCAAAAACTAAAAATTGACTAATGAAAAATTCTGAGTACATAAAAGGAAAGTATTGAAAAAGAAATGTTGAAAGTAAATGCTCACTTGATGAGCTTATTTTCCTACTCTAAGCATAACAAAATAAAATGCTAAGTAAAATGATAAATCCAATGCAACCATCTTAACATTTTATCAATATAAAATCTTTTAACCTTGTGTTTGGTTACCAGCCAAAACAAGGGTACCTTGTTTAGAAAATGCAAACCTGCATGATAATTCTGGATTGAAAGATTGGATGGTAGATCATAGGTATATGATAAATCTTTGAAGTGCTTCCCCCAATGGTAAGTCCTCATGCAGGCCTCTTCTACCCATGACTGGATAGGGCTGAGAAAAAACTCGGAATGATAAGGCAGACCAACTACCTCATCATATTGGTCCGAAAGGCTCTTCTGATAGTTTATTTCTGTGAAAGTATAAGCCCCAAGCTGCTCCAAATCATAAGGAACCTCAGAATGTGCTGATGAAGGTTGAAACTGACATTCCACTGATTCCATCCTATCCAACTCTTCATTATACTGCTGATCCAAGTCTTCATTACTAATACTTATGCATGGCTCTGATTGATCATGAGAAGTATCTGTATGTTCTTCTTCCATGTCAAGATTCCCCAAGGTCTCAAAATCAACACTCCCCTCTCCTGATATATCAAAGATGGGTTTTTCTAAATCCATCCAACAATCATCATGCCCATCCTTGTAAATGAAGGGGGAGTCTTTGTCTATTGCATCACAACCCTGGCCATGCCCATCCTCATGTTCATAATACTTATCCTCAGAAGGCTTGGTTTGAAAGATATTACAAGGTATAAAGTTGTCCAAGACTTCACCACTATGCGGAGAAAAAGGAGGAGTGTCATCATAAATCATACAAAAATCATCACAAGTTTCTTTAAAGGCTTCTGTAATGGTTGCTTCTTTAGGTGAATTTGAAGTACAAACATCATCATCTTCACTAAAGTAATCCTGAAATCCCAAATCTTCAATGGCAATTTGAGGAAGCTCTTCTGAAACATCTTCAATTGAAGACCCTTCATGAATTTCTTTGTCAACTTCTATAATGGCTTCCTCTTTAGGCAAATCTAAAACACACATGTGATCATCATCGTAGATTTGAGAACACTCCATATTTTCAATGTTTTCAGCTATGGTGACAAGAGGATGGTTTTCAACAAAATCTTCAGTTAAGGGTGCTTCATGGAACTCTTCGATAGGGTCATGTTGAATCTCTTTTTCAAAGCCAGATTGTGCTATAGGGAGATCAACACGATTGATATAACTTAGAGGCACCTCCCAATATTTATTATTCTCTGTCATGATGAGACGAGGAAAGTTGGGGTCTTCCTTATGATACTCAATCCAAGGTATGAACAAGAGAAAGTACCTTCTAAGGATCCTATCCAAGTGCTCCATACTAGCTCCTTTATTATGCCATTGCCTTATAAATATTCTAAGGAGGCTCGAAAGAGAGTTAATACATTTATTTGGAAGCTCTTTAAAATACCATTGATAAACAGGTCCCTGTAATGTACTAACAAACATCTCCATTATGTTATCTTCATATAAGACTTTGAAGTTAGCCACAACTTTAAGAAAAGAAAAGACATGCCGGGTTTCTACATCATCATCATCTCCCCAAAAGACCGGTAGATAATCAGATACATCTTCACCATCATGATAATTAGGGAAACCAGGGATGTCTGAGAAGTCAATGGGAGGATGTGCATCGGAAATTTGCTCACTAGACTCTTTATCATCCATTTTAAAAGATCAATAGCCTGCATTTGAAATGACCATGGGATATATCTGGTACTGAATCAGTGGAGTTGTCAAAAGGTGAGTCTTTATAGATTTTACTGTAATGGATGGACTCATCTACACACAAGCAGTCTCAACAAACTATATGAGAAACAAAGGGTTTTATCCCTTCAATGGAGTCGCCATGTGAGAATAAAAATATACATATAAAACAATCTCACAAAGAATTCTATTTTTGCTTTTCTTTGAACTTTTATAAAAGGAAAAAAGGTTAGTGGAGTCGCCAGATGAAAAATTAAAAATATAATCTAAAGATTCATCAAACAAAGCAAAAACAAAAAGGAAAACTCAAAAGTCGTATTCCGGGAATAAAAAAGACTTATCCCCGGCAACGGCGCCAAAATGTTGCCGCCTGGTTCCACACCTAGGGAAAACGCAGCAGAAGTCTTCAAGCTGCTGGTGTGGCCTTGGGGGCAAGTCAGAGTCAAGTGCTGTCACTTGGGACTCGACTCCTTCGTCTAGGCTTTCCTAGCGAAGCCAAGGGGGGTGGACCCTAAAAAATAAAAAGAAACTAAGGCCTCTAATCTAGGAGTTAGGAAAATATTTTTGGTAACCAAGAATAAACAGCATATACTTTGATCAAATAAAACAATCATTCATCATTTACTCCCATTTTAAAATAACCATCATTTAACTGCACATTAGTCAATAATATAAAATAAAATTTAAACAAGACCAGTGCCTTATAATGGAGTCAATAAACAAATGCATAAGCAGAAAAGTAGATGTTGTGCGAGTGTTCTTGGTTTATTTTAAAATTAATGTGAAGGTGATCTTTTTATTATGGCAGGTGGGTTCCCAATATACGCAAGGTACGGGGGAACATGTCCGGAATTTTGAAGCGTGGCTTCCCTCTCAGGCTTGGGCTGAATCAGAGTCTCGAGGAGGTGTTCAGATGCTATACCAACGAGGGCAAGCCTAACGGTTTCCAAGAGGTCACTACTAAGTGTGGTCCCAAGCCTTCTGAGAAATTTGCCCACAACAACAAAATACGTGTTGTGCCGGATTTTCACAAAAAGGGTTTTTTATTAGGGCGGTGTTAAATCCTATTACTAGTCATCCCCTCCTTTCTGATGTGTACCAACTGGATCAGACTGAGCTGCAAGTCGGCCACAGAGCATACGGGAGAAGACCTTGGTATTTTTATAAAAAAAAATTATGAACCCAAATTTTATCTTTTTTTAAAACCCCAGGAGTCTCTTTTCAGGCACGTATTTCGGGCAAGCCCTCATACAGAAACCCTACTTCGGGAAAGCAAGGGGGGCGTTTTGAGTTTGTAAAAAAAATGTGAAAAACTACGTTGTGAGTGAACTTGTGGCCCGCCAGTGGAACGGACCAACAAGGTTTATTTTAATCCTAGTTAATTTTATTAAGTGCCGAAAATCAAAGAAATAAACTACTCTAAAAATCACGCCATGAAAAGAGACGACACAGGCCACCCCTGGGGGGATGGGGTATGGGCGCTGGCTAGCCCACTTGCTCTCGTTTAATAGTTGTTTACAATGATTAGAGAAGTGCCCCAGTCTACTTAAAGTGACTTGGTGGCTTACAAAATTTGAGGAAAAAATGACCGGTTTTTGAAAATATGAAAATTTGTCCTCCGGATTGCCTGGATCCTCGAAATTTCGGCAGCACTTCCTCCTACCTGTTCGTCTTTTGCTGCAAACCAGCAAGCAATAATTAGTATAAGATGCCCAAAAACACTTTAAGAGTGTCTTTGGAACACCTCCTAAAAAACCCAAAAAATTCTAAGTAAAAATCTAAGTAAAAATTGCAAAAATTAACCAAGTAAAACAAGCAGTAATGCTAGTTTGGCTTGGGGTCTTTGCAAGCTTTATGAGCTGCAAATTGTATGCTCTTGGACAGCCAAATATACTTTTAAAATCAGAACAACAACTACCCAACAAAACTTAAAAGAAATTTGACAATTTTACTGCAAGTTTTGGAAAAGTAGATGCTAAATGAAGGAAAAATCTAACAGTTAAGAATATGAGCTTTGTAACTGTCTAAATCAAACCTTTATGAAATGATTCCTGATCTATTTAAAATGTGGACATGAGCATATAAATCAGAAATATTTCAAATAAAAGTAACCAGTTAACCAAAGAAAATTTTTTGCTTATAAGAGCTGAGGAAGAGAGAAGAAACAGAATGGTCCTTGAAACCAAAGACTTTGGAAGCTTGAAAGTGGGAAACCGAGGGTGAGATCCACCAAAATGTGCACAGAAGAAAAAGTGAAGAGCAAACAAGCTATCCCCCTTTCCACACCTATCAACCTGTAGCAAACAAAACTCACAGAAAAACCATCAAACTAGAAATGCACATGGTTAGAAATCAAAATAGTATGAGCATAAACAAATGAAACATATAAACTTTGAATCTCTAACCAATATGACAAATGCAAGAACAAATTAAAACAAACAAGATTAATTGTTCTTTCCCACAAAATCGTTACCAATCCTTCAAGCAGGCTAGTAGATGGCTGGAAATTACATGCCCAGAATTTGAACTTGCTACAAATCACTCCACATCATGAGACCATGAAACCACTCACAAAGTATCACACATATGGACCTCCAAAGTCTTTTTATTGATCAACAAAATAGCATAAGCTTACAACATATTTCTGCTCACTCTCCAACTAGAGAAAATGGAGTGGGCAGCCATGCTTAAATAGCCAAAGATGGAGAGAAATGGGTGGAATGAGTGGCATAACTTGTGGAGAAAATGGGGCTGCCCATTCCCATGTAATGGGCTGCCAAAATCAGCCCCAAATCAGCTAAAAATCAGCCATGTGACAGCCCATAAACATAGCTGCAAATTCCATGATTTAAGGGGCCCAATTTTGGGAAATATGCCCCCCTCAAATGGGGAAGTAATCCCAATAATATAGCTGCCCGGAATCTTTCCAAAATCAGCTCTTACAACTCCTAAAACATAGCTGAAAAAATCAGTCCATAAATCACTCCCAAAATTTAATATTTTTATGAGTCATTTTTTCACTTTTTTTATTTTTTCATGACTTTTTTGGGTTTTTTTACTTTTTTGGATTTTGACAAAAATAGAAGCACCCAAACATTAGGAAAAGTGGGTTTAGGGGGTGCTCTGAGTTAGAAAACGAGCACCCCTAAGGCAAAAAATACCTCCAGACGCCCCTTATAGGCCAATTACAAAAAATTTTAAATGAACCATTAAAAAATGGTCCAAATTACGAAAATTTAAAACTTGCCGAAAATTAAAAAACAACCTAGGGGGACTTAGCACATGTCCATATGACTCAAAAATAACGCCTAGCATGTTCATATACATTGACCCATAGACTCTAATAACTCCCTAAGGCCCGTCAGCCTCCCCAGGCATTCCATCTTTGGAGGAGCAGGAGAAAAACCAATTAATTATGTTATGCACTAATGCAAGACATAATAGATAGGTGAAAAAACTCCTTGGAATACCTGACTTGGCCAAAAAGTCCTAAGGAACCGAGTCTTTTACAAAACACCATGCTAGCACGTTTTATTACAAACCCCGCAGGGCCATGGACATGTGGAAAAATTCAAAAAACGGGGGCCTTTAAAAGGCCAGCTGGTCATCAAATCACCAAAAATGAACATGTATCATGTTCCACTCTGCCCGCTCGCTTGATAGTCCATCTAAGTACAACTTAGCTGGCAACATACCTAACAGACGAGCTCATTCTGTTAGAGAGCTTTAGGAATATCTACCGTCTCTGCATAATGACTTGACCATTGAGGTTGGCAATTCAGTGAAGAATACATGAAGCATGGCACATTCTTACAAGTGAGAATCACCCAGTTATACTAACTTCAAAGTATTTTCTCCTTACCAACCACATCTATATTCTCTTAAACATCTACTATTTTTTTCTTTTAAATCTTATACTCAGTAAAAATAATACATTTGAAGTAAATATATTATATATCATATCTAAGACTAAACATTATCACTAAGGACCCTAAAACAGTTTAAGACTAGAGTCCTTGTTAATTCCTCCCTATAGTAAAGCATTTTCCTCTAATGCTTCTTTCAGATGTCAAAATGAATAGACTGTTTCATGAGAAAATTCCCCTTTCTCTGAAAGATGGTGAACTAGAAGGAAACAATTTCAATCATCATACCACAAATTCATCCACAAGAGCACAAGTATTTGAAAATATTTTTCTCTATTAGAAGTTCGGTGCTAATAGTCCCAATGAATACAATGAGGGGATCACCTCTCTTAAATAGGAGAAGAGTGGTGTCCACTTTCTAACCAAATTTTATCCAACGGTTGAGATTAAAACATCAATCAACGGTGGAGATATAATTTTAAAATGATGCATGGATCACTCTCTTAAAGGGGGGCGCACTTTTGTCTCTAACACCCAAGCTAGGAGAGATACATCATAACAAAATAATATAACATGTGGTACATGATGTGGGGGTCACTTTAGGGGCTCAATTCACGCTAAGTGTCATTACAATACATGATCATAAGATATAATATGGTGGTACAACATATGACAAGGTAAGGTGCGCCCCTCATGGAGGACGTCCTCCCTAGACAAGCCAAAATAATAAGTGCTAGCCTGAACACTAAGATAAGCACATGAAGAATGATCCATAGAGCCTCTAGATACCATATCAAGTCATCCCCTGCCATTTCCTAGCTCACATTAGCCAAATCGATTTTTCTGGAGTAGCCATCGTCAATTTTAAAGGGAATAAAATGTTGGTTCATTATGCTGAAGAATAAAAGCACCAATAAGTCCTTTTCCTTTGCCCAAAATCATCATTTGAGTGCACCAAATGAATCAAAGACATCAAATCCATCAATGGGGAGTCGGGGACTACAACTACTACATATATCCATCTAGATATGCATCTGAAGCCCAACACCACATCTAGTAAATTAAAAATTGGCCATAATAATAATAATAAACCATGAAACTGCTATACAATGGTCAATGACCACCAACTGAATATGCAAATGGTGTACTGGATACATCTAGAGAACAAATGTACAATCTCGAACACTGTTGTCACTGTCTCGGGAAATGTGTTGACCGGGTCAAACTAGGTTTGACCAAGTCAAAATACTCAAACTGAAGGCTGGGCAATAATTTGAATAGTCCTGCGTGCACATGGGATGAATAATGCTCACAAGTTTATGCTAATAACCAGACTACACCATGTTAAACATAACAATGGCAACCATAGCCTGTGTTAGAGAAACCATCAAGTCTTTCATGAAGCCCCTTACATATGCTCCCTCACAGACTTAAACAAACTGCTAAGATGGGTGAGGTGAATGAAACAAGGCTAAGACAAGGGAATTGACTTGGAAACCTTAACATTGTGATCTTTCGGAAAAAGGGAATAAGGGGAACCACTCAGACATATGAAGGATAGAGGACACTAGGGAATGGCGGTGCCTCACAAATGGGTAGAGTGCTTAGAAAGTTTCCAGTAGACTCTAGACAAGTATCCTTTTATAACATTTATTTAGGCATCTTTTTTGCTACATTTGACATTTAATTTTGATCTATCTTTCACTAGCCATCCTCCAAGGAAAGGTGCCCTAGAGAGCCTTGTGGACCCCAAATAATGACCCAGTCTTATCACCATTGTCGGCCACCATCCATAGGTGCGATGGAGTTACCACCTTGTTGCCTTGTAGGGGCAAATGGCCTTACATCATACAAAGGATGAGTGCTCATCCCTTGGCCACTGACTAGATACGGAAGATTTATTTGCTTTGACTTGAGATTAGTGTTGAAAAACACTTTATTTATATCTAACCTTGCATCCATTTAGATATAGCATTTATGCTTTCAGATGCATTTATGGGAATACTTGCTTTCGAGGACTAAAGGAGAATATTCTGGTGACACTGGCCACACAACCGATCCACAAGACATCATACAAGCAGACTATAAGGGACCAAGACACACACTCCAGAGCCAAGACACAAAGTAAACATGGAGTCTATCCAACATAGAGATCTAAGTGGGGGGAAGTCCTCAATCTCACAAGTCCAGGTCCAAGTCAGGGTCAAGAACAAAACTGGAAGATACGGATGAATGGAAGGAAGTGAAAAGGTCATACCATCAAAGCATGAATAAGGATAAGTATGTGTGAGGTAGGCAATACTAATGAGCATATGTAATGGTCTTACACTAGGGCCCATCTGACCACTCAAGACACAAGTTTTAACCATAACCAATATAGCTCCAACTGTTAACCATAACCAATAACCAAGTCTGATCAGGCAAGTAACGACAAAAATCGACCGATTTTTTGTGGACCCACGGACTTAAGAAAAAAGGTTTTTTTTTAAGTTTTATTTCATTTTTTTTAATTTTCCCAACCTAAGTTATCCGCCTAACCTATTAGCGACTACCCCCATTCGCAATTGGCATAGTGAAGTGGACTGTCGGAGACTGCCAGCAGCTACGAACTCCTGGACTGTGCAATGGACTGTTGGAACCCCCTGTGGACAGTGGACTGTGCAAGACTCAAGTGCAAGGGACGGTTGAAAGGTTGGAACCGCAAGTGGGCTGTGGGAGTGGCCCGTGGAGATTGGAACCCAAACTATGAGTGTGGAACTCGAACAGTACACTTTGTGCCATTTTGATATATTGACTCTTATATGGTATATACATGAGCAGACTTTGGATATTTTGTCTCTAATGCTTTGGAATCATGAATTAGAATCTTGAAAATGTTGTTTTTCTTTAAAATTTAAATATTTTATGTATTTTTGAGTAAACCGATTCAATAAATTCAAATCGATCGATTCATTACCGATTCCGATTCCGATTCAGATTTGACCCTCGACCGATTTCGAGTCCAATTCCACTTTTTAAAACTATGGTAACAGGCCCTAGTGGGTACTTAAAACAACAACCATTTACTTGGGTTTTAAGCTAATCAATTCACTGCAAAATCTGCCATTTCATTTCGGCATTTTATAACAGATTTCAATAGTCTTAAAGTGCTAATTGATTCACATAAACAATCTGGAAAGTGATCTTAACCACTTTGTTAATTCTAAAAAATTTATAAGCACTTAGGACATCTTAATTTTCAGATTTTACAAGTTTTATTTGTAGCAATTTATCATCTTACTTGTGTGATCTGTTTAGTAGGAACTTGCTTCAAGTCTATCATAAACAATTATAAAGCAAGTCTCTTTTATTTTTAAAAGTGGTTTCTTTACTTAATCACTTATGTGGTAACTATTTCATTGATCCAACTAAGCAAATTTACCCTTTGAAAGTGATTTTAATCACTCATCTTAATTCTGGAATTTACATGGACATGTCGTATCTTTTCAAGTTCCAGATTTCATAAATTTGTGGCTTTTAATTTACATTCTTTTGCACAAATCAGTTGGTTAAGAAATCTTGATTTACATTTCACTTGCAAATATTTAAAATAAAGTTTCTCTCTTAAGTGGTTGTCATTATTTCATATGTTGAACACCTAGTTGAGCAAATATTTCATCTAATTCATGCCTGGGGAAGTGATTCTCATCACTTCACAATTCTGGAGTTTATTGTGAGATTAATTCATCTTAATTTTCAGATTTAGAAAGACCCATTCGTTACACTTATAATTTACTTATATTTGAAGGATCTTCAAAGAGACATCTTGCTTCAAAATTTATCTCAAGCAAAATCTCATTTTCTTCCATATATTTGCTCAAGTTTTGTGTTTTAAAATTTATTTGTGCAATCAGCCCCTAGGGTGTAGACCACTTGGCAATAGGGTGCACTGTTAAGGTACTCCTTGCGACGTCACGGGTACAAACCTCAAATAGCCTGTGCACTTGTGTACGGGCAGTGTGGGTGCGCCTGGACGTTATAGTGGCAGCAGATCGGAATCAACCCCGTGTTATGCGAGTTAGGAGCTCAACCTAGTTACCAATTCCACCAGATACAAAATAAAAATTTGGCAATCATTTCTTTGGATCATTTAAGTCTAGGACAACTTTAAGATTCGCAGTAAATTAACTTATCTAAACATCATTGGGAGTGATCGTAATCACTTATAATTTCTGGAGTTTATTTCTTGCATCGATCACTTACTTTCCAGATTAAAAAAACTTTACTTAGGTTAATTTTTCACATTTTATTTAAGTTTTTAATAGGAATATTGTTATCTATCATTTCTGAATCCATCTCAAGCATTAATTCATTTGTTATTTAAGTGCTTGTTCACTTTTGCACTCCAATAATTTCCTTGACAAACACTTAATTATTGGGTTGATAAAATCTACAATACACTTGTGCAATCTAAACAGATTTAAAATCAACCCTCCTACCTCTTTTCATCTAGCTCTCTTCATCTAAGAATCAAACCTGAATTCTATTAGCCTCAAGGGAAGCCCCCCGTCACCCTTGAAAGCAGGTCAAAAGCGAGAGGAGTTGTGCACTAAGATGACATCGGTGCCTTCTCCTATAGTTGCATCTAGTGTAGCACTCATGGGTTGGGATTTTCCCACTTAAGTGCTAATTCAAGCTATAACATTGTTCATCCTATTTGTTTCTAGGTTTAGAACTTAATTGAAATAATAATCACTAGGTAATGTATGATTACGAGCTCCTTGCCCCTTTTTCTCTTTACACAAGGGTACTTTTACAGAAAAATGCTATATGTTTATCATAGACAATAATATGGAATTTGTGTAGTGGTTTGAGCAACAGCAGTCGAATGTGACAGTGTTGCCACCAAATACACACCTCAGGGGAATGCGGCAGGAAACCTTGAAGCCGCTCGGTGTGTCCATGGGGACAAGTCAGAGTCAAGTGTTGTCACCTGATTACTCGACTCCTCCGTCTAGGCTTACTCCTAGCGAAGCCAAGGGGTGTGGTCCCTATGAAATTAATCTAAGCTTTTTTAAACTATAAAACAAACTAAAGTCTAATCTAGGAGTTGAAATGATAAGATGGAAAAATAATACAACAAAGCATCATTTGCAAATTAAATCAATTAATCAACACCACACATGATAGATAAGCATTCATGACATTTTGTAATTGAAACTTAAATCATGAAAATAAAAGACCAGTGTCGAGAATGTGTAATGCGATTGTTGTTGTGTAGTGTCGTGAAAGTATTGCAAAGGCTTGTTGGTTTATTTTAGAGTTATTAATGGGTATTAATGGAGTGGGTAAATCTTGGTTTGGCCCAAAGAAGTCTAACCTCTTGAACTGCGTGCTATAGCCGCTTAACCAAGTGTCCAACAAGGCGAGGATGAACCTGCTTAAAGTAGCCTTCTGACTCTATGGTGTACACCCACGCAACCTCCCGAGTTCGCAAAGTTATGCTTGCTTGGATTTTCCTATTAAAGCTAATTACTCTACGTCCTTTTCTGATTGAGCCAATCTGTTCAGTCTAAGTTGCAGCGGTCAAGAGCATACTTCGGATTTCAAGTGTTGGTTTATTTTATTAAAATGTTTTGTCGATTGTTAAAACTACACTACGCCCCAAGAGTCTCTTTTCCATACACCACAGAATGGTGCAGTACTTCGAGAAAGCAAGGGGATAAATTTTAGGATTTATTTTAAGAACAATTGTATTGTTGAAAACACATAAGCATGAAAGATAAAGTGATTGAAAAATGGTCCTTGGAGGATGTTGTGTGCTTGAGTGTTGGGCGGAAAACGACGCGAACCCCCCTGGGGTGATGGGCTCAGGCGCTAGAATATCCTGCCGAGATTCCTTATTTTGATTACAATTATGATCCTTGGAGAATTACTGCTTGCCCTTTATCATTAGGGAACAAGACAGTTCTACAAAAATGATAGAAAGGTAAGATGCTTGAAGAGGGTTCTCCAAGTGGTTCTGGAAGCTCCAAATGCAAAGTTTTATTAGTTTTATTGTTCAAACCTGCTAGGCATGCAAAACAGACCAGCAAGCTTAGTTTATCATATAAAATGGTCAAGAACACTTTAATACTGCTTTTGACAATACTACAAAATTGCCTAACAAAAACTAGTTTAACTAGTGAATGGAAACTACTTTCCGGATGACCTCGAAAGCCTCTAAAACAAATTTTAATTGAAATTTAATTACCAAACTGATATACATGCAAAAAAATACCAGCGAGCTCTTTTTGTCATGAAATGGCCAAAAAACACTCAGAAAGTGATTTGGCCACTCATACAAAATATGCACAGAAAAACTATGAAAACTAGCTTAAAACAAATGAAAAAGATAACTAAGTAAGGCAAGCTAGAAAGCCTGCCTTCTTAGGATCTTTACTTGCCTCTTTAAGAGATGGCAAGTAAATGTATGAGCACTAAATTGCTTGATAAAAATTTAAACTCAAAGAAATTCCTCTTTTTGCTTTTCAGATTTATTCTTTAAAACTTGAAACAAAAATGAGAAAAAGCAATCTAGATCTAGCTATTGTATGAATCTTTAATAATTTTTAGATTGCAAGTATTTAAATCTATTAAAAATGAACTTTTGGATCTAGATCTAAAATGGAGAAGGAAACAGTAACCAAGATAGATATGCGAAGTTTGTGGATCTAGAAGTCGGAACCCATGGGGGTTTGAGCAAATGAGGAGAGGCTTTGGAGTCTACTTCTTGGTGCACCGGTGGGATCTTTCACTTTGTTCAAGTATGTTGGAGGAATGGAAGATCTAGCATGTTCATCCACTCGTCCAGCTTCAAGCAACCTATAAGATCAAAACAAACTAGCAAAGGGATTAAAAGCACCTGTGTGAATAATTAAAAGAAAATGTTAGAGATGATAGATTCAAGCAAGAATGTTTTCTACCTCTAGCATTCTAATGAAATTCACAATAGCAGATAGACTATAAAGCACTATTTACTATTCTTAATGAAAGTATTTTCCCTTTAAAGACAGATAAACCCAACAATTGCTAGCATAATGTACGATACAGATTTACCTCAAAAGATGCAGAGCATGAAGATCCAACACAACAGACACACCAGGGTAGCCTCCAAAGCCTTCTTATTAACTCAGTACAAAAAAAAAGATTTTACAATTGCAAGCAGAGGTTCGACCTTCTGATCCTCAACAATGGAGCAAAGCTCTTGTTTAAATAAGAAATTATAGAGTGAGGGGGACGCTAATCCAAGAGAGGGGCGCACATGCTTGATGGGAGAGCTAACATTTAGTTGTTTCCTTGATTGATGGCCAATTGGTAGCCAACTAAATGGGGATGCGCCACCTCTCAATGAGGTAGGCGCCCCCCCTACCTTGTTTCTATCACACCGAATCACAAAACGTCATATGACAACGCCCAAGCTTGGAGAGTGGCGCATTATTAATTCAAAGTCAAACGTTTGAACTCCCACACAACTCCAAATGTGGCGCTTTAACTTAGGAATATAATCGCCCTTTATTTGAAATGAGTTGCCAAGTCATTTTGGCACATGCTAATTGCTTTTTTATTATTTTATTTTTTTGATATTTGGTGCATTTTGTAGCATTGTTAGAATTAAAATGTCATTGCTCCACGGGATGATTTAATCGCCCGAAACATAGGAAGACTGGGTCCTAGGGTAAAGAGGACGCTCTGAGCGTGAAACCGAGCATCCCTGCGCCAAATTCCGCCTTTGGATCACACTTTTATCACAATTTGAATTTTTCCATTTAAACCATTAAAAAATGGCCTAATTTTATGGAAAAAAAATTATTTTTCTCGGAACTGACTCAAACTCCTAGGGGACCTAGTACATGACCATACGACTTTATATTAGTGTCTACCATGTTTATATATGTTGAAAAATGGACTTTAATAACCCCCCAAGGCCTAACCACCAGTTTGGGCATTCCAGCTTTGGAGGTGTAGAAGAAAAACTCATCAATTATACTTGGCTAAACGCAAAGCACAATTGACAAGGGAAAAAACTCCTTGGAATACCTTCATTGGTTGTCAAGTCCTGTGGAGCCAAGTCACTCAAAAGACCACCATGCTAGCACACCTTATTACAAACCTCATGGGGCATGGACATGTATTACAAAATTAAAAAGGAGGCCATGAAAGGCCTGATTTGGAAATTTTGAACCCTGAAAAGCAAAAGTGTTTGTGCAAACTTCGGCGACTCTCTGGAAGTCTAACTGAGTGCAACTCAGGTGGTAACAGACAACTACTTCAATTCCTAAGAGATATTGTGTCATATCACTGGAACAAGCCAGATAAGATATCGCATTATGGATGTATTTATCGGCCTACAAACAAACGGGGGATTATTTCTTTGGGAGCTCAGAAAACTATTATTTGTATTCCTTGTGACATGCCTTACTGAGTACTAAATCAACTATGAATGCAGTTTTCATGATGTTATATGTAATCGTACAAGCAACAATAACGTAGAGTTTGTGTAATGGTATAAGCAACAATTTCCGAATGTGACAGCAACTTCAAGTCCTAAGAAATATCGTGCCATATCACTGAAACAAACCAGATAAGATATCACACTATGGATGCCTTTATCAGACAAAAGATGAACAGGGGATTATTTCCTTGGGAGCTCAGGTAACTATTCCTTTTATTCCTTATGACATGCCTGAGTGAGTACTCAATCAACTCTGAATGCAGTTCGTATAAGTAAAAGAAAGCACCAATGGAAAGATAATCTTCAGAAGTTCATGACATTTGATGGGGAAGGTCTGTGCTTGAATGCATTTTCCTATGTCTATGCACTGACTCATACGGAGTAAATTTTAAGTTGTGGTATCTTCTCCTAGCCATAGGAAACTTTGCAGAACACATTGACAAGGGATTGTGTTGTTGGAGATTTCATGCTTGCATAAGTTGTTTCAGAGTTTTGAGACTTACTACAACTAAATTTGACTCAAGAGCTACTCCACTGTTCCATGTGGCAGGCATGGTATTTCCTAAATCTAATCTGAGCCTGTTCAATTGATATTAGATAGTAATCTTCTTCATTCTTTTGATTCTTAACATATGTTTGATGTGCATTAGAAACCATGCTAGACATTGTTCTTTAACATTATGATGGCTATATGCTTTACATTACAAAACTTGTGCAGTTTAATATCCAGGTATTATTTGAAGAATACAATTTAGTCTAGAAATAAACGTGTTACTTTAGAAATGATGGATTGACTCATTCATGAAAAGCTAAAGACAGTTTTACAGATAAACAGATGGATAGGCACACTGCATGATATCTCAGTTTCTGGTACAGAATCACAGATAAAGAAAAGTCTAACCAAGATACTCAGCAGCATCATTAGGCAGATTCATGACCACTTGTGTAACAAAGACGGGATTCTCACGTCCGAGTATTTCTTTGATGAATTCCCTTCCATCCTTGTTAAAGACCTGTGAAAAATTATCAATGTAATGGCATTAATACATGGTACCGTGCATTATCAGCATTTTGTCAAAACTTATATGATCTGAACATCAAGTTCACTTTTCCTTCTACAAAACAAACTGAGACATTTTTCTCCTCATTACTAATAATGCATAGGAAGTTACAATTGCTGAGCTTTCATATATGACAAAAAATTCACAAGTTCGTTTGCATGCAGGTATAGATTTTGGACAGAAATAAGAATTAATGACCAATATCTTTACTTTCCACTGTCTTTGTGGAGGGTACACCAGAATGGGCCCAACTTGCATTAGAATTTTACATAGGTATTTATTATGATATCAAAAAACTGATCAACAAACAACAGTTTATTTTGATATCAAGAGCTTCACATATATCAGTTGAAAATTGTGAGCAAGTACAGAACTGAGTGCTTGCTATTATGTGTATAATGCTACAGGCAAATATATAACTCTTCATATAGGATCTAATTTTTTTCTGAACAGATCGGGATGGTCCTTTTGAGATAACAAAGCACCCCAGCAGATCAGATAACTCTACAAAAAACTTCAGAGAAGAAACATTTACTATATGCAAATTACAATCACTACCCTCACATATCTACCCTCAACACCCAGAATTCATAACTGACGTAGCCTTCAGCGTGATTTGATATAAATCAAAGCTTCAAATTTAGAAATAAGATATTTGAATTTTCTCCATCCACATATTATAGTTAACAGACTGAATAGAGACCCAGGATGATGTATCAAATCACATTTCTAAAATAGTTTATAAGGCACAATGCTTGCTAAGGTTTTGTAAATGGGGGTAGCAAGCTAAATGGGCTTGATTGTGGGAAAAACTCCACAGCTAAGCACACTTGAGCTAAAGAAGTCTTGAGATGGGTGACCTCCCGAGAAGTCCTGGCTACCAGATGCAAACCCTAGAGGTGATGATTGATGCTACGGGATTCATTTCGCCGGCTTCAAATTTTGATCCCATGTCTTCACCTCTGTGAGCATCATGCAATAAAATGAGTGCTAAGTGGACTATTCAAAATCATGAGAAATTGGTCAGTTGCAATTAATACTCATGGGATATGGGTCATGGATTAATGACTTACTCTATGCAGATAATCCCAAAAATAATATCTCATATGTTGGACTGCGGAAGACCCTCAATATTTAAATAATTATACTCCTGAGTGGCCTGGGAGTGGTAGATTATCGACATTTGAGATTTTCTCACATATTCAGCCTCCTCCACTATGTTAATATATTATTATGCAAAACGTTTTGCACTGTAACAGACACCCCAATCCAGCTTATGCACGACAAATCTCAGAAGAACACCTATCAAGGATTAGCAACATAACACAGGTCTAAAATATGGATCCATTAGTTTAGAAACCATCTGATGAGAGGCCATCCATTTTATGACACTCCACGTCAAATTTCCATCATTTGAATTTGTTTATATCCATTTATCAAACTAACATAGTACCTGTTATCACCTAAACTGTAGTTACCCCTATGGATGAATCCAGTCATGGATGGCAATAGGGAAGGGCAACTCAAAAGGTGCAACCACGATCACCTCGACCTCCAATATATATGGTTGTCACGCCAGTCGAGGCAACCTTCGCTTTATGTTGTCTAGCCCAGACAACAAAGGGGGAGACCCGATCTACTCCCGACAGGAGAGATCAAAACCAAGACACCAAATCAGGGTATTTCCAAGTGAAGTTAGGTGTATGGTTTATCCTAGACCTAAAGATGAAGTCACAAGCCAAGTGAAGGGTTTAATAGGTATAGCTTTGGTTCATAGTTGATGCGAGAGTGACTTACAATGTTTGAAGTGAGATCTAGGATGAGTGTACTAGTTCAATGTTGGAAGATCCACTGCCTTGGGAACCGTGTCCAATGCAGGATAGTTTTGAGGGATGTATTGGGGCTAACTAGTACATGAGACAAGCTTGACCATGATTCATGATAGCTTTAAGGGTATAGTTCACCGTGCAAAAGTCAAACCACAAGTCAATCCAACAATCTAGGAAAGTTGGGTTGTCTTGGAGATAAACCAGTGCCTTGGGAATTGGGAAGTGGAGTCAAAGTGGGGTTGACTTATGGTTTAGGACTCCTACAACATGAGATAAGTGGACAGTATAGGTCTTGATGGTTGAATGTGTCTAGATCTAGGTTTAACCCAAGTGGACCACAATCCCTTAAAACAAGGAATGCAGTCCCCAAGGCAAGATTTGACAAAGTGACAGTCTAGACCTAGGTTTTGAATTATTCCGGTTTCAGATCTGCAATAATCTCAAGTACCCAGTTCCTAGAAGTGAGTGAACTCACTTCTCCAAGGTGGTGCGACTTTACCCAAGGAGGCTTAAATTGGGGTTTAGGTGGGTCAAATCATGTCGGATGGCATCCAAACTTTAGATCCTAGTAGATCGGTCAGGTAGGAGTATGGATCTATAATTTCGTGGCAATCCACCAGTTAGATCTTAGTAGATCTGAGTTTAAGTGTTCCAAGTGGTCCAAAATGGGGATTAAATCCCTTAAAATGTGGAATGGGGCCCACAAGGTGAATTTCAAGAAAGGGACAACCTGGGTGTATGTTATTTGATGTGTAGATGTCAAATCAAGTGGAATCTCAAACACCCACCACTTAGATCTTGGTCAACCTGCTCAACTGGTGAAGTGCGCCTTGCTTGGGAGAGGCTAAGTTGGCCTGGGAAGGGGATTAAATGGAAGCCAATCCTCACCAAACTATAGATCCGGGATGCCGTGGATGCTATAGAGGTGGGTTCTTAATATTACGCCCAACAACCCAATAGATCTAAGTAGATCTGAGAAAATGTAAAATGAGGGTTTTAAGATATTTAGGGTTTTAACAATTTATGAGCTATGTCAATGGATTGGATAAAGGAAAGAGAAACAAACCTGTGGATCTTACCTGGGTAACCTTGTAGATGCCTTGATGATGATGATCTATGCAAACCCGATCAATTTGAGAAGCTTTGAGGTAGTTTCTATGCAAGTCGATTTGGTCCAAGAAGCCAATGCGCCCTCTCTCCTGCACAACAAACGTCAACAATATCAGATTTGATGCATCAAGAGATAAGACTAATGCCACAAAAGAAGTAACAGAAAGATAGCATAGATCACAATGATACTAATGATAACCCCCTGATACAAGCGAATGCCAAGAAAGTCGATTTGAAGAAGCCTTGCAAAATCGCCCTTGTTGAAGTCGCCCTCCTGTAGACAAACAATGATTTCCAAAAAAAAGATAGATCTTACCACAATTTCCAAATGCTAGGTTGCAATAGACTTTCCAATCACCATCTAAGAACACCAGATGCAAAGGAGACCACAAGAATTTCCACAAGAATATTTTTCTATACCAATAATCCAAGAGCCAAAGACCCTTTACAATGAGAGGCTCTCTCCTTTAAATAGGAAGGAGAGGCACCAAAACCCTAACCACTTTTTGAATGAGTGGCTAAGATTAAAAGATATAAATGTCTAATCAATGGTTGAGATGAGCTCAACAACATAATACATGGATCACACATAAAATATAATATAAGTGGACAAAATCGCCCTAGAAGAGGGGAATCCCACCAAATCATGATGATGAAATATCATAAGAGGCTTATGGTGGGTCCAAGGGGTAATTTTATCCCTCCTTGGTCAATCCCCATAGCACAATAACCAATAAATAATCATGAATGTACCAAATCGTGCCTCCAAGGTGAAGTCGTGGTCCTCAAAAGACCTCAAAAAATCCACAGAAAGTGCCATAAGTGATGGATGCGGGCCCCGATGAAGCTGAAACTGCTGGAGAAGGTGTGGAAGGTCCCGATCTATCATCACTGATCATCCCATGCCATAACTTTGCCTCAGTAGCCCAAATCGATTTCCTCAATAGCCATTTCTACCAATCCTGAAATGCCTCGGGAAGCGTGAAACTGCCCCAAACAGCCTCCTGGAGTGCTGGCGCTGTCAAGGTGAGGGCACCAATGTGTCCGGGAGGGGGGTAATATGGTAAAAACAAGTGGCTGGACCACCCCCTCCATCATCAGCGCCCTAGGTCAACCGGATAAAAATCATCTCTACTCTGACAGGGCCTCCATCAGACCAAAACTGCACTGGGACAGCCTACTGAGGCTCAATCATCACTGTAAGTGCCCGGAACTGAAAATAAACTGTCCCATTGGACTCAGAAGGTCCAAATCTATCCAAGATGTGTACTCATACACCATATGAGTCTCCGCATGATCAAAATAAATATCCAATATACCGGAACAAGGCCAATAATAATGCTCTGTAAATGATCAAACACTGCTGTATCCCAAGAATCATCATCATAACCCTGTAGCTGCTGCATAGAATCATCATGCATGTGTACATAGACCATATATCATCTATCCATATCCTCATAAGGTCTAACATCTCATGTCCCATGGTCCTCCATGGTCAAACTAGGTCCAACCATGACCAAATATAACTCAGTCCATCATCCAAGGCTGCTGAAAAAGTATCACGGTTAATACATGCTTTACAATTTATTCAAATAGCAATTATAACACAGAGTAATCATGACTGGCGATCTAAATCCAAATATATAGTGTCGTTAATTATTATTATTACTCAGATTAGACTTTCAGGATCATACTCACTTCATAGTTGTGATCAATTTGCTAGTGAAGGGTGAAGGCTGAATTAACTGGCTAGGCTAAGGGATGACTTAACTGTCTTGACTTTGTGACACTTTGGCAAGGGAAAGGGAATACACCATAGTATATACTGAATGAGCAATAACACAGGGAATGGCGGTGTCTCACAAATGGATGAGTTGTTTAAAGAGGGTTTATTCACCTTCACAGATGCGCACAATCCATAATACAAATAAGGCCAGCAATTGTTTAGATATAGCATTTAAGTTTCATTGCTTTTTGGGCCTGAAGTTTCCATAGCCTTGATCTATGTGTGTTTATAAACACATTGCATAGATTTACATTTTTTCTTTTAGGCTTTCTGCTGCAGGTGTGTTTTTCAGGCACTTGTTTACCTGAGCACTTCTAGGTGTGTCATGGACAGCTTGTTTACCTAGGTATTTATTTTCCAAAAGATACAACATTTTATTTTCATTGCCATGTTCATTTGGCATGCCTCTCATTCATGTGTGTTTAGAAACACATTGCATGAATGGGCTTTTCATACAAGATATAGCATTTCATTTTCCAGATTTTGTATTGATGGCAGCACTAAAAGTTTCAGGTTTAGCCAACACAACTTTAGTGACTAGGGGGAATTCACAAGGAACTCCAACTCACCATAGGTAAGTTTTGTCACCAACTCAGAGCCGAGACACAATAAACAGGGAAGCTCATCCAATACAGAGGCTACAGTGGGGAAAAGTCCTCCATGCCACTAGTCAAGTAGTAAGTCAGGGTGATAATCTAAAAGGTAGGCCATGGATGGATGAAGACAATGAAATGATGGAGCCAACACTAGCAAGCCAAAGTATGGTGTAATGATCACCTCTATTCTCCCTAAGGAGGGTAAAACCAATGAGTATGAATAGTGAACTTCTAAGTCTGAGTAGGGACAATATGATATATATAATAGGTCAACCAGGTCCAAATATCTATATGATCGCCAGATCATGACACTAAGTGCTAAGACATGCTACAAGAATAAGTATAAAAGCAATCTAACCATAACACTATGATATACCTGCTGAGTCATATACCTGAAAGCTCATCAACCTGTACCAGCATCTGTCCTCTGAGACTGCTGCTGTAACTCTGGGCACTACTGTCTGCTCTGTACCAATGGTATAATGGCTACATCGGTCACCTCTCTGAGTGTCCTAAAACTCAGTCATGGCATGGGGAATGCAACTGCTGTCCACAATCTGATAGTGATCCAATATAGATGCTCATCTCGGCATCTCAAATGCAAGGGAACTGGCTGAATAGTGTACTGGAATGAGAAAAATAATGTATGGTAGCCCGGCTACTATATATGTGATAACAGTACCTTTGACATGATTTTCTGGGACGTGAATGGATGTCAAAGGCTTCGTATTTTCTAGTAGTTACAATTGGCTTATTTATACATACTGCTTCTATTTTCTTTGTTAGGGACTTCCAAGCTGGCAATTAACTAGATTTTTCAGGATTTTGAGGCTCTTCTACAACAATGATTATCCTTCATCCTCTTCGATTACTTGAAACAGATTCTAGTTCTACATTTCAAACTCACTTTCTTTGCTATTAGGATAGGAATCTGATCCGTTTTTACTTATGATCTCTTTGATTAATTCATCCTCATTTTGAAACTCCATTTAATCCTTTCTCATGACAATCTAAACAGATTTAAGCCATGACACAATATGGCACAACCTCCCCCCACTCCGTAACTCTGATACCACTGTAAAATGTACTTTAATCTCCCCCAACTCAGTAGCTCCGATAACACTGTAACTTAACGATTGATGACCTAGCCTCTGTCTAAATGATGAAACTGTTAATGTAATATGAAATATCTATTACATGAGATAGTGTCCATTCTAGGCTTTGTTATACGACATACACTATGGGGATTTTTGCACCTATTTTTGCTTCAGCTGTGAGGATGAGGTCCAGACTTCTGTGCCCATAGAAGAAGATCAGTGATAAGAATGAAAGAGATGATGCCAGTTCATGGTGTGATGTGTTGCCATACCATGCCTAAGGATCCAATATGATGATAAGATAAATTGATGTTGTACTTTACCATTTTACATCCTACATTGCAATAGATTGTTTTGATGAGTATAGCTAATAGTATCAGTCATAGGTTGACATAGGTAAGGATGTTTGACTTATTTACATCCATGGACCAAGATGATCCTTGGTATTGCAACAATTATTCCCCCTTCTTCGGTTTCATGATTGGCCACTTCCATTATCCATCACCATTTCACTTTGATTCTGCATCCTAATGGTTACTATATTCCCTTCACCACAAGTACCTCCATGCTTTCCATGTGTCTCGGACCCACTTGTGTTGTAGCGAACCCTTAGTATAGCACGTTTTTGGGTAGATACCCGTGGCCGGCTGTCAATAGACAGGAACAACTACCACTGAGCAATGTTTCCCCTTAGATCTGAAACAAGAAGGCAGTTTCCCTATAATGCCCCAAAAAGGGCAGTTGAAGACAAGCTCCTAGTCCAAGAATTTTGTACCAGAAGCTGGTGAAGAAGAAAAGCTAGTACGAGATCCTAAAGAAATCAAGAGAGACCAAGAAAATTGCAAAATCCAGCAATCAAAAAGAAAAAGCTTGCAGAACTCACTTGCATATGCCTTCAATAAAATCAAGGTTAAGGTCTCCTCATCCAAAGTACAAAAAGAAAAGGGAGCAGATAAAATAAAAAGAAAATAAATAAAAAGAAAATAATAAAGGGGAGTCGTATTGCTAAGGTCAAAGGGGGAAATATTTCATAACACAATCCCTTGTAGAGACACATCCCTATTGTTTGTACTTTGGTGAAGATTACAAAGGCACCCTGATCCCCACATCTTGAGTCATTAAGTTGATTGGAAACCATTTCACTTGTCTAACCCAGGTTGAGTCATTCACTTCCAACCCAAAGGAGAACTAATTGTTACAAGTACTTAAATGCCATTATGGTTATGATACGTTTCAATGTTGAAAAAGTCGGCATCAGCAAAAAGTCAGCAAGGGTCCCGAAAACAATTTCTCGGCAACATCGGCGAAAAAATCGGGAAAAATCGGAAAAAGTCGGCAAACATTAAAAAATACAAAATACATTCATTTTTTTCAGAATTTTAAACATATAAAGCAACAATAACATCAGATAAACACATTGGAACATAAATATGTAGAAAGCACTAATATATAGATGTAGTGGATGCAAATAACTCCGAGTGGTTTGATTTCAATGACTCGGACTGTTAAAAAATACATAAAATTTTACAATTTTAATGAAAAACATATATATTAAAAATTCCAAGCTATGATTCCAAACCATTAGAGACAAAATATTATCAAAATGGCACCAAGCGCAATACATATCTAAATCAAAATTGAAAAAACATAATCATCAAAATCATTGTCTATGTCGAGATCATATTCATCAATAGCACCATGTTCCCTAGCACCATGTTCCCCCACCTCTAGGCTCTAGACTTTGCCTCTGCCTCCAATCTCGAAGTTGATCCTCCAAGGACATCGATTAACACCATACAATTTTGTTCAAACTTCTTAATCCAAGCGTTAAAATAAGGTAGAAAGAGCTTCCCATGCTTAATAAGTGATTTTGCTTGACTGAAGGGTACATTTTTTTATTAAGGTCATGACAGTGGAATTCAAGCAACTTTAACAATCAGGCATCGACACCACCAACATCAAGGTACATAGAGAGTTTGATGTACTTCATTAAATTCCAATCCCTTACCCACATACATGATAGAATCCACTGGAAACTTTGGAATCCTGAAATCCTGAAAACCATTAAGTCTGTTGAATTCTAAATGGGATCTAAAATCCTACTTTTTGCATATGAAGTCTGATGAGGTTGGAACCACTCTCAAACATCCTGAAACAATTAATGGTAATGTTAAAAATTTAAGTAAAATGATGGAAAATGAAAGATAAAGAGAATGTCATGGAAAATGAAAGATAAAGAGAAGGATGGAAAATGAAAGATAAAGAGAATGTCATGGAAAATGAAAGATAAAGAGAATGTCACTTTTACTTTAAGAATTTAACATTACCATTTAGTATTGTTGACATCAATGTTACATGTACAAAACTCATCAAATTTATAAAAAAAACCCGAGTTTTTTAAACTGTGAAAAAGCCTGGGCGATTTTTTCATTCAACTCGCGATTTTTCTGAAAAAAGCGCCGATTTTTTGAAAAAGTCGGAAGTCGCCGATTTTTTAAAAAATCGCGATTTTTGCGAGCCGATTTTTCGGTAGGGGTAACACCTCGCGATTTTTCAGCGACTTTTTCAAGCTTGATATGTTTATAAATATTTTATCTCATGAATCGTGTGGAGATATTTATGGGGTATGTTACCGCTCAAACTATCAGTCCTTTCAAAGCAAACTAAGAATGCATTGTGCTAGTGATGCTAAGCATACGAGAGGGGCTGGATCCAATGTCACCACAACCTAACTCCTCAACTTCTTCGGGTAACTCCTAAACCCAGGGGAGAGTCCCTAATAGAGGAAGAACACCTACAAATACCTTCTACAAGCCTTATGGATAAGATCAATGCCTTATATGAAGTCAACAATAGATAATAAAGACACATAAATAGGAGTTAATTCAATCTACCAATCAACATCAATAAATATCACCACTTCATCAATCCCAAGGCAAGGTTTCACACTTCCCAAAGCACCACCTCAGAAAAGTGCAATCTGAAAAGAGATGATCAGGTGGCCTAGGGCACACTTGATGGTCCAGACAAAACTGCAAAAAACCTAACTTGGGCACTTTCATGTTTCCCAATGCACCAAGGCAAAAGGGGATGCCCTCAGAGATCTATGGATAAATCCACTAAAGCGAAATTGATGGGTGGACAAGAATTACAAACTCACGACTATTTTTGGAATTATGAATTTATTTAGATTTTTAGGGTTTTTTAATATATAAAGATGCATGTGAAATAAAAGGCATGTAAATTGAAAAAAGAGAGATGGATTTGTTGAAAAGATGGGGCATGATTCTTGTCTCAATCCCTAGGGCATTGAGAGATCGATACCAACGTCCCTCTCTTAGAATGGCTTCCAATTCTTGCAATTAGGACATCAACTAGCAACCACAAGGGTTAGGTAGAAGAGCCTAATTAGGGACAGTGAAGAAGTTCAAGGCCCAATTAACAATGGAGAGCTTCGTTGATAGGAAGGTCTCTTCATACAAAGTTGACAAAATTACAATAAACTGGGTTAGCAGATAAACCCTAACTTAGCCCAAAGCACTTCAAGAATTACAATAAACTGGGTTAGCAGATAAACTTACCAACATTAACCAAGGAATTAGCAAGGAGATGCACCTTAGGTCACCCTTGAGCACGAGTTATCACAACTATTTTTAGCATCAACCATAGCATGTGCAAAATTTAGCCCTAGAAACAACTTCATTCATTCTTCAAGCAAAAAATATCATCAAAAGAGAGGTGCGCATAGTATCAAGAGTGTTAATGTAATTGTAACTTCGGAAGATATTCACTTGCATATTTTATATTGCATTTGTATTTTATTATTGTACCTCCGATGGAGATGTTTATTCCTCCGGTCGGGAAAGTCATTATTGTATTTGGGTCATGTAAAGTCATTGAGGTTAACCCTCCATTGTAAATCGGGGCATTAGACCCCAGAGTTAAGTTGTAAATGGGTTATTAGACTCACCTAGAGAATTCGGCCCAGTCAGGTACAACTAGGGGTTGACCTAGTTGGGGTAAAGGTCAAGTGAAAGTAAAAGTATAAATAGAGAGGGTGCCTCTCTCATTTGGATCATTCACTCACACTCACTTAATTCGCATTAGTGAGAAGGACAAGTTCGCACAAGTGGAGAAGAGAGAAGTTGTTGAAGACCTTTTCTATTTTTGGGTTTTACTTTTGTGACATTGTATTGGTGATCATTCTATCTCTGAGGAAGTTGCGGGGTTTCTCCTTTATGGTTTCCCCGAGGAAAATCTTTGTGTCTCTTGTGTTTATGATGTGCTTGTTATTCTCTCAGTAAGATCCTAGATAACTATCGATTAAAAGTTAAAAATCTAACATGGAATCAGAGCTAACCTAAGAAGAAGACACTGTGCAGCTGCAAAAACTAGGGCTTCTTAATTTTTGGACTTCTCTCGACAGATCATCAACAAAAAGGGGCTAGGCTAACTTGCCTTAGGAAGGCGCATCTTTCTGTTGAAGCATAAATTGATTATGAGCATTTTCACTTTTTGGCCCGTCACTACTGCCGGAAATTAGGGTTTTTCACAGAAGAGGAATTTTGGGATGCTATCAGCATAGAAAAGTGTGCCTCATCAAAATCGAAATTTAGAGACTAATATCGAAGTTTTTGGTTGGGTAAAACTCACGAAAAGTCAAACCCTAATTTGACTCTGGACCAGAAAAACCAGAAAAGGCCATAAATTGCAGATCAGAATTTCGCAAGTCAATTTTCAGGGGTCAATTTTTGGAATCTTCATAAACCAAGTGTACCATCCTACCCGCCTCAGTCAAACCCATCTTTCCATCCAGACATAAGTTTCAAATTCCATGTTTGAAATTGGACACCTATGTGAATGAAGAGGTTCCAATTCCAGAGAGAGATGAGGCTAAAGCCTTACACAAGAAGAACTTGGTTAACGCCAAGAGGATCATTGTTGATTCTATTAAGGATCACCTCATCCCACATGTGTCTTCCTTAAAGACACCCAAAGAGATGTTTGATTCCTTGACCAAGATATTTGAAGGAAAGAATACAAATCGGAAGATGACCTTGCGAAACCAGTTGAAGAATGTGAAGATACAAAATGCAGAGACCATGCAGTCCTATTTTACAAGGGTCGCTCAACTCAAGGAGCAACTTGAAGCTGTGGGAGAAGATGTAGAAAATGGAGAAATTGTGATGACCACCTTGAATGGTCTTCCTAGATCATGGGATTCTTTCATTCAAAGGATTTGTGCTAGAACGAAGTTAATCACATTCAGTAGGCTGTGGGAGGAATGCTCACAAGAAGAAGCTCGACTTGTAGCTCGAGAAGAAAAGATGAGTAATGAAGAACAGGCTCTCACAGCACACACCAGGAAGAATAACTCCAAGAGGGAGCACCCTCATCACAAGAAAGAAAGACACTACCACCAGAATCAAAGAAGCAACTTCAAGAGAGATCTATCTCACATTCGATGCTTTACTTGTGATGAAAGGGGACACTACTCCAAAGATTGTCCCAAGAACAAAAGTAGCTCCCACAAGAAGAAGAACAACAAGAAAAGACATCATGCTCATACTACAGAGGATGATGAACCTTTAAGGAAGAGAACCAGAGAAGACAGTGAAGATTCTTCAAGTGATGAAGAGTATGTTCTGATTTCAACTCTCACAGGCACTGTTACACATGGAAGCAATGATTGGCTTGTAGATAGCGGGGCTTCCAAGCATATGACAGGATTTAAAGAATCCTTTGTGAACCTATCTGAACATGAGTCACCCCACAAGGTGAAACTTGGGGATGATTACCAGTGCCCCATAAAAGGAAGTGGTGAAGCCTCTTACAAGCTAGACTCTGGAAAGTCTTTGAAGATAAAGGATGTCCTATATGTTCCAGGACTCAAGAAGAACCTTCTCTCCATATCTACATTGGATGCAAAAGGTATGAGGGTTACATTTGTTGATGGCCAAGTCCTAATGTGGCCAAAGGGAAAGACTATAGACGATACAGTTATGATTGGAGAGTAAGCGGGAGGTTTGTACAAATTGAAGGGTCAACCTGAACAAGCTTTGGTCAATGACTCAATGGAGCCAAGTGAACTATGGCATAGGAGCCTTGCACATGTGCACTATAGAGCACTACCTCTTGCAAGCAAAGCAATTGAAGGTCTTCCAGAATTCCAGGCAAAGCATGAAGGCGTTTGCAAAGGATGTACGAAGGGAAAGAACATAAAGAAGACATTTCCAAGTAGTGAGAGCAAGGCAAAAAGAATCTTGGAAATCATCCACTCCGATGTATGCGGTCCGATGTCATCTAGTTCATTGAGTGGGTATGTATATTATGTTTCTTTCATTGATGATTTTCCTAGGAAGACATGGCTATATTTCTTGAAGAACAAAAATGAAGTATTCAACAAGTTCAAGGAATTCAAAGCCTTGATCGAGAACCACATAGAAAAGAAAATCAAGACTTTTCGATCAGACAATGGCGGAGAGTTCACATCAGAAGGCTTCAAGAAATTATGCAGAGATTCAGGGATTAAGAGGGAGTTGACTACTCCATACAATCCGCAGCAGAATGGCGTTACAGAAAGGGAGAATAGAACAATCATGGAAGCAGCAAGAGCAATGCTTCATGACCAGGATCTTCCTATGCATCTATGGGCAGAAGCTGCGAGGACAGCTGTGTATGTACAAAATCGTACTCCACATAGAGTACTTGACAAGAAGACACCAGAAGAAGCTTTCTCCGGCGAGAAACCAGAAGTCAAACATCTCAGGATATTTGGCTGCCCGGTGTACATACATATTCCGAAGGAGAAGAGGACGAAGCTAGATCCTTCGAGAAAGAAGGGCATATTCGTGGGATATAGTGAAAGCTCGAAGGCTTACAGAATATATTTTCCAGGGTTCAAGAAGATCGACATCAGTAGGGACGTGACATTTGACGAAGACTCAGCTTACAACAAATCCAAAAAGCCACCTGTTGAAGACATTGAAGTACCAGAAGCACCCAGGATCCGAGATACAACAATGAATGAAACAACCCCAGAAGAATATGAAGACCGCGAGATGGAAGACCCATAGGAACCTGTAGATCCACCCCATGAGAAGAATTCTCACAAGAGGAAACCAGCATGGGTACGAGAGGCAATTCAAGATGCAGAGAGATATGGCGCTCCAGAAGCAATACACAGATAAAGTAAGAGACTGAGGCCATACTCCAATTATGTAGCCCTGTTGTGCGACATCATTGACAAGGAACCTGCCAACTATGAAGAAGCGCAGAAAGGAAGGAATGGAAGGATGCCATGATCGAGGAGTACCAGTCGATCATGAAGAATGATGTCTGGGATGTGGTCTCGAGACCAGTAGGGATGTTTGTTGTGACTTCCAAGTGGATCTACAAGATCAAGCATGCTGCAGATGGTAGCATAGAGAAACACAAGGCAGGGTTTGTGGCACGTGGCTTCTCCCAGAAAGAAGGGATAGATTATGAGGAGACATTTGCACCTATATCCAGATACACTTCCATCAGATCAGTACTTGCTTTGGCTGCAATAATGAAATGGAAAGTACACCAAATGGATGTCAAGACAACGTTCTTGAATGGTGTAATGGAAGAGGAAGTGTATGTGGAGCAGCCACTCGAATTTGAGACACATGACAGGCAGAGTCAAGTGTGCAAATTGAAGAAATCCTTGTACGGATTGAAGCAGGCACCCAAGACATGGTACGGCAGAATAGATAGCTTCTTGACTAGTTTGGGCTTTACCAAGAGTAAAGCGGATTCCAACCTTTACTACAAGGTTGAGGAAGGGAACCCAGTGATACTCGTACTTTATGTAGATGACCTGTTTGTGACAAGTGAGGATGGGCTTATTGCAGATACAAAGAGGAAGCTTGTTGCCGAGTTCGAGATGAAGGACTTGGGTATGATGCACTACTTTCTAGGCATGGAGGTGTGGCAAAGCGCGGATGGAATCTTCCTTGGACAAGGGAAGTATGCAGTGGAGATCCTGAAGAAGTTCGGCATGATGGACTGCAAGGCCATGGCCACACCTATGGCATCGAACCTGAAGCTATTGAGTGATGCTTCATCAGAATCGGTTGATGCCACAATGTATCATCAGATGATTGGATCTTTGATGCACTTAACGAATACGAGACCAGATATTTGCTTTGCTGTGAACACATTGAGCCAGTTCCTGACGGATCCGAGACATGTTCACTTAATTGCTGCAAAGCATATTCTGAGGTACCTGAAGGGTACGGTTGATTATGGGCTCAAGTATGATGCGAATCAGAAGATTAACCTAGTAGGTTATGTTGATTCAGATTGGGCAGGCAGTGCCATTGATAGGAAGAGCACTTCGGGGTGCTGCTTCAGTATGGGATCAGGTGTGATCTCTTGGGTTTAGCAGGAAGTAGTCCTGCGTGGCACTAAGTACAGCCGAAGTAGAGTATGTCGCAGCTTGTTCGGTTAGTTCTGAGGCAGTATGGCTTAGGAAGCTACTGTCTGATTTGTTTGATCTCCAGTTGGATGTGACTTGTATATTTTGTGATAACCAGAGTTGTGTGAAGTTGTCTAAGAACCCGGTGTTCCATAATAAGTCGAAGCACATTGATATCAAGTACCACTATATCAGGGATAACGTGCAGAGAGGAGCAGTGAAGCTCCAGTATGTTGCGACGGACGAGTAGATAGCCAATGTGTTGACCAAGTCGCTAGCCAGAGTGAAGTTTGAGTACTTCAGAGAGAAGCTTGGTGTACTTCAAATCGAGGTTCCTTCCAAGGGGAAGTGACGAGTCTGGAAGATGCAGATGCACATGGGCCATTATCACATGGTGGTAGGTGTGTCCTCCCATGGTGCAGATGTAAGCGCTAGGACCATTCCGACATGGTTGAGGTGTGTCTTCCCATGGTCGTGTTATCACACAAACTCTAGCTGCGACTGAATGAATCCCATCTGGGACGGTAGAGGAGGGCAGCTAGGCAAGTGACACATGCAAACACCAAGTCCACTGCTCAGAAGAACAGTTGTCACTCTGGACAAGGTGCTTATCGCTTTAGACAAGGCACGTAGCCAAGTCAAGGGGGGGACCCTATTCAACCAACTATGGTTGAGACTCAACAATCAAACACCCAACCCAAAAGAAAAGCAAATGAAGACGCAAGGTGAATGCCTAGAGTGTTTGGGACCTCTTCCAACCAATGGATCGAGGCTCTGGGTTAAATAACGTACTAAATTAAGTGATTCCATATCTGATATAGGTGCAAAAGATGATGTAAAATGAGAGATTAAATGGCTGGAAATTGGCTCAAAGAGTAAAGATAAGCTAGAAGTGTAAATTGAATTTTCTGCTTATGGGGAAATTGGCTCAAATTGGTTATGCATACATAGCAGAAGCATAATTACTGATTTTGCTAGCACTTCTAGTGGTTTTAGCTTGATTTAAGATGATACTAGAGCAAACCAAAGCAAAACCAGTAATACCCAAAACCCAAAATTGACCCAAGCAACATGGTAGGGCAAACTGCCCAAGGAGGGCGAATTCAGAAAATGGACCAGTGCCTAGAACGTGGGTAAATGGAGTCGAAATGGGTTGAAACTTAAGATAGGTACGTTTTAAATTATTTCCAAGGTGGGTTTGAAACAAAAACAAAAATTTAACGGTGAAATTTGAAGATGTTAATTTTTGGTTGATTTTATTGTTTTCCAGCTTAGCAAACACAGTGAAATCGAATTTATGGAGACAAGCAAGAAGAGCGTACCTAAGACAAGAGCAGATGAATGGATTTTGCTTGAAGACTAGCCCCAAACTACAAGTGTTGAGCAACCAACGTGTCCCTTGAGTGATTCGAGCAACCAGGTGACCAAATGCACCCTAGCAACCTGCCACAAAGAGGAATAAATCAGAAAATGCAGCAAATAGCGAGTTAAACCAGCAAGTAAATGACATAAAAAATGAGGAAATTGAAAATCTACAAAGCAAAAACAACTCCATGTTGATATTCCGGAGAGAAGGAGCAATAGTCGAGTGCCAACTCCAAGAAATGCACCCCCCTTCAGACTGTCTCTTCGCCTGCAATAAGATGGATGGAAACACCACCAAAAACGCTCAACAATGCTATGGGAACTAGCTATCAGTCAATGCAACAAACGTCCATACACAATGCCTCAAGAATCGGAAGAAATGTCTCTATAGAAATCAGTCTCAACTCTCAAGTGTACAATATGCCAAGAGAGGCTCCAAATGAGAGAGCTCTTCTTTAAATAGAAAGAACTCACAACAAAAACCCTTCCTTAAAAGATGAAGGGCTAAGATCTAATCTCACCATCACCAAATCGATGGTTGAGATCGAATGAGCAAGAGAGGGGGGCGAGTTACCGTATTGCACCCATGTGGAGAGTGAGAGACCAAGGTGGGGTCCATACAACAAGTGAGGGGTGTCTAGGGGGTGGCTTTAGGCTGTTTTAGCCCCCTAGACCCCACGCCTTAAGTTTCAAAACATTACATTTGCAAAAATTGAAGATGTGCTTGCCCAAACACACCCAAGTATGGGCAAATTCGCCCTATATGCATAGTTGGGTTGAATGGAGGGCCCCACACCAAATAATGCATGTCCAAACTATATAAAAATGCTAATGAGAGACCCTTTTACCTTCACACAACATTGCACTTACCATGTCAAAGTTTAACTTAGCCAATTTTGATTTTTTCCTTTAATTATTTGTTGGTTCACATAGCTGAAGATGAAAATTGCCCTTTTGACCCACTTCTTTTGCCCGGATTGACGAGCCGTTTGTTCCAATGCGATCATAGGCCCCAAATATACTTATAATGGTCACTAGAGCGACCATGATCCATCATCTAGGCCCAATTTGCCCAATTTCAAGCATTTTTAATTAAAGTATGGCCCTACTAACCATCAATAATTAAAAATCTCATAGATGCTTCACTAATTTGACGATCTGACACTTGGTTCCAACTTTTTTCGGGGCCCATTTTTTGCCTAGTCAAGCTAGTTTGACCAAGTCAACTCTGGTCAAAATGGCAATGGCTGAACTGTTATGTCTTTGCATGCACATGGGACGCCAAGGCTCCCTTATTTATGCTAGTACAATAACTACGAGCATAAAATGACAAACATATGGTGATCATAAATAAACAATATCTCAAAAATGGGCCCAAGGTGAGGTGGGCCCACCACTTCCAACAAAGACTCTACTGCTATGCACACTTATAGATTTGGTCATTGAGCTAACTTTGGGTGAGGTGGACAACGAGGCTGAAGGATAGAGGAATGACAAAGACCAAGACTGAGTGACCCTTCGAATAAGCGGGGAAAATAGGACCCAATGACATAAGTACACCATGAGAAAACACAGGGAAGGGCGGTGCCTCACAAATGGGTATAGCGCAGGGAAACCACCACTAGACTCTAGCATGCACCTTGCAACTCACATCCGTGCCTGCAACAGACTCCGTGAGGATCTTTTCTAGAGCTGCCATGACTAGGTGTCCGGCAAACCGTAACTTCAAACTCTAGGGGACACTTAGAATTAGCTATCTCTTACTCCATCTCACCTCCCAGTTCTTTTGGACTCGGTGAGGAATAACCATTACTTGCTCAAATAGATATAGCTAGCCTTTGTCCGTGTGTGTTGACAAACACATTCTTGGATTTACATTTCATAGGCTTTATGATCCGTGTGTGTTAAGAAACACATTCGTGGATTTCACATTTCATACATTTCTCATCAGATAGGACAATGATACACATACTGCAAAGTAATGGGGGCAAGTGTGCATGGTTTGAGGACTAATGGGGAGCACCCGGTGAGTCTACACAATCCTATACTGCATTACAACATCAGGGGCAACCGACGGGAGTAAATCCCAGGTTTGAGAATGCATCTCACACACTAAAGAGCCGAGGCACAAAACAACATGGAGCCATGGTATACTCAGGGGTCACTAGGCGAAAGGGTCCTCAAGGCCACCTATCTAAGTCTAAGTCGGGAAGAAAACCAATAATGGATGGGTCAGATGAGTGGAAGAAAGTGATAAGTGGGACCAAAGCCAGCTTCCTACAAATCGAATGGCCAAATCTATACCAAAGGGGACATGAACCAATGTGCATATACAGGAGTCTCTACAGAAAGAGGTGGACTGACCTCACCATAGGCCACAAGTATCACCAGAATAAAACATGAGATCACCAAGTCAGCCATCATATGTTAAGTCTATGTACTAACGTAAATAAACAACCCTCAAAGCACAACCATGAACAATAACCATAATAATGATATACCTACCATACCATATACCTACTGCTGTAAGTGAATCTGAAAGCTAATCTCTGCTGTGTGCGAGCAAGTAGTAATGAACCAGCTCTGAAATGTGTTGCTCTCATCAAAATATGGCTAAGTTATCCCTCTCAATGGGATTGTGCAAAGGTAAGAATGGAAGAGAGACTCTGTACAGCTGCTCAGTAGTACATCTGGACCATCAAAGTACATAATGTCCCCTTTGTAATCTCTGCTCATCTCTGCTCTGGTCGAAAAAAATATGGAGTATGGTCCCTGACCACACAATCTGCAACATGGTAGCTCCAGCTAACATGGATGTGATAACAGGTCGTTGATATAAGTGTCAGGCCATTCCGACATGGTTGAGGTGTGTCTTCCCGTGGTCGTTGATATAAGTGTTGAGCCATTCCAACATGGTTGAGGTGTGTCTTCCCATGGCTATTGATGTAAGTGCTGAGCCATTCCAGCATGGTTGAGGTGTGTCTTCCCATGGCTGTTGATGCAAGTGTTGTGCCATTCTCGCATGGTTGAGGCTTGTCTTCCCATGGCGTAGATGTGAGGGAAGTGCCATTCTCGCATGGTTGAGGTTTGTCTTCCCATGGCGTAGATGTAAGTGCTGAGCCTTTCCCGAATGGTGGTAGGTTTGTCCTTCCATGTCGGTTGATGTAAGTGTTGTGTGATGTGCATCTGGGTTGTGCTCTGTTGGCGTTGAGATGATCTGGACGTGGTGAGGTGACAATAAGAGACGCAGGTTTTTGCAGAGGCAATATAATAAGTCTTGGGTTGTACCTACTTGATGGCTTGCTCGCAGAGATGATGAAGACCTACATGGAGGCTAGGCCTACATCCAGCATGAAAAAGGTCTAGCTCTGTAGAAATTCCTATGACGAGTAGAACTGAGAGATAGCACCAATCGATGGTCGAGATGACGAGGATTGCAACAGCAGTGACGACGACGATCCAGTGTTGATGATGATGTTCCAGTATTGTTGATCCAGCGACGAAGACTTGTGTTGATGATTGTGTAAAGAGAATACCTTCCTAGTTAAGAGGGAGTGTTAATGTAATTGTAACTTCGGAAGATATTCACTTGTATATTTTATATTGTATTTGTATTTTATTATTGTACCTCCGACAAAGATGTTTATTCCTCCGGTCAAGAAAGTCATTATTGTATTTGGGTCATGTAAAATCATTGAGGTTAACCCTCCATTGTAAGTTGGGACATTAGACCCCAGAGTTAAGTTGTAAATGGGTTATTAGACTGTCCTAGAGAAGTCGGTCGAGTCAGGTACAACTAGGGGTCGACCTAGTTGGGGTAAAGGTCAAGTGAAAGTAAAAGTATAAATAGAGAGGGTGCCTCTCTCATTTGGATCATTCACTCACACTCACTTAATTCCTATGTTGCACGAGTTTCCGGAACGCGGGAACGTTGGGAACTTGGGTACGGGTGTCGGATACGGTTAGAAGTTTCCCCTAAATTTGTAGGAAACGGCGAGTTGGGAGCGGCAATAATATATATTAAAAAAATATAAAAAATAATATAATTGAAAAAAAAATATAGCAACTATTTAAAGATTCAGATTGTATACTAATTAATATTTAGTATTTAGTATTACTATTATTTAAAACTTCTATTTAGGAGTAGTACATTAAGAAACCATACCTCACAATACCATTTTTTATTTTCAGTCTTCAATAAAATTAAATTACCATAAAGTACCAACATAGTTCAAAATTGAAAATACCATAAAGTAATAAATACATAGATCAAAATCTGGCAAAATGGCAAATGCCCAAGTACTACATAGTTCAAAATTTGGCAAAATGCCCAAGTACAACATAGTCCAAAATTTGGCAAAATGCCCAAGTACAACATAGTCCAAAAGTGCCCAAAGGCCAAGGCCCAAAATATATCACGAGTTACAAAGAAGATGATCATAAAGTGCGATCTTCAACAACAAGACTATCCATATAAGCTTGAGCCTCACTAGGCTCTGCACCTCCATGGTCACCACCACCATCATCATCATCATCAGCACCAACAATAGATGCAATGTCATCTAAGGGTATACCAACCAAGCCTGCATTGGGTGGAGGATTATCCTCATCATCATCAATTTGAGCAGCATCTTCAGCATCCACATCCCACCGTGCTGCAGGGCCCTCTAAATACTCAGGTAGCTTCCTAGAAAGGAGTCGAAGACTACTATGCACATAAACCAGTTTCTCCGCTCTCTTAGAAGTAAGTCTATTCCTTTTAACAGAGTGGATGAAACTATAAGTAGACCAATTCCTTTCAGCTGCTGAGGAACTGGAAACTTGAGATAGCAAGCGTGTGGCAAGCTGTCGAAGCTCTGGGACTTCGCCCCCATACATTCTCCACCATCCTATGGGATTCTTTTGTGCATAAATCTTGATGTCCCGCCTTGCATCTTGAGTGAATGTAGGGGGGCTTAAGGTTCCAAAATCAATAAATTGTCCACGCAACACATTTGCTTCATCTGGGGTATACATCTTGTTTATGGCATCAAGAAACCCATGTTTTACCTCTCCATCATCAATGGGTAGAACTCTGTTTGGTCTCTCCATATACCACTTAGGATTAAGTGCATATGCAGCCATGTGAAGGGAGGTATTGAGCTTGCTCCATCTCTTCTCTATTATCTTATGGATTTCTTGGAAAAATTCCAAAGAAGGGTTTCTTTGACGAATTACATTCTTTACCTTTCCTACCATACAATCCATACATTCATATATTTCCCCAAGATTAGGGGAATCAGAATCAGCATACCTAATCAACTCCACGATTGGGGATGTAAAAGAAACAATATACTTACACTCACACCACCAATCCTCACTAAGAAGCATATCTTTTATCTTCTTTGCTTGAGTTGATTTAGACTCGGACCATGCATTCCACTCTTCTGCAACAACAGTGGCTTGTAGGGGTGCATACACCTCAACCATACGTTCAAGAAGAATGAAGTATGTTGCATACCTTGTTTCTGCAGGCTTCAAAAACTGTTTTCGTGATTTCATTCTATAGATTGCCAATGAGGCATGGTGGTTGCAGATGAACATTTGTGCCTCTCTTGCCTCTAAAATGATTTTTGAAATCCATGATATTTTACCAATGTCTTTGAGGACATTGTTAAGAGAATGGACACAACAAGGAGTCCAAAATATATGCTTGTATCGGCTTTGTACCATCATTCCCGCTGCTTTGCAAACAGGTGCTGCATCTGTGATTACATGTACAACATTTGAAGGACCAATCTCATCAATTGCTTCCTTCAACACTTCAAACATGAAAGTAGCATCTTTTAGTTTTCCACTACAATCAATTGCTCTTAAAAAATAGGACCCTGTAGGAGATGTGATAATGATATTCAACAATG
Source organism: Larix kaempferi (assembly GCA_027924585.1). Lineage (NCBI taxonomy): Eukaryota > Viridiplantae > Streptophyta > Pinopsida > Pinales > Pinaceae > Larix > Larix kaempferi. The sequence goes on from BSBM01000499.1 coordinate 408,904, forward strand.
GCCTATGTTGAATGTCTGTCCAACCGTCCATGACTATTGAACACCCTGAATAAGTCCATGACTGTTTGAGGTCCACTGTAAGCCCCTGCATTCTTGTCACCCCCTTGTCTAACAATGATGTCCTCATTTTATTGTAACCTGGGGGTGTATATCCTTGCCCAGCAGCTATGATTTTTTTTGCCATTTCTTTGTAATATGGTGAACGAGTGGCATTAAATGAAATCCCATTTGCCATGAAAAAATCAGCTACAGCATCATCAGCTTCATCCCTATGCACAACATTGTATATTTTACGAATTTGGTCAGCAGCAACAGCACTGGAAGACTTGTTCCTTTCAGAACTAGAACCCCCTTGAGACTCAACTTGGTTTAGTTGACTTTGATTCACCGAATCTTGGACATCATTGGAGGATGACAAAGTCCTAGGTACCTTAAAAGGACGTTCATTTTCCAAGTCAGATTCACGGACACCTGTGGCAACCATGTGAAGCTTGGTCAACTCCATTCTTTTTTCAATATTACATGCACAACCCTTAACCCCATCACCAGGCATGGACAAAAGATGATGCCACACTCTAGTGTAGCTTCCCTTAAATACATGGTTGCATAACAAGCACATCCATTCTTCACAACCACCACTATTCTTTTTCTTATTTTGAGTAATTTTCTTCACAAACTTTAACAAGGGTTTTTTAGGATTTGCTCTTTCACTTTGGCTTTGGCTTGCATTTGGACTTGGAGTAGAACTAGTGTCTTGCCCAGTAGGTGGTAGGCTCCCACTCTCCATGACTTCCCTGAGCAATACACAACACAACATGTTTAATTTAAAGTTTAGTTTGATTGCAAATGTGCATGCTTAAATTTAAAACAAACTCTAAAAAATTAATTATTGAAATATGAAAACTTGAAAAGTGAAAATTGTATTGCAACATTGGATATGATTTGTCATTGAGTTATTCAAGAAGTGTGTACATTTATGTATGCCAAATAAATAATTATTTAACTTAAATTTAAAATGTGAGTCATAATTGCAAGTGTGAATTGTTTTAAAATTTTAACTAACATGGAATTTATTATTTGAGTGAAAATTGAAAAACAAACTTGGCATTGGAGAACATTGGAGATTGGACATACTAGAATCATGACACATAACTTTTAATTTCATTTGTAAGTGAGCTATATGAATGTCTATACCTCTTTGAATAAAAATTAAAATGAACCATCGATGTATGTATTTGCCTCAACCATGGATGTATGTATTTTAATTTGAGTCAACCATTGATGTATGTATTAAAATTTTAAATATTTGCCTCATGAGACATAACTTCTAATTTTATTTGTAACTTAGCTATGTGTATGTCTCTACCTCTTCGAATAAAATGAACCATTGATATATGTAGTTGCGTCAACCAATAAAATGAACAGTTGATATATGTAGTTGCGTCAACCATTGATGGATGTATTTGAGTCAACCATTGATGTATGTTACTATGTATTGATTTTTAAATATGATTCTATTTGTGACTTTGTCATTTGAATTCAAATTGAAATAACCATTAATAATTTAAAGATAATAATATGATTCAAGTTAAAGATAATTTTAAATTAATGTCTAATTTAATGATACTAAAATTAAAAATAATAATTTAATTTATTAAACTAAAGTCTAAAACTTAAAAATTAAAAAAATTAAAACTAAAACTGAAAGTCAAAAACATAAAACATAAAACAGTAAACTTAAAAGTTTAAAGTTTAAAATTAAAACTTAAATTAAGATTTAAAACATTAAAAATTAACACATAATAAAATGAAATTTAAAACATTAAATGAAATTTAAAACATAAAATAAAATTTAAAACATTACCAAACACTATAGCCCAATGGTTTCGACTTTAATCTTAACAGATTTCTTTACCCGAATACTGCACCGAAGGTGTATATATGTGTCATATAATAATAAAAATCATCTTATTTTAGGGCATTTCACGTGCACCGATGTTTGAGATTAAAATTATAGTTTTGAGCAGATTAAATAGATTATAAAAGCAACTCCAAATACATTTATCAAAGTACCTTGGAGGCACAATGTCTCCAAATGAATAATTTTTCTGATACAATAAATAAATCAGAGTAAAATCAAATATTAAGTAAAATGTTGGGAAAAAATTAGAGTTTTGAATATGACCTCGGGCCGCTTTTAGAAGTTAGAGTAAATACTAAATTAGTAAATTACTAAATTGAAGTAAAATCAAAATCGCTGAATATTTGCAAATACATAAAATTTAAAAATGAAATTTCCTAACGCTACATCGAAGGGATATTCATATAAATTATAATCATATATCTCTGTCTTAAATTTACTTTGATGTTTGCTTATAAAATTAAAACATAAAATCAGATTTAAAACATAAAATAATAAAAGTTAAAAGTTAAAACATAGAATAATATAATTTTTGACTAAACGATTGTTACCTGTCCGAGCCCGCGCTTGAGCTTCCACAGCCAAGTTGCCAACGACGAACCAGCAACGACGAACCAGCAGGGGATGGGGATGCCAATGGTAAGCCAGCAGGGGATTCAGACGCAGACGCAGACGGAGATGCAGACGCAGACGGGGATGCTCGACGGGGATGCAGACGCAGACGGGGATGCAGACGCAGATGCAGACGCAGACGCAGACGGGGATGCAGACGGGGATGCAGGGGACGCAGACGAGGATGCTCGACTCGCAGACGCAGACAGGGATGCAGGGGACGCAGACGGGGATGCTCGACTCGCAGACGCAGACGGGGATGCAGACGGGGATGCAAGGGACGCAGACACTCAGTCGCAGACGGGGATGCAGGGGACGCGACAGGCTCGACTCGCAGACGCAGACACTCACGGAAGGAACTCGGCTCGACTCGCAGATGCTCACTCTCTCACTCACTCGTAGACGCAGACTCTCACTCACTCGCAAACGCAGACACTCACTCTCACTCGCAGACGCAGAGGAAGCCAGACTCCACGAATCCACACTGCCGAACTCTCAATTTATAAAAAAATTCTGTGTCTGGCGGGAGAGATTAAGCTTGGCGGGAGAGATTAACAATTGGCGGGAGAGATTATCTGTGGCGGGAGTGATTAATTTGGGCCCACATGTTTGGGAACGGCTGGGAGTTCCCTGGAAAACCGGAGCGCGTGCAAGCTCCCGAAATGAGAAACGGCTGATTTCAAGTTCCCAAGCTCCCACAATTTCGTGTTCGAAGCTCCCAAAACGTCCCCAAGCTCCCGGAACCGTTCCCATGCATTTTGGAACGTTTCGTACCCGTTCCAAAGCTCCCTGGAACGTGGGAACTTCTGGAACGGGTTTCCTAAAACCTGGGAACGGTTCCCGTGCAACGGAGCTTAATTCGCATTAGTGAGAATGACAAGTTCGCACAAGTGGAGAAGAGAGAAGTTGTTGAAGACCTTTTCTATTTTTGGGTTTTACTTTTGTGACATTGTATTGGTGATCATTCTATCTCTGAGGAAGCTGCGGGGTTTTCTCCTTTATGGTTTCCACGAGGAAAATCTTCGTGTCTCTTGTGTTTATGTTGTGCTTGTTATTCTCTCAGTGAGATCCTAGATAACTATTGATTAAAAATTAAAAATATAACAAAGAGCTCCAATAAAGTAGAAGAAAGAGAAAAGATCTCATAATGAACCCATATCTTGCTGTGTTTTTACAATGAGAGCAAGGCGCTATTTATTTAAGGCTAGCCTCACCTAATTTTAAGTTATGAACCTACAAGATAATGTGAAAATATAACATTTTGGCTTGCTCACCCAAAATTTGGCTAAACCACTCTAAAATGACATAAAATTATAATAATGATGCAACTGGGCTACACCAAGTGCTAGGTGTGCCTAAAGGACGACGTCATGCCCCAACTAACCCCAATAGATGTGTGCCCTCAACATCCTTCATTATCCTCGTAGGCTTCTTCAATAAGGGAGTACAATTTGCGGGTAACACAGCCTAGAGGAGGGGTAAAATAGGTCCAAGTGAGCAAATAAGGTGTGCTAGATAGGGTACACAGCCCTTTACAAAGTGCTATCACCCTTTACATGGCAGATAAATGAGTTTGGCCATGTGTCCATTTGATTAGCCCCCCAAGGGCACCAACCCCTATAGGGCGAGCACCTCCTGTAGGTGGAAATCAAGAGGACCATCCATGACATGATTAAGGATATTTAGCCCCAAATAAACACTCTATGCTTCAACTTGGCCTTTACATCAAAAATTTTAACCCCTCATTTGGTAGACCTAAACGGGAACGCAACAGATACTCTGAGGTGTAACAAGGTATATAATCATATTTACATGAGCTATGCTCTCTGATGAGCCAATGACTCACTTATGATCATTGCACTTGGACATGTAATACAACATCATTTCAAAACATTGGAGATGTCAAAATCCTCCTTCCATAGATATTCAGGAGTCCAAAGTTTCATTGGTCAAGTTTGACCAAGTTTGACTTTTTCAGCAGTTTGACTTGGTCAACACGGTAGTTTAACCTAGTCAACCAGACCAGACAACATAGCATACACTTATGTCATCATCATTCAATTGTTACATGAAATTGGAATCCAATTAGATCCTTCCATCCTTGGTTACATGCATATTTGGACTAAATAGGCAATTAATTAAACCTTTCCTAATGTTTAATTTAAACAATTGCGAAGTCCAAATTCAATTATTTGGATCAGATTGTAAACGACATTTTCAGAGGGATTTTATGTATGGTTTTGATTGATAGGATCTTCAGTGGCTAATTGAACATCATCAAATGCATTCCCCCCCTCAAAACTCACATGGTTTCATAATTTTTGGATTAATAGGCATTAATAAATCAATTTTCTAAAGTCTGATTTAAAAAATGCCTAAGTCTAGCTGAGTGAATAATTCAGCTATTGCGGGAAATAATAATTTGAGGATTTGGTATAGTGGATCCCCCTTAGACATTACATGCACATCCCTTGGACCAATGATTGATTACTTGGCACATTTTGATGGCCCACATGAGCAAGTAAATTTTGAGACGAGCGCACTTGGCAAAAGAGGAGGACATGGTTGGCTGAGATCTTAAACATTTGATCACATTCTTCCACTTTAGAAAATTAACACCATAATGGGGCATATATTCATCATCTACATGGCATCTAGACCTCACTTTTGGACTTTTTCTCAGCCATATCAAAAGAATGAATTTCAGGGGGGCACATTTATCGAAGGGAGGTGAATTGTTTTGCTCCATATCACTCACAGCTTGACATTTCAGCCCACTTCAGTTGTCTAACATCATGAGGCATTCATCTTGATCCCATTTGGCATCTACTTCAACATTTTCGAGGCCCACAATGAGAGGAGCGACTTTTTGAGAAGGCCAAATCAGCCAAGTGGAGCACACTTGTTGAGTTGAGCCCATGGTTTTGTAACAACACCTTGTAATTGTTAGAGTTTGCACTTTAACTCAATTTAATTAGATCTTTGTTATCACCAAACTTGTAGTTGCCCCTAATGGTGGATCCGTAAGGATGGTAGAGGGGACAGGAAACCAAAGTGGTGAACCAAGAGAGCCTCGATCTCCAAGGGATTGGTTGTCACGCCAATCGAGGCACTCTTCACTTGATGTTATCAAAGCCAAGATAACAAAGAGGGAGACCCTGATCTACTCCCAATAGGAGAGATCTGACCAGATCAAGCTAGAACAATAGGGTACGTAAGGTGACAGGTATGGAACCCTAGATTTAAGGAAACAAGACCACTGTGGAGGCTTAGGAAAGATATGAACTGATAGAGATTGATTAAACACAATGACTTGATAATTAGGTATGATTCCAGGATTCAGGTGCTAGTTTAAAATGATCAAATTCAGCTACCTTGGGAAACGTGACCCTTAAAACAGGGAAAGTACCCCAAAGAGTGGATTTGAGGTTTAGGGATTTCTAGCACAGCTCGACAAGTGGATGTGACAGTATCAAAGCACACAAGCTCGGAAAAGAGATCAAACAACAAGCAAACTAGACAGCTTAGGAAGTGCGTGAGGGTAAGGAGAACCAGTGCCTATGGATTTGGGCCACAAGGAGTCCTCCAAGGGTGACGCCCTTGAGAACCCACCTTGCGTTTTCCCTTAGGTAGAAAACCCAGAAAAGTTTTGCCAATTTTCCAAGTGGTTTGATCTAGAGAATTTTTAGATTATTTTAAGTGAGGATTTTGGCAGTAAAATAAAATGGCCAATGGATTGGAACCTCAAAATAAATGACAAACCTGTAGATCTTACATGGATAATCTTGCAGATGCCTTGATACGGATGATCTATGCCTTCTCGATGAATTTGAGGCTAAGTCACACGGTTCGGGTTCGGGTTCGGGTTCGGCAAGGATTAGGTTCGGTTCGGGTTCGAATTTTTCGATGAGGTTCGGATGAGGTTCGACATAAGGTTCGACTATATATATATATATATATATAATTTCTTGATATTATATAGCAAAAACAAATGATGCAGAAACATGATCAATAAGTTTAATAAATTAACATTATTAAAATTATTAATTAATTTAAAATAAAATTAATAACATTATAATTAATAAGCAATAAACAATAATGTTAAGTGTTTATAAAGTAGATTAATATTATTAATTAAATTAATAAGAATTTAATACAAATTATAATCAATAAATTTTTTTAGTAAAAAGTATTCAATGTAAACAATTATTAATATATGGATAAACCACTTTAAAGTTAAAGTTTAAAGTTTATTTTAAAGTTTTAAAGACTAAAATTTAAATTTCAAGTTTAAAAGTAAACTTTTAATATTATTAACAATAATGTTAAAAGTTAAAGTTTAAAAGCTTAGTTTACTAATATTAATTTAATTAATTAATATTAATATAATTAATTAATATTAATATAATTAATTAGTAAAACAAAAGGATATTACAGGATGCGTTGGGAAAATCGTGGCCGGTGGAGGCTTGGAGCCGCACACGCAGACTGCAGTCGGGGTCACGGTCGCAGTGAATCTCCATTGCGCTCACAGTCGGGGATGCCAGCACTCGCCGTCGCAGATGAATGGACTATGGAGGGAGGTCGACGTGGCCCGTCGTAGATGAATGGAGGGAGGCCAGATGAATGGTGCGATTGTAGAAGGCGAGGGAATGAATCTTTTTCCTCGTGAAATGAAAGCGAGGGAAGGTTATGTCGGGCGGTTTTGCCTATGAAAAAATCCGAAACTCAGCCAAAAAAACGAACCTTAAGCAAAAAAATCGAACCTCAACCAAAAATTTGCCTTCAGGTTCGCCTTCAGGTTCGCCTTTAGGTTCGCCTTTAGGTTCGGGTTCGATTAGGTTCGGGTTCGTTATTAGGTTCGGGTTCGTTATTAGGTTCGGCATTAGGTTCGTCATTCAGGTTCGCCGAACCTGAACGAATTTCAAATTTTTTTTTAGGTTCGCCGAACCTCGAACCTCAAGGATTAGGTTCGGCGAACCCTGTGACTTAGATTTGAGGTGCTTCCGGTGAATGTCCAAGTGAAAATGATTTGCCCAAGGAAGCCAATGCGCCCTCTCTTCCTGCACAACAAACGTCAACAATATCAGATTTGATGCATCAAGAAGATAAGACAAATGCTACAAAGATATACCAAGAAGAAATCATAGATCACACTGAAGCTAATGAAAACCCCCTGATAAAAACGAGCCCAATGAAGCGAGTTGAGGAAGCCCTGCAAAAACGCCCAAGTGAAGTCGCCCTCCTGTAGACAAGACAAAGTATTCCAAAAAATATATGGATCCACCACGAAATCTCAAATGCTAGGAGACAATAGACTTTACAATCAATATCTAAGAACACCACGTCAAAGAAAATCCACGAAGTCTTTGCAAATAAATCTTTATTATCAAAATTCCAAGAGCGAAAGGTCCCTTTACAATGAGAAGCTCTCTCCTTTAAATAGGAAGAAGAGATACCAAAACCCTAACCACCTTTTGAATGGATGGCTAAGATTAAAAGATACATAAGTTCTAATCTACGGTTGAGATGAGCTCAACGATAAAGTACATGGATCAACTCAAAAATATAACATATACATGGACAAAAACGCCCTTGGGGGGGATCCCACTCAAAGTGACTAGAAAAACATGACAACCCGCACATGGTGGGTCTAGGGGGTGATATCCAAGCTCCCTAGTGTCTCCCCATGGCACAATAATATCACATGATCAACACAAGCACAAAATCGTGCTCCTCTGGGACAGTCGTGAGCCTCCAAAGGCTCCAAAAAACCATAAAATGTGCCGGAGAAATGTGAAAGGGCCCCACTGACTGATGCAACAGCTCTGGAGGGTGTGGGAGTCATCAAACACATCATCAAAACAATTCTCATGCCATTTCCTTGCCTCAGTAGCCCAATTCGATTTCCTAAGTACCCATTTTTACCATTTTTATGCCTCTGTAAATCCTCTGTAAAGTATTAAAATGTCTGTAACTTTCTATCTGTTCATTGAGGGCCAACTCTGACTGCACCATAATGTACGGGTGTATGGTATAATAGTGAAAACAAGTGGTTGAACCCCATACTCCCTCTGTAGCGCCCTAGGTGAACCAAATAGATCATCAAACTGCTCTTACATGCCATTTTTAATGGCAAATATGCACCAGAATGATAAACTGAGGAAAATACCAACTGTAACTGCCCGGAACTGAAAACCAACTATCTCAATGGACTCAGAGAGCCCAAATCTACTAAAGGTGTGTACTCATACACCATATGGATCTCTGCATGATCATAAAATATCTCAAATGTGCCCGAACAGATAAAAATAATAATAATCTGTAAATGATCAAATATAATAAAATGCCAGATCATCACCATAAACCTGTAACCAATGCATGGGACAACTGGTGACCTGTAATAGACCATATATCATCCATCTGCATCATCCAAGGTCTATCCACCTCATGTCCTGTAGTTGACCTTGGTCAAACCCTAGTTTGACCAAGTCAACATGACCCATAAAATGACCCAGGCTAACATAAAACTGCTACAAGTGTTAAAAGGTTAAGACATGCTCTACAAATCATTCAAGTAGCAATATAACATATAGTAATCAATTCTCTAGCGATCTAAAACCAAGTATTCAATGTTTTTTATTATTATTATGGCTCAGACTAGAACCTCAAGACTATACTCACTTCATGGTTGTGATCATTTTGCTAATGGAGGGTGAAGGCTGAAGACTACAAGGCTAGGCTAAGGGATGACTATCCTAACATGACACTGTGACACTTTGGAAGTGGGAAAGGGGATACACACTGTAGCATATGTTGGACAAGCAATAACACAAGGGATGGCAGTGTCTCACAAATGCGTAAGTTGTTTCAGAAGTGCTTATTCAAACTTGACAAACGTCTACAACTCACATCCAAGCTGATACAGCTCCGTGAGGATCTTTTCTAGAGCCACCATGACTAGGTGCCCGGCAAACCGTAACTTGAGACTCTAGGTGACACTTAGAATTAGTTGTCCCTTACTCCATCTCACATGATAACCCGCAGGCTAGTGAGGAATAAATCATTACAAGTGAGGCCAGCAATCATTAGATATAGCATTTGTTAAACCATTGCTTTTTAGGCCTTTCATTCATTTCCATAGCCTTGATCCGTGTGTGTTGAAAAACACATTTTTGGATTTACATTTAATAAGCTTTTTGATCCGTGTGTGTTGAGAAACACATTCTTGGATTTTCATTAATTTCACATGCCTTTCATTCACGTGTGTTGAGAAACACATTCTAGAATGGGCTTTCATTTAAGATATACATTTCATTTCCAGACAAATTGTAATGATGGTAGCACTATCCGTTTCAGGTCTAGTCAACACAACCTAGGCAACTCAGAGTCGAGACACAATACAACAGGGAAGCTCATCCAACAAGGAGGCTAAAGTGGGGAAAAGTCCTCCATGTCACAAGTCAAGTAGTAAGTCAAGGATAATGCAATAACTGGAAGCTAATGGATGGATGGAGATAGTGAATAATGAGACCAAAACTAGCAAGCCATAGGATGGTGGGAATGATCACCTCCATTCTCCTAAGGAGAGTAAAACAAATGAGTATAACCAAGAACTTCTAAGTCTGAGCAGGGACATAGATAGGTAAATAATACAACTGATCAATATGAATGTCATTGATGACAATACATTAATGACAGAGGCCGAAATGATGACATGGATTGGTGATGTGGACAGTGATTTCAAATGGCAACATGACATGGCAAGATATGACAAGGCAATGGAAATGGACAAAAGACAAAGGTGGTACAAAGGGCAAGGCTAATGACAAAGAAGACGAGCAAGCTTGATGAGATGGACAAAGATGGACAAGGACAAGGAGGACATGGATGACAAGCATGGACAAATTGGCAACCATGAACAATGGCAATGGAAGACAAGAACAAAGACATGGCATTGGATGGCAAAAGTGATTTTGAGGACAAAGGAGGAGATGACAACGGACAAGGCATTAAGGCAATGCGGGCATTTGTTAAGTCTTATGCGGCATTTGTTAAGTCTTATGCGGGCATCCCTGAAGCTCATTGCGGGCATATTATTGAAGGCCTGCGGGCATTTTTCAGAAGTGACCATGAAGAGCATTGCGGGCATTTTAAGAGGAGATTGCAGGCATCTTGCAATGGCCCTTGCGGGCATGTTCATGAAGCATTGCGGGCATGAGCTGATGGCCCTTGCGGGCATTTAAAGTAGCCCCTTTGGGCATATATAATAGGCCCTTACGGGCATAACAAGGATAACAAGAAGGGCCTCATGTGGGCATTTGTAAAGTGCTTTGCGGGCATTTTAGAGAGCCCTTGCGGGCTCTCTAAAGCCCCATTGCGGGCATTTGTGTGGAAGTCATAAGGGCAAACACAATGAGTCCATGCGGGCATTTGCTTAAGGATATTGCGGGCATACGGAAGGCTAAGTAAGAAGGGGTAAAGTGGTGTTAAGCCCACTTTGCTAATGTGGCACAAAAGACCAAAATTGTATATATATATATATATATATATATGGGGAAAAAGCAGAGAGAATGGAGCTCGGAGCCAGGGACAGTTGCGCATGTCCGAAGGTCGAAGGTTTTGTTCCGCAAGTCCTGTAACCCTTTTTCTTTGCACTCATCATGTCGCAGCGCGGCAGTAACTTCTCCCTCCCCTTAACTAGTTCCCTTTCTGTCCCGTCACCTTCTTTCATCATTACCCCTCTCCCTCCGTCACCTAAAGACATCACATTGCAGTACGACTGACCCAGGTTTAAAGCCTACACACCATGGTAATTGACGAAGTGGATTACAATTACGACTCCCCTGCTGCCCCCATCTTCTGCACGGACAAGGAGGTACATCACACTCTAAAGGTTCTGCAGCCTCGACATCTTCGCACTATGCCTAATTCAGAAACCCACCTTCCGCAACATAGAAGCCCCTACACTTCCCCCCTCCCCGGCACGGGTTCCAAGAATTCTTCTCCGCCGCCATCTCCACCTCATATCTCTGGTCCCTCATCATCAGTTCACCCTCTGCCCAGTCACAGCAATAATGTTCACATGCACAGCTCACCTCACTTCAGACGTCCGGAAAAAAGAAGTATCAAACCAAAAAAATCAAGCCTCGAGCTAGTGGTTGGCAAGGATATCCATCTCTCTGAAATCCCAGATTACCTGAAGCACGCCTTGGTTGGTCGCTTCTGTGGCAAAACAACTGGTAGAGAAGCCCTTTATTCCTAGATGGAGCGTTTTTGGCTTCCTGCAATTGGATACGTTCCGGATTTCCATATACTGCCGCAAGGCTGGTTCCTATTCAAAGTTCACTCGGAACAAAACGCAGCCTCACTTCTGAACCAATAATGGAACTGGGGACCTTCGGGCTTAACCTTGAGAGCTTGGTCAGTGGATTTCAATGCAAATAGGGAACCCCATAACCTTCAACAAATTTGGGTCATCCTCCCTGGACTACCGATGGTGTTCTGGCAGGAGCCAATCCTGGAAGCAATTGGCAACAAATTAGGGAAATTTATCGCTCTGGAGGAAGATTGGAATTTGAAGATGGACAGACGATGCGCCTGCATTCTTGTCGGAATGGATTTAAGGAATGGCCTTTATGAGGAAATCAAACTAGAAATGTGGGGAAGTACATGGACACAACGGCTTGATTACTAGAAATTACCATTCTGTTGTTTTAACTGCAGACAGGTCGGCCATTTGCAAAGAGAACGCACAGCATCGCCACAAGCTAGCTCTTCCAAACCTCCTTACAAGAAAACTTGGGTTAGAAAAAACAGGGTGACGGATGTCATTGTAACAGCACCTCTGGAGGACATTTTGGCTACACAAGCGGTTTGCAAGGTGACAGATAACTCTCCAGCAGCCCATATGGATGACTCGGTGGATAAACAAAATATGGCATGCAAGGCGATAGTTTTAGCTACTCAAGACGTTGCATGCGAAAAAGTGGCAGTAGTAGGGACTACTTTGGGAGACGGGATTTCACTACCCAACGACGTCGTGGATGAAAGCTCCAGCTCAGAAGCCGACATTACACCAAAAGGTATTCCCTCTAGTCCCGTTTCGAATTCATCTTTTCCTCATACGAATTTCGTTGCTACTTTATCTGTGGTCCCTTCTCCCCCCTCCCAAGCCCCGATTCGCTCCTCCAGCCCTGCTACGACCTTTTCCCCTCCACCAAAACGGAAATACGACCTCAGGTCCCATTCTTCCGTAGAACCTCCCATTTTTTCCACAGGAAGTATCGCTTTAGATCCCCCCTTAAAATCCAAGGTAGGACGGAGATCCCTTCTAACCAAAGAAGAGTTACAGGCTGCCAATGATATCAAAAATGGTAAACAAAGAACTATTGGTAGGGCACTTAGAGTGGATAAATCCCTCTCGAAGGGTGCTTAATGTTAGCGCTCTCCTTCAACATAAGGGGTCTAGGGGGTAGGCCCAGACAACTCACCCTCAAAAGGTTAGTAGAGTTACAAAAACCTAAAATTCTTTTACTTCAAGAAACGATGATGGATGGCCTGAGAGCAGCAGAGGTGATAAAAAACCTTTTTAAGAACTGGAATGTGGAAACTATGGACGCAGACGATCACTCTGGTGGCCTCTTCACAGCTTGGAGCCCGGAATTAAAGCTTCTCTCCTATGATGTTTTCACCTCGGCCCTCTAAACGAAATTTGAAATTCCAGAGCTAAACCAGCAGTTCTCCTTTCTCAATGTCTATGGTCCTTTCCATGACCGCAAATCTTTTTGGGAAAATCCGAGTCTATCTGGAGTTTTGAACTCACACAAGCTCATTCTCGCTGGCGACCTCAACATAACCCTAGGAACGGGAGAATTTTCGGGCAAGAATGCCCGTCCGGATTCACTAACCCCTTTCTTCCTCAATCTGTTCGAAGAGAAAAACCTGATTGATGTTCGGCCGGTTAAAATCACTCCAACTTGAAGAAACAATAGAGGAGGAGATCAGGCTATCTCCAAATGACTGGACAGATTCCTTATGTCTGAAGACCTGTTCCAGCTAAGGCTAATTTTTCGTTCCTCTGTGGAAGTAGGAGGGTCCTCTGATCACAGACCAATCTCTCTGTCTATCACCGTGCCGGAAAAAAAGCCCCCCACCCCTTTCAGGTTCAACCCCTCATGGTTAGAGCACAAAGATTTCTGCAAACTAGTAAAGGACAATTGGTATCCTTTAACTTGCTCGTCGAATACCTCTTTCATGAAACAGTTTGACCTTATTTATCTCGAATCAAGACTCTCGCCAAAGCTTGGGGTAAGGAACAGGAGGAAAACGATCGACGGGACCTAAAGGAAATTGAACTCAAAATCAAAGAATTGAACATTTTGATACCCAACGAAATTTTCTCCAATGAGCAATTGATAATCCTGAAAACGTTAGAAAGAAAAAAAGGCTTCGTTACTGGCAAAAAAAGAAGCACTGTGGAGATTGAAGAGCAGAGCCCTTTGGATTAAGGAGGGTGACAAAAACACAAAATTCTTTCACCACTTTGTAGCGCATAGAAAGAATACAAACACCATTCTGGATGTCAAGGACGATCAAGGTAATCTTGCTAAGTCTTTTCTGGAGAAGACTAAGGCAGTTGAAGCCCACTTCAAGGCAAGGTTCACGCCGCCCCCAGGATGCTCGATAGAAGAAATTCTAGAGGTAATTAATCTCTTCCCCACCCTTATTTCAGATGAAATGAAAGTTGACTTAGAAGATGTAAAAGAGGAAGAAATCCACCCAGTTCTTCGCTCCTTTCATAAAGGCAAGAGCCCTGGGCCAGATGGCTTCACCGTAGAATTTTTCCTGGGGTTTTACGACCTACTGAAGGAGGACATACTCAAGGTCGTTCGAGAATCTTAGGGCTCAAGAAAAATTTTGGGTACCTTTAACTCTACCTTCATTACCTTGATCCCAAAAAAACAAAAAGGGGAAACCTTTGAAGATTACAGACCCATAGCATGCTGTAACATGATCTACAAAATAATCTCCAAGGTCATAGCTCAGAGACTCAAACCGGTTCTTAGCAAGATAATCACAGAAGAACAATTTGGCTTCCTCTTTAACCGACAATTTCATGATGCAGTGTCCATAGCTCAGGAAGTTTTCCACTCCATCAAAAAAGAAAAATTAGCAGCCATGGCTTTAAAACTAGATCTCTCCAAGGCCTATGATTGAGTAAATTGGACATTCCTCCAGCTTCTTCTAATACAGATAGGAATGCCTCTACCTATGGCTGATTGGATAATGGGATGCATACATTCGACTTCCTACATTGTTTTGATAAACGGTTCCCCCTCTCCATTCTTTCGTCAAACTCAAGGATTACGGCAGGGTTGCCCCCTATCGCCTTTCCTTTTTCTGCTTGTAGTCGATGCCCTGAGTCAGCTGCTACAAAAAGCCAGTTCAGAGGGGAACTTGAAGGGAATCAGTCTTTCTAACTCGGTCACTCTGACTCACACCTTATTTGTAGATGATGTTCTACTTTTCGGACAAGGCACCCTGGGCAATTTCTCTACCATTACAAAGATTTTGGACCTCTACAAGAAAGCAACAAGCATGGTAATCAACACGGAAAAATCTAGGCTAGCCTACAACAATCTCTCAGAAATTGTAAAAGAAACTTTAGCTCATGCCTCGCCCTTTCCCCTAACCCCACTCTCCGAGGGTCTGAAATATCTAGGGTTCTCACTCAAACCCAATGCCTACGCCTTCCAGGACTGGCTGTGGTTATACAAAAAAATTGAAGATAGGATCTCTTTTTGGGCAAATCGTTTTCTTTCTATAGGAGGAAGGTTAATCCTACTAAAAGCGGTCCTCCAAAGCATCCCAGTATACTGGGCCTCGATAGCTTATATTCCAAAAGGGATCCTAGCCAAAATCAGGAAGAAATGCTTCTCCTTTCTATGGACAGCCAGCAAACAAAGGGAGGGAATCCCGCTGGTCAAATGGACAACCATTTCCAAGCCTAAGTCTTTGGGTGGGTGGGGTGTCAAAAACCCTGATCTCTTCTACAAAGCTTTAGCGGCAAAAACTCTATGGAGATTAGCAGAATCTCCCAATTCACTGTGGGGAAGATCCTTACTCTCCAAATATTGTCATCCTCTCACTATCACAGAATGGTTCAAGCAACCTTCCAAAAGCTTCAAGAACTGTTCTATAGGTTGGAAGGCTATGGTACTAGCTTTCCCACTAATAGGGAATTGGGTAGCCTGGGGAATAGGAGACGGTCGATCTGTCAGGATTGGAGAAGACCCCTGGGCCGGGGCAGGTGAACACTACAGATTGTCGGTTGAACTCCTAAGAGATCTGCACTCCAAGAACATTTACACACTGGACAATGCATACGACCAATTAAATAGAAGAAGATGTAGAGGTGGTTGGAAGGAGATAAGGAAGTAGAGTGGACCCGTTACATATCCCTTCTAAACAATGATTTCATCCAGCTAAGAGAAGGAGAGCCCGACAAGTTAGTCTTCACCAAGAACAACAAAGATGGCTCATTCTCTGCGAAAATTGGTTATGAAGCAGCTGCAGATACTGTGGTAAGGGAGGATCTACGACCATGGTGGAAAAAAAATTGGAAAATCTCGGCCCCCCTAAAATGCATCATCGCTCTCTGGTTGGCTTTAAACAATAAACTGCTCACCTAGGACAATCTGCAGAAAAGAGGGTTTCAAGGACCTGGGATATGTGTCCTATGCAATGTGGATGAGGTCTCTATCTCACAAATTTTCTGCCATTGCACGTATGCAGATTACGTTTGGAGGACTTCTACCGAGAACCTCAACTATGCATCTCAACTACATCGAAGCTCAGTGGAAAAAAATGTTCTTGAATGGTGGAACGACTGTAGGGTACATCTGTTCCAAGCCTTTCCTGCCCTTTTCATTTTTACTATTTGGGAAGCAAGAAACAAGATGATTTTTCAAGGCATCTTCATTCCTCCAGACATCTCTGTAATGATTCTGTTGCAGAAAACAAGTGAACACAAAACACTACCTTCAGACAAACCTCCAAGAGTTCTTGCCCACCCTTCCATCAACAAAGATATACCTTGGGCTTTCTTTGATGGAGCCAATCAGGGCTCCCTCTCACTAGGGGGCACTGGAGGGATTATACACTTCTCAATCAACAAGAAGTGGCATATTAAATTTGCATGCTTCCAATAGCAAGGCGGAACTAGCGGCGTTATGGGCTACTCTGATGGTTGCCTCCGAAAACCAGGTGAAGCAGATACAACTATTCAGAGACTCTAAAATAACTATTGACTAGGAAAATGAAAAAATCCAAATAAATGCACCGCATCTGCAGCACCTCCTACATGCAATCAGAGTTCTTATTTCAAATTTTGAACAGATTCAATTATCACATGTTTATCGGGAATTAAACTCAGAAGCTGATTACCTGTCAAAACTGGCGCTTGCCTTACCGCCTGGAAGACTAGAGATAGCAGGTTTTACAAACAATCAGCCAGATTTCAACCAGCTGATGAATTTTTAGTATTGGACAGTGAAAATATTCAATGAAAAACATTGGGAAAGACTGACTTTTTTGAGCAGTTAAGTATGATTCTACTTTTGTAGCCTATAAGGCAAACAAACTTATGAACTTATGATCAGCACTGTAATCTATTGATATATATAATGAAGTCCGAAGAGGACAGTCCACGATCACTTTTTATTTAAAGTGATGGATATTTTCCTATTGGAAAATATATATATATATATATTTGTTGATGATATATATATATATATATATTTGTTGATGATAACATGGAATAAAATATATATATAAAATGAAGACAAACATTGACAGGTGGGCCCCTAAAAACATGGATAAGTCAAGTATAAATAAAGATCAATTTGTTGGTGTGAAGAGTGGAATTAATGTGGAGAATTCGGGAGACATAAGGAGCTCTGATTTCGGGGGTTAGGAGATGATAAGGACAGTTCGGTGACTGCAGTGGAGCAACAAGAGCAGCATGAAAAATCTCTCTGTATCTTTGATTTCTGGGACAACTTGATCAAGACTTTTTATTTCTGATTTCTGGGTTCGATCGCGGTAGCAGTGCTTGTGATATGATGTGTATGTACAGCAATAAGACATGATGATGTAGACAGTATGAAGAGACTATGATATTCTGGGCAGTAGTATGTTTGATGACAGGTTAAAGATGTGCATGTAAACAGAATATTGATATAGTTGAGAAGATGTTGGACATGATGAAACAGGGACAGAATGATGATCTGATTGAAGACAAGGTGCTGGCAGCAAATTGATGAATGAGATGATGACATGACTGTGATATGCATGAGATGTGACAAATATGTATTTGTAATACAAGCAGGGCCTTGTAACTATTTTCTTAGTAGGATCTAAGAAAAGACCAAGCAGTGTCTTGGAATAGAAGTTGGTGCTTCTGATTCAGTTGGTGTTGATTTACCTCACGGTTGTAGCCGGTTGAACAAATACAAAAGATTACAAAACTATATCTTGTGTCTCTTGCAATGTGTTGATGTTAATATGTTTTACTTGATGAATGACATGTGCTTAATTGATTACTGAAATATTATTCATTGATAAATATGATATTAAGTGAATGATGATATAAAATAAGAAGAAGAAGTTGAAATTGAATTAAGTCCTAGCTCACTGATTCACCCCCCCCTCTCAGTGAGCCATTGTGTCTAACAAAATGGTCTAGCAGCACAGTTTGACTTTTTATTTGGTTCACCTAGGGAACTATAGAGGGAGCATGGTGTCCAGCCACTTGTTATTACCATATTACCATGCTCCCAAATATTTTGGTGTAGTCCGTTTTGGCCCCAGGGTACCAAGCAGTGAGCTACAGGCATTTTATTCTTTCACAGGTGATTTTTCTGAGGATAAAAAATGGTAAAAATGGTTACTGAGCAAATTGATGTGGGCTATTGAGGCAAGGAAATGGCATGAAGTTGTGTCAGATAATTTGTGTGATGCATCCCACACCTTCCAGAGCAAGTTGCAGCATTTAGTGGGTCCACACACTTTTCGGGCTATTATTTTGTGTTTTTATTATGTCATTGGGGGCACACAATTTGGCCATATGGTCACAGTATTGTATCATGATGAGTTATTATATGTTATTGTGCCATGGGGACATGCTAGAGAAGGATGAGTACACCTCCTAGCCCCACCATGTGCTTATGTCATGTTGTCTAGTCACTTTCATGTGGTGCGTCCCCCTAGGGCGACTTAGCTAGTGCACCCCCTCTATTTTTGAGTTGATCCGTGTATGTATTATTTGAGCTCATTTGTGTCGTTGATTATCACTTATGTATCTTTTGATCTCCACCACTCGTTAAAAAGGTGGTTACGGTTTTGGTCTCCTTCATTCCTATTTAAAGGAGAGACCCCCGTCATAGTATCATTTGATCTTTGATTTCCATTTGATATGTCTTTTGCTTTTACAATCATTGTTACTTGATGCATCAAATTTGTCTTCGGTAGTTTGCTTGTGCAGGAGAGGAGGGCGCACTTGGTTCTTTGGGCAAATCAATTTAGCTTGGATACTCGGTCAAATCACCTCAAATTGATCGGGAAGGGATAGATCATCATCATCAAGGCATCTGCAAGATTTTCCGGGTAAGATCTATTCTTAATTCAATTATCTGAAGTTCTAAACCATTGGCCATTTCGTTTTACTGTCGAAACCCTAACTACGGAAAACTCTAAAAATTCTCTATCTCAAACAACTTAAAATCGTGGCGAACGATTTCGAGGTTTCAACCTTGAGGCCTAGCCCCAGGTAGGTTTCCTAGGGCGTCACCCCTAAGGGACTCCATCCTGCCCATTTTCCTAGGCATTGTTCTTCTACCTCTGGGTTGTTTGATGTCAGTTTTTTACTTGTGTACTAAGATACTGTCATACTCTCCATCAAGTCTAATCTAAAGGTGCTAGATAGCCTCACCTTGATTTTAACCCTTCTACCTTGGACACATTTCCCAAGGCAGAAGAAATCTTGATCATTTGCTAGTGCCTTGATCTTGGATCTTTCTTTAAAACTCATAAGTCACTTGTATTATCACATTGGGTCAATATCTATATCTCATAAGGGTCTTGATCCAACCTTAACTTGTCTTGTGACTTCATCCATAGATCTAGGGTTCATTATACACCTTCCGTACTTCTTTTATCTGATTTGATCTGGTGTTCTAGTTAGATCTCTCTTGTCGGGAGTTGATCAGGGTCTCCCCCATTGTTATCTAAGGCTTTGATAGCATAAATTGAAGAGTGCCTCGATTGGCGTGACAACCAATCCATCTTGGGAATCGAGGCCCTCTTGGTTCACCTCTTTGGTTGCCTATCCCCTCTACCATCCTGTATAGGATTCATCATTTGGGGCAACTACAAGTTGTGTGATAACAAGAACATTACCATCTCTGAACATTACCCACAATACCCTATCCTCTATAGTGGGAACTGATATCAAGTTCTTCTTCAACCTTGGAACATATAAAACATCCCACACTGTCATGGACTCTCCAGACACCCTTTGAAAGGAGATTGTCCCTCTTCCAACTACACTGACTAAAATGTTGTCTCCTAGTACAACCTCGAGATCTAAACCACCCTCTGTAAGATTTGTAAAGTACTCTCGAACACCAGTCATGTGGTTGGAAGCCCCGCTATCTATGTACCACACACTGGTAGTAGATGCACTCAATGAATGACAAGTAGTTAGTGCCAACTCCTTTTCAATCTCCTCTATGGAATGTTCATCCACATCTGTTGAAGTACAAGAGTTACAGGTAATTGTTATCACATCCATGTTAACTGGAGCTACCATGTTGCAGATTGTGTGGTCGGGGACCATACTACATTTTTTTCCAGATCAGAGATCAGATGCCTTCAGAGGGGGCATTCATTGTTTCCAGATTGCCCCGAGCAAAGATATCAGTGGGACAGATGGTTTTGTATTGGTCCATACTTACTACAGAGCAGTTGCCGCAAGGTCACCCTTCCTTGCCGAGCTTTGCATGATCCCATTTGAGAGAGTTGCTTTGCCATATTCTGATGAGAGTAATGTTGCCAACTAAGTTGCACTTGGTTGGATTATCAAGCAAGCGGGCAGAATGGAACATGATACATGTTCAAATTTTGGTGATTTGATGACCAGCTGGCCTTTTAAAGGGCCCCGTTTTTTTCTTTTTCCACATGTCCATGGCCCTGCGGGGTTTGTAATAAAACGTGCTAGCATGGTGTTTTGTAAAAGACTTGGTTCCTTAGGACTTTTTGGCCAAGTCAGGTATTCCAAGGAGTTTTTTCACCTATCTATTATGTCTTGCATTAGTGCATAACATAATTAATTGGTTTTTCTCCTGCTCCTCCAAAGCTGGAATGCCTGGGGAGGCTGACGGGCCTTAGGGAGTTATTAGAGTCTATGGGTCAATGTATATGAACATGCTAGGCGTTAATTTTGAGTCATATGGACATGTGCTAAGTCCCCCTAGGTTGTTTTTTAATTTTCGGCAAGTTTTATTTTTTCCGTAAATTGGGCCATTTTTTAATGGTTCAATTAAAAAATTTGTAATTGGCCTATAAGGGGCGTCCGGAGGTATTTTTTGCCTTAGGGGTGCTCGTTTTCTAACTCAGAGCACCCCCTAAACCCCTAAACCCACTTTTCCTAAGGTTTGGGTGCTTCAATATTTTCCTATGGCCAAAAAACCCAAAAAAGTCAAAAAAGTCATGAAAAAATCAAAAAAGTGAAAAAATGACTTAAAAAATTATTAAATTTTTGGAGTAATGACAACTCTGATTTGGATCAGCATGTATTAAGGAGTGTATTGGGCTGAGTTGACATGTTTTGGCAGCCCCGTTTGAGGAGAAATGTGTGCCCACTCATGAGGGGCGCATTCACTATTGAGGAGGGGCGCATTCCTTGTTTGGGCAGCCCACGACTTTGGGAGATGGCAGCACTATTAGTGCGAACTGCTAGCACGTTTTGGGCTGCATATTGGGCAGCTAGGATTGGGGAGTGGGCAGCCCTTTCTCCTCCACCATTTGTGCCACGCTTCCCCTCTCTCTTTAGGCAAGTGCGCCCTCCATCACTTGGTGATTTTCTCTATATATTGCAGCTCTCTCTCCATTGTTCACTAGTGAGAATTGGAGCAGCTGACTTATGATTGTAATAGTTTTTATCATTTGAATAAAAGAAGACTTTGGAGGTCAGCTTGTGGTGTTTTGTTACATGTGGATGAAGTATCTTGATTCCTTTACCAAGGTGACTTGTGCATAAGTTTCATTCTTCAAGGGTGTGGTGTGCTCATCTATGAGATAAGTTGTTTTCAAATTTGTTTATTTGTAGCAGCTTAGTTTCTTATGAGTATATATATCTACACTTAATATTTTGTTTGGTGAGATCTGTGATGTGCAGGTGTTTTCTTGAGTTGGCAAGAAGCAGGATCTTGTTTGTTTCCGCTTTTTACTAATCATTGTTTGCAGATATAGTCCCTTCAAACATCACTGAACCATCTTCAAAGCTTCGATTTTCAACAAGGATTTGTTCCATCTCTCTCTCTCTCATTTATAAAAAAATCAAATTTTATGATTATCTAGTACTTTCTTTTCAAAAAACTAGTTTAAGTTGTCGAAATCTTTCAAGTTTTTTTCTAAAGTAGTATTAGATCTGATTGCAAAGTATTATCTGGCTGCCATAGAGCTTGAAATTTGCAGCCATTAAAGGGCTAGCAAAGATCCCAAGTAGACAAGCCCCATAGCTTGTTTTACTTGGTTATTTTTCGTCATTTTTACTTAGTTTTTAACTTAGAATTTTTTGGGTTTTTTAGGAGGTGTTCCAAAGACACTCTTAAAGTGTTTTTGGGCATATTATACTAATTATTGCTTGCTGGTTTGCAGCAAAAGGCGAACAGGTAGGAGGAAGTGCTGCCAAAATTTCGAGCATCCAGGCGATCCGGAGGACAAATTTCCATATTTTTCAAAACCGGTCATTTTTTCCTATAATTTTGTAAGCCACCAAGTCACATTAAGTAGACTGGGGCACTTCTCCATTTCATTGTAAACAATTTTAAACGAGAGCAAGTGGGCTAGCCAGCGCCCATACCCCATCCCCCCAGGGGTGGCCTGTGTCGTCTCATTTTCATGGCGTGAATTTTAGAGTAGTTTATTTCTTTGTTTTCCGGCATTTAATAAAATCAATTAGGATTAAAATAAACCTTGTTGGTCCGTTCCATTGGCGGGCCACAAGTTCACTCACAACCTAGTTTTTTCACATTTTTTTTACAAACTCATAACGCCCCCCTTGCTTTCCCGAAGTAGGGTTTATGTATGAGGGCTTGCCCGAAATACGTGCCTGAAAAGAGACTCCTGGGGTTTTAACAAAGATAAAATTTGTGTTCTTAAAATTTTTATAAAAAAATACCAAGGTCTTCTCCCGTATGCTCTGTGGCCAACTTGCAGCTCAGTCTGATCCAGTTGGTACACACCAGAAAGGAGGGGATGACTAGTAATAGGATCTAACACCGCCCCAATAAAAAATCCTTTTTGTGAAAATCCGGCACAACACGCATTTTGTTGTCGTGGGCAAATTTCCCAGAAGGCTTGGGATAACACTGAATAGTGACCTCTTGGAAACCGTTAGGCTGGCCCTCGTTGGTATAGCATCTGAACACCTCCTCGAGACTCCGATTCAGCCCAAAGCCTGAGAGGGAAGCCACGCTTCAAAATTCCGGACATGTTCCCCCGTACCTTGCGTATATCGGGAACCCACCTGCCTTAATAAAAAGATCACCATCACATTAATTTTTAAAATAAACCAAGAACATTCCACAACATTTACCTTTTCTGTTTATGCATTTGTTATTTGACTCCATAATAAGGCACTGGTCTTGTTGCAAATTTCATTTTATATTGTTGACTAGTATGCAGTTAAATGATGATTATTCTAAATGGGAGTAAATGATAAATGATGTTTTTATTTGACAAATGTATGTGTTGTTTATTCTTGGTTACCAAAAATATTTTCCTAACTCCTAGGTTAGAGGCCTTAGTTTCTTTTTATTTTTTAGGGTCCACCCCCCTTGGCTTCGCTAGGAAAGCCTAGACGGAGGAGTCGAGTCCCAAGTGACAGCACTTGACTCTGACTTGCCCCCAAGGCCACACCAGCAGCTTGAAGACTTCTGCTGCGTTTTCCAGGTGTGGAACCAGGCGGCAACATTTTGGCGCCGTTGCCGGGGATAAGTCTTTCTATTCCCGGAATACGACTTTTGAGTTTTCCTTTTTGTTTTTGCTTTGTTTGATGTATGTAGTGAATTTTTTAAATTGACTAAGAACATCTGGTGACTCCACTGTCAACAAATCTACCAAGGCGTTTTACAAGAAGGAATCCTCAGAACTTGCTTCAGTTCTTTCCTGAGCCTGAAAAGGTCTATCATAGAAGGAAAAGCAAGCTATCTTCTCGAAAAACCCTTGAGGATCTTGGTTCTCAGTCAATTTTTGATATTCACCTTTTATTCACAGAAAATAATTTGAATAATTCTATTGTTGAAATGGCTGAGTTTGGTCCTTATGATTTTACTGCTATAGTTGGTTACCCTCATGATATCCCTGAGAAAGCTATTGATAGGTTGCCATATTTTCAAGGAAATAATGCTATTAGTGCTAAATCCCATTTGACTCGTTTTTGCCATTGTTTTGACAAGTGGTGCTTGGGTGCCAAGCATGAAGATGTTAAAATGAAGTTGTTTGCTTTGTCTTTGGAAGAAAATGCTTATGAATGGTTTAACAAGTTGGAAGCTGACAAGTACAAGACCTACAAAGAAATTGAAACTGCTTTCCTGGCCAAATGGGGGGACATCAAAGAAGACCGCTACCTTCTAGCTGCCTTGACCAATACTAAGAAAAATGAAAATGAGACAATGGAAGAATTCAACAACAAATTCAATGAAATTGTGGGTAGACTTCATGCTGATATCAAGCCACCTGATAATTCCATCCTCATTTACTACATGGAAGCTTTTAGCGGAGAGTTGAAATATCAATTAGCTGATAAAGAACCTACCGATCTAAAGAAGGCCATGGAATTGGCCGAGAAAATTGATAAGAACATGTTAAATTGTGGCAAGTCTCACCTTCCTGGTTTCACAAGGGCCAATGTTCCTATGAAGCAAAGCGAGAGTAAAGATAAAACCATTAGCACTGAGATCAAGGATCCTTCAAAGGAACCTTTGAAAGAAATTGCTCAACTCTTAAAAGAAGCTGTTTCAAATCAAGCCTCCAACATGACTGCCATACAGAACAGGTTGATCTCCATTGAAAGATCTCAAAACCACCAGGTCTCAAATCAGTATGTGCCTAAGCCCCAATATGCTCCTAGGCCTCAATATCAAAGAAAAGTTCCATTTCAAGATCAGAGGACCCCAAATCCTTTGGAAACTGTAAATGCTCTTTCAGAAGAAATTCCTCCCTTTTGTAGGGCATGTGATAGTTTCCATGAAGAGTCTACTTGTGCTATATTTAAATGGTCAATGGAACAAAATCCGTCAGAAGCCAGTAGCAGTGTCAGATTAGCAAGCGAGCCTGAGAACCAGCCTGAATATATCAATGTTGTGGGTCAAACTCACCCTGTCTCTAAAGAAACTTGGGAACAAGCTAGATGTTACAGCCAGGACTTGAAAGATAAAGCTACCCTTAGATTTGGTGAGATGCCTCCACCAGAGAAAATTCTTGAGATGTCAAAGTTCAAAGGCCTAACATATCAAAGAAAGAACAATATTGGAACATCAAACTCAAATCAGAATATCCCTAAGGTAACACCTTCTTCCAACTCTGAAAGTCTTCATGTCGATTTGGCTCAATGGTTATCTTCTGCAAAGATTCCTGTTCTTGTTACTGACCTTATTAAAATCCCAAGCTTGAAAGAAAATCTTATGAAAGTGATAGATCATCCTCAACATGAAAAGGGCAAGGCTCCTATGAACTCAGAGATAGTTAGTCTTAGCCAGACTAGAGAAGAACCTGACCTTCAAAACATAGTCAATCATAAAGATGACCCAATTATTTTGCATAGTGTGGACCCTCACAAGGAAGACCACCCTCCCTTCTATGTCTCCTTGCTTGTCAATAATATGCTTGTGCACAATTGCATGTTGGACTCTGGTGCTTCTTCAAATGTTATGACCAAAAGGGTTATGGATCAATTGGGCTTAAAAACAACTAGACCCTATCACAATGTGTGTGCCATGGATTCAAGGGAAGTTGATACTATTGGTATAATTATAAATCTACCTGTTAGGTTGGCCAAGTATCCTGATGTCCATTTAACCATGGATGTCGTAGTTATTGATGTGCCAGACAATTAGGGAATGCTTTTATCCAGAAAGTGGGCTGCATCTTTAGGGGGAGACATAAGGATGGATTGGTCATATGCTACTATACCTGCATCAGAACATACAACTGTTAAGTTATACAATGAACAAGCTAGAAAACTCCATGTTGAAGACCCACAGAATCTGGCTAATGAATTTGTGCATCAAACAGACAACTTTGGAAACTATGCTATCTGTTCAAATTTCATAGCACCTTTTAAAGAAGCATCCAAAGATGAAAAGAAAGATGAGGTATGGAGGATGAGTTTTGATGGGGCATCTTCAAGATACGGAAAAGGAGCTGGAATTGTCATAACTTCTCCTTCTAAACAAACCTTCAAATTTGCTTTCAGACTTGAGTTTGATGCATCGAATAATGTGGCTGAGTATGAAGCCCTTTTGCAAGGGTTAGAAATCGCCAAAGATATGGGGATTAAAATTTTATCTATTAAAGGTGATTCTGACTTGGTGGTTTCCCAGGTTAAAAACATATTTGCTTGCAAAAGTCAAAGGTTGAAACAATATAGGAATGCTGTCTGGGATACTATGGAGTGGTTTGATGCTTTAAAAATCATGGCAATTCCTAGAGAAGAAAACATTGAGGCAGATGAACTAGCTGTGGAAGCTTCTACACTTCAACCAACTGAGGAAATATTAAAGGGGAATGGGAAATTCGAAATCAACTTTAGACCTTTAATCCCTGACAACATAGAGCATTGGCAAGTGTTTGATAGTGACAAGCAAATTCTCAACTTCATCCATAATCTTCAAGAATTTTCTGATTGTAAAATCACCTATAAGGAAGAAGGGAAAGAGTATCCAGAAGAAGAGGACCAACCTAGGAACAAAATTCCCAAGGGCATCACCCGGTTAGAGCAGCTTTTTGACAGACAGGATGGCCATAAAAGGAAAAGGGGTTCAATAAAACCAGGGGAGTATATTGAAGTAAACGTAGGAACTGAGAAGGAACCAAAGATGATAAAAATTGGAAAGGGAATATCTCAAGAAGAAAGAAAAGCCTTGATTGACTTAATCTATGAATATAGGGATATATTTGCTTTCAGCTATGATGAACTTAAAGCTTATCGTAATGATATTTTTCAACATACAATCCCTTTTAAACCTGGTATCAAGCCTTTTCGCCAAAAACTGAGGCGAATAAACCCCAAGTTGGCCCCTATGGTTTACAAAGAACTCCAAAAGATGTTGGCAGCAGGCATTATTACTCCAACAAGACACTCTTCTTGGTGTTCTAACTTGGTGGTTGTTAGAAAAAAGAATGGGGATATCAGATTGTGTATTGATTTTAGAAACTTGAACTGGGCATGCCTAAAAGATAACTATCCTTTGCCAAGCATGGACACTTTACTTCAGAAGGTAACTGGGTCAGGCATGATGTCTTTTCTTGATGGGTTTTCGGGATATAACCAAGTGCTAGTCAACAAGGAAGATCAACATAAAACTACTTTTACCACACCTTGGGGCACTTTCATGTACCTTAGAATGCCTTTTGGTCTTACTAATGCTGGTGCTACCTTTCAACGTGCTATGGATGTTGCTTTTAATGGATTGATTAGTAAAATTATTGAAATATATCAGGATGATCTAACAGTATATAGTAAGGAAAGATCAGATCATGTTGGCCATCTTAGAAAGATTTTTGAAAGATGCAGAAAATATGGCATATCTTTAAATCCAGCTAAATCTGTGCTTTGTGTTGATGAGGGCAAACTATTAGGGCATATTATCACTAAAGATGGGGTAAAGGTTGATCCTGAAAGAGTTGAGGCCATTAAAAAGGTTCCTATCCCTACCAATGTCAAAGCTCTCCAGTCCTTCAATGGCCAGATCAATTTCATTAGAAGATTTATTCCTAATCTAGCTGAACTAATGAAGCCTCTACAACTCTTACTTAAAAAAGATGCTAAGTTTGAATGGAGCAAGCAAGGAAGAGAAGCTTTTGCAGGTATCAAGGATGCCATATCTAGAGCTCCGGTGTTGATAAGCCCTGATTATTCAAAAGAATTCCAAATCTTCTCCTTTGCTTCTGAGCATACTATTGCTGGAGTTCTACTTCAGAAAAATGACCAAGGCCAAGAACAACCCATAGCATTCTTTAGTAAAGCTTTACAAAACTCAGAGCTTAAATATACTATAATGGAGAAACAAACTTATGCCCTTGTTAAATCTTTGAAACATTTCAGGATATATATTGGGTATTCCAAAGTTGTGGGTTATGTTCCTCATACTGCTGTTAAAGATATATTAGCTCAACAGGATTGCCTTGCTATAAGGGGAAAATGGGTGTCCAAAATACAAGAGTATGACTTGGAGATAAAACCTACCAAGTTAATCAAAGGTCAAGGTCTTGCACGCATGATGACAGAAAGTAATGAGAAAGCTGTAGGAATGATTTGTCAAAATAATGAGTCAGCACCTATCATATCTGAAGAGCTTCAAAGATTAAGTCAAACTCAATGGTATTCCGACATTATTTACCTTCTTAACATATTTACTTGTCCTGAACATCTTGTTGGTCATAAAAGAAGGTCTCTAAGACTTAAAGCCACTAAGTATTGCATAACTCAAAACGGATTAGGTTGGAGAAATCCTGATGGCTTAGTTCTTAGATGTGTTGATGAACCAGATTCCAAAAAACTTCTGGTTGAGTTTCATAATGGATTTTGTGGTGGGCATTATGCAGCAGACACCACAGCCCACAAGATCCTTAGATCAGGTTACTATTGGCCCACTTTATTTGCTGATGTGCACAAGTTTGTCAGATCTTGTCCCCAATGTCAGTTGTTCACTGGGAAACAGAAATTGGCAACTTTACCTCTTGAGCCAGTAGTTGTTCAAGCCCCTTTCCAACAATGGGGTCTCGATTTTATCGGTCAGTTTAAGGAAAACTCAAGCAATGGATATACCTGGATCCTAACTGCCACCGATTATTTCACCAAGTGGGTGGAAGCAATCCCTACTAAGTATGCCACGGATAAAGTAGTTATGGACTTTCTTGAAAATCATATCATAACTAGATTTGGGGTGCCATCCAAGATAACAACTGACAATGGTCCCAGTTTTAGTTCCATGGCCTTTTCAGCATTCTGCTTCAAGTATGGTATAATCCTTTCCCACTCATCCAACTATTATCCCCAAGGAAATGGATTGGCTGAATCAACCAATAAGACCCTAATGAACATTTTAAAGAAGACTGTTGGCGATAACAAGAGGTCTTGGGATTCTAAGATAAAATTTGCTGTATGGGCTGACAGAATAACAAAGAAACGTGCTACTGGGAAAACCCCTTTCCAGTTGGTTTATGGTTTGGAAGTTTCTGTTCCCATTCATATTCAGTTGCCAGTGTATCAGATGTTGCATGATTATGAGTCAAATGATGATGGTATGCAGAACAGAATTGAGCAAATTATGAAATTAGATGAGACTAGAAGAAAGGCCTTAGACCAAAGTATCAGAAATCAGGACAGGGTTAAAAGGACTTTTGACAGGTTAGCCAAGCCAAAAGATTTCCAGCCAGGGGATTGGGTTCTTTTATGGGACAAGCGAAGGGATAAGCCAGGGAAGCATGGAAAGTTTGATAGCCTATGGTTGGGACCATATATTATATTTGAACCAGCAGGGGTTAATTCTTTCTTCCTTTGCACTATGGATGGAGAAAGGTTGACTCTCCCAGTCAATGGACAACATCTCAAGCTGTTTTTCAAAGAAGACTTTCTAATGCCCACGGGGGCAGATTGATAGCAGGGCCATCTCTAAACCTTTGCCTTGCATTTTTGTACATTATGTTCTGTATATTATTGATGTATATTAGTTTCATTTTGCTTACTTTAGTTTTGCTTTGAAATAAATGTTGCAACTTATGTTTCATTTGGCAAAGATATGGGACTGATGCATTTTAATTTTGTGGCAGGAACCAGAGATTCTTGGATTCTCGCATGCTCTATTTGATTGAATCAGATCGAGCACACGTCCCGCAGTTGGAGCCAGATGTTGCCAACTAAGTTGCACTTGGTTGGATTATCAAGCAAGCGGGCAGAATGGAACATGATACATGTTCAAATTTTGGTGATTTGATGACCAGCTGGCCTTTTAAAGGGCCCCGTTTTTTTTTTTTTCCACATGTCCATGGCCCTGCGGGGTTTGTAATAAAACGTGCTAGCATGGTGTTTTGTAAAAGACTCGGTTCCTTAGGACTTTTTGGCCAAGTCAGGTATTCCAAGGAGTTTTTTCACCTATCTATTATGTCTTGCATTAGTGCATAACATAATTAATTGGTTTTTCTCCTGCTCCTCCAAAGCTGGAATGCCTAGGGAGGCTGACGGGCCTTAGGGAGTTATTAGAGTCTATGGGTCAATGTATATGAACATGCTAGGCGTTAATTTTGAGTCATATGGACATGTGCTAAGTCCCCCTAGGTTGTTTTTTAATTTTCGGCAAGTTTTATTTTTTCCGTAAATTGGGCCATTTTTTAATGGTTCAATTAAAAAATTTGTAATTGGCCTATAAGGGGCGTCCGGAGGTATTTTTTGCCTTAGGGGTGCTCGTTTTCTAACTCAGAGCACCCCCTAAACCCCTAAACCCACTTTTCCTAAGGTTTGGGTGCTTCAATATTTTCCTATGGCCAAAAAACCCAAAAAAGTCAAAAAAGTCATGAAAAAATCAAAAAAGTGAAAAAATGACTTAAAAAATTATTAAATTTTTGGAGTAATGACAACTCTGATTTGGATCAGCATGTATTAAGGAGTGTATTGGGCTGAGTTGACATGTTTTGGCAGCCCCGTTTGAGGAGAAATGTGTGCCCACTCATGAGGGGCGCATTCACTATTGAGGAGGGGCGCATTCCTTGTTTGGGAAGCCCACGACTTTGGGAGATGGCAGCACTATTAGTGCTGGCTGCTAGCACGTTTTGGGCTGCCTATTGGGCAGCTAGGATGGGGGAGTGGGCAGCCCTTTCTCCTCCACCATTTGTGCCACGCTTCCCCTCTCTCTTTAGGCAAGTGCGCCCTCCATCACTTGGTGATTTTCTCTATATATTGCAGCTCTCTCTCCATTGTTCACTAGTGAGAATTGGAGCAGCTGACTTATGATTGTAATAGTTTTTATCATTTGAATAAAAGAAGACTTTGGAGGTCAGCTTGTGGTGTTTTGTTACATGTGGATGAAGTATCTTGATTCCTTTTCCAAGGTGACTTGTGCATAAGTTTCATTCTTCAAGGGTGTGGTGTGCTCATCTATGAGATAAGTTGTTTTCAAATTTGTTTATTTGTAGCAGCTTAGTTTCTTATGAGTATATATATCTACACTTAATATTTTGTTTGGTGAGATCTGTGATGTGCAGGTGTTTTCTTGAGTTGGCAAGAAGCAGGATCTTGTTTGTTTCCGCTTTTTACTAATCATTGTTTGCAGATATAGTCCCTTCAAACATCACTGAACCATCTTCAAAGCTTCGATTTTCAACAAGGATTTGTTCCATCTCTCTCTCTCTCCTTTATAAAAAAATCAAATTTTATGATTATCTAGTACTTTCTTTTCAAAAAACTAGTTTAAGTTGTCGAAATCTTTCAAGTTTTTTTCTAAAGTAGTATTAGATCTGATTGCAAAGTATTATCTGGCTGCCATAGAGCTTGAAATTTGCAGCCATTAAAGGGCTAGCAAAGATCCCAAGTAGACAAGCCCCATAGCTTGTTTTACTTGGTTATTTTTCGTCATTTTTACTTAGTTTTTAACTTAGAATTTTTTGGGTTTTTTAGGAGGTGTTCCAAAGACACTCTTAAAGTGTTTTTGGGCATCTTATACTAATTATTGCTTGCTGGTTTGCAGCAAAAGGCGAACAGGTAGGAGGAAGTGCTGCCAAAATTTCGAGCATCCAGGCGATCCGGAGGACAAATTTCCATATTTTTCAAAACCGGTCATTTTTTCCTATAATTTTGTAAGCCACCAAGTCACATTAAGTAGACTGGGGCACTTCTCCATTTCATTGTAAACAATTTTAAACGAGAGCAAGTGGGCTAGCCAGCGCCCATACCCCATCCCCCCAGGGGTGGCCTGTGTCGTCTCATTTTCATGGCGTGAATTTTAGAGTAGTTTATTTCTTTGTTTTCCGGCATTTAATAAAATCAATTAGGATTAAAATAAACCTTGTTGGTCCGTTCCATTGGCGGGCCACAAGTTCACTCACAACCTAGTTTTTTCACATTTTTTTTACAAACTCATAACGCCCCCCTTGCTTTCCCGAAGTAGGGTTTATGTATGAGGGCTTGCCCGAAATACGTGCCTGAAAAGAGACTCCTGGGGTTTTAACAAAGATAAAATTTGTGTTCTTAAAATTTTTATAAAAAAATACCAAGGTCTTCTCCCGTATGCTCTGTGGCCAACTTGCAGCTCAGTCTGATCCAGTTGGTACACACCAGAAAGGAGGGGATGACTAGTAATAGGATCTAACACCGCCCCAATAAAAAATCCTTTTTGTGAAAATCCGGCACAACACGCATTTTGTTGTCGTGGGCAAATTTCCCAGAAGGCTTGGGATAACACTGAATAGTGACCTCTTGGAAACCGTTAGGCTGGCCCTCGTTGGTATAGCATCTGAACACCTCCTCGAGACTCCGATTCAGCCCAAAGCCTGAGAGGGAAGCCACGCTTCAAAATTCCGGACATGTTCCCCCGTACCTTGCGTATATCGGGAACCCACCTGCCTTAATAAAAAGATCACCATCACATTAATTTTTAAAATAAACCAAGAACATTCCACAACATTTACCTTTTCTGTTTATGCATTTGTTATTTGACTCCATAATAAGGCACTGGTCTTGTTGCAAATTTCATTTTATATTGTTGACTAGTATGCAGTTAAATGATGATTATTCTAAATGGGAGTAAATGATAAATGATGTTTTTATTTGACAAATGTATGTGTTGTTTATTCTTGGTTACCAAAAATATTTTCCTAACTCCTAGGTTAGAGGCCTTAGTTTCTTTTTATTTTTTAGGGTCCACCCCCCTTGGCTTCGCTAGGAAAGCCTAGACGGAGGAGTCGAGTCCCAAGTGACAGCACTTGACTCTGACTTGCCCCCAAGGCCACACCAGCAGCTTGAAGACTTCTGCTGCGTTTTCCAGGTGTGGAACCAGGCGGCAACAAGTACTACAGAGTATTGTTGGTTTGCCACTTATTGCCCGAATTCAGTAGCGATCCAGTGTCAAAGACAACTTCAGCAGCAGGTATATGGTATGGCAAGTATAGCACTTTATGGTTTATTGCACATGTTGTTGTTTAGACTTGTTTATTTATGATAGTACACGGACTTGACTTATGATGTTTGATGTGGTGATATCGGTTGTTTATTATGATGTGTATGGCCCTGAGTGATGTCAGTCCACCCCATTGTAGTAGACTCATGTATATGCACACTGGTCCCTACCCCACTATCGATATAGACTTGGTCATTTTGTCCTCCTTGGCAGCTAACCTTGGATCCACCTGTCACTTCCTTCCACCCATTCGACTCATTCATGTTGATTTCTCCCGACTTGGACCTTGATTTCTGACCTTGAGGGTCCCCTTCCCCATTGACCTCTGAGTATGCCATGATTCCTTGTCTTTTGTGCCTCGGCTCTTTATTGTGTGAGATGCATTCTCAAACCTGGGATTTGCTCCTGTCGGTTGCCCCCGATGTTGCAATGCAGTATAGGATTGTGTAGACTCACCGGGTGTTCCCCATTGGTCATTGAAGCATGTTCACTTGCCCCCATTACTTTGCAGTATGAGCACCTTGTTATATCTTTTGAGATATGTATGTAGCCCAAAAAGGGCCTTCAAATGTAACGAAGTGAAGAAATGTAAAAGAAGCCAAAAGAGCTATGTGAAATGTAAAATCAAGCCAAAAAGGCTAAGTATGAAAGTCAAATGTAAAAGTCCAAGTAATGTGTTTTTGAACACACACGGACACGGGTAAGCCATATGTATCAGCATTGCAGTGGTTATTTCCTCACCTAGTCCTGCGGGGCAAGGAGGTGAGATGGAGTAAGGGACAGCTAATTCTAAGTGTCCCCTAGAGTCTCAAGTTACGGTTTGTCGGACACCCAGTCATGGCGGCTCTAGAAAAGATCCTCACAGAGTCTTCTGAAGGCACAGATGTGAGTTGCAAAGTGCATGTTAGATGATCAGTGGTGGTTTCCCTGCACTGTACCCATTTGTGAGGCAACGCCCTTCCCTGTGTATTATCATGGTATGCTTATGTCAGTGGGTCCCGCCTTCCCTGTTTATCCAAGGGGTCACATGGTCTTGGTCCTCGTCTTCCCATATCCTTCACCTTGTTTATCCACCTCACCCAGAGTTAGCTAAGTGGTCAAGTCTATAAGTTGTGCATAGCATTGAGTCTTTGTTGGAGGGTGTGGGCCCACCTCACCCGAGGCCTGTTTTTATTGAAATATTTATGTTTTGATCACCATATCGGCATTATATTGTTTTAAGTAATGTACTAACATAAATAAGGAAGCCTTGATGCTTCATGTTGCTTACAAGTTTTCAGCCCTTGCCATTTTGACCAGATTTGACTTGGTCAAACCAGGTTGACTAGGCAAAAAATGGGCCAGAAAAAAAGTTGCGATCAAGATTTCGATTTTGGTCATTTATTATGTCTTGGGGTCCCATATGCGCCTCCAAGTGTCAAAATTTGAAAAAGTTGAAGCGTTGATGAGATTTTTAATTATTATGGGTCACCAGGGACCTGTTTTAATTAAAAATCTTGGATTTTCGGCAAACAGTGCCTAATTGATGGATCAGGGTCGTTCAAGTGACCATGTCTACTATATTTGGGGTCTACGATCGCATTGCAGCAGACGGTTCATCAATCCGGGCAATATAAGTGGGTCAAAAGCCCAAATTACATCTTCAGCAATAAAAACCAGCAATAAATTAATATGAAAATCAAAATATGGCAAAGGTAACTGTTATCACATATATAGTAGCCAGGCTACCATACATTATTTTTTTGATTCCAGTACACTATTCAGCCAGTTCCCTTGCATTGAGATGCTGAGATGAGCATCTACTATGGATCACTATCAGATTATGGACAACAGTGTTATTTCCCATGCCATGACTGAGTCTCAGGACACAAAGAGACATGACCGATGTAGCTATTTAGCCATTTTGTACAGAGCAGTCAGTAGTGCCCAGAGTTACAGCAGTAGTTTCAAAGGACAGATGATAGCTCAAATGATGAGCATTCGGGTATATGACTCAGCAGGTATATTTTGGTGTTTTGGTTATATTGCTTTTATACTCATTCATGTAGCATGTCTTAGCATTTAGTATCATGATCTGGCGATCATATAGATATGTGGACTTGGTTGTACTTATGTATATATATCATATTGTCCCTACTCAAACTTAGAAGTTCTTGACCTATACTCAACTGTTTTACCCTCCTTAGGGAGATTAGAGGTGATCATTCCCGCCATACTTTGGCTTGCTAGTGTTGGTTTCATTATTCACTGTCTTCATCCATCCATAACTTACCCAGTTTGTTCATTACCTTGACTTACCCATTCATGCAATGTGTTTCTCAACACACGTGAATGAAAGGCAAGCCAAGTGAAAATGGCTATGAAATATCAAATGTTATATCTATTGTGAAATGTAAATTCCTAGGTAAACAAGCTGTCTAAAGACACACCTAGAAGGGCTCACGTAAACAAGTGCCTTAAAAACACACCTGCAGCAAGATGCCTAGATAAAATGTAAATCTATGCAATGTGTTCATAAACACACATAGATCAAAGGCTATGGAATCTATAGGCCCAAAAAGCAATGGAACTTAAACTCTATATCAAAACGATTGCTGGCCTCATTTGTATTATGGATTGTGCACATCTGTCAAGGTGAATAAACACTCTTTGAACAACTTACCCATTTGTGAGACACCGCCATTCCCTGTGTTATTGCTAATTCAGTATATGTTATGGTGTGTATTCCCTTTCCCTATCCAAAGTGTCACAGTGTTAAGTCAGTAAGTCATTCCCTCTAGCCTAGCCTTTGCAGTACAAAGCCTTCACCCTTCACTAGCAAAATGGTCACAACTATGAAGTGAGTATGGTCTTGAAAGTCTAGTCTGAGTAATAATAATAATTAATGACTTTATATATTTGGTTATAGATCGCCAGTAATGATTACTTTTTGTTATAATTGCTATTTGAATGAATTGTAGAGCATGCATTAACCTCCAACACTTGCAGCAACTTCTGATGATATTCTAAGTTATATTTTGGTCATGTTGACTTGGTCAAACCCAGTTTGACCAAGGTCAACCACAGGACATGAGATGATTAAACCTTATAATGATGCCGACAGATGGTATATGGTCTATGTACAGGTACATGATGGTTCTATGCAGCAGATACAGGGTTATGATGATGATTTGTGGCTTTCAGCATTATTTGATCATTTACAGATTATTATTATTTCACCTGTCCGGGCATATTGGATATATTATATGATCATGCAGAGATCCATATGGTGTATGAGTACACATCTTAGATGGATTTGCGCTCTTTGAGTCCAATGAGACAGTCTGTTTTCAGTTCAGGGCAGTAACAGTGATGTCATAGCCTCAGTTGGCTATCCTAGTGCAGTTTTGGCCTATCAGAGGCCCTGTCAGAGCAGTGATGAGATTTGATTGGTTCACCTAGGGCGCTGTATATGGAGGGGGTGGTCCAGCCACTTGTTATTACCATATTACCCCCCTCCCAAACACATTGGTGAGCTTACCTTGACAACATAGGCAATCCAAGAGGCAGTTTGGGCAGTTTCACACTTCTCGAGGCAGTCCAGAAATGGTAAAAATGGCTACAAAGGAATTCGATTTGGGCTACTGAGGCAAGGTTATGGCATGGGATGATGACTGATGATGAGTGGGATGTCTTCCACACCTTCTCCAGCAATTTCAGCTTCCAGTGGGACCAACACCCATCACTTTTGGCATTTTCTTATGATTTCTGGAGCCTTCCAAGGCTCACGACTTTCCCAGAGAGGCACAATTTGGTGCTTAGATGATTATTTTGATGACATTGTGCTATGGGGATTGACCAAGGGTGTTAGAAATTACCCCTTGGACCCACCACAAGCTATTTCTTATATTTTATCATTGACATTTGGTGGGATCCCCTTATTATGGGTGATTTGTCCATTATTATATTGTATTATTGAATTGATCCATGTATTGTATTGTTGAGCTTGTTGCCACCTGGTTCCACATCTGGGAAAACGCAGCAGAAGTCTTCAAGCTGCTGGTGTGGCCTTGGGGGCAAGTCAGAGTCAAGTGCTGTCACTTGGGACTCGACTCCTCCGTCTAGGCTTTCCTAGCGAAGCCAAGGGGGGTGGACCCTAAAGATAAAAAGAAACTAAGGCGTCTAATCTAGGAGTTAGGAAATATTTTTGGTAACCAAGAATAAACAACACATACATTTGTCAAAAATAAAAATAAAAACATCATTTATCATTTACTCCCATTTAGAATAATCATCATTTAACTGCATACTAGTCAACAATATAAAATGAAATTTGCAACAAGACCAGTGCCTTATTATGGAGTCGAATAACAAATGTATAAACAGAAAAGGTAAATGTTGTGGAATGTTCTTGGTTTATTTTAAAAATTAATGTGATGGTGATCTTTTTATTAAGGCAGGTGGGTTCCCGATATACGCAAGGTACGGGGGAACATGTCCGGAAATTTGAAGCGTGGCTTCCCTCTCAGGCTTTGGGCTGAATCGGAGTCTCGAGGAGGTGTTCAGATGCTATACCAACGAGGGCAAGCCTAACGGTTTCCAAGAGGTCGCTATCCAGTGTTATCCCAAGCCTTCTGGGAAATTTGCCCACGACAACAAATTGCGTGTTGTGCCGGATTTTCACAAAAAGGATTTTTTATTGGGGTGGTGTTAAGTCCTATTACTAGTCATCCACTCCTTTCTGGTGTGTACCAACTGGATCAGACTGAGCTGCAAGTTGGCCACAGAGCATACGGGAGAAGACCTTGGTATTTTTATAAAAATTTTATGAACCCAAATTTTATCTTTTTTAAAACCCCAGGAGTCTCTTTTCAGGCACGTATTTCGGGCAAGCCCTCATACAGAAACCCTACTTCGGGAAAGCAAGGGGGGCGTTTTGAGTTTGTAAAAAAAATGTGAAAAACTACCTTGTGAGTGAACTTGTGGCCCGCTAGTGGAACGGACCAACAAGGTTTATTTTAATCCTAATTAATTTTATTAAATGCCGGGAAACAAAGAAATAAACTACTCTAAAAATCACGCCATGAAAAGAGACGACACAGGCCACCCCTGGGGGGATGGGGTATGGGCGCTGGCTAGCCCACTTGCTCTCGTTTAATAGTTGTTTACAATGATTAGAGAAGTGCCCCAGTCCACTTAAAGTGACTTGGTGGCTTACAAAATTTGAGGAAAAAATGACCGGTTTTTAAAAATATGAAAATTTGTCCTCCGGATTGCCTGGATCCTCGAAATTTCGGCAACACTTCCTCCTACCTGTTCGTCTTTTGCTGCAAACCAGCAAGCAATAATTAGTATAAGATGCCCAAAAACACTTTAAGAGTGTCTTTGGAACACCTCCTAAAAAACCCAAAAAATTCTAAGTAAAAATCTAAGTAAAAATTGCAAAAATTAACCAAGTAAAACAAGCAGTAATGCTAGTTTGGCTTGGGGTCTTTGCAAGCTTTATGAGCTGCAAATTGTATGCTCTTGGACAGCCAAATATACTTTTAAAATCAGAACAACAACTACCCAACAAAACTTAAAAGAAATTTGACAATTTTACTGCAAGTTTTGGAAAAGTAGATGCTAAATGAAGGAAAAATCTAACAGTTAAGAATATAAGCTTTGTAACTGTCTAAATCAAACCTTTATGAAATTATTCCTGATCTATTTAAAATGTGGACATGAGCATATAAATCAGAAATATTTCAAATAAAAGTAACCAGTTAACCAAAGAAAATTTTTTGCTTATAAGAGCTGAGGAAGAGAGAAGAGACAGAATGGTCCTTGAAACCAAAGACTTTGGAAGCTTGAAAGTGGGAAACCGAGGGTGAGATCCACCAAAATGTGCACAGAAGAAAAAGTGAAGAGCAAACAAGCTATCCCCCTTTCCACACCTGTCAACCTGTAACAAACAAAACTCACAGAAAAACCATCAAACTAGAAATGCACATGGTTAGAAATCAAAATAGTATGAGCATAAACAAATGAAACATATAAACTTTGAATCTCTAACCAATATGACAAATGCAAGAACAAATTAAAACAAACAAGATTAATTGTTCCTTCCCACAAAATCGTTACCAATCCTTCAAGCAGGCTAGTAGATGGCTGGAAATTACATGCCCAGAATTTGAACTTGCTACAAATCACTCCACATCATGAGACCATGAAACCACTCACAAAGTATCACACATATGGACCTCCAAAGTCTTTTTATTGATCAACAAAATAGCATAAGCTTACAACATATTTCTGCTCACTCTCCAACTAGAGAAAATGGAGTGGGCAGCCATGCTTAAATAGCCAAAGATGGAGAGAAATGGGTGGAATGAGTGGCATAACTCGTGGAGAAAATGGGGCTGCCCACTCCCATGTAATGGGCTGCCAAAATCAGCCCCAAATCAGCTAAAAATCAGCCATGTGACAGCCCATAAACATAGCTGCAAATTCCATGATTGAAGGGGCACAATTTTGGGAAATATGCCCCCTTCAAATGGGGAAGTAATCCCACTAATATAGCTGCCCGGAATCTTTCCAAAATCAGCTCTTACAACTCCTAAAACATAGCTGAAAAAATCAGTCCATAAATCACTCCCAAAATTTAATATTTTTATTAAGTCATTTTTTCACTTTTTCAATTTTTTATGACCTTTTGGGGGTTTTTTGACTTTTTTGGATTTTTGTGGAAAAATAATCACCCAAACATTAGAAAGAGTGGGTTTAGGGGTTTAGGGGGTGCTCTGAGTTAGAAAACGAGCACCCCTAAGGCAAAAAATACCTCCAGATGCCCCTTATAGGCCAATTACAAATTTTTTAATTGAACCATTAAAAAATGGCCCAATTTACGGAAAAAATAAAACTTGCCGAAAATTAAAAACAACCTAGGGGGACTTAGCACATGTCCATATGACTCAAAATTAACGCCTAGCATGTTCATATACATTGACCCATAGACTTTAACAATCCCCTAAGGCCCGTCAACCTCCCCAGGCATTCCAGCTTTGGAGGAACAGGAGAAAAACCCATTAATTATGTTATGCACTAATGCAAGACATAATAGATAGGTGAAAAAACTCCTTGGAATACTTGACTTAGCCAAAAAGTCCTAGGGAACCAAGTCTTTTACAAAACACCATGCTAGTACGTTTTGTTACAAACCTCGCAGGGCCATGGACATGCGGAAAATTTTAAAAACGGGGGCCTTTAAAAAGGCCAGCTGGATATCAAATCACCAAAAATGAACATGTATCATGTTCCACTCTGCCCGCTCGCTTGATAATCTAACCAAGTAAAACTTAGTTGGCAACAGAGCTCATCTCAACCATTGATTAGATCAATTGATCTTTTAATCTTAGCCACTCATTCAAAAAGTGGTTAGGGTTATGGCCTCTCTCCATCCTATTTAAAGGAGAGAGCTTCTCATTGTAAACGGTCTTTGGGTCTTGGAATCTTGATATAGAAAAACTTTTCTGTGGAAATTCTTATGGTCTCCTTTGAATCTGGTGTTCTTAGATGGTGATTGAAAAGTCTATTGTATCCTAGCATTTGGGCATTTGTTGGAAGATCTATTTTCATGGAAACTTTGTCTTGTCTACAGGAAGACGAATTCATCTTGGGCGTTTTTGCAGCGCATCCTCAACTCGCTTGGCTTGGCATTCGCTTGTATCAGGGGTTATCATTAGTATCATTGTATCTATGATTTTCTCTTGTTACTTCTTCTGTAGCAGTAGTATTTATCTCTTGATGCAGTAAATCTGATATTGTTGACGTTTATTGTGCAAGAGGGAGGGCGCATTGGCTTCCTTGGGCAAATTGACTTCATAGAAAACTACTTCAAATCGCTTCAAATTGATCGGGTTTGCATAGATCATCATCATCAACGCATCTAAAAGGTTATCCAGGTAAGATCCACAGGTTTGTTCTTCTTGTCTTGGCTCCAATCCATTGGCACAACTACTTCATTGATAAAACCATCATATTTCAAACCCTCATTTTACATTTTCTCAGATCTAGCATCCACGGCTTTTGGGTATAAAATTTAAAACCCACCTCTATAGCATCCACAACGATCCGGATCTATAGTTTGGTGAGGATTGGCCTTCATCCGACCCATTTCCCAAGGCAAAATAGTCTCTCCAAGGGAGGTCGCACTTCCTAGGAGGGGTGAGTTTGCTAAGATCTAGCACCTGAGTAGGTGAGATCCCACTTGATCCATAATCTACACATTTGATAACCTACCTGTTATCACACCATAGTAGCAGGGCTACTATTCTTGCTTAGCAGATTTCTGCACATTCCAGAGCTTACATTATTCAGAGCTTGGCTATGATGACTTTATATTTTGAGATCACTCATGATCAGAGCAGTGTATTTTTCAGACTTATGTTAGACCTTGTGTCAAGGTTGAGCCTTGAGAGTTCAGATTTGATGACCGATGTGACCCTTTATTCCATACCGTTTCAATTCAGTGCCTAGAGATGTATTGCAGCAGTGTTTCAGATGGTAGATGAGGATTATTGTTATGATGATGTGGTATGACCTGTGGATGTATGATCATTGACTGTGGATTATTATCTTCTTATTTTAGTCATGTTCACAGCAGTAGCTTGGTATATATTTCATGATGTGGCAAACTGTATAAAATGGACTATCTTGATAATAATTTAAAATGAACTTTTTACTTGCACATTTAGGTTGTTTGACAAAACTCACTGGTTCACTACCTTGCATAGATATGGTCTTTCTTGACACCATTTGTCTACTAGCTTAGGCTCCACCTTCACTTGACTCCATCCATCCATGACTTTCCTTATTTGGCTTTAACCCTTGACTTGTCTTACTTGACTTTTTGGTATTAAGGACTTCCCCTTTTTCTGCCTCTGTGTTTGGACAGGATCCCTGTATGTTTGGTGTCTCGGCTCTGAGTTGGTGACAAAACTTGCCTTTGGTAAGTTGGATTGTAGGCCTAAATCATTCTGGTCGGTTGTCCT
Source organism: Larix kaempferi (assembly GCA_027924585.1). NCBI lineage: Eukaryota > Viridiplantae > Streptophyta > Pinopsida > Pinales > Pinaceae > Larix > Larix kaempferi. The sequence goes on from BSBM01000499.1 coordinate 451,125, forward strand.
GATGTTTGGCACTGGCTCAAACTCCCCCTAGTCACTTGAGATGTTGTTGGCTAAAACTGAAAGCTCATATACTACGTATGGAAACTTACATAGATTCGCCCATGGAAACTAAAAAGGGCAAGAGCGATAAACTGCTAAAAATACTCCTCGAAGAGTATAAGAAAGGTCCAAAAAGCAATGGTTCTTAAATGCTATATCTAAACAATTGTTGACCTTATATGTATATGTAAACATGCCTTGGATGCAAGTTGCAATTAGTTGTGCTTATCAGCACACCTGAGATTCGAAGAGTTATGTAGGCCAAAAAGGCCATGAAATGAAATTGAATGATCCTAATGAACTTGGATCAACTTGATGTAGACATGATGCCTAAGTTGAATAAGCACTCTCTAAACAACTTACCCATTTGTGAGGCACAGCCATCCCCCGTGTTATTTTGTCCAGCACAAAGTTTGTAGTTTCCCCTTTCTCCCATTCTAAAGTATCTTTTAGTTGAGTTTAGACAAGTCGCCCCCTTTGCCCAACCTTGTTCCTAGCCTTCATCCTTAGCTATCAGTTAGACCATGTCCAATGGGTGAGTTTGTCATTTAAGCTATTGTGCAAGTAATTATAAATAACAACGGAATATACTAACATGATTAATGCCACTAAATGAATGCTATACTTTAAGTTAAGCTGTGAGTATGATTAGAGGAACATGTCTTAGTCTATTGAGATGATTTATCCTTGGTTGTATATGGACCTAGTCAAACCTAGTTTGACTATGGTCATTTCTTGGGATCCGTGATGATGTGGGCCATATATATACCTATTGATGATGATGGATGGTCCCACATACTCTTGATGATGATACTATATGATGGACATATGATTCAGATGATGATTGATGCAGTTCAGCAGGTTTTATTATTACTTCATATCATCAGATTATGCACTGTCCATATATGGTGGACCCTACAGTTAACCCATCAGGGCAACCCATGGTGTATGAGTACACATTCTTAGTAGATTTGGGTCTTCTGGATCCAATGAGACACTTATCTTCCAGTTCCGGGCACTTCTAACAGTGATAGATGCAGTTTTACACTTGTTGACCAGATTTGGGGTTGACTTCCCAGTCTGAGCAGCAGGGGCCATGAGAGGCCAGTTCACCTAGGGCGTTGTATGAGGAGTGGGTGGTCCAGCCACTTGTTATTACCATTTATCCCCCTTTCTGGAGAACCTGGTGGGCTCAGTTTGACAACGTAGGTGCCCTAGGAGGCAGTTTCAGCACTTTCACAGTTACCGAGGCAGTCCAGAAATGCGATAAAAGGGTCACTAAGGAATTCGATTTGGGCAATTGAGGCAAGGTTTTGGCACTTGGTTTTTACAGAGGTCTTCCAGAGTGAACCCCCTATCTTCCAGCCAGTTTTCATCACTTGGGTGGGTCCACAGAGGCCACAGAAGGCCTTTTACTGCTTGTCTATCACAGATTTTGAGGACAGATTTGATCATTTGTATTTATTTTGGACATTTGATATTATTTTATTGTGCCATGGGGATGAGCTAGCAAGGATTGATGCCTTCTAGCCCCACCATGTGCTTCATGAGTCATGTCCTAGTCATATGAGGTAGGCCAATTGTATTTTGCCCCCTTTAGAGGATGACGTCACCCTCACTTTGTACCATTTAGCTATGACATCATCACCTTCTAAGTGATCCATGTGATATATTGTTATGGTTCATTATTAGCCATTGATTATGTATTGAGATCTTTTAAACTCAACCACTCATCTTTTGTAAAGTGGTTTTGAGATCTAGGGTTTTGGTCTTTATTATCCTATATAAGGAGGAGACCCCCTATTGTATAGCTCACCTTTTGGGCTCTGGAAAACTTGGAATGAAAAGAATATTTTGGAGATCTACTTCTTGGCTTTGATTGGGTACTCTTGCATATGTTCTTGGATATCTTGCTTCTAGACATTGTTTGCTTTTCAAGTGAAATCGACTTCAAGAGAGGGAGGCCGAATTGCTCAATCTAGCTCATCGAATTGCTTTGTGGGAAGATTGTAGGGGTTGCTCACATCCCCCATGGGCAAATCAACTTCATAGAGAGGGAGTTTTTCAATTGTGCTTTGTCCATTGATTGCTTTCTTGATATGACATGCTTAGATCTTATGGATTTGTAGATCAAATCTAACTTAATGTAGTTTGATTTGCAGGTTTTCATGAGACATATTTCCTCCTAGGGTTTGAATGTTATTGGTTGAAGACACTTGGATCAAGCTTGGAATTGTAACTAGGGCAAGAATTCTCCATATGCTAAGAGGTCGCAAGCCTTTGAGGTAAGATCTACAAGGTACGTATTGATTTCGCTTGCTATCCATCCCATTGGTCAAAATTACATTAAAATCAAAACCCTCATTTTTGTTTTTCTTGGATCTACTTGGATCTAGCCTTGCTTTTGAAAAGATATTGAAAACCCAACTCTATAGTATCCACGGCAATTCGGATCTATAGTTTGGTGGTGATTGGGTTCCATTTGACACACTTTTCAAGGCAAAGTAGCCCTCTTGGGGCAAATTTACCCCTTGGGAAAAGTTAGTTGGATTAGATCTAACACATGGGTAGGTGAGATCCCACTTGATTCACACTCTCCTCACTTGATAACCTACCCCTAGTGCTTCACCTTGTTGATTTTTGCCTTGTGGGCCCCATTCCTCATTTCGAGGGTTGTGCCCCACTTGGGTCAATTTGGTGATGCATTTTCAATCTCAGATCTATGGAGATCTAGCCATTGGATGCCCTTGATTTTCAAGATCCACATTGATACTTGCCTAAATTACTTGGATCTAAAGTTTGGTGGCCATTGGACTTGATTTGACACACCTTACCATGCTTTTAACCCTCCTTGGGCAAAGTCGCACTCCTTGGGTGTTTGAGTTTGCCAACTTCTAGGACATGGGTGGTTGTGATCCCGCTTGACTTGAAAAGAGCATACCTTGAAACCCCTACCTAGTATCTCACTTTGTGAAGTTTTGCCTTGGGGGTATCATTCCTCATTTTGGGGATTGTTGTCCACTTGGGTCACATAGTGAAATATTAGATCTACTAAGATCCAACCATCACATCTTGAATAGCCCACTTGATTTGCATCCTAGGTGTCCCGATCTACATTTCCACATCTCTTTTGACTCTAGTAGCCCATCCATCAAGGCACAAGTCCACCTAGGGCAATTCGCACTCCTTGGGATGTGTGTCAATTACTAGATCCCATATGTGGGTATCTCTATTTTCACCTTAGATCTATAGATCTACTCTTCACATACCCCTTAGTATCATTTGCACCCCTAACTTCACCTTGTGGGTCCCATTTGAGCCATTTCCATATCCCAAGGAAGTGGGTCCCATATGTGTATTTCATGGTACTAGATCTTGTCATCTTATCTTATCATGTGGCCTAAATCATTCATTGGTTGAAGCACTAGTCATTCCTTAAGCCTCCTTCAACCATACTTAAACTTCTAGGTTCACCTAACCTTGCATTGGTTTCCGTAACTTGTCTTTTACATATCCCTAAGAACCTTTGTTTGGGTCCAATCATCTTTGATTGGTTATAGGGTCTCCCCCTAGGTCTTGATTCATCTCGATCTAAAGCGAAGAGTGCCTTGGTTGACGTGACCCCCAGCTAGCATTGGGAACCGTGGCATCTCTTGGGTCACCTCTTTAGTTGTCCATCTCCTCTACCATCCCGGATGGGATACCTTTAGGGACAACTACAGGTTGTGTGATAACACTACCCCTGGTGTGTCAGTTCAGTGATTTTCACCTTGTGGGCCCCATTCCTCATTTTGAGGGTTGAGCCCCACTTGGGTCACTTGGTGATACATTTCAATCTCAGATCTACTGAGATCTAGCCATTGGATGATCCTAATTTTCAAGATCCATCTAGCTTGACACCTCAACACCCCTGATCTACAATTTGGTGGACATCCAACTCCATTTGGCCCACTTCCCAAGGCACTGATCTTCTCCAAACCAATTCGACTTTCTTGGATTGTTGAGTTAGTTTGTGGTTTGATCTTTGTCTTGCATGCTTGAACACCTAAACACTATCATATCCATTCATCAAGCTCATCTTTGGTACTGGTTAGCCCCAATTTGGTCCTTAACTACCCTGCATTGGACACAGTTCCCAAGGCAATGGATTTTCTCATCATTGACTAGTACTCTGATCCTGGATCTTGTTTCAAACTTCACAATTCACTCACATAAACATGTTGGACCAAATCTACATTGTTTAAACCTCTTGATCCAAACCATTACTCACCTTGTGACTTCATCCATAGATCTAGGATTTACCATACACCTTACGTACTTCATCCATACTTGATTTGATCTGGTGTCTTGGTCTGATCTCTCCTGTCGAGAGTAGATCTGGGTCTCCCCCTTTGTTGTCTTGGGCCAGATAACATAAAGTGAAGATTGCCTCGATTGGCGTGACAACCACATCCATTGGGAGTCGAGGCTATCTTGGTTGCACCTCTTTGGTTGCCCATCCCCTCTGCCATCCATCTTGGATCCATCTTTAGGGGCAACTACAAGTTAGGTGATGACAGTAACTATGGAAAATGGCAAATGCAAAGGTTGGCTAATACAAGGGGGTCTTCTAAGGTAATTTTACTATGTTTGGACATTCTATTTGTGTTGTGGGGCCCTCACTTTGCCCAGCTCATCATGTGGGACGAATTTGCCCATAGAGGGGCATTTTTGACTTGGAAAAACTTCATTTTTTGCAAGTTTTATGTATTGAGACTATGGTTTAGTGGTATGGGGGGCTAAAACAGCCCATAGGCACCCCCCAACCACCTTTTGTATGTATTTTATGGGCCTCACGAAGGGCCCCAACCTCCACATGGGCGTTAGAGGGCAATTCGCCCCCCCTCTCTAGCTTGCATCTCCACCATCGATTTGGGTTGGGAGAGAGGTAATCCCAACCATTGATTATGGAGGGAATTAGGGTTGATTGAGAGCCTTTCTCTACTTAAGAGAGGAGCTCTCTCATTTGGAGGTGTTCTTGGCATTTTGTAAACTTGAGATTTGTGAATAGAGACATTTTCTTCGAACTACTTGTGAATATGGTGATAGAATGTTATGGTGTTGATTATTAGCTTATTTTCGGTGCATTATTGAGTATTTTTGTGTTGTCTCTATCCTTCCTTGGCCAAACGAACTGCAGGTGAAATCGACCACTTGAGGGGGACGCAGCTCCACGTTGTGCTCTCTCTTCGGGATTTTAACAAGGGAAGTAAACTTACCCTTGTTTCTTGCTTTCCTTCATTATTTGTCGTTCATTTGTTGATGATTTCTTGCTATTTGCCATAGTTACTTACTTATCTCTCTCTGGCAGGTACAAGGGCGAACTGGGTCAACTGGATGCACCAAAAACGCTAGGGGAAAACGCACTACTACTTAGCATTTGGTCTTCGGGATTTGTCTTCAACACCAAGCTCCTCCATTTCTATCATTTCAGGTAGGAAATCCTTGCTTGTTTCTCGTATTTTCATTTCCATTGTGAATGTTAAGCTGCAAACAATAAAATAAACCCTAAATATAAAAAACTCAAAATTCCACTGTTAAAACTTGTTTTTCTTTCTAAACCCACTTATGAAATGTTGTTAAATGCTTAAATATAAAGTTTCAGTTTGATTAGACTCCATTTGCCCTTAGAACTAGCACTGGTCCATATGGCAAAAATGCCCTCCTAGGGCGTTTTTCTCTTACTGTCTAGCTGGGTCACTTTGGGGTTGTGGGTAGTTTTGATTTGGGTTTAAATCGTCATTTTATCATTAGAAATCAAGCTATTGTTTGCTGGAAGTGTTTATAGTTGTTAATTTATCGCTGCCCTAGGTCCATTCAGTCACTTAAACAGTCCCTTCCTTGGGCAGAATTTGCATCTCTCCATCACTTCTAGTTTGCTTCGGATCCTTAAATAAATTTCCAGCCATATAATCACTAATCTAATCTATTTATTCATCACATTTGATTGCTGGTCACATTCCATTCACATACTTATTTCATGCTTGTGTCCAACCATTGGCTAAAATTGAGCTTAGGATCCATCTGATACTCACCTCTTGTTTGCATCTGTTTCTCTTCTTTGGGGGTTTGGGTGTCTGATTTGTTGCTTAACCATCACTGGTTGAGCGGGGTCTCCCCCCTGACTTGGCTACTTGCCTTGTCTGAAGTGACAAACGCCTTGTCTGGTGTGACTACCGTTCCTCGAACGGTGGACTTGGCGTTTGCAGGTTACACCTACCTGGCTACTCACCCTCTACCATCCCGAACGGGATATCTTTCATTAGCAGCTAGAGTTAGTGTGATAACAGTAAACAAGGAAAATTCCTCATCAACACACTCATCAACCTTCAACCTTGTAGCCATAATCTCTGATCAATTGAAAATCTGAAACAAGAATATCTCAGTGACAAAGAAGCCGTCTAGGTCACAAATATGACCTCTACTCACACAGATGTGATAGATCTATGTCAGATATGACTTCTCACCTCACGGATCTAATAGATCTGATGTCTCTGCACAGATCTGACACCTGCTCTCCAAATCTGATATGTGCCCTTCCATATCTGAATGAATACTCACAGATCTGGTGTGTGATTGCCCGGACTTTAACAAGGCTCTAATACCATTTAAATTTTCCAAAGGTCACTACTCACTCTGGAAATTTTAGATCCCAACTCGACCTTAATTCTCAGTAAGCCTCATGCATAACAAAACCCAACTTCTCTATCCTAAAGAAGGTATCAACAATACAATAAACTTATAGATTAAAGCACATGGAATCTATCTACAACACAATAACTGTAGTAATCACAAATGAACAACACGATATACCCTGAAAAACCCCATTGGGGAAAAACTAGCAACTGTGGGCTTTCTTCAATCTCGAGCCAGAGGAAAATATGAAGAGTAGTACAATCACAAATTAATCAAGTAGAGAAACCTGATGGGACAAGCCCTAGATTTGCATGCAGCTGCAACTGATGCTCTGAGGAATATGCCCTCTACTCCACACTGTTTGAATCTCTGGTATATGCTTCTGCCAATCTCTGGAAGAAGTACCCTCACTGTCTTTGCTCTGATCTGCTCAACTACTGAAGAACTTGTTATCACACAACTTGTAGATGTCCCAAAAGGTTATCCTATCCAGGAAGGTAGAGGTGTTGGACAACTAAAGAGGTGACCCAAGAGATGCCACGATTCCCAATGCAATTGGGTGTCACGCTAACCGAGGCACTCTTCACTTTACATCTAGCCTAAGCAAGACCAAGGGGGAGACCCTAGCTAGCGAATGAGGGCTAGCGAACCTACTCAAGACCTCCTAGGGAAATGTGAAGATGAGAAAGGAGAAGATCAAGAGAGGATAGATCTAGATCTAGGATGGATAAGTGGACCCGAAGAGTTAGGGCTTGGTTGAAGAGGCTTATAGATGGACAAATGTTCAACCAATGAAAGATAAGGTCACTTATAGGTTTAAATTAGTAGATCTAGATAGATCTAATGCCAAGAAAAAATATCCAAGTGGGGCCACCTTTAAATTAAGGAAAAATGGTCCAAAAGGGGTCCACAAGGTGAAGATCAAGATGAAATGGCACTCGAGGGTTTGCTATTCAAGGATCTAATGATTTGACAAGGAACAAGCAATACCCAAATTGTGGATCTAGCAAAATCCCACCTACCCAACAAGTGTGAACTCCCTTGGAGAGGTCCAGTGCCTTAGATGAGGGGGTAAATGGAGTCGGATGCCCACTAAACATTAGATCCAAGATTTGTTAATTATTATAGAGGTGGGTTTTAATTATTAAGCCCAAAGAATTGCTAGATCTCACCGGATCTAAAAAATTAAAAAAATGAGGGTTTTGAGATCTAGGGTTTTGAGAACTAGAGAATAAATGGTTAAGTTAGAAGAATAAAATACGTACCTTTTGAGCGTACCTGGATAATGAGAATGGATGTTGATTATGACGAGGATTAATTCCACAAAGATCAAATGAAAGACTTGGTAGTTTCTCTTGCTCACACGTTTTGCCCGAGCCGACTAGTGCGCCACTCTTCCTGCAAAACCAAGGAGACAAAGCTCAATTAGCACAACAAAAATGAGGGTAGATGCAAACAAGAAGTAAAATGATAGAGAATGATTGGTAATTTGATACATAGAGAAAGCCACTCCCTGTTTAACCCGAGATCCGAGAGAAGATAGCAGGGTGAGCCTCCCCACCAATGCGCACTCCTTCAAAATCGTCTTCTTTCCCTACAAATCGATGTAGTGGAGAAAAATACAAGATAAGTACAAAAATTCTTCAGTGCAATGGAGAAGCATTTACAATCATCATAGCCAAACACCCATTTCAAGATCCAAGCATGTTCTCAAAAGATATTTCTTCTATTCCAATAGCCAAGAGCCAAAAATCTCTAGATGCCTTTACAATAGGGGGGCCTCTTCCTTAAATAGGAAGAGAGAGACCAAAACACTAACCACTTTATGAATGAGTGGTTGAGATCAAAAGATAAAAACAATACAATCAACGGTTAAGATGAGTCGATACAATATAACATGGATCACTCACATGAGGGGGGTGCGCACTCACTAAAAGAAACCTTAGGGACGTGCGCACCACATAAAAGAGGCTAAAACATATGTGGGCCACATAAGATGACAACGACAAGTGACTAGGAGCACATGGTGGGGCCAGGAGGCTTTATTATCCTTCACTAGCATCACCCCATGGCACAATAATATAACTTATGACTCAATAACATGTCCAAGTGAACAAATGATCAAATCCTGGCCCCCTCAGATGAGAGAAAAATGCATCAAATGACAACCCGGAGACTGTGGACCCCATTGAATGCTGCAAGCTGATCTAGGAGTGGGATACACCATAGATGACCTCTGAAAAGACCTCATGCCAAAACCTTGCCTCAATTTCCCAAATCAATTTCCTTAATGACCTTTTTATTCCATTTTTATCCCACCTGAAAAAACCATCAAACTGCCCATAGCCCACTACTTGGTGCCTGGGAACAAAATATGATTGTACCATCATGTCCGGAGAGGAGGTAATATGGTAATGGCAAGTGGTTGGACCACCCCTCTCCTCTATAGCACCCTAGGAAACGACTCACCATCAAACATCTGCTGGACAAGCCACCTCAACATGGCCAAACTGGTCAAAAGGTGAAAATCTACTCATATCATCACTGCCAGTGCCTGAAACTGAAAACTAAGTTTCTCAATGGATCCAAAAGACCCAAATCTACTGGACCCTTTTTGTAACAATTATAAACATGCTAAATGCTAAAATTTTATCGTTTGGTCATGTACTAGGTCCCCCTGAAGTTTCAGTCGATTCTGAGAAAAATAATTTTTTTGCATTTTTAAGCCATTTTAAATGGTTTAAATGAAAAAATTCAAATGGTGATAAAAGTGTGATCCGGAGTCGGAATTTGGCGCAGGGATGCTTGTTTTCAAGCTCAGAGCATCCTCTTTACCCTAGTGCCCAATTTTCCTATGTTTCGGGCGACCAAAACATCCCGTGGAGCATTTTTTCCTATCAGAGCTATAGAATGGCACTTTAAATGCTAAAAGTGCAACAAATTGCACCATGGTCAAAAAATAAAATTATTAAAAAATGAAGTTTGTCACATGCCAAATGACATGGCATTGAGTCAACTAAGGTGGGCGACCATATTAAAAAGGCAAACCATGTGATTGGTGGTCAAAATTAAAGGTTGGGCGAATTGTTTATCCCATGCTACGCATTTCCTTCATGTGGGTCGGCTTCTCCACAAGGCCGTGTAGGGATTTGGTTGTTGGTAAATTATTTGGTGGGCGCCTACCTCTTGTGAGGTGGCACACCCAATATGGTATGCTTTCTATCCAAAGCATGCACTGCAACCCCACCGTCCAACATGGCATGGAAGTTTCTCATTCAAACATGTGCGGCCTCCACCTTCACGTGCGCCGACTTCTCCTTCGGCTGCGTACGGTTTGGTGAGGATAAGCTTCAAGGTGGGGGCGGCTACCTCTTATGAGGTGGCACAACCCATGTGTTATACTTCTAATTAGAGTATCCAATCGCAGCTCATCATCATAAAGCCAACAAAGCAGGGAAACATCAAGTTCGACCTCTTCCTCACCCGTGAGTTTTCTCCACAATTCGGCACCTTCCTTTTTGAAGTGTTTTTGTCCAAGTGAAGAGGCGCCTCTCCATTGGTTAGGAGTTGCCTTGCTCTACAATCAAGGAGGATGCCCTCCTTAGGGTTTTGCGGCCCAGCTGGCTGGCCTCATGCTATAAATTGAGGAGCTTAGCTCCATTGTAACATCATCGAAAGGTGGAACCTCTGCTCTTTTATTGTAATATTCTTCTGATTATTGAGTAATAAAAGGCTATGGAGGCTACCCTAGTGTTGTCTGCGGTGTGTATTGTCATGTTCTTTGATCAATAATGAGGTAATATGTATCTTGGTTCATACTAGTATATGTCGGGATATTTGTCTTTGTAGCAAAATTACTTTTCATAAGGATAGTAAGCATTGCTTTATAGAATACTTGCTATTGTAAATGATATTAGAATGCTAGAGGCAATAATATTTCTTGTTTGATTATGTTATTCCTTTCATTTCTCTCAATCGTTTACACAAATATGTTTAATCCCCTTTGCCAGTGTTGATTCCATCTTGCAGGTAACTCAAGCTGTAGGAGCGGATGAGCATGTTAGCTCTTCCTCACACCCAGTAAATCCACAACAAGGAAGCCAATACTACCGGTGCTTCAGCAAGCAAACTCCATAGCCCTTTTAAACACTCATCCCCCAAGGGTTCCATTCCTCTAATCCAAACCTCTTCAACTATCTTCGATTACTGTTACTCATTTAGATCGTAGTTCTTTCAAAGCATAAATTTTTAAATCTAGATCTAATTACACAAGTTTTCATTTTTCAAGCTTGTTTTATCATAAAATCTAGAGCTCTTGATAGGAAAAATTTGTTTTGGTTGAATAGCATATTTGGCTAATTTAAGAGCTTGCTATTGGCTGCCCCAAAAGAGCAAGCCAAAATCTCAAGAAAAGAACCTTCTAGTTCGTGTTCTTGGTTCATTTTTACTCGCTTTCCATTAGTTTAGCTAGATTTCATTTTTTGCAATTTCTAGTATTGTCAGAACACTTTAAGAGTGTTATGATTGTCATTTCTAATCAACTTTAGCTCGCTGGTCTGTTTTATGTTCTTAGCAGGTTGGAGCTTAAAAAATCACAAGAAAGACATTTGGAAGCTCCCAGAACCATTTGGAGAACCCCCTTCAAGCACATTCGCTTTCCATATTTTATTGTAAACTGTCTTGTTTCCTAATGATAAAGGGCAAGCAGTAGTTCTCCGAGTTTCTTGATTGTAATCAAAAGAATAAAAAGAGCATAGCAGACAATTCCAGCGCCTGACCCCAATCCCCCCAGGGGGGATTCGCACTTTCACTTTTTTTATTTTTCGCAACTTTTTCTAACTTTTTTCGTTTTAGATTAGTTTCATTTGAGCAGTAGTAATTAAACAACTCACTCAAGCACACAACGTCCTCCGAGGACTCATTTATCATTTTGTTATATGCTCATTTCTTTTATTTAATTATTACTCTGTTCTTAAAATCTAATCCTAAAATTAAAACCCCTTGCTCTACCGAAGTACTCCACTATTTGGTGTGAAGAAAAGATATTCTTGGGGTTTAGTGTAGATTAATCATCCACTTCATTTTAATAAAACGAACCATGCCCCAAGCCCAAAGTATGCTCTTGGCCGCTGCAGCTTGGTCGGAACAGCTGGACCAACCAGAAATAGGTGCAAGGTACTAAGTTTTAATAGGAAAATCGATTAGAACCAAATTCTAAGAACTCGGGAGGTTGCATGGGCGGAAACTACAGAGTCAGCAGGCTACTATTAAGCAGGTTCATCCTCCCCTGGTTGGACACTTGGTAAAGTTGCTAAAGCACTCAGTTCGAAGGTTAGGTTTCTCTTGGGCCAAACCAAGAATTAACCCATTCTTTAATCCACTGATTTAATAATCTTAAAATTTACCAACTGAGACACTACAATACTTTCACCGAGACCACAGAAGCAACCCTACACAGCAGCAATCGCAAGCACTCCATTTTTTCATCGGCACTGATCTTAAATTTTTCTTTTGTTTAAGTTAATCTTTACAAATGTCATGAATGGTGTTGTATCTTAAAAGATGCGGGTTTTAATTTCACATTGCAGTGACTTATGGTTTATTGTTAAGTGATTTCATCATAACTCCTAAAATAGACTTTTACTTTTGTTATAGATTAAAAGCCTTAGTCTATTTTTCATAGGGACCACCCCCCTTGGCTTCGCTAGGAGTAAGCCTAGACGGAGGAGTCGAGTAATCAAGTGACAGCACTTGACTCTCACTTACCCCCAAGGACACACTGAGCGGCTTGAAGGTTTCCTGCTGCGTCCCCCCCAGGTGTGTATTAGGCGGCAACATGCCCCACTCTCCAAAAATATCTTTTATAAATTCATTAATGACAAGAACCCTTACCCTTCATCTTCTACGGTTAAGATTAAATCTTGGCCCACAGGATCAATGGATGTGATTTAATCTCAAGTTGACATGACTTAAATCACTTGAATCAAAAATTATATAAAAATCACTTACTTTCCAAAAAAGGTCACTTTTGTCATTAATAAAAAAAGACCCACTTTTGTAGAATTTTCTGCACTGATATTGACTGCTGGTTTGTGTTAACAATTTGTGGTTTTCACCTACAGCCGGTTTTGCATTGGCTGTAGGTTACTTATAAAATTTTCTGTAACATTCAAACACGCAATACAATGCTACTAACAGGCTGTAAACACATTTAACAATCACACATGAAAATTTAACTCAGAGATTTTTGGCCAAATCGAGCCCTGGAAAAACCCCCACGGGGAAAACCAGTTGAGAGAGAGAGATATTATTTCATCAGCAAAATATTCATCACAGCATTACAATGAAGAATTTAACTTATCTTCACCACTCAGCAGAATCTTTCTGGAAAAATGTGCACCAAACAGAACCTCGTTTTGTGTGCCCACACCCTAGAAATACGTGCCAGAATTTACTCATAAACTGTGCTGGAAAATACACAGCCCGTACCACTGAGTTCTCCTCGAGTTCTGTGCCAAGTACCTCGAATTCTGTGCAAAGAACAATGACTGAAATCACCCTCGATTTATGTGTTGATAGTTCCTCGATTTCTGTGCTGATATCTTTCTAGAAAATCGTGCTGATACCTTGAAACCCGTGCCCTGTACCTTCTACACCAGCTGAGCAGAATCTGCCTCGGGAATAGTGCCCAGAATCTCTGTCTAGAAACCCGAGCCTGTCTTGGTAAATGAGCCCGTGAACTCCCTTGAAAACCATGCTGGTTATCTTGGGAAATGTGCCCAGAAACTCCTTGATTCCCGTGTTGTTGTTCTCGGTCTGCGTGCCTAGGACTTCCTCGATATTTGTGCCCAGAATGCAGTACGGCCATGTTGGGAAACGTGCCCAGAAATTTGCTGAAGACTCCTCGATTTCTGTGCCCTGGCTGCTCCTTGGAAATCGTGTAGGCTGCTGCTATCTCTCTCTTTCTCAAAACTCACAATGAGCTAGGTAATGAGCCTCCCTCCCTTTTTGTCTAATCCCTAAATGGGATTCTAATCCAACGGTGGTGAATCACTCAATTCAATGGCTAGGATAAGATGAGAGCAAAAATCACATTACTTAAATCACTTAAATAATTTATTTGCTCACCCACTTTAACTTTAGACAAAAAAGTGACTTTAAAATTATAAAGTCTCATTAATGTGTTTAATTAATGTGAGGGTCACTTTTCCCCCTCCTTAGTGACTTAGGCTAGGAATCACTAGGGGAACACATACCAAGGTACAAAAACTAACAACTTTAACTTTATAAAAATCACTTTTAAAAAGTCCAGTCATTTAGGGAGAGTCTTGCTCGATATCTTTTGCATGCTAGGCACGAGCAATGCAGAAGTACCTCCGAGCTACAAAAAACTAACAAGTGCTTTGACAGATTAGGTCGAGCAATAATGTTGGACCCTGCACATAGATAGAAGAGCTATAGTGGCATGACACTCATTTCTGTATGTTACGCACCAGAGCTGCTGCAACATTCCAGCAAGGCTAAGCCTAGAGCAAGGGATCAAAAAAAATTATTGTACAAGCCAAAGTGGGTTTTATTGTATGGATATTTGGATTGGGGGCTGTTTACCCCTTGGATTGGTCATGGTCAACCCCCTTGGTTTCACTCTCAGGAGTACTTGGCTTAGTGGCTTTGTTGACTACCCCTTTAGTGTGAGGATGTCCCCACCATGTAAGGCTTTAGGCCCATGGGTTGGTGTTCTGGAGCTTCTAGGGGTGACCCACTAGGCCACATGACCATCCTCACGGAGCGTAAATTAAATTCCTCACGAAGCCTATGGATTGTGATGTGGATGGAGTAAGGGACAGCTAATTCTAAGTGTCCCCTAAAACCTCAAGTTACGATTAGCCGGGCACCCAGCCATGGCGGTTCTAGAAAAGATCCTCGCGAAGCTGTTTCAGCTTGGATGTGAGCTGCAGACATTTGCCAAGGTTGAATAAACACTTCTCTAAACAACTTATTCCATTTGTGAGACACTGCCATTCCCTGTGTGTTTATTATCCAGCATATGCTTAAGTGTGTATTCCCTTTCCCTTACCCAAAGTATCATAGTGTTGATTCGGTCAAGCCATCCCCTTATCTTAGCCTTGCATTCTTCACCCTCACCCTTTGCTAGCAAAATGTTCACGTCTACAGAATGAGTATATTCTTGAGGTTCTATTTTAAGTAAATGATTATTTGAACTTATACTTGATATAATTATTAGTTAACCACTAGTGAAATGATGCTTACTACTTCAAGTCTTGCTATTAGAATGATTAAAAGAGCATACTTTAACCATTTGCACTTGGAACATTAGGCATTTCTAGCCTGGGTCATATTTTGATCAGTCTTGACCAGGTCAAACCTAGTTTGACCAAGTCAACCATGGGGATCCAAGATGAGTTGGACCAGTGATGTTCGAGGATGATGATTTATGGTCTTTTGATACACCTTTGATGATTCCATACAGTGGACACAGGTTTCATATGATGGTTGATGTATTTTTTATGGTTATTATTATTTTCATACCATTATTTTTATATTGTCCAGGTATGGTTGAGACTACAAATGATCATACAGGTTGCCACAGGGTGTATGAGTACTCATCTCTAGTACATTTGGACCTACTGAGTCCATTGGGACACTCGGATATCAGTTACAGGCACTTCTAGTGATTATATGGTCAGATTTACACTTTTCTCTAGTTTTGCCATGCGGAAATGGCATGTCCAGCAGTTGCATTGATCTAGCACGTTCTCCTAGGGTGCTACTGAGGAGATGGGGGGTCCAGCCACTTGTTATTATCATATTACCCCATCTCTAGACATTGTGGTGCAGTCAGATTTGTGTCTGGGACACCAGGTAGAGAGCTACAGGCATTTTGATGATTTTCCGGTGGTTTTCTGAGGAATAAAAGTGGGATAAAAAGGTCACTGAGGGAATCGATTTGGGCAATTAAGGCAAGGAATTGGCATAAGGTTTGTTCAGGAAGGGTTAGGCTTTACTTGGCTTGTCTATAGGATGCAACATCAAATTATCCAACCATGCTTCATGCAATAATAAACAAAATATATCAAACATACCGAAATTAAGCAATATATTTTCTAGAACTGTATAGAACCTATCAAATAACCAAGATTGAAGAGCCTAAAAGTGGCATGCATAAAATCAAGGACAGTGATGAACCAATATGCTCACAACTTTGGATACAATAAGCTAAGAATGTAAACGATGAGACTTAATTGTGTAACAATGCAAAGTCTTGTCAATGTTCCAGAATGCTCAATGTAGTAAAACTGAGTCTTTTTTACCACTTTCAAGGAACAAAATTTCCTCTAAAACGTAGACTGGACTGCTTTTTTGCATTTCTCTACTACTTCAATTGCTAAAATAGGTCCAAATTGGATTTGAAACAGGATTTCGTTGGCCTAAGGTCTTTTAGGACCCTTCTCAGAAAGGATTTTCTAACTCCTACTAAGTTCAATTGAAATCTACTAATAATAAATGCATGTGTGCCTTGAGAAACAACACTGTTACCAGAAGTTTGAGTGCAAGAAAAGGTATGGGTGCAGAGTGAGTGCGCATTCCACAAAAACTCACAAATTTAGGATTCAGTAAGTTATTCAGTGGATTGCAGCAGCTTTTTATGGACCAGAGTTCAGCAGACTATGGCTGCAAACTGCAGAAGGATACAAAATCGGTAATCCAAGATTCACGTGATCCTCTTAAGCAGCTCGTGGACCTCTATATTTGCCTGATGTTTGCTACCATCAACCGTCTACATTCAAACTTCCAAGATTCAAACGGTTGGCTTTCGCAACAGACCAAGAAGTTGAAGCAACATGCAGCATGTGGTGTGTCATAACAACCACACTCAATGAATGATATCCAGAACTTATCAAGTTTACTACTAGTTTTTGACATTTGTTTATTAGAAACAGAAGTCTTTTGTTAATTAGGAAGTTTAAGTATATCTATCTTAAACTTATGCTTAAAGAATAGAATGGGCAGCCTCTGTTAATTTTGTAGTCTTTATAATTTCACCAAATTAAAAATTTCAAAAATCTACAGAAAAAATGTTGATTTTTGTACCTAGGAAAGTGTTCCCCTAGTGACTTTTTGCCTAAGTCACTTAAAAGGGGGAAATAAAGTGACCCTTGCATTAAATGACATGAGATGAGCATTTAATTAGACTTTAGAAAGTAAAGTCACTTTTTGGAAAAATTTAAGTGATGTGAGTGAAATTATTTTTAAATGAGATTTAATGAGCATTTAATCTCATCCACTCATCCAACTCAATCTCCACCGTTGGATTAGAAGAGGAGGCAAAAGAGATTCATTCTTGAGAAGAGAAGTGAAGAAGAGAGAGAGCAAGAGTGGGCACACATTTCAAGGAAGCCCATAATGGAAGTTTTCAGAGGGCGCAGAAATCGAGGCACTTGTTGAGCATTTATGAGTGGCACAGATTTCGAGGAAAGTACTGTACCATACAGCATGATTCTGGGCACAAGTTTCAAGGGAATTTCTGGGCACAAATCCCGAGAAGGGCACGAGTTTCCAGACCGTGAATGCCGGGCACATTTCCCGAGACAGTGACACGGGTTTCCAGGCATTAAATTCTGGGCACACTTCCCGAGTTAGTTGGCACAGATTTCGAGACCATACAGTGGGCACATTTCCCAAGTCAGCATTTATTACAGCACAAATTTCGAGGAAGGTACAGGCTGACTGTACTGTCCTTCCTGGCACGAATTTCGAGGCACTGTTTTATCACTGAAATCGAGGCAGCTGATCGCACAGATTTCGAGGCAGCTTCTGTGGGTGAAATTTATGGTTGAGATAAGTAAAATTTTGACTGTAAAATTTCTGTTCTAAAATTTCTCTGAAGAAATAAAGATTCTCTCTCTCTCTAACTGGTTTTCCCCTAGAGGGTTTTTCCAGGGCTATTGGCCAAAAAAATTCTGAGTCTGAAATGATTTATGCCGTGCATGAATGTTTAATTTTCTGGTCATTAAATGTGATTTTCAGCAGTGTTTTAAAAGTCTGAATTTTAGTGTAATTTCCAGCCAATGCACAAAACTGGGTTGGGCATGAAACTATGAAAATTTGACATAAAACCGGGTGGTTGAAAATCTCAGAAAACTTTCAAAAAAAATATAAGAAAAAGTACCAATAGACCACCCTATGAGCAGATGCAAGTGCAGATCAGGTGGAGATCAGGAAGCATCAGATTTAGAATGACAGAATAAGTCAGGGTTATAGGGGTATGACAAAAAAAAATAACAATTTTTATGGCACCATCATAATTGATATATACTCTTATGGGGTACCCAAAGAGCATATCAATCTACCTCTATATCATAGGTGACCCTATGTCATTAACAAAGACCTAGATCGTTTCCTTTGCCAACTAACCAAAATAGGTTCCTTCACAAATGAATATAATTTCTTGTTTGCCAATTTAATAAAGAGGTTCCAAGGTTTTCCCAGAACTCATTCTTAAGGTTATTTGCAATCGAATTTAATAAAATTTACATGATTTCCCCCCTTTAACGCCCACTTTTCTTTCTAGTATGTAACATGTCAATCTAACAAAACTATTGATGAGTTTGAATGGAGGATCTCTAAGAGAATGTGTGCACTCACATGAATGCAAAGGGCATGATGTGTAGTAACTAAAGATGGCTTTGAGATATTGGATTTTGTGTGTGTATAGCTTGAATAGGTGAGAGGGTATTTCACACAGGGTCAAGCACAATATATTTAGAAAGTTATACCTAGTGTTACCCTAAGGATTGTGTTACAAACTTACATAAGTGATTTTTGGCTAAATTCTTGCACAAAACCTTCTGTTAACAAAAATGTAGATATTAGACTCTGACAATGACTGCTAATTCAAACAGTTCTGTGATGGAAAAAATCAGGCGGAATAGAAAACTAGTAAATAGAGGGAAGTTTTTGAGACCTTATAGCACAAGTGATATAATTATTAATGGTAACATCGAATCACCAACCAGCAGATCTCAAACCAAATATGGCCTAAAGAGATGCAAGATGACAAAGCTTGACCAAAACTATTTGGTACTTTCCCCATATCTACTTCAGGGTTCAGACTGAACAAAAATGAATAATTCCACTTATGGCAACTAGTATTCCATATTTTTGTTTTGTATGAAGTGTCTCCTAACAACAATAATGAATACTTTTTGCTAATATTGGCACTTTTTCATCATTTTATTTAGACATATTTCCTCCAAGTTATGCTATGGATCCTTTTTGCCCTTGCTTTCTCTTTCTATTCTTTTGATCAAAATATAAAAAGTAGGTCAACCAGAGTATCTATTGCTATTACCTCAACTTTCCCCCGAAGTTTATTGCAAGCAATATTCTTCAATTGATATTTCACAGAAAGTGGATTCAAATCATTTGCATATACTCTATTTACTTTCTTTGCAGCGGCAATGGCCAATGGGCCAACACCAGAGAAGACATCACCTGTCAAACATAAAATGTGAAATAAATATAATCATGCATTTCTATAATTACTCAATAGGAAAATAGAAACGAGCATTCCATTGCATCGTGAAAGATGTGAATTACTTCAACAGAATCTCTTTAGAAAAAAACTGATATTGTATATAAGGTATTGATTATACGTAGCCCCAAGGGTTAGCCCAAGCAGACATAAGCCATACGTGAGATCTCTACCCCGAAAGTAGGTAAGGTCACAGGCTTGACTCTCTTGATCCCCTCAGGGCTAAGCTCCGTAATCAGGGCTGACAGTTTACCCCGTTTACCATCCAAGAATCAACGGGAAGTACTCAGGGGGTTTTCCATGAGGTTGTTCCTTGGGAGAAAAGTATTGATTATATGTGCTCAAGGGTTGATACTTTATCGATCTCAATCAGTTTATCTTCCAATATAATGAACATATACCAAAATTTCATTTAAAAAATCCTCACTAAATCTGCCCAAGTTAACAGAAACATGGGTACAAAAGCAACAAATATTGGAAATCCCAGGATCCATAACATTGTTTTTTAGAACATATACACGATACAAATGAATCAAAGTGATTATAAATTACAATGGTAAACGTAAAAATTTCAAACATAATCAGTAAGTTCAACAGAATATATTAAGCTTTCTAAGTGTTAGTCCCAAGTCAAAACCTCAGGATATATTTTGTCTTGTGGTCTATTTTATCTTTAATGGCATGTGGTCATTGTAAGTCATATTATGAAAGTCACTTTACTAATGTGATGTGATTGTGTACTTCATTACATTATTAAGCAGCTCAACAGCCAAGTCACGAAATGATTCTGAAGAGATGTCATAAGGAAACCATAAGTAATTGGGTGAACAGTTCTGTTCCCAAATCCTCATAGATGTGATCTCATATCTGTATAAAGAAACCCCCTATATTGTTTTGAGTTCAATCTCTGTTGATCATGTTTACACTCTACATATATGTAAATAGACTGAGTTGAACAAATATCTTCATGATAATTCCTGCATTCCCTAAACAACTCTCTGCTTTGACTCCTGTTATGCCATATATTGTATGGGCATACTAGTACTTATTTTTGCTTTCACCACTGCTTCAGCTTTCAAGACTTGTGTGCCCAGAAGTGATATCAGTGATGAGAATGCCATTATGATGCCACTTTGACTGCCATTCCATGCCAAGAGATGATGCCAGTTCATGCCATGATGTGTTGCCATGCCATTCCTGAGGATTCATTAGGATGTGGTACGGATGGATGAATCAAGAAATTATGAAATTACAAAATCGGAGTTGATTCGTTTGACTGGCAAAACTACAAGTTGAACATCTTGTGTTTTATGTATATAAAGATGCAGTTGAACCCTGTGGACTATGTAGTATTCCCTGCTTTTTGAAGCCCAAATTTTTCCAAGCAATATACTAATTTAGCCAAGGAAAAATCTCTGCTACTGTAGGTTATACTTTTACCTTATAAAGCACATGAACTCTTACTTCTGTAGAATTAAAAATACCAATATTGTGTTCCAAATGAGATGACTTCTTTTGATATGCCATGCTTAGATCTTGCTCATTTGTGAATCAAATCTCACGTTACGTATTTTGTTTTGCAGGTGAAGTAGGACGTTTTTCATCCTTGGGCTTGGACGTCTTTCATCCTTGGAATCACTTGGATCTAGCTTGTAATTGTAACTAAATACAAGGATCATCTATGTGCAAGGTAACCACAAGCATTTGAGGTAAGATCTACGAGGTATGTATCTTGTTTCATGCATTTTCATCCATTGGTCACTCAAACCCTAAAAGTTAAAACCCTCATTTTTTATTTTTCAGATCTATGGAGATCTAGCAATAACTTGGGCTTAATAATTAAAACCCACCTCTATAATAACTAAGACATTCCTGATCTAAAGTTTGGTGGACATCCAACTCCATTTACCCCCCAATCTAAGGCACTGGGCCTCTCCAAGGGAGGCCGCACTTGTTGGGTAGGTGGTCTTTTGCTAGATCTACATCGTGGGTATTGCTCTTTCTTTCTCAAAGTCATAGATCCATTGAGTAGCAAACCCCCTAGTGCCATTTCATCTTGATCTTCACCTCGTGGACCCTTATTTGGTCATTTTCCTCATTTTAAGGGTGGGCCCCACATGGACATCTTTACTTGGCATTAGATTTATCTAGATCTATTTACTTTAAACCTATAATTGACCTTTATTTATCCTTGGTTGAACATTTGTCCTTGTATAAGCCTCTTCAACCAAGGCCTAACTCTTTTGGGTCCAATTATCCATCCTAGATCTAGATCTAATCCTCTCTTGATCTTCTCCTTTTCATCATCACATTTCCATAGGAGGTCTTGAGTAGGTTCACTAGCCTTCATTGGCTAAGCTAGGGTCTCCCCCTTGGTCTTGCTTAGGCTTGATCTAAAGTGAAGAGTGCCTCGGTTAGCGTGACACCCAATTGCATTGGGAACCGTGGCATCTTTTGGGTCATCTCTTTAATTGTCCAACGCCTCTACCATCTTGGATAGGATAACCTTTTGGGACAACTACAAGTTGTGTGATAACAGGTTTTTAAAGAAGAGTAGGCCAAATATGGGTACCAGTCCTGTCCCTTCACTGAGTTGGCAAAGCTCCGAATCCGATGCAAAAAGGAAACCAATCTAAACACCACCGCAAGCCGGAAGGACCGAGAACCAAACTTTGCAAGTATGATGTACTACGGTATTGTCTACTTGCATCCAATGATGAGGCGAAGAAGAAGAATCTGGACTGTCTCAATTGAGGCCCAATCCGACTCTAGTAAAGAAGGTCCCCAAATCTCTGAGCCATATAGAGCAGTGGGTCGAATCAAGGAGTCCATGAGGCTCATTTTGGATGAGATATCCTAGAAATGGTGTTGGAAGCACTGTCTCTCAAGCAGAGCGAAGGATCTATATCCCTTATTGATTTGAGGTTGGAGAGTTGGCCACAAATTGAAGCAATGTCCTAAAAATTGCACCCCCAAATAAGTGTAGGTACTGGTAATCTCAATCCCCTCCCCTCGGAAGAAAAAAAGAAGGTCCAAAGTTTTCTTCAACCCATTGAAAATCATAACCTTGGTTTTACTCAGGTTGACGGTCAACTGTCGGAGGTCGCAGAACAAAGCTAAGGCATCCAACTCTCTGTAAACCCTCCAGGAATGAGGAGAGGAGGACCACATCGTCAGCAAAGCATAGGATAGATATCAGAACCTAGTGAAGGAGACACCCATGACTGTCCTAGATATCCTCGTGAAAAGAGGCCTCCAACTCATCAATATAAATCCCAAACAATGTGGGAGATAGCGGGCAACCTTGTTTAACACCAATAGCACTTCGGATGAAGTCAGACACCTCATGAGCTATGCAGAGATGACCAATGACTGACTCATATAGGCGCATGATGGTCGTCAATTGGGTTGTGGAGATGCCAATATCCCTGAGCCTATGAAACAAGGCTTTTCACAGTACAAAGTTGAAAGCTCTCTGAAAATCTACAAAACAATAGTAGACTTTCAAAGAGCGGTGTCATGCCTCCTCAATGATGACCTGGAGAGTGAAGATGTGATCAATAGTCTGATGAGCAGGTTGAAAACCTGTGTGTCCCCTAGCTCTGAGATGAGAGGTCACTTGAGAGCCTCATTTGAAGAATCGTTGCATACAACTTTGAGAACGTGTGGCCCACCATGATCGTCCTATAGTTGTTGGGGTCTACTTTGGGACCTAATTTATGTATCAAGTGGATGATATGATGCGACCATGCCGGTGGAAACCCAATACGGACTACATGATTGAAGAGATCAACCAAGTAGCTTACCAAAGCATAGAGGCCATGCTTGAAGAACTATGCTTGGAACCCTTCCTCATCTATTGCTTTGATATTGTTCACCACCCAAATGGCCTCTTTGATTTGCTTGTCTAAGAACAAGTGGCATGAGAGTGGAGAGGTAACATGAATCTGAGGCTGCCCAGGAATATCGTAAAGAGTGGAGGTGTGGGAGAATATGGATGCAAGGTCAAGATCAGACGAGAGGGAGGATTGTCGAGGGAGGACGGTGCACTAGAAGTGTATGGGGGAATGAGCAAGGAGAGCACAAAACTCTTCTTCTTCTTAAGATTTTTGTGAGATATTCTTTGATAAAACTCTAGCCTCTTCTTGAACACAATCAACCCATAGTCAATCAAACTTGGGCAACTCTTCTCTTCCACAAACAATCTGAATAAATGATTCCCATGTGGAAGGAAATCCATTAAGGGTCATCATCACAAGTTCTGCATCTTCAATAATGTCTCCAATGGATTTAAGTTGATCTCTCAACTGGGAAACCTTCATGAAGTAAGTAGCAACAGAATCTGAGTTTGACATCTTTATGCAACGGAGTTGATTTCTCAAGGCCAATCTTCTGCTGGTGGTTTTGCTTTCAAACAATCCTACAAAGGCATCATACATTGCTTTAGCAATCTTCAACTCAGAGATTTGAGGAATCAAGCGGTCTTTTACAGTCTACCAAGATCCTCTTTTCCTTTTCTTCATTTTTCTTGTATCTGGCTTTCTCTCCATCATCTTCTCGTTCTGAGATATCCTTCCTTACATGATCCTGGATCTCATTTTCTTCCAAAATGAAAAGTATCCTTGTCTTCCAAGATCTAAAATTTGAAGCACCATCCAGCTTGTCTTCCACTCTAAGACTGGACACCATTTTGAAATTATGATCCAGAAACTCTAGCAGAAGCTAGGTCAAAATTGAACTTTGTCAAATGTGGAAACTAACTCCACAGGCAGACGTGCCTTCCTAGGGAAAGCTCCAAAATGCTAAAATCGAACCCAAAGCGTGGTAAAAAACGTTAGAAATTGAAAGTCCTAATTTCTTGATTCCAACATAAATAAGATCAAAATTGAAAATCCACGCTCCTAAGGCAAGTTCCACAATGCTCTTTTCAAGTCCAAACTATGAAGGGAACTGTCCAAACTTTGAATCCCTAGTTTTTGGACTAGTGCAGAACCAATCTCTGGCAATGGCCTTGTTATCACCTAACTTGTAGTTGCCCCTAGAGATGAATCCAAGATGGATGGAAGAGGGGATGGGCAACCAAAGAGGTGCAACCAAGATAGCCTCGACTCCCAATGGATGGTTGTCACGCCAATCGAGGCAATCTTCAAGGGAACTGTCCAAACTTTGAATCCCTAGTTTTTGGACTAGTGCAGAACCAATCTCTGGCAATGGCCTTGTTATCACCTAACTTGTAGTTGCCCCTAGAGATGAATCCAAGATGGATGGCAGAGGGGATGGGCAACCAAAGAGGTGCAACCAAGATAGCCTCGACTCCCAATGGATGGTTGTCACGCCAATTGAGGCAATCTTCACTTTATGTTATCTAGCCCAAGACAACAAAGGGGGACACCCAGATCTACTACCGATAGGAGAGATCAGACCAAGACACCAAATCAAATCAAGTATGGATGAAGTACGTAAGGTGTATGGTAAACCCTAGATCTATGGATGAAGTCACAAGGTGAGTAATGGGTTGGATCAAGAGGTTTAAACAATGTAGATTTGGTCCAACATTTTTATGTGAGTGACTTATGAGGTTTGAAACAAGATCTAGGATCAAGGTACTAGTCAAAGATGAGAAAATCCACTGCCTTGGGAACCGTGTCCAATGCAAGGTAGTTAAAGACCAAATTGGGGCTAACCAGTACCAAAGATGAGCTTGATGAATGGATATGACAGTGTTTAGGTGTTCAAACATGCAAGACAAAGATCAAACCACAAGCTAACTCAACAATCCAAGAAAGTCGAATTGGTTTGGAGATAATCAGTGCCTTGGGAAGTGGGCCAAATGGAGTCGGATGTCCACTAAATTGTAGATCAGGGGTGTTGAGGTGTCAAGCTAGGTGGATCTTGAAAATTTGGATCATCCAATGGCTAGATCTCAGTAGATCTGACATTGAAATGTATCACCAAGTGACCCAAGTGGGGCTCAACCCTCAAAATGAGGAATGGCGCCCACAAGGTGAAAATCACTGAAGTGACACACTAGGGGTACGCTATCAAATGTGTAGATTATGGATCAAGTGGGATCTCACCTACCCAGGTGCTAGATCTTAGTGAACTCACCTCACCTAGGAAGTGCGACCTCCCTTGGAGAAGCTAATTTGCCTTGGGAAATGGGTCGGATGAAGGCCAATCCTCACCAAACTATAGATCTGGATTGCCGTGGATGCTATAGAGGTGGGTTTTAAATACCCAAAAGCCAAGTAGATCTTGCTAGATCTTAGAAATTGTAAAATGAGGGTTTTATCAATGAAGTATTTGTGCCAATGGATTGGAACCAAGACAAGAAGAACAAACCTGTGGATCTTACCTAGATAACCTTGTAGATGCCTTGATGATGATGATCTATGCAAACCCGATCAATTTGAAGCGATTTGAAGTAGTTTTCTATGAAGTCGATTTGCCCAAGGAAAGCCAATGAGCCCTATCTCCTGCACAATAAACGTCAACAATATCAGATTTAATGCATCAAGAGATAAAGACTAATGCTACAGAAGAAGTAACAAGAGAAAAGCATAGATCACAATGATACTAATGATAACCCCCTGATACAAGCGAATGCCAAGCCAAGCGAGTTGAGGATGCCCTACAAAAACGCCCAAGATGAATTCATGCTCCTGTAGACGAGACAAAGTTTCCACGAAAATAGATCTTCCAACAAATGCCCAAATGCTAGCATACAATAGACTTTTCAATCACCATCTAAGAACACCGGATTCAAAGGAGACCACAAGAATTTCCACAGAAAAGTTTTTCTATATCAAGATTCCAAGAGCCAAAGACCCTTTACAATGAGAAGCTCTCTCCTTTAAATAGGAAGGAGAGGCACCAAAATCCTAACCACTTTTTGAATGAGTGGCTAAGATTAAAAGATCAAAAGATCTAATCAATGGTTGAGATGAGCTCAAAAATACAATACATGGATCACTAATAAAATAATACATCACATGGACCAAATCACCCTAGGAGAGGGGGTCCCACCAAAATCAAATGATAAAACAAAAGATCTAGCTCATGGTGGGTCCAAGGGGTAATTTCTAACCCCTTGGTAAATCCCCATGGCACAATATCCAAGAATAAATAATCTAGACACTAAATCGTGCATCTCTGGGAAAGTCGTGGGCCTTAGGAGGCTCCAGAAAATCATATAAAATGCCATAAGTGATGGATGTGGGCCCCGATGAAGCTGAAACTGCTGGAGAAGGTGTGGAAGACATCCCACTCATCATCACTAATCATCCCATGCCAAAACTTTGCCTCAGTAGCCCAAATCGAATTCTTCAGTAGCCATTTTCACCATTTCTGGACTGCCTCGGGAAGTGTGAAACTGCCCAAACTACCTCCTGGAGTGCCTGCGCTGTCAGGGTAAGCTCACCAATGTGTCTGGGAGGGGGGGTAATATGGTAATAACAAGTGGCTGGACCACCCCATCCATGTACAGCGCCCTAAGTGAACCAATCAAATCCCATCACTGCTCTGACAGGGCTTCTGACATGCCAAAACTGCACTAGGATAGCCAATTGAGGCTAAAAATCACTGTAACTGCCCGAAACTAAAAATAAACTCTCATTGGACTCAGAAGGTCCAAATCCATCTAAGGTGTGTACTCATACACCATATAGACCTCTGCATGGTCTAAAATAAATACTCATCATATCCGACAGACCAAATAATAATAATTTGTAAAAGTGTTGAAAAGCACAAATCATCATCATACGCCTGAAACCACTGCATAAGCCCACCATGGTGACCTGTACCAAACCATATATCATCTATCTGTAACATCTGAGGTCTGCCACCTCATGTCCTGTGGTTGACTTTTGGTCAAACTAGGTTTGACCAAGTTAACATAACCAAAATATAACTCAAACTGTCATAAAGCTGCTGCAAGGTGTCAAAGGTTAAATCATGCTTTACAATCCATTCAAATAGCAATTATAACAAAAAGTAATCATTACTGGCGATCTAAATCCAAATATAATAGGTCATTAATTATTATTTATTACTCAAACTAGACTTTCAAGACCATACTCACTTCATAGTTGTGATCAATTTGCTAGTGAAGGGTGAAGACTCTGTACTACAAAGGCTAGGCTAGAGGGAATCACTTACTGACTTAACACTGTGACACTTTGGAAATGGAAAGGGAATACACACCATAACATATATTGAATGAGAAACAACACAGGGAATGGCAGTGTCTCACAAATGGATAAGTTGTTCAAAGAGTGTTTATTCACCTTGACAGATGCGCACAATCCATAATACAAAAGAGGCCAGCAATCTTTTTGATATAGAGTTTAAGTTCCATTGCTTTGGGGGCCTATAGTTTCCATAGCCTTTGATCTATGTGTGTTTACAAACACGTTGCATAGATTTACATTTTATTTAGACTTCTTGCTGCAGGTGTGTTTTTAAGGCACTTGTTTACCTGAGCACTTCTAGGTGTGTCTTTAGACAGCTTGTTTACCTAGGTATTTACATTTCACAATAGATATAACATTTGATATTTCATAACCATTTTCATTTGGCTTGCCTTTCATTCATGTGTGTTGAGAAACACATTGCATGAATGGGTTTTCATATAAGATACAACATTTTATTTCCATACTTTGTATTCATGGCAGCACTAAAAGTTTCAGGTTTAGCCAACAACATCTTTGGTGACTAGGAGGACATCATGAGGAAATCCAACTCACCAAAGGCAAGTTTTGTCACCAACTCAGAGCCGAGACACAATAAACAAGGAAGCTCATCCAATACAGAGGCTACAATGGGGAAAGGTCCTCCATGCCACTAGTCAAGTAGTAAGTCAAGGTAATGAACAAACTGGGTAAGTCATGGATGGATGAAGATAGTGAATAATGAAACCAACACTAGCAAGCCAAAATATGGTGGGAATGATCACCTCTAATCTCCCTAGGGAGGGTAAAACCGATGAGTATAGGTCAAGAACTTCTAAGTCTGAGTGGGGAAAATATGATATATATATATGTACAACCAGGTCCACATATCTATATGATCGCCAGATCATGATACTAAATGCTAAGACATGCTACAAGAATGAATATAAAAGCAATATAACCACAACACAAAAGTATACCTGCTGAGTCATATACCTGAATGCTCATCACCTGAACCAACATTTGTCCTTTGAAACTGCTGCTGTAACTCTGGGCACTACTGACTGCTCTGTATAAATGGCTAAATGGCTACATCGGTCATCTCTCTGAGTGTCCTGAAACTCAGTCATGGCATGGGGAATATAACTGTTGTCCAAAATCTGATAGTGATCCATAATAGATGCTCATCTCAGCATCTCAATGTAAGGGAATTGGCTGAATAGTGTACTGGAATCTGACAAAAAATGTATGGTATCCCGGCTACTACATATGTGATAACAGGCCTCTATTCAGAACTACTCTGATACCATGATGAATTTTAACTTAGCAGTACAATTTTCATCTCTTTCAACTTTTAATGCATCATTCATTTCATCCCACAATTATAACATCATTCATTTGCGGCAGAAAATAAAACAGGGATCACTAAAAGATAACCATGCACAAGAGACACAAAGCTTTATCCTAGGAAACCCAAACGGGAGAAAACCTAGCAAAATTTTCTCAGAATAAATTAATCCAATACAAGAACAATACCAATCATGAAGATTAATCCCTAGCACAAGAGTGTGCCCTTCTTCACATGAAACTCTAACAAGGGTAGCGAACCAAAGTTACATATATCGTGTCGGTGAATATATCGCCGAGGGTCCAGAATGTAACTTATCGGCAACATTGACGAAAATATCGGAAAATAGCGGCAAATGTCGTAAAACCTCAAAAAAATACAAAAATAACCATTTTTTTCAATTTGTTTTAACATCTAAAGCAACAACAACATCAAGTAAACATGTTCCTACATAAATATGTAAATACAACTAATATATAAGATGTATAAGATGTCAAATTATGGATCATGATCACATATTGATAATAAACTGAAAATACTGAAATATGTTTCTGTTATAATGATTCAAAATGACCTCAAATGATAAAAATAAATGTATGTCATGAGATGAATAATCACGACTCATGACGCATCTAGATACTACATAGTACAGTGATAAATAATACGAATCATCGATTTCCTCTACCCCTTTTATGGGAAAGGGGCACCAAATTCCTCTGGAAGCGGTAGGTGGTCCTGTAGGTGCTCTAGATGAGCCTGGGGTGGAAATGGAAGCTCCAACTTCTCGGGCTATGGTGGAAGGTAATGGGACTGAGGTGGAAGCCAATGTGAGTTGTCTCCTCCCATAACTACATATCATCAAAATCATTGTCTATATCGGGATCCTATTCATCGATAGCACCCTATGCCCCCCTCCTCTAGACTCTCGCCCTTACATCTACCTCGAATCTCGAAGTTGATCCTCCAAGGACATTAGTCAACAGACTCAGCACCCTACAA
Source organism: Larix kaempferi (assembly GCA_027924585.1). Lineage (NCBI taxonomy): Eukaryota > Viridiplantae > Streptophyta > Pinopsida > Pinales > Pinaceae > Larix > Larix kaempferi. The sequence goes on from BSBM01000499.1 coordinate 480,910, forward strand.
TTTTGATTAAACTTCCTAATACAATCATTAAAATAAGGTAGAAAGGGCTTCCCAAGCTTAATAAGTGATGTTGCTTGAGTGAAGGGTACATTTTTATTAAGGTCATGTTAGAGGAATTCAACAGTAACATCAAGGTACATAGAGGGGTTGATGTGCTTGATTAAATGCCAGTCCCATACCCTCATACATGATAGAATCCAGTGGAAACGTTGCAATCATGAAATCCTAAAAACTATTAAGTTTGTTGAATTCTGAATGGGATCTAAAATTCTACTTTTTACATAAGTCCGATGAGGTTGGAACCACTCTCAAACATCCTGAAACAATTAATGGTAATATTAAAAATTTAACTAAAAGGATAGAAATGAAAGATAATGAGAATGTCACTTTTACTTTAAGAATTTAATATTACCATTTATCACATTAAGAATTCAATATGCCTAGCTCTAATGACACTACCAAAAACTTAACTAACAGCTTTATTTCCCAAAAATACATGCATTTTTTTAGCAGGGCGATATTTTCCAAAATATCGCGATATATTCCCAATATATCACGACACATTCAATATACCGCGATATATTAAAATGTTGTATATGTCGCGATTTTTCAGTGACGATATATCGCCAAGGGGATTGACTCGCGATATGGGTGATATATTGTCGATATATGTAACTATGTAGCGAACTTGTAGAGATGATAAGATAACCCCAAAATTACTTCTAGTGATCTTCACTTGTCCTCCTAAAGAAATGCGCACCAATTGAGAGAGATGAGCTTGCTTGAATGTGTCAAATGAAGTGTGAGAACACTTCTATTTATATTCTTCAGTTGACTTGATTTTCACTCTATCGAACTGACTCGCTACTTTGAACTTTATCTTTTATTTATCTTCAAGCCGACTTGTCATTTTGTCTTCTAGGGTCAATTTACCCCTTTTACTGGGGTAGTTGTGTTATTTCTTGCTTTCCACTTTCTCTATGACTTCTTCAATGGATTGTCTTGATTCCTTGGTTATTTCTTCCTCATAGAAAGTTCTCCTCATTGATATCTCCTCACATGCGGCCACATTCTTCACTAGAGCTCTAATGTTGATTTGACCATACCTTAAGAAGTCTCAAACACTTCTTAGAGCCAATTGTCAAATTCAATATTAGATTAGACTTTGTCTAATGTACAAAGAGATAAGATCTCCTTGTAACATAGACAAGTCTTCTCACTCTATAAGAATAGATCACTCCCGCTACGGAGCACTCCCACATGGAGTACACAATGTGACCTCTAGCCTACTACCACTCCAATCCACATGATTGGACAAGGCTAACCATCCGAGCCTCAAGACACACAATCAAGGGCTACGACGGGGCTATCCTCTCCCTCGGTTGCAAACCCATCTAAGAGAATGATCTGTAGAATGTTTGCCAATACTAGAACCATGGAGAACATCAACAAGAGGTTGAACTATTGGTTGTGATGGGATACAAACTCATACAACAAAGATGCCACTCCCAACCACCAACAGGTTTCTAGAAGCAAGAGCTTTGCCTTTAGATTCACAACGTCCAGCATTACATGGGGGCCATGTAGTTGTTGCTTGTGTTCCACGAACACTTTCAACTGCTCCAACTCTTGTTCCTATATTATGGGAAAAGAAATTATAAGTTTCTCATGGCAAGAGGAAAGCTTAGTAGATAGCACTTTGTCTTTAATATTTATTCTGGCCTATTTTCTAAACATTGTATGATCATTTAAATTTGAACTTTGAACCTACCTTTGAAATTTGAATTGTTGATTGCATCTTACAACTCTTTGGTAATTAATATGATGCTATGCTTCATTTCGCGGTTGATGTTATATGCTAAAGTTTGTTGATAGAAAATGTTACATGTCGAAACTTGAAAATTTATGTAGTTGATGATTGATCATTTTATCACAATGTTACAAGTTATAACTACTACATGACTGATATCATGTGTACTAAACAATTAGATCTATGTTTTCATGTTTTTTAAAGCTAATTTTGCATTCTACATGTTCTTTTTAATATATATGCATCAAAATATATTAAAATATGTAATATATTAAAAATACTCCACTCCTGGAATTTTTTGTTAATTGTGCTTCCTGCTCCTACTCCCTGCTCCCATCAGCCTTAAACATGGAGCCATGAAAGCTGAACAGTGACACAATTGAGAGTACCACATTTATTTTCCCTCTAGAAGATGTCTTCCACCATTAATGAACAGTGTCTTCTATTTAAGCTTCAACCTGTTTATTCACTCCAATTGGCGAAGAACTCGGTGAGGCCGCTCACTCCAATTGGCGAAGAACTTAGTGAGGCAGCCGCATAAGAGTTCAACTCACCAAAAATTCAGTTAAGCTTTGGCAGAAAAATTGTTCAAAAAGATGGATTTTCTCTTTTTTTGGCAATTACATTTGACGATGGTGAGTTTTTCCACCAGTGCACAAGTTGGACTCCGGGGTATCAAATAACCTGCAAGTTACTTGCAGGGTCAGGGTCTTACCAAAAAGTACTTATCAGTCTCACTTGTTGCTTCCAAGTTTGAATCAGGAGCAATTTAATTCCAATGGGCAGCAAGGCCAAGCAGAGTTTGACTTGGCTATTATCATACAACTTGATAGATCTTTCAACTATGAGGCAGACAGAGGTGGATTAAGGAGTAATATGTGAGTACACAAAGAAAGAAAGAGATTACTAAGTTGCCAAAAAACTTGTGTACGGGGACGGGGGCGCCACTTTTTGAAACAAGGGACTTGGGTACGTCGGGGGTACTATATATATATATTTTAATTATAAATTTATAAATTATAATACATATGAAATTTAAATCATTTTCACTGTACATATATATTCATGTGCATCCATATGAATCCAAACCATTATACACAAATATGCAAAGTTTCTCATGTATATAGCAAGGGTGCATACAACTAAAAAAACATCAAGTGCAATCCATATCTGACCCAGTGTAGCACGACTTGGCCAAGACTCACAGGTCACGAGTCTGCCTGAGTCAAACCCGAAAACGAATAACCGACCCATACTCATGGACAGTGTTACCAGCTATTTTGTACAATAGCTAAATTTCTTTTGAGCAGCCAATTTCATGAACATGTTCAATGTTCATCGTCAATGTTCAGAAGTTCAAGAGACCTTTTCAGGGCAATTTTTGCCCCATTTGTGATATTGCATGTTCATACCCCCAAGGGAAAATTGTAAAAAGTTGGTCTAAACGGGGTCCTTTTATAAAAGACTCAGCTATCCCTAGGTTTAACTGTCAGGGGATACTCTAAAGTGTTTTTTCCTTAGGAATTATGCATTGCGCTTCAGTCGTGTATAATTCCTGAATTTTTCACTCATACCTCCTGTTATCACCAAACTTGTAGCTGCCCCTATAGATGGATCTGTAAGGATGGTAGAGGGGATGGGCAACCAAAGAGGTGAACCAAGAGAGCCTCGACTCCCAAATGGATGGTTGTCACGCCAATCGAGGCACTCTTCACTTGATGTTATCTAAGCCTTAGACAACAATGGGGGAGACCCAGATCAACTCCCAACAGGAGAGATCTAACCAAGACACCAGATCAAATCAAACAGGATGAAGTACGTAAGATGTTAGGTATGATAAACCCTAGATCTATGGATGAAGTCACAAGGTGAGTTATGGGTTGGATCAAGAGGTTTATGATATATGAAATTGATCCAATGTAATTATACAAGTGACTTATAGGCTTAATTAAGAGATCCAGGATCAAGGTACCAGCAAATGATAGAAAAACCCACTGCCTTGGGAACCGTGTCCAATGCAGGGAGGTTAGGAACAGGATTGGGGCTATCTAGTACCTTTGGATAGACTTGATTGGCAGGTATGACAGTATCAAAACACACAAGTCTCAGCCACGGCATCAAACAACAGGCAAACCAGCCTTCCCATGAAATGCGTGAGGGTAAGGAGATCCAATGCCTAGGGATTTGGGCCACAAGGAGTCCTCCAAGGGTGATGCCCTTGAGAACCCACCTTGGGTTTTCCCTAAGGTAGAAAACCCAGAAAAGTTTTGCCAATTTGCCAAGTGGTTTAAGCTAGGGAATTTTTCGATTAATTTTAGTGAGGGTTTTAACTGTAAATAAAGATACCCAATGGATTGGAACCCAATAATAACTGAAATAAGAGTAGATCTTACCCGGATAATCTTGTGGATACCTTGATGATGATGATCTATGTCTTCCCGATCAATTTGAGAAGATTTGAGTGAGTATCCAATGAGAATCGATTTGCCCAAGGAAGCCAATGCGCCCTCTCTTCCTGCACAACAAACGTCAACAATATCAGATTTGATGCATCAAGAAAATAAGACAAATGCAACAAGAGATATACCAAGATGAAATCATAGATCACAATGAAGCTAATGAAAACCCCCTAATAGAAGCGAATCCAAACGAAGCGAGTTGAGGAAGCCCTGCAAAAACGCCCAAGTGAAGTCTCTCTCCTGTAGACAAGACAAAGTTTCCACGAAAATATATAGATTCACCACAAACTCTCAAATGCTAGGATGCAATAGAATTTCCAATCACCATCTAAGAATATCACTACAAAGAAGATCCAAGAAGTGTCTGCAAATAAATCTTTATTATCAAAATTCCAAGAGCCAAAGGTCCCCTTACAATGAGAAGCTCTCTCCTTTAAATAGGAAGAAGAGATACCAAAACCCTAACCACCTTTTGAATGGATGGCTAAGATTAAAAGATACAAAAGTTATAATCTATGGTTGCGATGAGCTCAACAATAAAGTACATGGATCAACTCAAAAATATAACATATACATGGACAAAATCACCCTAGGAGGGTGTCCCACTCAATATGACTAGAAAAACATGATAAACCACACATGGTGGGTCTAGGGGGTGATATCCAACCTCCCTAGTGTGTCCCCATGGCACAATAATAACATATGACCAACCCAAGCACCAAATCATGCTTCCCTAAGAAAGTCGTGAGCCTCCAAAGGCTCTATAAAACCATAAAAATGTGTCGGAGAAGTATGTGAGGGCCCCACTGACTGATGCAACTGCTCTGGAGGGTGTGGGAGACATCGTACACATCATCAAAACCATTCCTATGCCATTTCCTTGCCTCAGTAGCCCAAATCGATTTCTTCTGTAGCCATTTTCACCATTTTTTATCCTCTGAAAATCCTCTGTAAAAGATAGGAATTCCTGTAACTCTCTGCCTGGTCACCCGAGGCCAAATCTGACTGCACCAACATGTCTGGGAGTATGGCAATATAGTAAAAACAAGTGGTTGGACCCCATACTCGCTTTATAGCGCCCTCGGTGAACCAAATAAATAATGAAACTGCTCTGACAAGCCATTTTTAATGGCAAATAAGCACCAGAATGATAAACCGAGGAAAATACCAAATGTAACTGCCCGGAACTGAAAACCAACTGTCCCAGTGGACTCAGAGAGCCCAAATCTACTAGAAGTGTGTACTCATACACCATATGGATCTTTGCATGATCATATAATATCTCAAATATACCCGAACAGATAAAAATAATAATAATTTGTAAATGATCAAATATAATAAAAATGCCAGATCATCATCATAAACCTGTAACCACTGCATGAAACCATCTGGTGGTCTGCAATAGACCATATATCATCTATCTGCATCATCCAAAGTCTATCTCACCTCATATCCTGTAGTTGACCTTGGTCAAACTAGGTTTGACTAGGTCAACATGATCCATAAAATGACCCAAGCTAATCATCAAGCTGCTGCAAGTCTAAAAGGTTAAGACATGCTTTACAAATCATTCAAGTAGCAATATAAACACATAGTAATCATTTCTCTGGCTATCTACAACCAAGTATTCAATGTTTTTTATTATTATTATGGCTCAGACTAGAAAATCAAAACTATACTCACTTTATGACTGTGATCATTTTGCCAGTGATGGGTGAAGGCTGAAGACTATAAGGCTAGGCTAAGGGATGACTGTACTGACTCGACACTGTGACACTTTGGATATGGGAAAGGGAATACATACTAAGGCATAAGCTGGACAAGCAAATAAGACAAGGGAGGGCAGTGTCTCAGAAATGGATAAGCAGTCTGGGAAGCGTTTATTCAACCTTGACAGATGTCTATAGCTCACATCCAAGCTGATACAGCTCCATGAGGAGCTTTTCTAGAGCTGCCATGACTAGGTGCCCGACAAACCGTAACTTGAGACTCTAGGGGACACTTAGAATTAGTTGTCCCTTACTCCATCTCACATGATAACCCGCAGGCTAGTGAGGAATAGATCATTACCAGTGAGGCCAGCAATCATTGGATTTAGCATACATTTAACCATTGCTTTTTGGGCCTTTCATTCATTTCCATAGCTTTGATCCGTGTGTGTTGAAAACCACATTCTTGGATTTACATTTATTAGGCTTTTTGATTCGTGTGTGTTGAGAAACACATTCTTGGATTTACATTCATTTCACATGCCTTTCATTCACGTGTGTTGAGAAACACATTCTAGAATGGGCTTTCATAAAAGATATACATTTCATTTCCAGACACATTGTAATGATGGTAGTACTATCTGTTTCAGGTTTTAGCCAAAAAACAACCCAAATGACTAATGCGGAAGTTCCATAACTAAGGATGAAATCCAACTCACCAAAAAGGCAAGTTCTGTCACCAACTCAGAGTCGAGACACAAGATAAACATGGAAGCTCATCCAACAAAGAGGCCAAAGTGGGGGAGTCCTCTATATCACAGGTCAAGTAGTAAGTCAGGGATAATGCTATAATTGGAAGGTAATGGATCGATGGAGACAGTGATTAATGAGACCAACACTAGCAAGCCATAGGATGGTGGGAATGATCACCTCCATTCTCCTAAGGAGGGTAAAAACAATGAGCATAACCAGGAACTTCTAAGTCTGAGCGAGGACATAGGTAAATAAATAATACAACCAAATCCACATATCTATATGATCGTCGGATCATGACACCAAGTGCTCAGACATGCCACAAGAATGAGTATAAAAGCAATAATAACCATAAACACATGATAATACCTACTGGGTCATATACATGTGCATAAACCATCCGAACCATCATTTGTCCACTAAGACCCTGCTGCTGCAACTCTGGGCAATACATAATGCTCTGTAATGGCTAAATGGCTACATCTGAATATACTGATGTCCATAATCATAATAGTGATCCAATATAGATGCTCATCTCAAGCATCTCAATGTAAAGGACTGGCTGAAAAATGTACTAGAATCTGACAATAAAGATATGGTAGCCCAGCTACTATATATGTGATAACACCTCCAAAGCTGGAGTATTTACCATGGTGGTCGATCCTAAGGTGGTTATTAGAGTCTTGTGTCTAGGATTTTTTCCGTGTTAGCCATCTATATTGAGCCCTATGAACATGCACTAGGTCCCCTAGGAATTTCGTTCCATTCCGGCAAAAATAATTTTTTCCCATAATTTAGACCATTTTTTAATGGTTTAAATGAAAAAATTCAAAATGTGATAAAAGTCTCGTTCGGAGGCGGAATTTGGCATGGGGAGGCTCGTTTTGATGCTCAAAGCGTCCTCTTTACCCTAGTGCCCACTTTCTCCGGTTTCCGGGTGATTACGTCGCCTCTGGGAGCAATTTTCCTAAAGGTGCTACAAAACAGCACTTTAATTTCTAAAAAAGGAGAAATTGCACATATGGACAAAGTCAAAAAAGGACAAAATTCATTAAAAAATGATTTGTAAAGGGGTGGTTAACATTCTAAAATGGTTTACGACCATGTCAAAGTGATAAAGCACATGTTTTATCAAACTTTGGGTATACGAATATCATTTAGGGGATGACGTGAGCATGGGGTGAGCGTGGGCCTCCCTCACATGTGCTTCTTCATGTGCATGATGTATCCAATATGGTGGGCGAAGGATCCAAATTCTTGGGCGTGAGTTAATATGGAGAGGGGCTCCCCTCTCATGAGGTGGCAGCCACCTCATCCATCACACCAACCTCTTCACGCCTACCTCCTCACGCCAAGCTCTCTCGCCTTCCTCAACCCTAGCTCTTCTCCTCTATTCGCATTGTACTTTGTAACACTATAAATAAAGGTCCTTGCTCCACCATTGGGGGTGGAATATCTGTGCAAGGAACCTCTTCCTTTTTTATGTTGAATGTTTGATGCTATTTGGCATACAAGCTAGAATAAAGTGGAGACTTTGGAGGTCAATGGTGCATTTTCTCATGGCATATATTTCTTAGAATGAGGTGATATCTCTCTGTTTTACTCTCTTTGTGCAACATCATTGATTAATCCTTGCTTAGAAGGTTAGTATTAATCCATAGGGTAAGCATTTGTAGATTCAATTTGCTTGCTTATGTTTTGTATCTGAAATCAAGGAGTAGCCAAAAGTAGTCAGTTATACTTAGGCTCTCTAACATTTCTTTTACTGAATACATTGGATTTGATCATGATGTTCTCTTAGTGGTGAAGTGTTGCAGGTGTTACCAGAAGGCCAAGTAGGGATTCGAGTTCAGTTGCTTCCAACCCTCTTTGCTACCTTTTTATGCTAATGAGTTTGTTTTGCAGGATCCTTCAAAGTGGTTCATTTGTTCAAGCTTGGGCTTGAGATCCTTCTCTTTTCACCCATTTAAAACTTAAATCAATCTCTCTTTCCCTTCAGTTGGTTACAATAGTGAATCTCTTTTCAAAAGGCTAGATCTCTCAAGTGTATTCGCTTTCAAAGGGTGAAATAGGTTGTTTTAGCTTCAAGTTTTACATCTCCCGCACCTATTCGCTCACATGCATGTAGTAGGCTTAAATTTAAAGTTTATCAAAGTTTTATATCATGCTTGCTTGCTTGCCTACTTCTAGATCTTAGTTGTTTCCAAAGTTTGCATCTTTCTTCTTGCAAGATCTAGTTTCTAGTTGTATTAGTTGTATTTTTGTTTTATAAACTAACGACTACTAATCCATTAACATATTTTGTGTATAAAGCTCTTACTTTCAGGAAGATCAAATCAAGAAAGCCCAAAGGCTAAAGCAAGAGACCAAAAGAGCAAAGAAGCAAATTCCTTGAAAAGCACATAAAACTCCCTCTTCCCTTCTTCTTCATCCCCCTTCTAACTTTGTGCTTTCAAGTGGAGAGAAACAAAAAAAAACACATTGTACAAAGATTAATAAAAAAGCAAGTGAGATAAAGGCTCCCACACCCCACTTCCCCCATTTGGGGGAAGCATGTATCATTCCTTATCTTTTTGTACTAGTTTAGTTTTCTTTTTGCAAGTAGCTTAGATTTCATTTCTAGATTAGCTTTCATTGTTAGATCTTAGAAGTTGACAGTTTAGTTTACTTTTTGTTCAAGTATTTTATTTCATATAAACTGCCCTAAAAGAACATAAATCTCTTGAATCTTGCCATAAGGCAGATGAAGAGTGCTCTCTGTCGAAGAGTTCTTGTTGCTTTGATTTTACTAACCCCCTTGCTCTCCCAAATACGGTCCTAGACCTGAAAGAAATTCTTGGGTAGTGTAGTTGTTTATCTCATTTTCAGTTTTTTTTTTTCATTTTATAAATCTCTTGAATCTCACCATAAGGCGGATCAAGAGTGCTCTCTATCGGAGGGTGGATGGTTCTTGTTTCACATTCATAATAAAATTGGAACGAACATTTGCTACAGTGCGTATGCTCTGCCCACTTGTGGGATACTCAGAAACAGTGTAGACTGATTAATTTTCCATATTTAATTCACTTCAACCATAATAAAACACTCTCCCATATAAACCAACGAAAATCCGGCGTTGATCGTCAAATAGTCGAAAGTGGGCAAATTCTGCATGGGGACGCTGGAACCCCTGGACCGAGACCTTAAGGGCACTATTAGACTATATCCCTGGTTGGTGTAGTATTGAACACGCTCTAGAGACTCCAGCCAGCCAACATGTCCTTGTACGGAACCACTTAGACTATTTTCCGGACACATCTCCAGTACCGCAAGGTATATCTTGGAGATCCCCTTCCCACTAATAATTAAACTCATCCAAAAATTTACAATAAAATTTACCAAGAGCATTTGCAAAACAGTTCTCAAGCACACCCAAGACTTGTATTCAGCATCCCAAGCACAAACATTGACTCCATTTTGGCACTGGTCTTATCACTCAGCATTTCATTTTGTTTATTATCTATCTGAAGTACTATTTTATTTGCTTAAATTGTATCATGCTGTGGATGCTTTACATTTAAATTGTCATTATCAAGTGGTTGTGTATCTTTACTTAATTTTGCAAGTACATACTTGGATCATTAATCTGTTATTGTAAATCATAAAAACTCCTAAAAAACACCCATCCTCATCACACGTCACAAAAAACACATAAAATTATGTAAAATCAAGAGCCTTAGAAAATCGTTAGGAGTTTGCCTAAACGGAGGAGTCGGGATCAGGTGATAGCACCTGACTCTTTGTTTGACCCCAAGGCCACACTTTTCCCACTTGGGAAACAGCTTTCGAAAGATTTATGCTGCTAGTGTGCACATCAGCGGGCAACAGACAGACTCGCCAACTTGGCACATACTCGGCAAACTCGAGAGACTCGCCCAGACTCGGCACTTACTCAGTCAGACTCACCCAAGACTCCGCACATACTCAGCCCAACCAGTGCCCAAACCTGAGAAAGGTTGCTGTTTGATGGGTTTAGGCTGTTTAGAAGAGACCTAATTCTGCCCAGATATGCTCCTTATGCCCAGAATTGAAGTTCCATTGTTTGTTTAGTGGCTGATATATGCCCCTACTTGAGCAAAGATGAACACTGTCTGCTGTCCATGCTTCAAAAACTGCCCAGACTTGCTTATGTCACCGTTGTTTTTGTTCTGAAGGTTCTTCATTGTTGTTCATCACTCTGCTAGGGCTGCAACATGCCCAGAAATCCTACAAACTGCTGCTAGGGTGCACAAGAAGTCAGAAAGATGCCCAGAAGTGATCAGATTCTTGAAATAACACTGCTGCTAGGGCTGCAACATGCCAAGAAATCCTACAATGCAGTGTCCAGATTCTTGAAACAATAAAATGCTTCTCGAAAGGTTTAGGGCTTTGCTTGGATGGAGAGTTGTGGCAGTGTGGCCAAATATTTCAAGGGAATCTGCTATCAACATAGAATGTAAAGCAATCCCTGCAAAGATGGAAGCTTGCAGGATGTGGCAGGAGAAAGGCCTTTCTCTTTCTGAGATTGCTAACTTACCTGAGAGACCCATTCCAGTCAAAGAATCCCCAGTTTCAGAGCATATTCTTGAAGTCGCAAGGGCAGAATGAAAGGTTGGTCCAGTCACAGGCGAGATAACAAAAAAAAAATGGTTCAAGATGTATTTCGTGAAGAGAAAATTTGCATGGCAGCTGACGACCTGAGAAGAAGGAAAAGCATGCAATGGCTTCAAGAGAAAGCGGCATATAGAAACCCCGATGAATTTTATTTTCAACAATAAGACTGTTGATGGATTGCACTGTCCACAGAATGGCCTAACAATGTTATGAGACTGAATTATGGTGTTTATGTATTTGAATTTTGAACTTGCTGCCATTTCTGATTTTGATTATGGAATCATTTTCCTGTTCACTATTTCAAATTTAATTTATTGCATAAAAAAATCGATTGTGTTATGTTCTATATCATAGTTTATGAGATGATGTTATGAATTATTGCATAGATTGTAGTTTTATAACTTATATGGATTGGAAATGCCATTAACTTCTTTTTTGTGCCCAAAATTTACAATATTTTAAGTTTTTCTCCTATTTGCTGAGTTTTGCCGAGTCAATGAATCACATGCCAGCTGAGTCTTTGCCGAGTCCGAGCCGTGCAACATTGATCTGACCCAAAAAACATAAACAAAGAGGCTAAATGGCTTATAGAGTCCAAAAAACTTCATCCTACAACAAATAATTACATATCAAAATCCTTGCCTATATTTGGATCCTATTCAACAATGGCACCTTGTGCCCCCTCCTCTAGGCTCTTGAATCTCGAAGTTGGTCCTCCAAGGACATTAGTCAACACCCTATAGTTTTGATGAAACTTCCTAATCCAAGTGTTAAAATAAGGTAGAAAAAGGTTCCCATGCTTAATAAGTGATTTTGCTTGAGTGAAGGGTACCTTTTTTAAGGTCATGATAGAGGAGTTCAACAATAAGCACCAACAACATCAAGGTACAGAGAGAGGTTGATGTGCTTGATTAAATGCCAATCCCATACCCTCATACATGTTAGAATCCAATGGAACCGTTGCAATCCTGAAATTCTGAAAACTATTAACTCTGTGAATTCTGAATGGGATCTAAAATTCTACTTTTTGCATATAAAGTCCAATGAGGTTGGAACCACTCTCAAACATCTTGAAACAATTAATGGTAATGTTAAAAATTTAAGTAAAAGGTTCGAAAATGAAATATGAGGAGAATGTTACTTTTACTGACTTTAATATTACCATTAAATATTCCTGACTTTAATATTACCATTAAATATGACTGACTTTAATGTCACTCGTACAAAATTGGTTGGGCTCGTACCAAACTAGTCCCTAGGCATCCCCAGGTGTCCCCAAAAACAGGGGTGCCCCATACAAAATTGGTCCTGGGCATCCCCAAGTGTCCCCAAAACAAGGGTACCCCGTCCCCTCTGCAATCAATGTCCCTTGAATCCGTGACAAACATCTTGGGTAGTACAGGGTACAAGTATCCGATATGGATACTGTTATCACATCCATGTTAGCTGGAGCTACCATGCTGCAGATTGTGTGGTCAGAGACCATACTACATTTTTTTTCCAGATCAGAGATCAGATGGCCTTAGAGGGGGCATCTATTGTATTGAGATTTCCCGGAACAGAGATATCAAAGGGGACAGATTGTACTTTGATGGTCCAGAGCTACTACAGAGCAGTGATTATAGGGTCCCCCTTCCTTGCCTAGCTTTGCATGATCCCATTGAGAGAGTTACTTAGCCATATTGTGATGAAAACATTACATAGTACAACTAGTTTGCCACTTATTGCCCGGATTCAGCAGAGATTCAACTTCAGCAGCAGGTATATGGTATGGCAGGTATAGCATTTTATGGATATTGCTCATGATGTTTGCTTTTAGACTTGTTTATTTATGATAGTACATGGACTAGATGTATGATGTCTGATGTAATGATCTCATGCTTTATTGTGATGTTGATGGCCCTTGGTGAGGTCAGTCCACCTCTTTCAGTAGACTCCTGTATATGCACACTAGTTCCTGTCCCCACTATTGGTATAGACTTGGTCATTCATCCTTCTGGAAAGCTAACATTGGTTCCACCTGTCACTTCCTTCGACCCATCCAACTCATCCATTTTTGGTTCTTTCTCGACTTGGACCTTGATATGTAGCATTGAGGATCCCCTTCCCCATTGACCCCTAAGTATGCCATGACTCCATGTTTATTGTGCCTCGGCTCTTTAGTGTGTGAGATGCATTCTCAAACCTGGGATTTACTCTTGTCGGTTGCCCCCGATGTTGTAATGTAGTATAGGATTGTGTAGACTCACCGGTTGTTCCCCATTAGTCATCGAATCATGCACACTTGCCCCCATTACTTTGCGGTATGAGCGCCATTGTTATATCTTTTGAGATATGTATGAAGCCCGAAGCACTATGAAATGTAATGAAATGAAATGAAATGTAAATGAAGCCAAAAAGGCTATCTAAATGTAAATCAAGCCAAAAAGGCTAAGTATGAAAGTGAAATGTAAAGTCCAAGAATGTGTTTCTTAACACACACGGACACAGGCCAACCATATATATTAGAGCATTGTATTAGTTATTTCCTCACCTAGTCCTAGGGGCAAGGAGGTGAGATGGAGTAAGGGACAGCTATGCAAATTGTCCCCTAGAGTCTCAAGTTACGGTTTGCCGAACACCCAGTCATGGCGGCTCTAGAAAAGATCCTCACGGAGTCTGTTGAAGACACGGATGTGAGTTGCAAGGTGTGTGTTAGATGATTAGTGGTGGTTTCCCTACACTATACTCATTTGTGAGGCACCGCCCTTCCCTTGTGTCATCATGGTATGCTTATGTCAGTGGGTCCCGCTTTCCCCGTTTATCCAAAGGGTCACATGGTCATGGTCTTTGTCTTTCCCCTATCTCTTCACCTTGTTTATCCACCTCACCCAAAGTTAGCTAAGTGACCAAGTCTGTAAGTTGTGCATAGCAATTTTTTAGTCTTTGTTGGAGGTGGTGGGCCCACCTCACCTGGGGCCTGTTTGTATTGAGATATTATTTATTATGATCACCATGTCGTCATTATATGTTTTTAGTAATGTACTAACAAAAATAAAGAAGGCTTGGCTTTCCATGTTGTATACAGGTTTCAGATATTGCCATTTTGACCAGAGTTGACTTGGTCAAACTAGTTTGACCAAGCCAAAAATGGGTCCCGAAAAAAGTCGCGACCAAAACTTCAATTTTTGTCATTTATCATGTATCGGGGTCCCATATGCGCCTCCAAGTGTCAGATCGAGAAAATGTTGAAGCATTAGTGAGATTTTTAATTATTACTGGTCACCAGGGACCTGTTTTAATTAAAAATCTTTGATTTTGGGCATACAGTGCTCAATTGATGGATCGTGGTCATTCCAGTGACCATTTCTAGTATATTTGGGGTCTACAATCACAGTGCAGCAGACGGTTCGTCAATCCGGGCAATATAAGTGGGTCAAAAGCACAAATTACATCTTCAGAAATAAAACCAGGAATTAATTAATGAAGGAAAATCAAATTTGGTTAAGTTAACTTTGGAAATAGTAAGTGCAATGGTTGGTAAAGGTAAGGGGGTCCCCTAATATCATTTTGACATAGTATGGACACATTTTATTTGATGTGGGGCCCTCATTTTTGCCCAACTCTAGTTGTGGGTCGAATTTGCCCATAGTGGGGCGTTTTTCACCATGTAAGAACTCACATTTTGTAAAAGTATTGTTATGAGACTTTGGTTAAGTGGTCTAGGGGGCTAAAACAGCCCAAAGGCACCCCCTAGACACATATTTGTATGTTGTGAGGGCCCCACGTGGTCCCCCTCTTCTCCCTTGGGCGCATGAGGGTAATTCGTCCCCCCTCCTCCACTCCATCTCAGCCATTCGTTTGGTTTCTTGGGGATTTAATCCCAGTCATTCGTTTTGGTGGGAATGGGGCTTGGATTTGGAGCTCTCTCTATAAGAGAGTAAGCTCACCCATTTGTATCTCCCTCTTGGCATTTGGATACTTGAGACTGAGTTATAGAGAAACATTTCTTCTGAGTTACTTGTGATATGGTGTGGGATGTTTATTGTGTTGATTGTTAGCATACTTCCGATGCATTGTTGAGTTATTTTGCGGTGTCTCCATCCTTCCTTGGCCACTACGAATTGCAGGTGAAATCGACCCGTGGAGGAGGACACAACTCTTGAGCTAACAGCTCCATGCTTGCGCTTTCTCTTCTGGATTTCAACAAGGGAAGTAAATTTACATTTGTTACTTGTTTTCCTTTATCATTTGTTATTCATTTGTTGGTTGCCTCTTGTTGTTTGCCATAGTTACTGATTTCTCTCTCTCTGGCATGTACCAAGGCGCATTGGGTCAACTGGCTGCACCAAAACGCTCAGGGAAAACGCATTTATGCTCAACATTTGATCTTCGAGGTTTGTCTTCACACAAAACTTCTCCATCGCCATTATTCCAGGTATGCCCTTCTTGCTTGTTTCTCGTATTTCATTTTCATTGTGAATGCTAAGCTGGAAAATACTGAAATAAACCCTAAAATTAAAAATACAAAAATTTCACCGTTAAAACCTTATTTTCTTTACAAACCCGCTTCTAAAATAGTTTTAAGAGTCCAATTCCAAAGTTTTAGGTCATTTCGACTCCATTTGCCCATACCCATAGGCACTAGTCTTTTTCTGATTGCGCCCTCCTTGGGTAGACTGCTCATTCACGTTTTTGTGTCTGTTTGGGGGTTTTGGGTATGCTTGATTCCTGTTCTAATTGCCACATTACTATCTGAAATCAAGTTATCATTTGCTAGAAGTGCTTAAAAATGCTAATTTGTTTATGCCCTAGGCCTGTTAAATAACTTAAACAATCCTTTTCCTCTGGCAGAATTTCATCATTTCACCACTTCTAGTTTATTGTGCTCCCTAGTTAATTTCCAGCCATTAAATTGTTGTTTCACTTCATCTACTTCATCACATTTTAGATGTGGTCACTTTCTGATACTACGCTTATTTCAACTTGGTGTCCAATCTTTGGCTAGAATCGAGCTTGGGTTCACTTGACACTCATCTCTTGTTTGTGTTTGTTTCATCTTTTGGGATTTGGGTGTCTATTTTTGGTCCTCAACCATCGCTGGTTGAGCAGAGTCTCCCCCTTGACTTGGCTACGTGCCTTGTCTAAAGCGACAAGCACCTCGTCTGGTGTGACGACCGTTCTTCGAACGGTGGACTTCGTGTTTGCGAGTGTCACATGCCTAGCTGCCTACCTCTACCATCCCGGATAGAATACCCCTCTGTAGCAGCTAGTGATTTTGTGATAACAGATACATGTACCCTACCCCCGGGTACAGGTACCCATGCTACTTAGGATTATATTAATGTCCACAAATGCCCAGAATAGGTCAAGTCGACTATAGTTCATAAACAACTTACAACTCCCTACAATTTAACTAAAAATAAAGAGGTAACAAAAATTTACAATATAGTTAGTAAACAATAAAATGTAAAGTAGATGGTACAAAAAAGTAGCCAGTCATGTATGATAATATAGTTAGTAAACAATAAAATGTAAAGTAGATGGTACAAAAAAGTAGCCAGTCATGTATGATATACAAGGTCTAGCAGAAACTCTAATCCTCATCAACATCGGAAATACCAGAGCTTTCAGAGGAAAGGAAGCAAGGGCTCACTTTGTTCTCAAGGAAATAATATGTTCTTAAGGTTTCATTCTCAATTGGAAGACCCTTGAATAAAATGTCTTTTCCCCATAAAGAAATAATACCAACTTACTAAGCTTCAGTATTGTTTACTTACAAACATTATCACCACGTTTAAAAGTATTGATAATTCGTTGTCTTTCTGTTCCAAGCCTTGAATTCCAATACCTGTATAAGCATAGATGTTTCAGTATAATTTACAGAGGCATGTAACCATGCTAAATGGTAAGAACTTAAATGATAAAATACCATATGCTCTAAATATTAACATGCATTATCACGAGGACTTCCAAAGTATTTTACTGAATACTTCTTTATTCATTGGATCATTCAGCAGCCAGCTCAACATTTATATTCAACTAAACAGCTAGATAACGTCATGTCAAAAACTCTCTTTTCAGAGATTTGTATTGGGTACATACACCATAGTAACATAAAATAATATAAATGCAAAAAAATTGGTACAGCCATCTGATTTGTATTGGGTACATACACCATAATCATATTGATTACTCTAAATGCATAAAAATTGGGACATGCTTAATCTAAATGAAAAGCATATCATATATGGCTTTTCATTTAGACGCTAGAGCATATAATAAGATAGCCAATCAATTTGTTATGATTTGGAAACATGGGCAGGAAAGATAATCGAACATCTAAAACTTGTAATCTCTCCTCCATTGCTTGACATAGCATTTTCACAAATGAATTGTCTTGGCAACAAAATTTTGCATGAATATCATAAATTATAAGATTTACATCTATGCATTGTTTACGGGTATAAGAAAAATTGCAGTTATACTTTCTTACTTAGTTTTGTCATCCACTCTATCATGCCAAGATCATAGACACGCTTTTGTTTCCACCTCCAGTAAAACAATCTGCTAATGCATGAACCCTTGGCACCTCAAAACTGAGTTGACATAAACAGACCAAATTTTGTCTTAAGTGAAACTTAATACCATGCTACCCTTGCTGTCAAAGATACCCTAGTTGACCAATTATACATTCTGTAATAACCAGAAAGTGTGTCACAAAATGTTCTCTTGAGTGTTAGGACTAAGAAGACAATTGAGATCAGTCTAGGTGATAAACTCTCAATTGTCTTCTTAAAACTTTCACCGTTATAACTTTCCGCTGGCTCTTCTCCAACTGGAGGGGGGGCTTCCCTAGGTAGGATTGCTAGGCTATAGCAATAAGGGAATGAGGTGATTTGAAGAGTTAACCTTAGCAAAACTTGAGATCTTTCTTTCTAGCATAGGTGATCAGAGGACCATGAAGACCAATGCCAATCCCCAGGGCAAAAATGGAGTCTCAAGATAATCCCCTCCAGGGCCTTGTTTGTATATGTTTGACTGGAACTTCTGCAAAGCAACACAAGTTCCTACCCCAAAATTATTTAAGCTTCATGCAAAATTTCACCAAGAAAGGGTGGCTCTTTGGCACACACCTCCAACCTCCCACCCTAGCTTGTACACTAGCCTTATAAATTTTCCAGAGATCACTACTCACTCTGAAAATCACAGATCCCAACTCGGCCTTAAGTCTCAATAAGCCACATGCATATACCAAAACCCAATTTCTCAATCCCCAGAGAAAGTATTAGCAATACAATTACTTTTAACTTGAAGCACATGAGATCTATCTACAACTCAACAAATATAGCAATCACACGTAAACAATAGGACACAATATTTTTCAATCAAAGACCCTGGAAAAACTCTTGCGGAAAAACCAATGAGAGATGGAAGTAGCTTTTATAATCTTAAGCAATTACAATTGATACAATAGAGTAATACAACATGGACTTATCTCTGAGCCACACAGGCGCTGCAAGTCTGATATGATGGAAGGTTGGATGATGTGCCCCTCCGGCTGACTACGCTTTTCACTCTGAATGAATGCGCCCCTCAACTGAATGCGGCCCTCTACTCCGACTATGTTTGTCTCTGAACTGCTATCTGATTAGGGACCCTTGCTCTTCTTCCTTAGGATCACTCTCTTGGTGATGCCCTCTCTCAGATCTAGTGAGCAATGTCTCAGAGCTCGCCCTCCTCAAAGAAATGCGCCCATCACTGAATGATCAATCTCTGATCTCACAACTGATGAATCCAATCTATCTCGGAAGCTATCTCTACCTCCAGTGGATCCAACATCTGCACCAAATGAAGAGACCCTACACCAACTCTTTCTAAGGCTATAAAGAGACCTTATCTAGCCCAAAATATCGGCCTAGCTATATTTTTGTATTAAATGTGCCAACTTAAGATATTCAATGCAATATAAAGACACAACTTCACTGTTATATGATCAATGTTATACAAATAAATGATACAACGAAAGTACTTGCAAAATAAAATAGACAAATGGGTTTTAAAGAGGAGAAATCCCAAACCCAAGGATTTATAAGTCACAGGGATTACCAAGTTGTTGTGGCTCTTCAATCTACATGCGGGGTCCAACAGTGACGCTAGGCCTAATCTCTCAGAACACTAACCAAGCAGGATCGACTGTACCCTTGGCCACGCCACCTGACTGCCTAGGTATGTGAAGAGTAATATTCTAGAATGTTGTTTTTGGTGCACTACAACAACAAGGTGGTTGATATGTTGGTTCTCGGATTCTTAAAGGGTCCCCGATATACGCAAGGTACGTGGGGTCTGAGTCCATGCTCAAGAGTTGTCGTTAGGTAGGTAAAACTATGGTCTAGAGGAACTCTACTAGTACAGTGACCAATGTTGGGACACGCCTCCTTGCATCCTCGTTAGGTGCAAGATGTTGGACATCCCCTCTGACACCGATCTAGTACCCCTAGTCAAATAGTACTACATTAGACAACACTGAGCACCGACTTGGACCCCACGTACCTTGCATATATCGAGGACCCTTTCGGAATACTGGAACCAACCTATCGGTCGCCTTGTTGTTGTAGTGCACTGAAAACAGCATTCGAGAAGATTACTCTTTACATACCTAGGTAGTCGAGTGGCGTGGCCAAGGGTATAATCGATCCTCCTTGGTTAGTGTTCGGAGCGATTGGGCCGAGCGTCACCGTTGGTACTTGCACATAGATCGAAGAGCTACAACAACTTGGTAATCCTTGTGAATTATAAAGCCTTGGGTTTGGGATTGCTCCTCTTTAAAGTCCATTTGTCTATTTTATTTTGCAAGTACTTTCTTTGTATCATTTATTTGTATAGCATTGATCATATTATAGCAAATTGTCTTATTTATTTCACTGAATATCTTAAGTAGGCACATTAATTATAAAAAATATAGCTAGGCCAGTATTTGGGGCTAGATAGCTTATCATTCAGCCGTAGAAAAAGCTTGGCCAAGGTATCTCCCTTGGTTTGGGCTCGTTTACTATTGGGCCTGGGATAACTAAAAGTGGATTCCCTTCCGGTAGTGACACGTTGGGTTGAGAGTCTGTAGTTGTGTCCATTTAGCAGCCGATTCACTTTCCAATATCGGGGCTTCTAGGTTGTGCATTAACAGATTCTCTCCAAGAATCCTATAAACGTTCAATTCCACGGAAGATTGACTTAGGGTGGGCAGACCCCTTTACAATTTGACAGTTTTGTTCGACACTTCAAAGATAACATCAGCTTGAATCTTCTAGCATGACAAATTTCAAAGTGATGAATCCTTAGAAGACATTACATGCCAGAACCAGAACATAATTTTTGTATGCTTTGAGAACAAAGCATCTTAAAAAGGGTAGGCAATGTTATGAACATAAGTATATCAATAAGCATAAAACAATAATAATAATAATAAATCCATAAATAATATTAATTCATCCATTAATAATGTGACATGACATAATGAAAAGGCATGTCTATTCAATCCATGGTGACCAATAATTGCTTATTTAAGCACACCATCCCATGGTATTGTAGCATATCATCATCTCATCTATTATTTTTCAATATATATTTTATTATCCTCTATGGATTACTGTTTTTTGTCCTACTTATGTTGGCTGTTTCATTAGTAAACGAACTATAGTTCATTTCGATCGAGACAAGGGAGCACTTCATCTTTCGTTGCCCCATCTACTACGAAATCAGAACTATAGTTCATTTCGATCGAGACAAGGGAGCACTTCATCTTTCGTTGCCCCATCTACTACGAAATCAGAACTATAGTTCATTTCGATCGAGACAAGGGAGCACTTCATCTTTCGTTGCCCCATCTACTACGAAATCAGAGGGAGGTTCCATTGCCTTTTCAGGGGGAGCCAGAACCTAAACAGCTTCTTCAATACCGCGACCAAAGATGCTTGGCTTTATACATGCAGAATACCCTCAAGCTCTAAGTCCATATTATTCAACCTTCTACTCAACTAGATTCTACACAGCAGGTCACTTCCTTCCTCACAGTACTACCTTTAGGAAGGAGCACAAAGAAACAGACCGATATCATAACAGCCTTAAACTCCAAATCGTTGCAGACCCATGGGAGCTTCCCCCCCATCCCTCGACTCTCAGCAGCATGAACCAATCAAACTTCGACCTACGAGGCAGAGAAAACCTTTCAGGCCTCAATGGCAAGCAACCTGCTCTAAACAGCGGCACGATGGGGGCTTTAGACTGTTGAATTTAGTTATGTTTTCTTGCTTATTATGGCCTTATTATCAACTTTATCACATATACTGAATACATAAGCAAGATATAGATGCACAAAGACAAACACAAGAGACACAATAGTTTACCCTGGGAAAACCCAAACTCAGGAAAAACCCAGCCAACCTTTCTTATTCAGAGTTTTAGTACAAAATACAAGCACGTCATATATAGAAGTGATCTAGAACAAGAGAGATCACTTAAAAGAAGATGCCAAATAAAGAACCCCAGAAATAGCAGTCTTCTACAACCCTTGAGCGAATTTCTCCTTGCTTGAGCAAACTTGCTTGAGTGTTGCAAATGAGGAGGACGTCGCCCTTATTTACACTGGTTTTCTGGCTGACTTTTTCACTGGGGCCGACTTGTCTTCTTCAATAATAAATTACAATTTATTTAATCTTTCTTGTTGGGCCGACTTGTCTTTATGCAATTATTTATGTTCTTTCTTTCTGGGCAGACTTAGCTAGTGAGGGTACCTGACTAAGCGGCATCACCCAATCAAACCCCTCCCTAAGAGGCAGAGAAAACCTTCCAGGCCTCAATGGCAAGCAATCTGCTCTAAACAGCAGCACGATGGGGTGTCTAGACATTCAACCAGTTCTTCCTTTGGACATCATACCATTCTGAGTTTCCTTCATTTGACGTCGGATGTTAGGAGAAATGGGTCTATTCCATGATAGACCTACCTCAATACTTTTGGATCTTCTTGATCCTGGATCTTTTCCTCCTATACATCTCCACCCCGTGCAATTTGGGGTCGAGGGTTTTTCATGCTTCCGTAGACTTCACGCTTTATCCTACTTTGCTTTACAATTCCGGCATTTTGACTTTTTATAGGAGACCTTTTGGTACTCCTGCTTTGTAATCACATCATTGTACTCAGCAGTCCCACTGACCTACTTTGTGGTCATTAGCCGGACATAAATAAAATTCTCTTATATTATCTTATCTACTAGGTAGAAGATTCAGGACGGCATTATGAGAGAATCTGCAAAAGCCTCGGCCTAACTGATTTACAGATAAGCCATCAATTAGTGTAGCATGAAGACGCTAGCATGCCAACATCACTTGCAGCAGAGTGCTAAAGAGATGCCAACATCGTAAGGGAGTATAGAGCCCAATAAGGATATTTATTTCTTCCAAGTCCTGTATCTAGCATGCACCAAGCACTGTGTGAGTAAAATGTTATTTTGAAGAGACTTCCCAGAGCTAACACCGGAGCTAGTGGTGATACATTACTGATAAGTGATAAATATCCAGGCCTATAATGCTAACCAGACTCTGTTAGAGGCCTTTCTATTCATAAGTGCACAGTGGAAAACGTTATTCATGTGGTGGCTGCTATCTTCCCTACAGTTCCACCACATTTTTCAAGCATTCCATAAGTTACTTTCCATTTCATAGATCAATAAAAGCTAAGTCCCATCTCCCATTGAGATACTAAATGTAGGTATACTTTTTCTTGAACAAGCATGCCACAGAGACTTGCTTCATTTCCTATAGCATACTATTTCCAGTGTTTACAAGGATAAAATAGTGCCCTTTTTAGAAGGATAGTTCAAAAACATTTGATGAATTTAAAATATCCTTACATGTTCACAAGTCATTTTAGCATCCTCAGTACTCATAAAGATTTTTTTGTGCATCTTTTTTATCAGTGCATGATACAGGTAACATGACCCAATAATTAGAGTAAGAATCTCTGTAATGCTACTCAAAACGCCCAAAAGATATAAGGATGCAACATGGTGCTACTCACTGAAATAATTGCCCCACCTCTCACATAAGAAGTGAATTTCCAAACATCTTTCTGAAAATGGCTAATGTTTGTTAACATCTGGCAGTGACCTTTCCAAAATAACATTACCTACTAAAATCAAGTCCAACAACCTGCTATGCTCCTAAGAAGTTTATATGTATTTGTAAAGTAACAATTCAATAGATCACCCAATGTCCATTAAAACACTACCATTAGAAATTTACCCTCAGATTGTGGATATTTAACCTTGGAAACAAATTTTCAAAAATTACAGAGGAGGAACATTCTTTTATATCCATGCGTCCATTGCAAAACTGTTGTCTTTATCTAGCCGTTAACATTTTTTTTGGAGGATGATCCAAGAAACATGCCACAAGGTGAGGGGCTCCACCATTTACCACCAACTACATTCGGAATAGGTGCCAACTCTCCCAGAACTTGCACCTGGCCTCATCTAGCAAACTTTCCAGGCTGGCACCCTGCCTCATCCCTTTTAACATGCCATTCAGGTTGGACAATGCAACAGCGAGAATGTAAACCCCCGTGGATGGCATTAATAATATGTCGTTGTGAAACTGTATTTAGCTTATCATCTAAAGATTTCTGTGTTATAAAAAAAGGAAAATACACCAAGCAAGGCCTATTATTTTCATGGATAAACATAGCAGAAATGAAAGCTTTTGGAAGAATACAGAACACATACACTGTGGCAAGATCAACTTGGAAACGAATTCCATTTTCAACTACAGTTGTCACAAGAGAGTGGTTCCCTGCTAAAACTTCGAGTTGCATTGTTCTATAATCATTCTGAATTGCATCAGTCTTGTTGACAACAGTTTGAATCTTTGGCCTATTTTTGTCAAAAACTACCTGCAAAAGGTAAAACAAACAGGGCCATGTGTTATTGATGGCTAATATCAACACTTAAAATAACTCTGGAACAACATAACAGGATGGTGTAAGGAGTTCAATCACAAACCTGTGCAATCAGACGACGATGGGGAAGATGCTCAGTTCTCAGGTTCAAGTGTGCAATATGACCCACAACTTCATAAGAAGATGGCACAACCATTCCCTTTGGTAACAACTCTTCTAAGACCTACAGCAGGATATCATCAATGGTCAGATTGTTATTATACCATCCCCTACTGCCATTATGAACCATCTTACATGCATAATGTATTTTCTAAAATACAAAATCAGAAAAGCAAGTTCAGTTTTAAAATGCCATTCCATTTTGTTTGTAGGGCAGAATTAGGTTTGGGAACTGTTATAGTTCATAATACATATGTATAAAATTATAAATTGGGCCTTCTGCTGAATGTAGATTCTGAGGTCTAGACTATGCCACCTTCATCGTAATTGTAACAATAAACAATCCATTCTTTTTTTTAGGTGGCATTAATTTATATCAAGTATTTCTATCAAGCAATAAAACATTGTCATTTCCTTTTACTCGACACCAAAATGGATTTCATGAATTGGTATCATTGAGCAGCATTGGAGCAGTCAAGAGCATGGGTCAGGCTTCAAAGTATCTATTGAATCTAACCCATCCAAGGATTGAGAGTTTTATGAAGAGTATTTTCAGAAGCTTGTAATCAAGAAGGGTATTGACTGTGTTACACCCCATTTTATCATGGGTGTCCACGTCTGATTTTTGTCACACATTCAGCAGGGGTTACAGGTTGATGAAGCTGTGGATGGCCTAGGTTCCTTGATGCTAGATTTTTGCTTCATGTTGTGATGATGTCCTAGTGTTAATGATGCCCTAGCATGTGGATTTTCATGATATATTTGAAATAGTAGTTATGGGATGCTTCTTCTCATGATGATTGCCTATGGATGTGCTGTATGAATGATGTTGCACTAGTATTTGACATATGGATCACTTTCTTGAAGAGTACCCTAGTGTTTTGAGTTTCATATCGCACCTAAATCACATGTAATATGTAATGTCCTCTTCTACTTAAGCACTGAGGACCATCCCGTTAACCTATCTGATTCCCATAGGTTCGAGCAGGCACTGACATTCAGGGAATTGACTGAGGATTGATTCCATTTACACCATAAGAAGAGCTTAAGCATGGTTATTAGATCATCAGTAGATAAATAAGGGCCACAGGAACTAGGGGCCACCTGCATGGATGACATGCAGGCCATATTTCATGTTGCATGCACTGAAACTCCTTTATTGAGCTTCCATGCACACCGGAGGCACTGCATGAAAGTCAACTAGAAATTAGAAGATAAAGCGACCTAATGATGGAAAAGTTAGGTCAGGCCAAGTGAAAGTTATAAAAGAAAGGTAAAGTGAAAGAGTAAGGCCTGCTTATATGATTATTGATTTGAGAAGTCGATTTGGAAAGCTCAATGAGCTATTTTGGGTTGAGGGCACACACTCAACCATTCAGTGTATTTCGGCAGCGAAATCTATCTGCCCTAGTCACTATCAGGTTGGATCATCCACATTCAGCATTGTTCTTATCATCATGTATCATTCTTCAGCCTTCTGCAGGGTTTGAGCTACAAATTGGATTAAAGGAACTCGCCCTCCTTGCATGGGCGAATTGCACAAAGAGGGATCTCTTCGTATCTCATTCTACATGGGTCTTTCCTTCTGCATGTTGGCTCCATTCTTCCGAGAGCAGCACTATTACCCTAATCCCTGAAGAAGGGCCTCCCTCACGGATCCATGATCAAGTTATCATCATCGTCCTCTCTCAGAAGACATCTTCTACTGCATGGGCGACTTTTCCTAGAGGAGGCAACTCGTATTAGGGTTCAAGATTCATGCATGGTCTGCATGCTTACTCCATCTCAGTTAAAAGGACAATATAACCAGCGTTTTGAAAACCGGTCTGGTTCGAACTGGAACCAGCCGGTTTGACCGGTCAAGTGAAATGGAACACCGAACCGGCAGTCAACTCGAACCGAGGTCCAGTTTGGTAATGAACCGATCCTGAACCGGCCGGCCGGTTCCGTAATAACCCGGCTGACCAGTCAAGTGTTGTTAAAAATCCACTTTCAGCCTCATTGTCTGACATTCAGAATCAAGTGATCAAGAAGAAACTTCAAGGGGTTAAGGCTTTAAGCACCCAGATGGAAAGCTAGTAGTTGGAGCCCCTGCATTGATTGCTACTAGTGCTGCAAATTGTGTCAAGCTTGTCAGAATGGTGTTGGGGTACATCTATCTTTGTCACTTTCTGCTCTTTTTGTTTGGCTGCCATTTGTTTAGAAAACTAGTCTTCTTTCTGCTTGGCTTCTTCTTTGGCTTTCAGCCACCTTCAGGCCATCACCTTCAGATACTCTTGTATAGCCCCCTTTAATCTTGTAGACTGGAACAGAACTGAATTGGGCCATTAGAGGGGATCATAAAGAATAACAAAGGTTGACTGGCAATCATACTGTGACCTGAGTATACAATGTAAAAAGTAGCATCTCTAGCAGGTATGCTATTTAATAAAATTAAAAAGTTAGACTTCTATTTGTTCTAATTTTTTAGCTTCTTTTTTTATCATAAAAGAATTTCTTAAAGTAGTTCCTTGACAATAAAAAACTCCCTGACAAAATATCAAAAAGCAGTCTTCTAAATGTGAAGTCTCTACCTGAAAGAGGCAATGGAAATTTTAAAAAGTTCGTTGATAAATTTGCAAAAATATCTGTGTACTGAATTCAAAGTCCCTAATATGTGTCTAATGGTTTCAAATATACATATTATGTGTCTAATGGTTTGAAATATAGCTTGGAATGTTAAATATAATTTTTTTTGTATTTTTTAATAGTACGGTTCATTGAAATCAAACCGCTCCGGTTCATTACCGGTTCCGGTTCCGGTCCGAGTTGACCCCTGACCGGTTTGATTCCCGGTTTCGGTTTTTAAAACATTGAATATAACCCTAGTCCCAGCTTCTTGCAGCCTTCTAGCATCATTGGAGCCACTATCTACCACATCTCAGCCTGAAGAGGGCGCATTCTTGGAGGAGGAATACTCCATATCTTGCTCATCCTCCATCACAATCCTTGCATGCTGATCTCATATTCACGTATATCCACTCTTTCATCTGATGGTACGTACATGCATATTTTCTATCCCTATTTTATAACATTTATGATTATTTGGGTTATTTAGGGGTTGGCAAACCCATGCATGCTGATGCAAGCATAGTTTAGTGCATGCATTCAAAGTTTCTTCGAATATTGAGCCCTAAAGACTACTAGCAAGCAACAGAACTCCATAAAAAGAAAAAAATATCAGTTTGGGATATTACATAATTGATAATACCCTTTTTGTGGGGCCCTTGGCATGTTATGGTGATATGATGGCATTTAGAGGGCCTATGTTAGTGGAGCACTCTAGCTCATGACAATTGGATCTCACTTGACATTGCTTTATTGGTGGTTTTCCATAGAGCGCCCCCTTTCCTAGCACTTGCTTGATAGCTTAAACCTTGATTTTGAAGGAGTGTTCTAGTCTATTGGAGATGGTTTGCACTAATGGATACCGTGTGATGGTTCTTTCCTGGAGCGCTCTTGTTCCAAGGCCCTTGGATGAATCGTAGTGACAAGTGGAAGCTTTTTCTTTTAGAGCGTTTTTTATGCTTGGCCCAAAGATGGCATCATGGCATTGTTGGATATCATCTTTGGTTGAGCGCCCTCCTTGTTTCTCTCTTGTGGCATATGTGGTGGCATTCTATTGACTTGTCAATGGGGTAATCCTTTTCTTCAAGGTGTTAGTTGGCTATTGTAGGCACTTGTTCTCGAGTTGCACATTCCTATTTTTTGATTGATGGTCTCTTTCGTTCATGGATTGATGAATTGCCATGGACATTGGGGTTTGGTTGTTATGTAGACATTCATTGCACATATGTTAAGGTTGTTCCACACATGGAGTATCGCACATAGATCTATTTGTTGGTTGAGAGTTAGACCCCTTTATGTATGGAAGCTACCTCTTGCACTTGTTGACTTGTTTTACATTCATTGGTTTTTTCTTGATGAGTGCCCAGCCTTTGGAGGGTTGTTTACACTCTCATCAAGGCCATTTTTTATGAAACATTTTTAGAGGGGCATCCTAGCTTCGGGAGCAATTATCTTTTGACGGAGTGCCCCAAATTGTGCCATCTCAAAGCCATCAAATGCAGAATGGCCACGGGATTTCCAAAAAGTGGTTATAATGATAATATGATAAATATTGAGGAAGTTAGATATTCTAGAACTGTCGTTTAAAGAGTCGCACCATATTTTTACCGCGGGTGCCTTTCGGAGGCGTTTCATGGAGAGCATTCACTTCATTTGAGGAAGCACTCCAGCTTTTGAGGCCTTTTTCTTGGAGCACTACCTTTGGAAAGCCTTTGGAGGCTAGGTTTGACTTCTTGCCATCATTCACCCTCATTTGATGGATGCACCCCCTTCTTGGGCCTTTTTTCTCTTGGATATTGTACTTGTGACTTTGACCACCATATTTCATGGATGTTGTTAGAGTTTTACTCCATACTAGGCTAAATCTAGGGTTTTATTATCATTTTAAATATAGAAGGAAGAGGAGCTTAAATCTATATAAGACTTTGCTCTCTCCTTCATTTCTCATGGATGGATTTTGAGAGCTCTCTCTCTCTTTGGAAACTAATAGACATCACTCAAAGTGTGGCATCCTTGTTCCTATTTCTAGAGTTGCTAGTGGATTGTAGAATAACCTAGAACTTGTTAATTAGGGCCATAGAAAGACAAAATCTGCCTCATTAGAAGGGTTTTATGTGATAATTGTATTTCTCTATCTCCCTTTGATGTTTTATGCATGATTATATTACATTGTTTTGATCACCTTTCAAGAGAAGAGCTTGTAATACTTCAATGTATGATGCACACCCTAGTTGACATTGTTTTGATGTGGCACCACTCTTGGGGCATCCTAGCTGATTTTTACAATCATTTCTCAGTGTGCTAGTGTTTATATGTGGCATGTGCATGCAACCCTAATTTCCCTAAACTTTCATGAACTACCCCTTTGTTGAACTAGTTTCCCTTGACTCCATTTACCTTGGATATTAGCACTAGTCTTCATGGTCCTTCCATCACCCCTTTATCATATACTACAAAATTACCTTACGTTTGGCTAAGTCTAACTCTTCAAATGACCTTGTGCTTTTATTGCCATAGCCTAGCAATCCTATCCCTAGGGAAGCACCCCTTGAGTTGGAGAAGAGCCAACCTAAAGCATAGAGAGGGGGTCATTGAGGTGAGAGTAGGTGACCCCTCTATGTTAAAGTTGGGCTACCTTCATTATTTGGGGGCTTTAATCATTCATGCTAATTCATGTAGCAACAAACTGAACTTGAGAAATATAAGAAGCCTTCACAAAAGCAGTTAGTGCCAAATACTAGACAGTTATTTGCCGAAGAGAGGAAGCAGTCTTACCAAACCTGGTTGGATCGAATAGTAACAAGTGTCAAGAGAGTCTCAATTCAATGGTTAGCAAGGGTAGTGTGATTCCCCCCACCAAGGTTCAAATTCCCAAAGTGACATGTTTTGTCCTTTGTGGGTCAGTTCACCCATGCAAGCAAGCCATTGTATGCTTCACCCCTCATGGGCCGAATCACCCATACAAGCAGGTCCTTTGGTGCAGTTAGGGTTAGTTGCGAGTCTTGGTTGACTCCCAAAGTGGGCAAGGGCATGTTTGCTTATAACCAATTCAACAATCAACTTGGCGATTTCCATTGTAAAATGCCCAAAAAGTACACTTCAACGCACCTTTAGCTACTTTTGCAGTGAAACTTAAGTTGTTTTACATAGTGACACCGCCTCCAACATGCAAATGGGTCATGACTACCTGCAACATGCCTCCAACATAACTACCATTTTAAGGGTATGTACTAAAGATTTTCAAAAGCAACAGCAGCTGGCCACGTTTTATGCTTCTTTTTGAGCTGATTTGAGGGGAGATATAGCACAAATTGACAACAATTTTTACTTGAATTTCACCACTGCTAGGGCAAAGATTTATGAGCTATTATTCAAAGAATCAACCAGCTATTATGCTTCATTTTTCATTGCTAGGACACACTTTCAAACCTAATATTTTTCACCAGCCAGGGAAACTAGTGTACAATTTTAAGAGCTAATTTTTTCATAGCTAGGACGTGTTACATCTTTAACTAGAAACTGTTATTAAAGATGCAAAGAACAAGGCTAGCCCAATTATAACCTAGAGGTGTTTCCCACTATGTAACAAACATAATAATAATAAATAACAATAAAATAATAATTACAATAAATAATAATGACAATAATAATAATTAATAATTAGTGATTAAAGATTAATGGAAGAACGCATCTTATCTAAAAGACCTAACCTATTCAAAAGACATGACTTACCTTGTGACATGTCAATGCTATAAGTACATCGTCACATGGTCATTGTATCATATCATCTCATATTTTATACATTTATTATATACTTGTTCATTTATGGATTACTTATCATATTTACATTGGATGTTTACTCCTCGTATTCAATAAACAAACTTTGTTCATTTCATTTGGTATTAGAGCTTTGTTGTCTGATACGGCCTTTGGCCACTTAAAAATATCAGAGCTTCTCTGATTTAACAGGGTCTTTGACCATAACCAGGCCTTTGGCAATTTCCAAAATTTCGTGAAGACAATTTTTCCGTGCAAAGTGAAGTCCACTGCAAAAATAAGGCACCAAATTAGAAGAAAAAAAATGTATTACAAATAAGAATACAAATATTGCTAGAGAGAAAAAGAAACCCTAAAGAGAACTTTGAGAAAGAAATAAAAGTATCTGATCTAGAAGCCACCAACACAGTCACCATTCATCAACTCAGGATTGATCTATAACTATCAGGGGTTGCTAAATACACAGAGACAGAATTGCCACTTGGTTTTGGTGAACAATATGAGAATTATAGACCAATCACCGAGCTATTAAAAAATGTTAAAGAAATGTAACTGCGGAAGATATTCTAAATGTACTTGTCTATTGTATTCTTGTATTCCTCCTTCGGGAGATGTCATTGATGTAATTGATAATGTAAGAGTCATTAAAAGAGTCAATGTAAACCCTAACTGTTAGGTCGGACTGGAAATATCTAGAAAATAATATTTTATTGTAAAGTGTATAGCTCGGCCCAGTTCGGTAAGTCAAGCCGACCTAATTAGTAAAAAGGTCAAGTCACTTGTTTAGTATAAATAGGAGGTTGAGTTGCTCATTTGTATCACTCATCTCACTCACTCAAGCTCGCATAGGAGAGAGAGAGAGAAGTTCGTTGGTGAAGGAGAGAAGTTGTTTTGTCTTGGGGCTTTTATCTTGTATTGGTGAATTCTATATTGAGGAAGTTCTACCGGTAAATTTTATTTGGACGGTTAGGTGAATGCATGAGGTGAGTACATAAATGTAAACATAATGCAACCCTAACTACATGAAAATGCACTTTTCTTTTGATGAAATCTATGTAAGGGAAGGAGAAACTCTTTTTCCAATGGTCTCACTAAACAATAAATTCAACAAGTTCCAAATCTACCAAAAATGATGAAAGTACTCTTTTCCGTTTTTCAAGCAAAACATAAAAAATGATAGCACATCAAACCAAATCAAAGTATTTTCTTTTTGTCTTTTTCAATTAGAATAGAACTAAGTGATGAAAAAGGAGAATCTCTACTTAGAGCACACTAACTCTTCAATTTTCGCTATGGTAGCCTAAAAGCGCATGAAAACCAAAAATGCACACAACTCTTCAAGCTTGGAATTACATTGCAAAAATTTGATTTCACTTGGATTTTTCAAGAAGTTGAGTGACTCATAATTCAAGAAAAATACAAACAACTAATTTTTCTTTTCAAACTTCCCAAAGATCAATGGATGATGAATTCCAATGCACGAAACAATTTTTACAACAATTCTCAAATAAACTTGAAAATGGTAAAAACGAAGCACTTTCGACTTTTCAATGTATGTATCAAGACAAAACCTGATAATAATGATGCTTTTCAAATGTAAATGGCAGAAAAGAAGAGACTACGTGCAGCACTCTAATCACTCAGAAATTCTCAAAGAAACATATAAAGCACTCCAATGACCTAAAGGCACACAAAACACTCAAAAACGATCAAATGCAAGCAAACACTTATTGACTAAGCTCAAAAATGGTTTGGAAACGGATCTAGCATGCTGGATAGACCCGGTGAGGTGGTCAGGGAATACAAGATGGAGTGGATAACCGTGGGGGATTGAAATTGCCTGCCACTACCGAACTCTTACTTGACCAAAAGGACCCAAAAAACAAAACAAGCAAACCAAACACCAACAATGCTGAATAAAGAGGCCTCAGCCTGGAAGGTACAGCACAGAGAAGTCTATGGATCACACCAAAATCATAATTTGGAGAGTGGATAGACCAATGACCAAGCCTGAAAGGTCGGTGCAATCTGGAGTTAGGCGCAGAGCGCCCGGCGCAAACTGTATACAGATGTAAAGCGTCGGCGGCGCAAACTGTCAAATCGGGAAGAGCGCCGATGGTGCAGGATGCACAGAGGCAGATTGCGCTCTGGATGGACAGGCGCACTGGATTCACTACCCAGGTGCGTCGGGCGAATAACCCAATGCAAAAACAAAAAAGCTCCAAATAATAAATAAGTAAATTGATTGATAATGATTCAAACAGACTCAGAGAAGGTCAACAAACTCTTCAAGAAGAAAATCTAATGGTGAAAAGAGGCTCAGGAGGCAAAGCAATGGCTCATTAAGAAATCAAAAAATAACACATTCAACTTGAAATCAAAACAAAGTATTCCCAGTATGATCGCCAGATTTGTTATTGGACAATCTACTCGAGCGGACGCGAGCCAAATCTCCCTAGTCCAAGTGGATCTAGAACAAATGGAGACAGAACATAAAGCTACTTTCCTAGATCAGTTAGAGATCAAGGTACTTAGATATCTTACCTTCAGATTCATAGATCTTTCTCCTCTTTATTGCTCCAAGCTCCGCGGTTGTCAGATCCGTAGCTGCAAGACCTGTCAAAGCACCTAGAGACAAAACAAGCAGTAAAACATATCTAAACACTAACTGATCCAAGTAAACAGTTAAGGAAGTAAACTATAAACATCATTAATAGAAGGACATTGATGGAAAGAGATTATATTACTATAAAAAGAGTGAGAAATACATAGTAGAGTGATGATTACAACCCAAGCCTTAACGCTGCAATCTTCCTCCAACGAGCCAAGCCAATGCCTCCAAAGGAAATGTATGCCTCCCAAGAGATGGATAGGGATCACCTAGGCTAATTCCACCAGCATGTAAGTGCTATAGACTTCCTCCCCTTGGAATGGAGAGGAGCTTTGTATTTATAAGACCAAGTGGATAGAGTAGGTTGAGGATCATGGGGAGAGGACTAAGGGATCCTCCCTTGAGGTTAGGGAACTGTAGGACAGCTCACCTAGATGTTAGGGATAGAGATCCACCTCATCCACCTTCTAGAATTCGCTCAAAATCCACCTTTATCCAATTTAACCAACTCCAACGCAAGCTGCATGAGGGCAACCTGCGCCTAAGACGGAAAGCGCAGGCTGCGCAAAGGCAACCTGAGCCACCGGCGCAATCTACATGAAGACAGTCTGCACCTGACCTGGTTGGGCGCTCCTTGCTAGAAGACAACCTGCGCCAGCCCAACTAGACATTGTGGACAAAGGGCAACAACTTGCTCTAAATGATTTCTTGATCAAGGAAACTTCAGGGATTAAGGCACTGAGTTGACATGGGTCTCATGATGACGAGATTTAGGTGTAACACATATCGTTCATCAAAT
Source organism: Larix kaempferi (assembly GCA_027924585.1). Classification (NCBI taxonomy): domain Eukaryota; kingdom Viridiplantae; phylum Streptophyta; class Pinopsida; order Pinales; family Pinaceae; genus Larix; species Larix kaempferi. Next base: position 515,154 of record BSBM01000499.1, read on the forward strand.
CTAGGCTCTCAAGGCTCAGCCCTGGCACAAGGTCTACTCAATGTCTGATATACACTGCTATGATCTGTAATTGATCTCAAATAATGCCGCTCATCATAACTGATCTCTGTAAAAGCAAAGCTCTGAAAAGTGCAGATATCTGCTCAGCAAATATAGTAGCCCAGCTACTATGGTGTGATAACAATGATGATGAATAAAATGACTATCTTGTTCCTCTATATATATGAGAGGTAAGGGAGGCCAATAATACATATGTGGGCCAATGACCTTACAAGAAACCTACAATAACACATTTAGGCTCACAGATGTGGAGAGCTACACTCCAAGAGAATAGATGTCGAGCTCCAAGGTGATGTCGTCCACAAGCAAGGCTCCAAATGAAAGGGCGCTCCACAAGGTATGTCCATAGCTCTTACAAGCCTCCAAAGACTCCAACAATTCTTTTAAGACATGTACTTCACTAAGACCACTCCCCTTGCATGAACATTGTCACAACCTGAGTGTCCTCAAGCCAACTCCAAGCCTTCATGAAAGCATCCAAGCTACCATGTGTTGTCTAGGGCCCAATGCCCTCCTCTAGGATGCAAAACGTTCCTCCTCCTAAGTAGGGTGTTCTACAAGCAACTAACCATCTCCATGTGCCCATCATGTAAAATGTCACACAAGCTATCAAGAGATCTCCAACACCCTAGGGAATAATGCCAAGCAAGCACCCAACGAAGGTCAAGGAACCACTGAGTAAGCCATCCTCAATATGCAATTCCATCACACCCCAACCTTAGGGTTTACTATAAGTATAAAAATAGTAAAAAGAACAATTAATATATCAAAATAAAAAGGAAATGTGCACTTTTTATTTAATTTAAGTCCACGGGTGACAAGTGTCTCACTCATGCATAAGTAAGAAATTGGGTAAAATATGGGAATTGTGTAATAAAAGGAGGCAAGACCAAGAGGTTGGGGCTCCAATCTTATTGTTTGTTTAGGGGGTTTCTTTCCTGTTGTGATGTTTGTTTGTGGTGTGTGCACCCGTGAAGACGAAGAATAAGGCAAAGAAAGGGGGAACACATAAGGAGAGAGATATAGAGTATAGAGTTAAGGGATTACTCAATCTATCATAGTGTTTATTGTTGAGGGCTCAGGTGCCTCGTCCTTTAGGCTAGGGGTTGGTTGGGTGGAGAATTGTCCCCCAAAATATTGTTGCGGATAAAGGAGCTAGCAGCTCAAGCAAGACAAGGACAAGGGTTGCATGCAAACTAGGAAGCCAGTCATCAATAAGGTAAGCAAAGATCCTTCTCATAGCCTTACAGACTTAAATTTATGTTGGTCATATGTCCAAACAGGCCTTCGTGTCCCGTGTCATCGTGTCGAACACGAATACGGGCATGACACGTGTTTTGGTTGTGTCCATTTTCGGGACACGATCAAAACACATGTCGGACACGGTTTTGCATCGTGTCCCGACCTGTGTGCTATGTGTCCGAAAAACAGGACATGAAAAGCATGTGGAGGGATGCAAGCCACTTAAAAGCGATTTTTATCGTCTTTTTTTTCATTTACAGGTGAAGAGCAAGGGTTGAGAGTGTTTTTTCTTGCAGGTGAAGAGCATTTGAAGGATTTCCATGGGTTTCCAAGTCATTTGAGGGCAGATTTAAGGGTTAGGATTTCGATGACTTATTGAGAAATATGGTTATGAAATATTGATCCATGACTATCATTTATGTGTCTCGTTGTGATTTGTGAATGTGTAATGTGTATTGATTCTAATTTCTAATGAATATTTGTAAATGTTCTAGTTTCTAAAAATATTTGGATCTATATGTCTATATTTTTAACATACATACATATATATATATATATATATATATATATATAACATGTCCTCCGTGTCCTGATTCTGGGGGGTCACCGTGTCTGTGTCGGACACTTGTATTTTCGTGTCATCCATGTCCCGTGTCCGTGTCCTCGTGTCAGGTGACTTAGGTTATTATTCGATTCATGATATACACTGCATGCAATATGTTCTCTTTGAAATGGTTATCTGGAAATCTACATTTGATTAGGGTTAAAATATGTTATAGAAATTTTGAGGTTGTTACACCATCCAAGGGATGAGCATACAACATGTACCCCAAATCTCATGAACTACCCCCAAACATGGTGAAAACACTTTCAAAGTAACCTGAAAGTTAATATGGGTATGGATTTATATTTTCTAGTTCATAAGCTAAAACACTAGGTTCCTGACAAGTGTAGTCTCATAACAAAATTAAAATCTCGAATTCATGTATAGGAACAAAAGTATCTTAACCTAAAAAGACAGATTTCAGACTTTGGGCAATAGCCTACACCCCCAATTGAAGGCATCTAACTTTCACAAAATGAAATGTTGGACATAAAGAATAGGAAAAACAAGTTCTATGTTCAAAAAGAGAATATTAAGTGGGAAATTCTTGCTCAGCAACAATCCTTTAAGAAGCAAAATATTGCACATAATGTACAAGTCAAATTCTTAAAGTGGAGAAGGCACCACCAATTGTTGAATCGGCTATGCAGATTGTTACCCCCCTAACATGGGTAGGGTGACTTGATCATCATTTCCTATGTGATCTTCCATCACATCCAACAGTTCCACATATGAGATCCATGGTTTGCCCATAAACACTTGACAAAGACACTTTCAGTTAGCTCAAAGATACATTCAGTCTACGTAGCCTACCTTGCCATATGATAGAGACAGATGGTGACATCCAGTTGGTATCAATGTTATAACATATCCTCTCGGACATTAATAAAATTATCTTATCTTATCTTATCTCTATTTACTTGTGGTAATATGCTTTCTTATGTGTGGACATAACATTAGGAGGTCAAAGGTGTTACTCTATAACGGCTCATATTTCCTCAAAGATTGTTTCAATAGCTTAGGGAGCATCATGGTGTGGATATAATTCTTCTTTCCTCATCATATTAAGTGTGTGACCTTATGGGATTAGGTGTGCCCCTAGGGATTTAAGCGAGCATGAACCTCATTTCATATCATTAACAACATTTTACCTAGCCATGTTTCATATCATGTCATTTCACTGGCCACTTCACCCATTTCCATCATGTCCCCCTTTCACAATTAACTAATTATATGTCATATTCTAAGGTTTCTACATACTATTCATATGTATAGTGCCTAAGAAAGTCAAGAGTCAAAGTACTCTAAGGGAAATGAAATTAAAAGATGAATGTGAGCTATGCCCCCTTGCAAAATAGCCATGACCTTATGTCCCAGCTTATCAAAGATAAATCTAAAGCAAAGGTACTAAGCCAAAAAGGCCTAATAATAAATTTAAAAATAAAAAACAAAAAGGGTTGTTAAAAAAATGGCGCATGGAAAGGGTAACTCATGAAGAAATAATTCCCTTCCAAAGGCACACATATGGATGAAAATTATTAACCCCTAGCTCTTTAAAGCTAAGGGGAAGACTTAGAAATTAGAGACCCTTTCATGATAGTTAATTCACAAACCCCTCTCTCTAACATTTCAATTAATTTCCCTTTCATTACATTACATACAGTTCATCGCCCTCACCTCGCTTATAAACTTAGTAAGTTCACTTAGTCTTAGGGGTGTAACACGAAATCTAGATCGATTATGGTTGCACCATGGTAGTTCTAAGGTTGTTTGGAGAATTAATTCAATTAGTTATCAGAAAAGTGCACATAATAGCCTTTTATGTTATTGTTTGCATATAGTTAAGTTATTTTTCTCGGTCATAATTTATAATGCCTAACACTTGGTTGTTCTATAGTTTATCTCCCCTTTCTCCAGGGTGGTGCACTCCCCTTCTCCAGACCTATGGTAGTAGCACATGGTATTGGCCTGTGGTATTGGCCCATGGTATTAGAACGAAGTATTTATACATGGTATTGGCACATGGTATTGGTGAGGGCGAGTTGTCACTTTTGACTTGTACATGATATGGATGAGGTTGTTAAACAATCTTACTTGGATTTTGGACCAACTATTATTATTTTGACTACATCTACTTCGATGCTCCTCTCATGAAAGATATTGTACTTTATTTATATTATTTTGCCCTACTTTTGTGGTGCGCCCCCCCTCACATGGTCAAGATAGTTAGGAAGTTGAGTGAGTTGCTATTTTTTACCATGTCAAGGAATATTACATTATTTCCTTGTTAGAAAGTTGTTGAGCTCTCTTCCAATATAAAGAGAGGCTCTCTCAGTGTATTCGCATGGTTTTGATGGCTAGAGCTTGTGAAGAATAAAGCATCATTTTTACCTTGTGTCTATTTTTCTCGCATGATAGTGTATTGGGTAAATCTTAGGAGCTAATTGCGGATTTAATGGTGAAACCTAACTAAGAACTCCTTCCTTTTGTTCAAAGAATGCATGGAAATTAAGGTAATATCTTCACATAAAACTACATAAATTTTACTAACTAGATAGTAATATTTCAGCATTTGAAAACGTGCATCTCTTTATGGATTATGTAGTATCTATTGCAAGTTTATCTTTAATATTCGCAGGTTTATTGGAGGATTTTCAGCTTGTGAAATCCCCATATATTTGCAGGTTTATTTTCATGTATTTGCAAGTTTATTAGAAGATTTTCAGCTTGTGAAATTCCCATATACTTGCAAGTTTTATTAGAGGGCTTCCAGCTTTTGAAATCCTCTATTTTGGACAAAAAGGGACACTTGGCTATCAAAGAACAAGACTAAGGTGTGAAGATTTTCCACCCACTCTTGCTCTTTGATCATCAAGAGATCCACTCTCTTCTAATATGAGCCCATGCCCTTTCACTAGATTTAGGCACTAGTCATTAGATTTTGTTCTCACACTTATTTTAGCCATTAAAGCTCATCATTTCATTTCCTTTAAGCATCTTTTTCCTTTTGTTTTAAATCTAGAAATTAACATTTGATATCATACATAAAAACAAGTGAGGAACACTTATATCATCATCTTCTGGGTTGCACTTCAATTCACTAATCTTGTGTTATAATGGTTGCATGGTTATCTTTACTAGCTATGATCTAAAGCTAAAATAAGATTAATGGTTTACTTTCAGATTTCAGTTCAGTTCACCATGGTTAATTTTGTTAATCTTTCAATGAATTTAATTTTATTTGTTTTGGAGTTGTTTACACAATATCATTATTTGCACTCTAAGACAAACACTTTCTAAATATCATTTCAGATCGTTGCTTATGATGGTTCATTTATTTACTTAAATCTGAAATTTAATTGTGTGAGCATATAAGCAAACGTTTCCTACAAGTTAATGGCATACACAAGTAACTAAGATATTCTGAATTTTACACTTTAAATTTCTGCAATAGTTGTTATTTTCAACAATTTTGCACTTGTCTTCACACATATATGTTGCTGGAATTTTATTGCAATTAACCACATGGTTGTACCTCTATTTTTATGGTTAATTTAACTTTCTTTCATCAATCAATAATAATTTAATGAGTTGTACTACAATGATCATGTTTAAATCCTCATTGCACATTTTTTATCTATTTCAATGCAGTTAATCATTATTCACTTGGCAAATTACTTAATGACATTGGTTTATTTTACTTGTTTCATACGATAACCAATTTAAAGAATTCATGGAAGTTGTGATCAAGTTGTGAGTCACTCTTTCATAATGGTAAACTTCAACTTAATTCATACACCTTTCAATCCAATCTTAATTTAAGTTATTTGTCAATCTTCTTAAGAATTAGTTGCATTTAGGGAATCACCCCTTAGTGGTTCATCCAAACACTTAGAGTGAAGGGAAGTAGTTGTAGGTGACAGATACTCTATTTCCATAGTTGCACTTAGCTAGAACCCTTTGAGTCCTTGCATTTAGGGTGCTAGTTTTTGTGGCAACACAGAAAAAATTCGAAGAGGTCCAACATGCCAAAGACCTTAACATAAGAGTTTGTGGTATCCCTTGTCCAAGATTGCTTACAAATTGGTTGTGCTTTTATCCATGACACTCTTGATTTTAAAGATATTTATTTGGATGGCATTGAACTCTATGCTTACTGTTAGTGTAATTATTAAATAGTGTTCATTTATTAGACTTTAGCAATTACTTTACGTAAATAAAATGTACATTAATTACTTTAGAGTTAATCATGAATAAACAAGAAGGGGTTGTGTAACTCCTTTCTCCTCCATTGATGTGTGTATGTAACAAGAAATATGATGAATAGATGAATAATAATTTTACGGAACTTTTCTCAAAAGCTCTATCTCTTCTATGTTCAATCTGAGTAATCTAATACTTATCATCTGTTTTCAGTATGCTAAGGATTGCCTCTAAGCTCTCATTGTACTCATACTGGATGTATCATCTAGTCCTATTGACCTACTTTTGTGGTCATTCGTTGGACATTAATAAAATTATCTTATCTTATCTCAAGGCAGTACTCTCTTCAGCTAGCTGTATACCTCAAGTTGGGGTGATTTTGTTTACCATGCAGCTGTTGGTTTTAAGCAATTGTGGAGGTTGTCTTGTAATCTTTGATTAGTTGAATGGTAAGCTGATTTGAAGGAGAAATTCCCTGTGTATATGTGAAATTGTTTTATGCTTCCGCTATTTACTTTTCAGCTATCTCTGTGATTGTTGCTATGTGAAGAAGTTAAGTTTCTGCAATTAAATAACAGACTTATTTAGTTGAGAACATAAAGACAACAGTCGCCTAGGGCTTGGAATTTTCACAGCTAACACTCTAACCAAGGTTAAGCATCCACCCAAACTAAGCCATCCATATATACATGAACCATCACCAAGGGGCTGGGAGACATAGCGCTCTCCTGGAAAGGTGAAAACAATTTTAGTATTACCCCAAAAGCTAGCGATAACTGCACACATTAGCAAATAAAATGTATCATGTTACATTAGTAGTATGTACTATGTAAAATCCCAACCCTAACCCAAAATTTCCTCTTGAACAAACACTCGAAGTGAGCAAAAGGGGAAGTGGCATGTCGAAGAAGTGTTGCCCATTAAGTAACCCAGTTGATTTTGCTAGAAATGAATGTATGCAACATAGATCTAAGATCATATTTAACTACCTTGCAATCCGGCCTTACATCCTACCATGTAGACAATTATTTCCATCATTGTTTTGGAGCTTAACATTCTCCAAATTTTGTAATTGGCCAACTTGAATAACATTGTTGACTCAATAGATAAAATTTAAATTTATCATAATTGCAGAAATGAAAACTCAGCATGTCAAGGGATGAAAGGCATTATAAAAAAATAACCATAAATCTTGCCTAAATTGCATTAAATTATGCCAAAAAAGATGGAACTCTATCATTAGATCTAAATTTATTCCAAACACTGAGGACATATTCTCTTCATATTCCAGCATATCACCATTTGCTTCTAATCAAAACATGTATTTAACAGGGAAAAACAGTACAGGTTTGTTGCAGCCATGAAAGAAATAAAGAATTTAAACAAGGTAACATATAACTACCTCATCCATTTGCCAATAGTCATAAAACAAAGTTAACTTGCACTGAACAAGCTCATACTTTATTTTTCTGCTTTGATTAGCATCCTCTCTCAGTACAACCTGAAAGTGATATTGCACCATTAATTTTGCATTGGTAAATAAACACAACACTGAAAGATTTTCAAACGAATCACTATTTAAAAATAAAACCAAGTATGAATTAGTCTTCACCTAATAAAAAAAAGCAATTTCTCAGTCCTGTGAAATTTTTGCTAGAAAAAAAGCAATAAACTTTATGTTAATACCTAGACTCCATATTTTGTTCTAAACCACAAAACCATCCTTCATTTCTATCTAATTATGAACATTCTTAACAGCAAGTTAGCAACTAACAAAGACATACTTCAGGTTAAAACTCCGGTGACCAGACTTCAAATTTATCATAATTCATGGGCAGACTATAGTTCATTTGATTGACCTTTTACCAGAATATCAGAATCATAAACCTCAGGTTGATTTTGGCCACGCACACATTTATACTAAACAGTATAAAATAAAAAGAATGATATAATGGCCTTATCTTGACAATGACACATCTATGCACTCTGTTGCTGAAAATGGCTTCAATATGTACCATATAGATGAATTATATTGCTGCACTTGAGTTCATTCTCAAAAGAAACATGTCCATGAGCAATGCAAAAGAATGGTATTTATTTTCTCCCAGCTTCATAAATAAATAAGTAGAAGGTTTTATTCACATACTTTTGGCAGTTGTTTATTTACAAAACGCTCTGTTATTTTGTTGTCTTTGTTTGAGCACATCCCTTCAGGGACTTTCTTCAAAAGCTTCTAGGTGATTGAATATATTCAATACATAAACAACAGGTATTCTGTGTCGAAACTATAAATGCACATAGGTCACACTAATTATGGCACAATTGAAATAGAGGTTTGTTGTGTACTTAAACACAACATTTTTAAGTAAGCAAGTAAATGTGTTTATGAGCTATTTGTAAGTTCAGACTTTTTGTAATCATGTTTTAGTATTCAGGGATTTGATATTTATACAAGGTCACTTGTGTTAAATAAGCCCTCAAATAGATAATTAGTGTGTTCAGAACTAACTTGTTAACTAACAACTTAATTATCCCATAACAGTTAATATTATTACTCTAGAGTCTAGAGGTGGGGGGGTGGGGGTAGGCAAGAAATGGTTAGAACATTGTCAGCAACTGACAAAACAGACATGTAACTGCTCTGTAACTACCCATCAAGCACCGGCAGATTAATTGAACAATTTGTTTATGATCACAGAGGTGGGGTTAATGCATTGTGGTCATGCACGAAGAACACTCTTGAGTCTTACGAGTTCTCTTTCGTTAATAAAGACAGAGCTTTTGTCTAGCAGTGGATTTTTTAAACCCAGAGAGGATTTCCTCCACTATAAATCCAGTAATATTGTGGGTACCTTGCATTTCTGGGCTTGGTTTCATTTTATTTATATGCAGCAGACCCATGAATGCAAATTATGTTGTCATTGTTCACTGCTATTCATAGTGTGTAAATATTTGATCCAGAGATCACTACTCCCTTTGGATCGCCCTGAGATCTCAAGCGGGATGAGTCTCGATATCAATACAACATTAACATGAACTCAAACAACTAGATCTGCATTTACCAACTGAACAATATAAATGCAATCATACATAAACACCAAATGTACCCTGGAACCCTTTCGGGAGAAACCAGCAAACTATGGAGCTATATTCATTCTCGGGCCCAGAGCATATAGGAAAAGAGACAAGTACAATACAGGGTTACCTTAGTAATCTTTTCTGGCCAACTCAAGATTTGCATGCATCTAGCTGAAGCATGCACGGAAGAGATAAGCCCTAAATGGAAAACTGGATCTGAATGTCCCTGTATCCGCCTCTGCCTGATCTATCTGTCTCTATCCTCAGCTCTGCTCTGCTCGCTCTGAAGACTGCCCGGTGACTGAAAACGTCCTCTTCTTGCATGCACAAGTGCGCCCTCCCTCCAACAATGAAAGACTCGTACTGAATCAGATCTCAACAGATCTGAGCTCTGATCATCACTGATCTTCCTCAATCTCTGAGACGAAGATACTCTGTAAGTTACAGACACTCAAATGCTCTACCGGATGCGGTACGAGCTTCTCCCTCCTTGAAGAATGCACCCTCCTTCACATGTGAAGTCGTCCTCCTCTCTCTTGATCTATCTCAAATCAATGATCTCACTGATGAAGAAAATCACCTCCTGTCTTCCTTATAACATCTCATCATCAAGTTAGGTTTACCAAAAACCTAAAATGGCTACATGCAAAACTCACTTTTGCATGCATTTCTCTCCAATCATTTTCCTGGTTAATATTTTAACACTCCCTCTTAACCAGGAAAGGATTCTATACCACTCCCATCTTCTCCCTGAAGTACTCAAACTTAGTCTTCATCAAAGACTTAGTCAGAATGTCTGCAACCTGCTCATCTGTAGAAATGTACTGGAGCTCAACTGCTCCCTTCTGAACATGATCACGAATGAAGTGATATCTGATCTCAATGTGTTTGGATCGATCATGAAATACTGGATTCTCAGAGAGTTTGATGCAACTCTGATTGTCACAGTGAATCACCGTAGGTTCCAACTGTTGATCAAATAGACTCACCAACATCTTGCGAAGCCAGATGGCTTCACAACTGGCTAAGCTAGCCATCATATATTCTGCCTCAACAAAGCTCAATGCAACGGACTTCTGCTTCCTGTTGAACCATGACACCACTGTTGAACCTAAGCTTAAGCAACACCCGGAGGTGCTTTTCCTGTCACCTGCATTCCCTGCCCAGTCTGAGTCTGTGAACCCCACAAGCTGGACTTCTCCCTGTCTCACATAATTCAGCCCATACTCTGTTGTTCCACTGATGTATCTCAAAACATGCTTTGCTGCTACCCAGTGCACATCTCTGGGTTCGACCATGTACTGACTCAAGGTGTTGACTGCAAAGCCCAAATCTGGTCTAGTGTTGACCAAATACATCAGGGAACCGATGAGCTGTCTATACTTAGTGGAATCGGCCAACTTACTCTCAGAAGCCACTTGCTTCTTCCAGTTGGTCGTCATAGGGGTAGTCATAGGCTTGCAATCCTGCATCTGAAATCTCTTCAGAATGTCCATCGCATACTTGCCCTGACTGAGAAAGATATGCCCATCCTCCTGCCAAACTTCCATCCCTAGGAAGTAATGCATCAGCCCTATATCTTTCATCTCAAACTCAGATGCAAGATCCTTCTTGCAATTATTGATGAGTTTCTTTGCTCCCGTAATAAACAGGTCATCTACATAAAGCACAAGAATAAGAGGATCCCCTCTCATCACAATGAAGTAGAGATTTGGGTCTGCTTCACTCTTCTGAAACCCTAGCTGCTGTAAGTAGGTATCTATCCTAGAGTACCAAGCTCTGGGTGCCTGTTTCAAACCGTACAGGGCTTTCTTCAATCGGCATATATGAGACTCTCGCTCACGTACCTCGAAGCCCTCTGGCTGCTCAATGTAGACTTCCTCCTCGATGAGTCCATTAAGAAATGTCGTCTTGACGTCCATCTGGTGAATCTTCCATCCCATCTCTGCTGCAACTAAAATCACAGTCCTGATGGAAGAATACCTGGCCACTGGAGCAAACGTCTCCTCATAGTCAACTCCCTCTATCTGTGAGAACCCTCTAGCCACAAACCTGGCTTTGTATTTCTCAATGCTGCCATCTACAGCATACTTAATCTTATAGAGCCATCTAGAGGTGACTACGGATTTTCCTTCTGGTCTGGGCACCACTTCCCAAACATCATTCTTCATGATGGAAGCATACTCTTCCAACATGGCATCTCTCCAAGCCTACTTTCCTGCTGCTTGTTCGTATGAGGAAGGCTCTGACTCACTGATGTTGCTTACTAGTGCTAAGTAACTACAGAATCTCTGTGGAGCCTTTCTTTCTCTCACATCTTTCTTGGGAGTTCCTACTGCCTGAGCATCCTTCAAGGTGTCTTGAAGCCACTTAGGCTTCCTCTTTCCTGAAGTGACATCCTGAGATGAGAACTCCTCATCCTCGTCCCAATATCCTGTATGTGAGTGAGTACCTCCAGTAGAGGTGCCGGTAGCTGTTGATCCTGTAGCTCGAGAACCTGTAATCTGGGATCCTGATCTCAGTTGATCACCAACCTGAGATCCTGTGCCAGTCCCTGCTCCTGTGGAAACCGTATCCTGTGTATCTGTCACTCCGGACACTTGGGACCCTATTGACTACTGAGCAGTACTCTATCCTGTGTCAAGTGGTGATGTAGCAACTTGTTGTTTTCCCTTCTCTGACTCACATGACTTCCGAAAGGCTCGATCCTCCTCAAACTTCACATCCCATCTCACAACAGTCTTTTTGAGCGCAGGGATGTAAATGCGGTAGGCCTTTGAAGTCTCATCGTACCCACCCAGAATTCCTCTTTCTGCAGTGGGTTCTAGCTTTGTCCTTTTCTCTGAAGGAACATGAGAATAGGTGAGGCATCCAAAAATCCTGAAGTGCCCAACTTCAAGTTTCTTCCCAGAGAAGGCTTCCTCGGGGGTCCTGTCCCCCAAAGCCTTATGGGGGCTCCTATTCTGAATGTAGGCTGCAGTGTTGCATGCTTCAGCCCAAAGAAAAAATGGTAATCCCTGATCATGCAGCATGGATCTCGCAGCTCCAATAATGGAGCTATTCTTCCTCTCAGCCACCCCATTCTGTTGAGGTGTATAAGGAACAGTCAACTATCTCTTGATGCCTTCCTGAGTGCAAAACTTATTGAACTTAGCGGAGGTGTACTCTCCCCCATTGTCTGATCTGAAGATCTTAATCTTCCTTTCTATCTGCTTTTCCACGAGGGCCTTGAACTCCTGAAACTTCTGCAAAACTTCCTTAGACTCTTTGCTCTTCAGGAAGTAGATCCAAGTCTTCCTGGAATAGTCATCAATGAAATACACATAGTACTTGTATCCTTTCAGTGATGTGGTGGACATCGGACCACAAAGGTCAGAATGAATCAAATCCAGAGCTCCTGTAGCTCTGGTGTCACTCTTGGGAAATGTTGTCTTGACATACTTTCCGAGGGCACACACCTTACACACATCAGTGTGCTCAGTGCTGAACTCAGGTACTCCTGTCACAATCTCCCTCAGAATCTTTAGAGCCGGATGGTGCAGATGAGCCATCCTTCTATGCCAAAGCTCACAGGGATCACATCCCTCATCCTGACTACTGTGACTTAGGGCATGATGTAGTTGGAAACTCAGCTTGTATAGTTTCCCACTGCGGACTCCAATCCTCTTAGCTGAGGCAACATTGGATCCCTTGGGATGAACTAGTACATTTCCATCTCTGAACATCACCCATAGCCCTCGATCTTCAATGGTGGAAACGGAGATCAAGTTTTTCTTAAGACCTGGAACATATAGGACATCACGAACTCTCATCTATTCTCCAGAGTCTTTCTGGAAGGACATGGTTCCTCGTCCTATAGCCTTGATCGTGGAGTTGTCTCCCAGGACAATCTCAAGATCTATCCCATCCTCTGCTAAGTCAGAAAAATATCCGCGAACACCTATCATGTGACTCGAAGCTCCACTGTCTATGTACCATACACTAGAAGTGGAAGCCATCAACAATTGACAGGAGTTAAGAGCCATCTCCTTGTCAATCCCGTCTGTAGTACACTCATCAACATCCATAGCGGAGCAAGAGGTGCAAACAATTCGCTTTTCCCCCATGATGTAGATCGGATGCTGCAGCTGTAGATTTGTGTATGAAAGCACTCCCTGACCCTTACCAACGCTCTGATACCATGTAAATATTTGATCCAGAGATCACTACTCCCTCTGGATCGCCCTGAGATCTCAAGCGGGATGAGTCTCGATATCAATACAACATTAACATGAACTCAAACAACTAGATCTGCATTTAACAACTGAACAATATAAATGCAATCATACATAAACACCAAATGTACCCTGGAACCCTTTCGGGAGAAACCAGCAAACTATGGAGCTATCTTCATTCTCGAGCCTAGAGCATATAGGAAAAGAGACAAGTACAATACAGGGTTACCTTAGTAATCTTTTTTGGCCAACTCAAGATTTGCATGCATCCAGCTGATGCATGCACGGAAGAGATAAGCCCTAAATGGAAAACTGGATCTGAATGTCCATGTATCCGCCTCTGCCTGATCTATCTGTCTCTATCCTCAGCTCTGCTTTGCTCGCTCTGAAGATTGCCCGGTGACTGAAAATGTCCTCTTCTTGCATGCACAAGTGCGCCCTCCCTCCAACAATGAAAGACTTGTACTGAATCAAATCTCAGCAGATCTGAGCTCTGATCTTCCTCAATCTCTGAGACGAAGATACTCTGTAAGTTACAGACACTCAAATGCTCTACCGGATGCGGTACGAGCTTCTCCCTCCTTGAAGAATGCGCCCTCCTTCACATGTGAAGTCATCCTCCTCTCTCTTGATCTATCTCAAATCAATGATCTCACTGATGAAGACAGTCACCTCCTGTCTTCCTTATAACATCTCATCATCAAGTTAGGTTTACCAGAAACCTAAAATGGCTGCATGCAAAACTCACTTTTGCATGCATGCATGCATTTCTCTCCAATCATTTTCCTGGTTAATATTTTAACACTATGCACTGGTTCTGGGTTTTTTCTGTGACGGCATTCTCTGCTTTATTTCTTTTTATATGCTTATGTTCCTTTAACAATAGCTGAGCACATAGCAGCTAAGTCACATGGTTTGGCTTTGAGTTCAAGTTCGATTCGAACTCGAATTTTTCGATGAAGTTCAGATGATATTCGGCTCAAAATTCATGTATATATATATATATATAGATAGATAGATAGATACTAAGTTTTAAGTTTTTAACTATTAAGTTATTAACTTTAAAATCAAATTTACTAAAAAATAACCACTTGAGCATTGGCATGGTGGATGAAGGTTTAAGCTAGAAGCCACCTGAAGTAGAAGCAGCGTAAGTTGTAACAGTGCACTGAATCTTGAAGGCTAAAATCTCAGGTGGCATTGGGCAGCAACAAGATAACATGTTTGAACTTCCAGTATTCCACTAAATTGCAGGCGGCAGCTAGATAAGATAAAAATAAATAATTTTATTAATGTCTAACAAATGACCACAAAAGTAGGTCAATGGAACTGTGCGATACCATGATAACAATACAAAGTGAGAACGTAAAAGTAGCTCCAATTGAAAGCTAAAAGCAGAACTCAAACCAAACCCTAGCTCTATTAATGGAGAGATGATCTCGGAAAAAAATAGACAAGGAGAGAGCTGGTCCAAGAAAGGAAAATGTACAAAGTGAGTGGATCCGAAAGCTATAATGCAAAAATGGTGAAAATGGCACCGTTATGGGCCACTGGAAACACTAGAAGCATTAGGGATAACTCTCCTACCATCCGAGGCCGACTGAAGGAAACTCAAAAGAGTACTCTATTTGGAGGAAGATCTAGGAGAGGAACTGCAATGTGTAGTGCGCCGCTGCCTGGATGAAGTCGTTCGGCTATCGGGATGGGGTCAAGACCGCCCCTGTCGCTGCTTTTCGGCAAAGGTCCATGTGGACTGTCATGTCCGAACCGAGTGGTCAAGATCTATCACCATCTGTCTGTCTCTTGGTGCCCCTAGAAGAGAGAAGCACCGGAAAGAAGGAAGTGATGCAATGAGGGGAGCTAGAGTCCAGACATGGTTATTTTGTGTGAAACACTGAAAAGATACTCATATTGTGTGTGGAGCGAGGGTAGGTAGGGTTAAATTTTATTTTTTTAATTTACAAATAAATAAAAAATGGAAATTGAACTCACGATCCGAACCCTAGCCGATTTCAAAATTAAATTCGTCTATAAGTAATTCAACAGTCGAACCCCTAGACAAATCTAAACGATTTGTTTCCTTTCAAATTCACCGAATTTCGAACCTCAAGTTTTGAATTCGGCAAATCTTGTGAGTTAGCATAGCAGTTAATTGTTGTTCCTCCATTCAGCCTAGGAGAACAAATCAATGGTCTCTGTTATCACACCATAGTAGCTAGGCTACTATTCTTGCTGAGCAGATATCTGCACTTTCCAGAGCTTAGTTTTTACAAAGATCAGTTATGATGAGCAGAGTTATTTGGGATCACTCTCAGATCAAAGCACTATATATATCAGACATTGAGTAGACCTTGTGCCAAGGATGAGCCTTGAGAGCTTAGATTTGATGACCGATGTGACCTTTTGTTCCATACAATTTCAGTTCAGTGCCTAGAGTTCAGGATGTTACTATTGCAGTAGTGTTTCAGTTGGTTATGGATGATGATTATTGATATGATATGATGTGACCTATGGACTTGTGATTGTTATCATGGATTATTATCTTGTTGTTTTAGTCATCTTCGTATCATTGACTTGGTATATGACTCATGATGTGGCAATACTATATAAATAATAAAATAAAATATCTTGGATGATTTTATAAAATATAAAACTTGAAGCATTACTTGCACTCTAAGGTTTTCTAACAATACTCATTGGTTTCATAACCCTCCTATGAGCATGGACATGGTTTTTCTTGACATCTTTGTTTGCTAGCCTAGGCACCACATCCACTTGACTCCATCCACCCATGACCTTCCTTATTTGGCTTTCACCTTGACTTGCCTTCTTGACTGCTTGATATGGAGGACTTCCCCATACTTGCACTCTAAGGTTTTCTAACAATACTCATTGGTTTCATAACCCTCCTATGAGCATGGACATGGTTTTTCCTGACATCTTTGTTTGCTAGCCTAGGCACCACATCCACTTGACTCCATCCACCCATGACCTTCCTTATTTGGCTTTCACCTTGACTTGCCTTCTTGACTGCTTGATATGGAGGACTTCCCCATTTCTACCCCTGTGTTGGACCGCATCCATGTTTGTTTTGTGTCTCGGCTCTGAGTTGGTGATAGAACTTGCCTTTGGTGAGTTGGATTTTATGCCTAGATCACTCTAGTCGGTTGCCCCAATGTTTGGCTTAGCGCGGAATTCGCTCTAGTCACATGAGTTGTTGTTGGCTAAAACTGAAAGCACATGTACTACTTATATTGGAAATCTATTATGAAAGCCTGTGAACTTAAAATTCTAGAATGTGTTTTTCAACACACGTGAATAAAGGCTAAAGCAATGAACTGCTAAAATACCCCGCGAAAGGTATAGAAAGGTCTAAAAAGCAATGGTTAAACAAATGCTATATCTAAATATTGTTGACCTCGTAACTATAAATATGCCCCAGATGCAAGCTGCCATTAGTTGTGCTTCTTAGCGCATGTGAAATCCCAGAGGGGGTCATATAGGCCAAAAAGGCCATGGAAATGAAATGAATGATCCTAATGAACCTGGATCAACTTGATGTAGACATGATGCCTAAGTTGAATAAGCACTCTCTAAACAACTTATCCATTTGTGAGGCACTGCCATTCCCTTTGTCTTTTTGTCCAGCACAGAGTGTAGCTTCCCCTTTCCCCGTCCAAAGTGTCACTTAGTTGAGTTGAGCAAGTCATCCCTTTTGCCTAGCCTTCTTCTAAGCCTTCACCCTTTGCTAGCAGTTAGGCCATGTTCGTTGAATGAGTATGTCTTTAAAGCTTTTGTACAAGTGAAATATAAACAATGTTGCAATATATATGTATTGACTGCCACTGAATGATGTTTATACTTTAAGTTAAGCTGTGAATATGATTAAAGGAACATGTCTTAATCTTTGGTTATAATCTAGTCTTTGGTTGCATTTTGACCTAGTCAAACATAGTTTGACCATGGTCTATCTCGGGATCCATGATGAGATGGACCACTTGTGCTTATGGATGATGATCTATGGTCCATCATACACCTATTGATGATTCCATATGTTGGACATATGCTTCAGATGATGATTGATGCAGTTGGTCAGTTTTATTATTATTTCCAAATCATCATATTTTACACTGTCCAGGTATGGTGGACCCTACAGATGACCCCACAAGTTATCACATGGTGTATGAGTACTCATCTCTAGTGCATTTGGGTCCTCTGGATCCATTGAGACACTTATCTTTCAATTTCGGGCACTCCTGGGCATGATAGCAGCAGTTATCCACCTGTTGACCAATTTGGGAATGCTGAACCAGCTTGTCCAGCAGAGGCATTGGAGGCCAGTCGTTGCCTAGGGCGCTACAGAGGAAGGGGGTGGTCCAGCCACTTGTTTTTACCATTATACCCCCCTTCCAGAGAACCTGGTACACTCAGTTTGACAGCGCAGGCACCCTGGATGGCAGTTTGGGGCACTTTCAGGGTTTTCAGGAGGATTAAAACATGGAATAAAAAGGTCACTAAGGAATTTGATTTGAGAAATTGAGGCAAGGTTTTGGCACTTGATCTTCTCAGAGGTCATCCATGGTAAACCCCCCTTCTTCCAGATCAATTGGCATCAGTCAGTGGGGTCCACAGTGGCTACAGGAGGTCTTTTACTGCATGTCTCTCTCAGATTTTGAGGACGTGATTTGATCATTTGTGTTACTTGGACATGTCATAGTCTTATATTTTATATTATTTTGCCATGGGGACATGCTAGTGAAGGAGATTAATGCCTCCTAACCCCACCATGTGCTTTAGATGTCTTGTCCATGTCATATGTTGTGGCTCCATGTCATCTAGCCACCCTTTAGGTGTGATGTCACCCTCCTTAGAGACATTTTAGGCATGACGTCACCCTCCTTTTGAGTGATCCATGTGATATTATGTATTGGCTCATCTTAGCCGTTGATTAGATTGTTATATCTTTTGATCTCAACCACTAGTTTTAAAAAGTGGTTTTGTGGTTTAGGGTTTTGGTCTTTATTATCCTATAAAAGGAGGAGACCCCCCTATTGTAAAAACTATCTAGAGATTTTTCGCTCTTGGCTATTGGAATAAAAATACTTTCTTGGGCATCTTGGATCTTGGAGTTGGAATGCTCGTGGTGATTGTAAATGCTTCTTCCTCTACATTGACAGATATTGGTGGCCATCTTGGATTTTATCTTCACTACCATTTTTTTTGCAGGCAAAGAGGACGTCTTGGGGGAATTCGCATTGGTGGGGAGGCCTACCCTTCTCGCTTCAACAAGTTGTTTTGGGTTACAGGGAGTTGTCTTTGTTATTCATCTCTTTTGTTTGCATCTACTTCCATTGTTGTCAATTGATTGATCTTTGTGTCCTTGATTGACAGGAATAGGGAGGCCGATTTGGGTGAAGGAGGCAAAACGTTGGCAAGAAGGGCTTCATCAAGTTTGGCATTTGATCTTTGTGGGAAGTAATCCTCGTCACAAGCAGTCTCCATCTTCATTTTCCAAGTACGCTCAAGGAGGTACGATATTCTTCTATCCTAACCATCTATTCTCTTAGATCACAAAACCCCATTAAAATCAAAACCCTCATTTTACATTTTTTTAGATCTACTTGGATCTAGCTTGGCTTTGGGGATAACATTTAAAACCCACCTCTATAGCATCCACGGCAATTCGGATCTATAGTTTGGTGGTGATTGGCCTCCATTTGACCTACTTCCCAAGGCACCTTGCCCTCCTTGAGGCAATTCGCACTCCTTGAGGAAGGCTAGTTTGGCTAGTTCCTTAACATGGGTAGGTGAGATCCCACTTGGTTCGGATAACCTACCCCTAGTGCTTCACCTCTTTGATTTTTGCCTTGTGGGCCCCATTCCTCATTTTGAGGGGTGAGCCCCACTTGGGTCATTGGGTGATGCATTTTCAATCTTAGATCTATGGAGATCTAGCAAGCATTTGGACCTAATAATCACAACCCACCTTGATATTTGTCTTAACTACTCCAATCTACAATTTGGTGGAATTTGGACTCCATTTGCCCCCTCAAATTAAAGGCACTAGTCTCCCTTGGGTAATTCACACTCCTTGGGTAGATGATCTCTTGCTAGATCCCATATGTGGGTATTGCCTCTTTCATCTTAGATCCATAAATCTACATCATTGTATACCCCTTAGTACCATTTCATTTCAAACTTGACCTTATGGGCCCCATTTGGACCATTTTCCACTTTTTAAGGAGTGGGCCCCACTTGTGTAACTCACATAGTACTAGATCTCTTTAGATCTATCTAATTGAACCTCTTAAGTGGCCTTAGTCATTCATTGGTTGAAACACTTGTCACTCTTTAAGCCTCTTTAACCACATCTTAATGGGTCCACTTAATTTTCATAGATCTAACTCACCATTGGTCTCCTTGATTTACTTTACACATTTCCCTAGGAACCTTTGGTTTAGCTAGTCTTCATTGATTGGCTAGGGTCTCCCCCTTGATCTTGATTAGTCTTGATCTAAAGTGGAGTGCCTCGGTTGACGTGACTCCCAGCTTGCATTGGGAACCGTGGCATCTCCTAGGTCACCTCTTTAGTTGTCCAACACCTCTACCATCCTGGATGGGATACCTTTAGGGACAACTACAAGTTGTGTGATAACAGTCTCAAAGCCAAAATACCATATTGAAAATATTCAGAGCAAACTATTAATAGAGCAGTTTGAGCAGCATCATGCGTGAGCAAATTGTTCAAATTAATATTTCAAATTTATTACAAAGATGGGAAAAGTAAACAAAAGGAGAAGCTACATGAGTGCAATCAAAAAATTCAAGAATTCCACGCAGAGAACCAAAAGTTGCTCAAAGAGGTCCAATACTTGGGGAAAAGAAACCAACAGAGCTAAACAAAGCTCATCACTCCAAAAGATTTCATTTGCTATGTCCAAAAGAAGATGGAAACAAGAATGTCCCAGTTTGCTCATTTTGGTGACCACATTTTTGAAAGACTAGTTCAAGCTGAGAACAAATCAATCCAAGCCATGGAAAAGCTAAAAAATGGTAGCATGAAACCAGGTCTCCACTTGTCAGCGTGAAACCAGGTCTTCTAGCAGGGTTCGAAGTTTAGGTGGAGTAGCATGTTTGACGAGAGACTCCCTCACAATAGAATCTCCTTGGTAGCAGTCGATGAGTTTGCCAGGTTTATGTGGGCCCAACTTAGCAGATTACCCCCCCCCCCCAAAGATCTCTACATAGATGTCTGCTATTTCCCTCCAACCTCATATCAGTTTGCTATTCATGGTGAATCCAACAGTGACCCTTTCTTGGATTTATATCCGGGCATCACCCAATATTCAACAGTTGGGGAGGTCATCCTATTGGGCGATTTTAATGCCCGCACCAGAGCTCTTTAGACCCCTATCCACAACCGCTTTAAGGACGTGTTCTATTTTCAGGAGATTGATCCAACTTCAGTGGGGCTTCATCGATCATCAGACGATGCTTTAAGGCCTCTTACAGGGTATGGCAGACACCTCCTACGGATTGAAGAACCTCATGAGATTTTGATCATTATGGCCTTCCCTGCTTCCCAACATCCCGTTTCTTTACTTGCCAACCTCACGGGGGTGGTGCAAGTGTGGTGGATTACATCCTTTCCAACCAAGACCTACACCCCTTTATTCATCACTTTTCAGTAACTCCCATCACCTTGGTCAACCATGCTCTCCTCTCTTTCAACCTTCAACCTTGTTGTCCACTGAAGTTGCACCATGGTGGACAACTTGTGAACCACAGAAGACTTGAACAATGTTATTGTTCACTTACCAAAGTTCAGTGTTCATCGGGCAAAAAATTTTGCCCTTTGTAATAATTTGCATGTCCAGACCCTGTGGGGATATTGTAATAAGTTGGTCTAGCATGAGTTTTGTATGAAAGGTTTGGCCTTCCTTAACGTTTGTTATCAGGGAAATACTCTAGAGTGTTTTTTCCTTAGGGATTATGCGTTACTATTCAGTAACGTATAATTCCCGAGTTTTTCACTCACACCTCCAAAGCTGGAGTGTTTCCATGATGGTGAATTTTGAGGGGTTATTAAAACCTACTGGAATGTATTTTTGTAACATGCTAGCCATCAGTATTGAGTCATATGGACATGCACCAGCATAAATCCATCTTAAACCCATATCTATCAAGCACTGAGAAGGATCCAATTTCTTGAGGTGTATTTCTTTTTTTAAATTTAAACTCAAGAAATTTGATCTCTCTTGATTGATAGATCCCGGTTTAAGTTTTAAGTTTTTATTTTATAAATGAACATCTATTTTTTAATTACTTTTCATAATATTTTATTTTATGAACCAAGATGGATTTTTTTTAAATACTTTCCATAATTTTTTATTTTATGAGCTGACATGAATTTTTTTAATTATTTTGTTACATCACAAACGTTACAACATCTCCCCCATACTGGGCTGCAGGGCACCTCGTTTCACTCGGTGCAACTAGGTCCCCTTGGATTTTTGAGTCATTCTGAGAAAATTAATTTTTCTCAGTTTATGAGATTTTTTAATAATTTAATTAAAAAGGTCAAAAAATGATAAAAGATGGGTTAGGGGGTGAAATTGGACATGGGGGTGCTCGTTTTCTAACCCAGAGCACCCATAAAACCCCTAAACCCACTTTTCCTAAGTATTGAGTGATTATTATTCACTAAGTGAAATTTTTCTCCAAAATATTAAAAATGAATTATTTAATTCAAGAATAATGGATTTGGAGGAAATCCAAACTCCTAAAATAAAGGTGGGTGGTCTGGGGAGTTGGCTCTAATGAGTTGGCATTGGATATTAATGAAGATTCCAATCTATTCTAAGCCATATCAATCAAGGATATGAGAGCCATGAGATAATCTCTCTTGGGATTTGCGCCCTCTCTCAAAGGAGAGCGACTTTCCCATGTGGCAGCTCCTTCTTGGATGGTGGAGTTTACAAAGTTGGGAAGGAGGGTGCCTCCCTTAGGTGGCCACTCCTCCATTTAATGGAACTCCATTCAATCATCAATCAAGGATTTGGGACTTCCATTTGTCATCTTCCAAACCCTTGAGAGCTCTCCCTCACCTATTCGAATTCCTCCTCTTGGAGTGTTATTTAAGCAAGGTCTCTTGCTCCATTTTTCCCATGGATGCATTGAACCTCTGTTGCTTTGTATATTGTTTCTATTGAATAAGATTGTGAAAGACTTTGGAGGTCCATCGGGTGCACTTTTGTTGGAGCTCTACATGAGGTGATATTGTGTCTTTGTTTTGTAATTTCATGCTTTCATCTTGTGTTGATCTAGTCTATTTTGATATATAGAAGCAAACATTTCAGTTGTAACTTGTTTGTTTATGCTTAGATAATAGGAGATGCTAATGTAATCAACAGTATTCGGTTGTACTTAGATTCTTTTCATCTCATTTTATTCTAACATACTAAGTCTCCAATTTGTTGCAAGTTTGGCATTTCTTAGCTGCAGATCCAAAGGTTCAAGGAGATCTGAGAACTTGGTTGTTCTCTCTTTCTTTGGGCAGCCATATTTTCTAACATTTGTGCATTTTCAAAGATCTTTAAAAGTCAATTGGCAAAGACAAGAGCATTGGAAATCGAAAGGCTCATCCATCTCTTCAAACAAATCTATCTCTTTTTCCCATCTTTTTTGCTTTGCTTAAGAAGTAGATCCATTCTTTCATGCTTAGTGTTTAGATCTATCATTCCTTAAGCATTGCTAATTAGTTAGATCTGATATTTTAAAAGAAATTTATCATTCATTAGATCTAAGCTAGGAAATTGTGCTTACACTTAGTAAATTTTGCCAATTTTTTCTAAGTACAATTTTTCAATTTTTTTTTATTTTTTATTATCTTTCCCACCATCTTCTAACACTTTTAGCTTGCTGGTTTTTAGCAGGCCTGCACATAAAAGTGAAGATTTGGAGTGACCAATACCATCAAAGAGGGCTTAGAACAATCCAATGGACACCCATTTTGTTGTAATACCTTTGTACACTATTGTAAGCTCTTAGATCCAAATTTAATGGACTAAGAAGCACTTTATTTTCAGCATACAAATTGTAAAGAATTTAAACGAGAGCGGTGGGGTAACCAGCACCCACATCCCATCCCCCCTGGGGGGATTTGATTTTTTGTCATTTTCGTGAGTTTGCATTTTTCTAACTCCACTAGTTCACACACTCACTTCTTAAGTGCAGGGTGTATACTTTCATTCATATTTCATAGTTTAATCCATTTTCATTATTGCAAAAGTAATCTAGAAATAAAACCACTCTTCGTCGCCACGAAGTATGCTCTCACCTCCACCCAAAGGCATTTCCTGATTAGTGGAGGCTGATCAAAAAAGTGACGCATAAGTTTGGCCACCATATATTTTTCCATAAGTTTTGTTTTACTTTCCACAACTTAATTTGTTTAATAAAAAGAACCCAAAGTCTCTTGAACTTAGCTAAAAAGCAAGTCAAGAGCACTCTCTGTCGGAGAGTACAATGGTTACTTGTTCGAACTTGGAATAAACTCATTTCGCTACCACTACGTATGCTCTACCCTTTTTGGGATACTCAGAAACAGTGGAAGCAATTTTTAACATTTCACACTTAACTTAATCAATCACTTAATAAAATTAACATCCCTTCAAGATAAGTGAAAATTCGGCACTTCGACTAGATTTTGTGTGGGCAAATTCTGACTGGGGACGTTGGATCACTGTACTCAAACCTTAGGGGCACCGTCAGACTACATCCATGTTTGGTGTAGTGTTGAGCACGCTCTTGAGGCTTTGGCAGCCAACATGTTTTTGTACGGAGCCACCAACTTCTAAATTTCTGAACATTCCTCTCTGTACCTTACGGTATCTCAAGAGTTCCCCTTTTTCTCTAATCAAGATTCACAACTAATAATCTAAAATCAACCAAGAGACACTTGCACAACATTTCCCTTTTTCAACAACTATCAATCTTTTTCACTGTGTTGACTCCATAAGGCACTGGTCCTTGCACTTTATTTGCTTATTATCAATATCAAGTATCGTGCATCTTCTATATATTTTACAATGATATTTAATTCATGCTGGTAAAGACTATTTAAGAACCTTGTTGCAATTGTATCTTGAAACCCCACTTTCAAACTCCCAAAAAACTTAATAAACAAACCATCAACTAATTGGAAGACCCTAATAACCTTAGTAACTTTCCATAGGGACTACCCCCCTTGGCTTTCGTTGGGAATTTTTCCTAAATGGAGGAGTCAAGAACCAAGTGACATACTTGACTCGAGACTTGCCACCAAGGGCACACCGAGCGGCAGCATAGATTTTTGCTGCGACAAAGATGGTGTGTAATCTAGTGGCAACATTTTTGGCGCCATTGCCGAGGATAAATCTTCTATCCCTGGGTACGACATTTTAACTTCTTTTTGTTTTATACCTTTGGTGTGTCTAGTTGAACACTTCTGAGATTCACTCGATCCACCTGTCGACTCCACTAGTCAAAAATACAATTAGGTATTCTTCCATCATGGCATCTTTCCAAACCTGTTGGCTAGGAGCCTCCTGGTAACTGGAGGGATCAGAATCAATGATGTGGGACATCAGTGCTACATATCCTAAATATCTTTGAGGTTTCTTGTTCTCCCTGAATGTACCTAGGGGAGCAACATGATTTTTTGCATCCTCTAGAGTCTATCGAGCCCAAATAGGCCTCTTTCGGCCAATAGCAAAATCTCTAGGAACATCTGTGGGCTCTACTGGATTGACTAGACCTGCCGGATCTAAAGAATCTACTGGATCTGT
Source organism: Larix kaempferi (assembly GCA_027924585.1). NCBI lineage: Eukaryota > Viridiplantae > Streptophyta > Pinopsida > Pinales > Pinaceae > Larix > Larix kaempferi. The sequence continues at coordinate 540,383 of BSBM01000499.1, forward strand.
CGACTCCCTCTGAACTGCTGAGGGGGAAGGGGGTAATGACTCCATCTCATTTAGAGCTTCTTGCTCCTCACTATCCATGGATGATCTCCTAGCCTTCCTGAAGGCAATCTCCTCTTCAAAGGAAACATCCCTGCTGACTTCATGTCTCTGTCCTGGGATGTAAATCCGGTACGCCTTAGATGATTCACTATACCCAACAAACATTCCCTTCTTTCCTGAAGGTTCTAGTTTAGTTCTCTTTTCTTTGGGTACATGAATGTACACTGGACAACCAAATATTCGCAAGTGACCAACTTTTGGCTTCACACCTGTGAAGGCCTCTTCTAGAGTCATGTTCGTCAATATCTTGCACAGACTTTTGTTCTGAACATATACTGCAGTCCTTGAGGCTTCTGCCCATAGAGACATCGGTAGATTTTGATCATGGATCATGGCTTTGACTACCTCAACTATAGATCTATTCTTTCTTTCTACAAACCCATTTTGTTGAGGGTTGTAAGGGACGGTATACTCCCTCTTGATTCCTGCTTCCTTACAGAAATCACTGAAATCTGAGGAGGTGTACTCTCCTCCATGATCGAACCTAAGAACCTTTATCCTTTTCCCGGATAGGTTCTCAACCAGGGCCTTGAATTCTTTGAGCTTGTTCAGAACTTCTTTTAATTCCTTGGACTTCAAGAAGTAAATCCATGTCTTCCAGGAGTAGTCATCTATGAAGGTCACGTAGTACCAAAATCCTCCCAATGATGCAATTGACATAGGTCCACAAGGGTCTAAGTGTACCGACTCCAATATTCCTTTGGACCTGGTGTCACTATTAGGAAAATATCCCTTGGCATTCTTGCCAAGTGCACATCCTCTGCAAATGCCTGTTGATTTTTCCTAAGCAGCATCGAGTGCCATTCTCTGGGAGGCACCTGGTCAGTTACCAGGATATTGATCCAGTCTGGGACTGGAAGCTCAGCCTGGGGCTGAGAGCCATTCTCTGGGAGAATGGAGGCACCTGGTCAGTTACCAGGATTTCACTGTAAGCCCTAGACCAAGTCTGGGCAAGTGGTGTACTCCTCCCCTTGATCTATGGGCTGTGGGACCTTCTCAGGGGACTGATCAACCCTTGTTGAAATACCTGGCACTTGGTCTTGGTGGCAACAGGAGGGTGAAGTAAAGCAATTAATTTATCTCCTTATGATGATGTACTTGGAGTGGACATGAAGACCTTGAAGAACACCTAGATGACTTGTTGAAGATAAATGAAACCCAAGCATAGCTTGGCTTGGTCCATGAACCCATCATTTAAAGAAAAAATAAATATATATTTTTTTGTTGTGGGTCGGCTCATTATTGGAGGACAAAAATAAATAAATAAATTTAATTTATATATAAGGACAGGTCGGCCTCAATTAGTGAAATCATTTCACTATAAATGAGAAAGCAAACTCAACATTTTAAGAGACAATTTCGTGGTGTTTTAAGGACAGTTCGTGGTGTTCTTTTTTGTCTGCTCCAAAAAGGACAGTTTGTGGACTTTTCTGTCTGATCAGCTCATGGCTGGGTTTTAGCTTTTGCTGGGTTTTACTTCTGCTGAGTTTTACTTTCTGCTGAGGAGTGAAAGCCCTAACATTATTTAAAGATTACCCTAACTCAGCTAGGGTATTGCTGATCCCACTTGGAAGTTTCTACAGTGTATTTCAGCCCAGGGCATTTCCTTGTGTACTTGAATTAAGTTAGGGTCTGTCCTAATTTTTGGCAGCCCTATTGAGGGCACCCACAAGCTACAGCAATCACAGCAGCCCCTGGAAAAGACTAGAACAGGTCACGGCACCCTCGGCAGGGTATACACCAGTGAACAGTGACATCTACAGGTGGATTGTGCAAGATTGAAGCTGCTTCAGACATCTAGCATCAGCTACATTCAGTGACAGATCAGGATCAGCAGAACAGGGTTCTTCTTGGTTAGTAGAACAAATTCTAATTGTTGAAGAGGCTTGTTCTTAGCCTGCTGTTGTAAAACTCAATCATCTCATTTTTGGAGATAAATCATTATTAAATTGCTTTGGGGTTTTTGTCCTTAAAAGGTTTCCCCGTGAAAAATACTGTGTTCAATTTTTTTATGTGTATTTACTGTTAGCTATCTCTGCACTATTTATATTTACAGTCTGTTACTGCTATCAAATTTCATAATTTTAACAATGCCATGGTGTTCAACTTGGAGTTCGGGAAATCCTGTAACCATCCTCCTTAGAGGAGGAAGAGCTCTATAGTGCAGGTGAGCAAGTATTCTATGCCATAGCTCACTCAAACTGATAGTCATGTACTAGAGCCTAAACTGGTTGTATCGTCAATCTGTATAAACTTTCTTCAGGAACACCAATTGTTCTGGCTGAATCAATAGTAGAATTCTTGTGCCATGCAAGAAATTTCCCATCTGAGAAAGCAACTTTATATCCCTTGTCTTCTAGTACGGAGATAGAGACAAGATTTCTTTTCATTCCTGGCACATATAGTACTTCTCCCAAATGCAAATAATCACCAAAATCTAACTGAAAGAAAGTGGCCCCAGTTCCTTTTACAATATATTTGGCATCATCTCCAAGAACAACTCTTAGGCGTGTTTCTCTCTCATCTAGGTCTGAGAGGAACTCCTTATAACCTGTCATGTGTTTAGAAGCACCACTGTCTAACAACCAAACATCATTACTAGTAGGAACAGTACCTGATAGGGCTGATATGAAGAAGAAGAATTATGTATTCTTTGATTTCTTTGGTTGAGTCTCCTCATCTACATCAATTGCGGAGGCATGTTTTTTCCTCTTCTTTGATGTACATTGATTCTTGTAGTGGCCGAACTTTCTGCACTTGAAGCATTGGACTTTTGAAAGGTCCTTCTTCTTCCTTTGATCAGGAGTTGGACTTGATCTTCTGTCTTTGTCTTTTCTTCCAAAGTTCCTCTTTCCTCTCTTCTTGATATGTGTGATGAGAGCTTGATCTTCTTCATGAGGGGCATGTGCTTTGCCTCTGGCCACAAGTTTGGTTTCTTCTTGTGTACAGTCTGCCCACAGTCTTTCAAAATTTGGTAGCTCAGATCTTCCCGTCATGCTTTGAATGAAAGGTTCCCAAGATTGAGGGAGGCCATTCAAGGTCATCATGACTAATTCCCTATCTGCAATAATCTTGCCAATTGTCCCCAATTGATCTTTAATCTCTGTAATCTTCATGAAATATGAAGCAATAGTGTTGGATCTAGACATCTTCATGCTTGAGAGTTGTTGCCTTAGGGCAAGAACCCTATTAATATTTGTGTTCTCAAACAATTTCTTCTAGGTGTCAAACATTGCCTTTGCCATCTTCTTCTGGGAAATTTGAGGAATCAAATGATCCTTGATTGAATCAATTAAGATCCTCCTTGTCTTGGCATCATTCTTCTTCCACTGAGTCTTCTTTGCTTCTCCTTCAAGTTCTGACACTCCATCCACAACAAAATTTAGTAGATCATTTTCTTCTATAGCAATAAGCACTCTAGACTTCCATGAATGGAAATTTGAAGCTCCATCAAGTCTGTCTTCAACCTTGATGCTTGACATTTTGACTGAGAAGTAGAACTACAACCTGGATCAGAAACACTAACAGGAGCTAGGTCAAAATTGAACTTTGGATTCTTGGAAAACCACTTCCACAGATGAATTCGCCCTCCTAGGGAGAGTTGAATCAACCTTCTTTTCTTCCTGATTTGTGGTCAGAACACTGAGAACCAGCAAACCCTAATTCTCGACTTGTTGCAGTAACTGCAGTAATTAGGTCAAAAATTGAAAATTGTCAAAATGAAATTCTGCTTGCACGGGAAAATTTGCCTTCCTAGGGCGAGCTCAGTGAAGCTAAGGGTGAACCAAATTGATGGTTGAAAAGTGGAGAATTTGTAAACCCTAGTTCCGGCAATAATCTCCTTCAGCACTGCTCTGAATCCATGTTAGAATTTTGAATTATAGCAATATAATTTTCATCTCTTTCAACTAATATAAGCAATATAGAATCACTGAAAGAACAACTATGCACAGAAACAATAGACACAAGATTTTATCATGGGAAAACCCAAACTCAGGAAAAACCCAGCAACCCTTTCTTACTCAGAGATTCAGTACAATGAAGATAAAGATACAAGAAGAATAGATGTCCAAAGAAATCAACTACAAATGTCTTCTGCTACCCAAAAGTCGAACTCCCTTGCTTGAGCGAACTTGCTTGAGATGAGTGAGCAAATGGGAGGAGCAGCATTTCTATTTATATATTACTTTTGGTCAATTTCCTTACTAGGCCGACTTGACAGTTTCAATAGGGCCGACTTGTTATTTTAAATGATAAAAATACATTTATTTATTTATTTGTTGTAGGTCGGCTAATCAAGTGAGGAGACTTCATGTAGCTACATCATCAACAAAATTTTGTATCCCACCCAAAATTCAGCAAACTTAACAGTTTTCAAGATTTCAAGATTGGTCGGATTGCTGCATTTCCATTGGATTCTATCATATATGAGAGTCCGGGATTAATGTTTAATCAAAAACACCAGGCCCTTTATGTCCCCCAATGTTGGTGGTGTTGATTGTTGAACTCCTATGTCGTGATTTTAGCAAACATTACTAGGTAAAATACAAATTTTGCCTCTAAACTTGGAAAGGCATTCCTATCTTTCGATTTTTCAAGTTTCTAAATATAATGAGAAATACAATGGTGATAGTGTATAGATGATTTATGATTTATTAATTATTATGTTAAATTGCTATGTATAAGATTATAAAATGTCAATGATATATCATTTATGTTTCGAGTTTCATATTCTAATGTAATTTTTTAGAATTTCGAGTGGAGTCCTCTATGTTGGACCCCGACATCCTCTACGATGTTCCCTGAAATTTGGGGGATGGTTATACATATCCCTTGGATGCATTTCCCTGCTCCCATGTCCCATAAACTTGGTGGAACATTGGTTGGATGGAGCTTCAAATTTACTTCCTTTTCTTATGGAGGAAGACAATCTTTGGGAGCATGTTGTGAAAGATATTCTAAAACGTAACGATCCAACACGGTTAGCAGCTCATCAAAAGAAGGAAGCCAAGGTAAAAATAATCATTCTTGATTTGTGAAAGATCATTTCATTTCTCACATTGCTAAAAAATGATAATTAAGAAAAACGTTAGAAGCTTTGGTTGAATTGTTTCAAAACTCTCGTGCTTCTCGATGGATGCTCTAACAGAACCAACTTTCAGTCATTCGAAATTCGAATGAATAAGACAGATATCATGGTGAGTTACTTGGCCATGATCACTGAGTTGAAAGATCAGTTCACGACCATTTGAAGAAAGTTAGAGGATCAAGAGTTGGTGTCCATACCTTTTAACAAACTTGTTCCCTCTTGGATGAGTTTTGTTCAGGGTGTTTGTGCTCAAGAGATTGCCAAAGTTTCCAAAGCTTTGGGTTGATCTTAAGCAGAAAGAAATCAGACTGCATTCTTGTTCAGAACAAGGGGAAGTACATGCAATTGGTCTTGTTGGGAAGAAGAAGAAGGGTAGTAAGAAAGGCTAAAGAAGAAGGCACAAATACAGGAAACAAGGACTTGAGTAAGGTGATGTGTTTTCGATGTCACAAGATGGGACATTATGCCAACCTATCCATTGAAGAAGGAAAAGGGTATGAAGCAAGTTGTAGCTGGAACTTTAGCAGGTGTAGAGGAGGATCCCTCTTAGTTTGAGACTACCTTCTCCATGGTGTCTCGTTTGTCCTTTAACACTTTGTCTAGCATTCGATGATATGTGGAGAGTGGAGCTTCGAGACATATGACATGTGACAAGGCTTTATTTGACAAGCTTCAACAACAAGAGGGAGGCATGAATGTGGAGCTTGATGATGTACTTATCCTATGAGAGGAATTGGCTCCATTTCCTTCCAGATGCCTTCAAGTGATGTTCTTGAATTGAATCATGTTTTGTTTGTCCCCTGTTGAAGAATATTCTTCTTTCAATGTCTTGTATGACAAATGTATAGTGGAGAGTTGCTTTTGAGGGGCAGTAGTGCACCATCAATGATTGTAGACTAGCTTGTCCAAGGACTTTGGCTAGAGGGGTGAAAGAGGGTGGTATTTACAAGCTACTTGTTGATCCAATGGAACTTATACATTCTTGTGAGAGGTTGGATTAGCCTTCTAGTTTTGAGGAGGCATATGTAGAGCTTGCATGGCAAGATGTCGTGGAGACAGGTTTAGAACCTATTATGGATCCAAGGACTGATTCCATGTTTGCAATCGATGGGAGTGTTGAAGAGTACAAGGACGGGGTGGTTGGATTCTCTCAAGCAGAGGGAGTTGACCATGATGTTGCTCTTGCTCCAGTTAAAAGAGGATTTTCTCAAGATGAGGGAGTTGATCGCGTATAGGTTGTTGCTTCAATCACCATAGGTTTTGAGGTACATGAGAGGGATTCTCATGTTCACATGTTGTTGACAGTTCTATGTGGGTTGTTAGCTACACCACGAGCTTGGTATTTCAGGACCAACAAGTTGACCTGAGCAGATTTCTATCTTTGTGATTTTGATAGATGTCATCCACTTCTCTTGATTTTGTATGGAGATATAAAGATCTTTGCAAGATGTCTTGGACAGTGCATGATGTGGTGTTTGTTGATTTAGGCCCGTGATGATAACTTAAGGGATAATGGAGTTCAAGTTGCATATGATCCAAAGTGTGTTCCTTCAAATTCACAAGTGATTGGTGTTCTTTGGAGGTTCGAGATGCTATGATAGCATCTTATGTTGATGGATATGGTGATACTTCTACAGCTTCTAGAGTCGATATTCAAGCATAGTGGGAAACTGTGGTGAGCAAAGATATGATATTGGATGTGGATGTGAGGTCTGCCAGTTCACAAGATTCTCTTTCAATGATCGAGGAGAGGTGGGAGGTTGTCATTCTAAAGGCTTATACAGAGAATCAAGATGAGTCAAATTCAAAGGTAAAGGCTTATACAGAGAATCAAGATGAGTCAAATTCAAAGGGATATGAGGTGAGATTGGGTGTAGATATGCCCTCGCATACTTCAGCTCGTAGGAAGTCAAGATGGCTTACCCAAACATTACGAGAGGCACAAGAGCATGTAGGAGCACCCAGATACTCAGCGAGGGCGAGTATACCACGTAGGAGATATGTTAGTATGTTGCTTTGTATTCCTCCATCCATGAGCATTCCAGTTTTCTTGAAGAGGAGAGGTGTGATGCCTTGATGGAGGAGTGTGGTGTTTGGCAAACAATAGTTGATTTTGAGACTACAACAGGTACAAATTTGCAAGTGGCAAGTATAATGGAGTTATAGAGGAAGCTGACAAGTGTTGGTGAAAACACTTTCCTAGTAAAGAGGGAACGTTAGCTTTCAAGGTTACTTCAAAAGTGTTTACACCATGATTGGGGGTTCTTCGTGAATTTTGGGGTACATAGCATATGGTCAACCCCTTGATAGTTTGTGATGGATTTGCAAATGGGAGATGGTTTGTGCTAGATTTATAGATTTGTACATTGGAGATGGCTTACTTAGTGATTGCTTAACCACAGTTCGGTGCTTACATGACATTCTTCCCTAGGGCATTGGAGATCTTTGAACAACTTGGTGGTATTCTACACGATGGCCATGGAAATTGTTACTTGCTTGAAGAATGGCTTGCAAGTTGCATCAGAGGAGAAGCATTTTGCATATTGGAGACAAGAAATGGGACCTAGGCCCTAAACAACATGGGGTAGCTTGGATGCTTGCGTGGAGCAATGCTGTTGGGAGCGGGGAGCGAAGCGGGGAGCGGGAGCGGGAGCGGGAGCGAAAAGCGAAATTTTCAAAAGCTTCCGTTTCGGGAGCGTTTTCGGGAGCGTTTTTTATATAATATATATTTTAATATATTTTGATGCATATAAATTAAAAAAAACATGTATTATGCCAAATTAGCTATAGAAAACATCAAAACATAAAATCTAGATATTGATATAACCATTTAGTACACATTGATATAACATTAATGATTAATCATCTCGTCTTCTAGATTCTAGGAGCTATAACTTATAACATTTTCATTAAATGAGCATCATCAAATCATCAATCATCAACAACATCAACCTTCAAATTTCAACATATAATATTTGCCATCAAACTAGGCCATAATGTTTACAAAATAGGCCAAGCCGCCAACCGCCAAAATAAACATGAAAATGAAATACAAAGTACAAACTACAAACTACAAAGTACTATGAATCTACTAAGCTTTCCGCTTGCCACGAGTAACTTCCAATTTCTTTTCCCGTGTTCTAGGTGGAATAGGTGTTGGTGGATGTGATCGTGGAACATGAGTAGAAGATGAATGGCCCCCGCGGGCTGAAATTGGACGTTGTGAAGCTAAAGGCAAAACTCCTACATCTGGAAAGCTGCTTCTGCTTGGGGGTGGCATCTCTGTAGGGGTAGTCTGAATTGGATCATCATGATCACCCAATAGTTCAGCCTCCAAGCGCTCTAATGCTATGGCTCCATCCTCCACATTAGCCTCCTCTGGATTGTTGTCCCAAGTCAAAAATGTTCTATCATTCTTGGCCGCCTCACAATAATGGGACAACAACCTCAAGTTGTAGTGCACATAAACCAAGCTTTCTGCGCGATCTACATTCAGACTGTTTCTCTTTACACTGTGGATGAAGTTGTAGGTGCTCCAACACCTCTCTGCAGAAGAGCTATTAACAACCTGTGATAGCACCCTCGGTGCCAATTTATGCAAATATGTGGCTCCAGAGCCATGCATGTTCCACCAATGGATAGGATCCAATCTGTCTCGATCATTGGTTGCAAACAGCGAACCAAAGCATCCATGCTCACTTATGTATATGCTCAATTCACTCCGTACTTGAGCACACTGTTCCTCATCAGGGACCAACTTTTCTAATGCAAGCATATACCCAGCAGCAACCTCTGGATCTGTGTGGGGTTTTTTCTTGACTCCACCCCCAGGTGCAGGTTGGGCCAACCAAATTGGAGAATAGTATTTTGGGGTGAGGACATATGCAAGGGCATGGAGTGGAACATTTAGATTATCCCACCTTTTGACCACAAGTTTATGAATATGGTCATACAAGACTGCATCTCTTTGCTCAACAATGTCTTTGATTTGACCAAGCATGCTATCCATCTGCTCATATACCCCCCCAATCACCGGCTGATCTGTATCTGCAAAACGAATCATGTTATAAACTGGCTTGGTGAACTGCAGAACATACCTAACCTGTGACCAAAAATGACCTTCAAGAACGGTGTCCTCCACCTCCTGAAAGTCACTTCTATCCGATGCACTTGCAACTCTGTCTTTCAATTCCTGCCATGGATCACTTGATACCATACTAGCCAATGCCTCTCTTACCTTCAAAAGCCTCCTGAAGGTGAGGTAGTAGCTAGCAAATCTAGTCTTTGCAATCTTCAATAGCTCCAACTTAGAGTGATTGCGAAAAATGTGGTGGGCCATGCTATGATTGGTAATAAATTTGATCATTTTCTTACCTCTCTTGTACAAGGCTCCAATCCATCGGTAATTATTGTCCTTCATCTTAACAATATCACGCATCAAAAGGTTCAATGTGTGAACCAAACAACCTGACCAAAATATGTTGGGATACTTATCCATAATGATTGCTCCTGCTGCCTTACAATTAGCAGCGTTATCAGTGATAACTTGAATGACATTGTATGGCCCAATCTCCTGAATGGTTTTAAGTAAAGGTTGTGCAATATTAATAGCGGTCTTGTAGCGATCTGAGTAGTCATGGGCTGAAAGGAAGACCGCACCGCTAGCAGAAACGCCAAGAATATTTATCAACGGCCTGCCTTTAACATTTGTCCACCCATCAGATACAATGGATACCCCATAGTTGGACCAATCATTTGTGAACTTTCCAAGAGCACTATTGATTTTGGCTTTTTCCTTGTCAAGTCCCACAGTTCTAGCTTTGTCATACCCAGGGCTTCTGTATCCTTGAGGGCCACCATTGATGGCTTGTACCATTTCATGCCAATAGGGTGAGCGAAGAACATTGAATGGCACACCACATGCATAGAGAAACCGATAAACTTTTGAATCCACATCATCTCTACAACCTTGGTCAAGGAAATCGGATAATGTTCTTCCTCGTATAGGCGAGACTCCATGGGGAGATGAGGCTCCCGATCGAGCCGATGATGATCCAGCAGCAGCTCCACTACCAAACATTCTCTGCGGGGATTCAGAATCAACCCTCGATCTCTTGGACTTGTTTTGAGCGGCCTCTTCTTCCATCCTGTATTTGCTTCTCTCTTTAGCTTCCACTTTGTCACAAGTTTTGACTCCATGAGACTTACCTACATCGCATGGCATAACCCCACACAAATGCTTTCTCACCCGGGTATATGAACCTGTGTATGTTTTCCCACAATGGGGGCATCCAAACTTTGTGGTTCCACCCCCTCTCCCTCCCCCTTGCCTTGTCACATACTTCCACAAAGGTGTTGTGTCTTTTAGTTTTTGCCCCACATCACCCTCACCCTCATCCTCATCATCATCCTCTTCCCCTTCCTCCTCTTCTCCTTGGTATGCATCACTCTCTACCTCTTCCCCCTCATCACTACCACCACCACATCTACTTCCCAACACCATCATAATGAGAAGAAGTGGAATGAAAAACCAAAACCACATACCCATCGTGTTTCTTGATTCAAGATGAGAGTCACTTGTTCCCTGCAATAGAATGATGGAGAAGAATATATTGGAAAGAGTAGGAGAAGAGAACATTGCAAGTTTTCCATTTTTTAACATAGTGAAAAAAAAATTGCAAAAACAAACAAAGAAGAATTTATAGAGCCTACCTTTTAGCTCTTCAATGGTGGTTGAATGTCTCTATGAAAGCTTCAATCTCCCTTGCAAGCTCTCTCCCCTTCAATCTCCCCTTCAATCTCCCACTCAATGATGAAAGCTCTCAAAACTCAAAGCTCTCAAACTCTTCTCAATCAAACAAATGAGCAATGGAATGAGTCCAAATGGACTCATTCACCTTTTAATGGCCCAAAGTGACCTATCCCAACAAAAAAAACCCTAAAAAAAATTCCAAAACTCAAAAAAAAATTTCAAAAATCCGCCCGTCCGCGGAATCGGTCTGGGAATCGATTTAGGAATCGTTTTTTTTTCTGCGGGTTCGACTGGGAATCGATCCGGGATCGACCCGGGATCGACCCGGGATCGATCTGGGAGCGACGATTCCCCAGCGAATTACCATTTTCCAGGGATCATTTTTTTTTACTTGAATTCGCGAACTGGAAAATCGATTCCTGAAGGAATCGATCCGGAATCGCGCTTCCAAAATCGATCCCGCATCGATTCCGTCTGGAGCGCGATTCGGGATCGATTCGAGGGGGGGGGGGGTCGATTCCCAGCTGCTTTGGCGTGGAGACTTGGAGTTGACTATGGACGCCTAGGTTGTGAAAGTGTTCATGCAAGGGGAGTGGACCCGATGTAATACATGACTTAGGAAGTTCGTTGGAGTCGTTGGAGGTTTGTAGGAGGAGCATCGGGCACACCTCGTGGAGCACCCTTGCATTTGGAGCCTTGCTTTTGGACATCACCTTGGAACTTAACATGTGTACCCTTGGAGTGTATCACTCCACATGTGAGACTACATGTGCCTTTGTAGGTTGCTTGTACGGGCATGGGCCCAAATATGTAACGTTGGCCTCCCTTACCTCTCATGTATATAGAGGAAGGAGAGTCCTTTCACATTCATTCATTCTTGTCACACTTGTGTTAGAGATGTGACTAGGAGGAACGAACTAGTCTCTCTTTCTTATACTTCTTCTTTTGTACTCTCCCTCTCTCTCTCGAAGTCACTAGGATTTCTTGGAGCATCTTGAAATCTAGGGTTAGGGTTTCATCCCTTTGAAACTTGGAGATTAGCGCTTTGAGATGAAACCCTAGGTTGTACATGTTGAAGTGGAGAAGAAGCAGAGGCGCCTTGCTGTGGAGGTTATGTTGGAGCTCCTTGGTGTGAACCAAGGTTTACATTGTTTTCCCTAGCTAAGGTTTTTGAGAGCTAGAGGATTGTACTAACCTTGAGATAACGCTATGGTACATACAATAACTTCATCTTTATGCATATTAATGAAGTTTCCAGCTGTCCAATACTTGTGTTATTGCAGATTTGATTTTTAGTCATCTCTTTTTTCATGGTTTTGTAATTTCCGGTAGTTATATGTCTTGCTGATTTGGCATAAGTTACAGATGAATGTGTTAAGTGATTTAACATTTATATTGAAGAAGATATCGCAGGTTTGCTGCTGTGTTTACATCTGTCATGACTGATTTTCAGATCTGTGACATCCATGATAAAATTGCCCTAGAGCACTGAAATTATCTGCACACTTTGGTATCTTATCTCTTGAAATGCCAAGTAGATTGGGGTTGTTGGGAGTTGAAATATTGTCTATTGCTGATGCTGTTTTTTTTTCATAACAGCCCTAAGGCTGAAAATTCACCGGGTTAAGATATGAGAAACCTCTAGTTTGGAGGTGAAATTTCTGTTTTTGCATTAACTACAATGTTTTCAGAAATTTCTACAGCAAGACCAAAGCATGCACGTATTGGTTACACTATGGCAACCATGGAGCATGGGGAATATTCTGAAGCAGCTGAAGCAAAACAGCTCACAGGGAAGGAGGAGCCCGTTGCCCAAACGACCACTACAACAAAACGTGCACAAAGGAGGTAACAATATCAGGGTTCTAGCTGAGAGAGAATCTCAACCAGCTCCATTGGGAAGCTAAACTATCAGAAGTGGGGAATCCAACGCGTCACTGGCTCACGAGTCATTTTTGAGCTCAACAAAGGTTTCAAACAAGCAGACCCGTGACTCCATTTTCAAGAATCCAAAGTACCTTGCATTTCTGTGCATTTTTCATGTTATTCATATGCAGAAGACCCGTGAATGTAAGTTTTGTTGCTGTTGTTCACTGGTGATTCCATTTTCATGTTATTCATATGCAGAAGACCCGTGAATGTAAGTTTTGTTGCTGTTGTTCACTGGTGATTCCCGGTTTTATTTTCTGTGACAGCATTCCCCGTTCTATCTGTTTTTATATGCTTGTGTTCCTTTAATGACAGCTGAACACTTACGCCTGTTGTCCCTCCGTTCCACCTGGGTCCTGGAAGGAACCAGGCGGAACACATGTCTTACTGTAAATAACTAAATAAATATTTGAACATTGCATTATCATCAGAACTCACGAGTTACAGTGAAATGAAGAAACGGTATGCAGGAACCTGCACAGCTTGCGGAAGCTCCGACGCGGCTTTTCTGGCGTGGCGTTCATCCAAAAGCAGCAACCGGGTCGGGCCTTTCCACGATTTAACCCTGAAATCGTCGCCCAATAGACCAGTAAAATCTTCATCTTCCTCGGTTTTGCCGTTTTCCTCTACAACTTCAACGACAGCATACTCGTCCTTGTTTCTCCCGCCGTTCCCCCTCCCCTCTGAACGCTGTTCGCCTCTCCTCTTCACCTTAGGGCGCGACATGTGAGCAAGCTTCTTGAAATGGACGAATCCCCTGCTATTAAACTTGTTTGCGAGCTTTACCCTCTGCAGAAGCGAGTCGTCCGCGGTTTCATTTCTTGAAAAGACACCATTTTCGTCCTCGTTTTGGTCGAAGAGTTCTTTTAAATGTTCGTCAATGTCGTCGCCCGAAACCCTGGCGATGTTCTTGATGCGAGGCCAGTTGAGTAAATGGCCTTTCAATCTAGTTTGAAGTGCGTGGCATTCCTCGGCAGGGACTCTCAGCGCTGCTATGTCGAAAACCCTCGTAAATGACTGCTTGACTAGGTAATTGCTGTCCGGACCTTCGTCTAGCTCTATCAGTTTTTGGCCTTTGCTTAAGGAAGGACCGTAATCGATAATGGCGTCGAAGTTAAAAGTGGAGTTATAGTTGAATGATGCTGTGCAGCTGAAATTGAATTTGAATTTGGTTTGGGATATGGCCCGGCATGGTTGGAGGTTAAGAGAGAATTTATGGAGAGGTGGGAGGAATTGAGAGGGGAGAAAAAATACCGAAATCATCCTGGTTTGTGTAATAACGAAGTTGGAGCACGCTCGGCATCGATCAATGGTTCCGACCTGGTTTATGTTGGATTAAAATCTGTTGCAGAGCCCTTACTAATGGCTTCCCCATCTCTGCCAAGTCCGCATTACAGGGGCGAAGGCGAGGCTTTAGCTCTGTTCTTGAGGATTATGTGTCTCTACCTCAGCCATGTTTGAGGATATTGTCGTGAGAAATGCTGCTGTGCACAAAGGTTTTGGTGTCCCGGGAAATTAAGATTTGAAACTAGTGGAGGTCATGTTGTTGGGTTTATATTTGTAAAATTTACAAGGTACTATATTTGTAAGATTCACGAGGTTACTAAACACATTATTAGTCCCTGCATAGCAAAGAGGTCATGTTGTTCGGGTTATCTTTGTAAGATTTACGAAGTTACTATACACATCATTACTAGTCCATACACTAGGAGGGATTATACTTTTCAACGCCAAATTCTTTTGATTATGCATATTTTGCATTAATTATTGTTGATTTTTACATAAATTTTTATAAAGTTTTATTATGTTTCTAAATAAATATATATTAAATTTTTTTTTCATGATTGAAATTAATTTGATTATTTGATTGGCTAAGAGAACTTTTGATAAGACATAAATCTGTGCATGAGCAAAATAAATTGTCACGTAAAAAAATAGAATAAAAAATCATTTTTTTGTAAAAATGACACATTAGTGTTTATGTCCAGTGTCCGCCATCCACCTCTTCCGCAGATATCGATTCAGGTCTTATCAAATCTTTGTCATCAATGTATGTTGTTCTCATCCTCTGCATATATCAATTCAAGTCTTATCTAATGTATATCGTTGTAATCTTTTTACAATATATGAATTTGCTTCGAACACAGCTTGAAGCTGCAAAATATGTTCATCTTCTACAACCTCTTCTCTAGTGGCAATCTTGAATGAATTTCGAATCGAAGTTTTCAAGCTGCAAAAGTAGTTCATCTTCTAAAGATTCAAATTAGGCATGGACCTTATTTTTACTAAGATTGTAAACATCAAGTGTCCCATCACCACTTGTTTCAAGTAGTTCCATGATATCAAGAACAAATTCCATATCCAAAATATAGTCTTCATGAGCCTCAAACTTGATGCAACAAGAATTTTGTCGTGTATCCCAAGCCATTATGGTTCCATCCTCGTCTCCAAAGACAATAGTCATCTTTGTCAAATTGATCAAGTGATTTATTGCAACACTATGAGCATTGTTAAGTATGCCTACTCATTTTCCAATTTCAACATTTGTAGCAAGAATTGAGCATTATGGTGATGTTGTTAACATAGAACTCTCAGCATTAATAAACTGAACTGCTTGACAGGATTCAACGTGAGCATCTTTTACGCGTACATTGTAGTTTTGTAAGTTTTGATTTTTTATTTGACATGGGATCTCTCTCCCACATTTACCATCTTAAGGAAAAACTTTTAATTTATATACATTAACCTTTAAAAAAATTGTTGTGCACAAACACCATGTCGTGGGCTTATTGTGGGCTAGTTGGTTACTTGGTAAAGCGCTTGGACACATGGTGCTTGACTTGGATATATAACTTGGTCACTGTTAAAGCACAGTATAATATGGCACTGACTCTTTTTTTAAGAGTTTGGACTTGGAAACAAAATAAATCAAAGGTTATTCGGAACAAAACTTTGCATTAGTCATAAACTTTTGATAAAAAACCTCTTTTATCACGATGTGCTATATATTTTTTATCACAATGTGCTATATATTATTTAATAAGTGCATTTGAAAGAGGTACTTAGGATGCGGAAGTCACAAATATTTTTGAAAATCAAAATGAACAAGACATGATCATGCGTTCTGTGAAACCAATAAGTTCAAGCTTGAAAAGATGGCTACACTCAAAGCCATTGGCAACCCAATTAAAATAATAATAACGTGTGACTAGATGTGAAAGTAAATTTGAAATAAGGGAAGCTTAAAACCCAAAATCATTTAGTCGTGTGATTACGTCAATACCACCAAGCACCACTTCATGATATTTTTGCTCATAACTCATTAATGATGCTAGCAATTGAGAACCAATAAATTTTGAGTTACAAGAATAACATTGTAGGAAAGCCTTTTAGAATTTGTGTTGGTTTAAAGGCTTACTTGGCATCATCTCCAATAGTAGACAGCAAACCCAGATCTCAACCTTCGCAAGGACAAGTGTTTTCCTTATGCCCTATATTCCTTCAATACCATTCATTGTAGAGAGCGCATGTTTTTGTCTGTGAAATGCATTTGAAGATAGACATGTATATGATTCATGAATGATGCCCCATCTCATGATACTATTTAATCCTTGGATCAAGTTGCAGAAAATTATATCAATTCTTATTAATGTAGATAGATTTGGTGCCCAAGCACATGCTTTTGTAAGTTTTGGGCAACTTGTCATCATTATAAGATTGAAGCTCTAGTTGTAGGTGTTTTCTCCAGATATTGTGTATTTAACTAATTGATGTATATGTAAAGATTTTTACTATATCTCTTTCTCATATTCAGTATAAATTATTCATTGTTATTAATCTATTCATTTGTCACAAACCAACCCTGAAATAATTTCGTTAACATTCTTTACATTTTCATCCTAAACCAACGAAGTTCGTAACTCAAATATAATCTTTCGTTGGTTGAAATATAATTCTATAATTATAGTATTTACATTTTTGTTGGGATGTGAGAAGTTCACAATCGCCACTACTTTTAATATATTCATTTGTCACAAAGAATTCCCACCTATTTATTCATTTTTTTTCTTTTTACAGCTTCCAAAATCCATGTAGCAAAAGTTCCAAGAGATTGGTATACCAAATATGAAGTGATGAGGTTAAAATGAACACCTTGATAACATGCTCCCATTATTCAATTGTCAGCTAGTTTATCATATGGTCTTCTTTCTTGTGTCATGGAAATTTGTTGGCTTGAAAACTTCCACCAGACGACATTGTGCTTACACAAAGTGCTTGCAGCTTCGGTTACATCGTCTTAAGCAATTTCCTACCCACCTCGTTGTTTCGCACATAGCAACTCTTATCTGCGCTCAATGTCTCATTTTCCCTCTTCTGCTCTTCGCCTTGTCCTCAAATTTCTAAACCTCCAACCTCTCACATTGCCAAACTCACCTCAATTTTATGAATGTGCAACACTACTCCAACAGGAATTTCTTTTACCTTCTGTTACATCATGCCACTCATATTCTTTCTCCCCCCGTTGTTTCACATGTCCTAAAAGTTCTCTCTATGTGATCTCTTTGCACTCATCGATGTCATGACTACTGTTAGGCAGTGCGATACCTCACGCCTCCTCGCATTTTTTTTTGCCTCTTGACATATTCTCACTCTCATTTTCTTTTTTTACACTATGACACTTCATTCGTGTTACTATCTCAACGCCACAACACCCATTGTCTACTCTGAAGTGTAAAAACTTCTTAACACCCGTAAATAATCTCAAATGACCACAGATACTTTGAATCCCACATTTTGATAAGAATAGTATTGATAAATGATTGGCGGTTTTACAATTTCCATTTGATTGGCTTTTATAAGCCCAATGTACCTTTTCGTAGAAAACATGACTCTTGACTTATAATTGTTTTATTATTAACAATTAATATTAATATTAATTGTTATCTTATTACTATGATGTTATATATATATATATATATATATATATATATATATATATATATATATATATATATATATATATATATATATATATATATAACATTGTCTCTCTCTTAGAAAGGCTTTGTCCTCAAAGCCTTATAATGTTGTCGCATCGTTCCTTGTGACGTCGTAGCTGACGAAACATGTCGATACGAATTTCTAAGTGTAGAGCATAACTTCCGATATGTTGACGGATCAATCCATCCCAAATTGATTTGTTGTTGACTGTTGGGATTCCCTTCCGATCTGTCATCAGGAGCTTTGATCACAATCATACCATTATCTTTCGACAATTCCCACTTTTTAGGATACCGGTTTATATGGTTGGGTTGTCGATAGGGAATTTTTATTGTTTGCTTTTTGCTGAATTGTCTTCTTTTTTTTGAACTGTGATGAGGACTGAATTTGTTTTCGTTCCTTCTTCATCAACTTGAATTTGTTTTTCGGGGATTCTAGATGCTTGCTTCTGGATTTGCGCACCCTGAATCTCCTCTAACCTTTCATCTTGCGACTTTTTTTCCTTTTTTAACTTTTTGATTTGTTCTTATAGTTCTTGATTAAGATTCCTTAAGCTATGGTTTTCTTATTGCTTTTCTAGTATTCTTCCTTCGAGGTCTTCATTGGAATGTTCCTTCTTCCGACTATCTTTCAACTTTTTAATCTTCGTAATTAATGTTTTGTTATGATTTCATAGTCGACTTAGTTCCTCGGTATTGCTTGATAATGTATTGTTGATTTTTGTAATTTCCAACTTATGTGTCTTCATAATGTCGTCATATTGTTGCCAGAGTTTTTACTTCTGTTGTTGATGTCGACATCTCTCTCATTCTTGATCTTCTAGTTTTCTTTGGGTTTGCGTCAATTCAATATCTTTATCCATGATGAACTTTTTTAAACGCTCTATGTCTTCTTTGAAGTCATCATCACTTCTATAAGGTGATTCTTCAACTTTTTTGGAGTTTCTGATTTTGTCTTCCAGGTTTTGATTGTGGCTTCTTAGATGTGAAATTTCCTTATCCTTGTCTAATAACCTATTCTGGAGCTCTCGTTTTTTATCTTTTAAACTATGAATCACCTGCTCTGCTAAATCGTTACGCAATTCTTACTTTATGATCTTGAATTGAAGATCGTTATTGGTTGCTTTAGATTTCTCTAACTCATTCAATGCTGCTTGTAAGTGCGACTTCATTTCTAAATATGTAGGTGCCATCGTTTGCGATTATGTCTTTTGCTTCTTTGATGAGCCTTCTTTTGATTTTGACTTCTTCTTCGAGTCTTCCTTTGACTGACTTCTTCGACGATAGATAGTCTTCATTGGATCTTGACTTCTTGTCTTCTTTGATTTTGTCTCCTTCCCTTCAATAACTAAGGACTACACAAACTGTGTAGTAATCTCTTCATGTGTTCCCTTTTTTTTGAGTCCTTCTTTGACTTGATGTTTTTTTTTGTATTAATTAATAATTGTAATGACAATTATTAAATAATTATTAAGTAATTATTATTATTATTAATAAAAATAATAATAATTTTTTTCAAATAATTAAAATTAACTATTATAATAATAACAAGAGCCATGAGATGGCAATGTCCCCACCGTTGCTAATAGTAATACAACTATTGCTACAAGACAAAAGCTATACTCTTGCCACAAAATAGTAATAGGAAAAAAAATATTTTGCCACAAAACTACTTAGCCATCGAACCTCAAGTTTCGTGCAATGAATAAGATGATGAAACTTAAAATTTTATCATAATTTGATACATTATGTAAATTTTGCTTCTTTTAAATCAATATGTTAAACCATAATTTTGTTAAAACATACCATTTACACTTAAACTATCTCAAACACACTTTATTATTTGGGATATTTACACATGTTATATTGGATTGAATTGAAATTAAATTAATTTTATATTGTGTTAGTGTTTTAAATTTTTAATATGGTTGATGTGATATTTATAATAAAAACAATTTAATTTTTAAACTATGATCTTACTAACCATTGATGTGATTTGTTGGGTGAGTTGGCCTCTTCCAAATGCTATCTTATGTAATCTTCATCCATCTTTTGGTTATCTTCTATCTACAAATTCTAACCATTGATGTGATTTGTTGGGTGAGTTGGCCTCTTCCAAATGCTATCTTATGTAATCTTCATCCATCTTTTGGTTATCTTCTATCTACAAATTCTGGTATCGAACAGAATGTATTGATATGGCTTTTCTCTTTTAAAAACGAGGAATAATTCTCCCTTCAAACACATATCACTCATCGAAATTTGTGAAACCATAATATAATATTTGCAAAGCAGATCTTCGCGGTATTCCTACATTGTTCTATGATATAAAGCAAGGAACGTTGGTGCATTGAACAAGGAGATGCCATCCCGTCAAATCATCCCCAGATCAGAAGGAATGGTGAGCTACATTTACTGAGCATACCACTATATTCTTATTTAATGTGAATGGTTCTATTCCATTAATTCCTTCATCGAGATCTGGGAACGTGATAACAAATGGAATAATCTAGGGACCTTCTCCAAGATGCGATATATATTTTGCGCAGATTAATCCTACTGTGTGAAAACATAATGTCAAGGACATAACAAAAACAAAACAAAAAATTAACCCAACAACCCTAAGATGGAAGTGACTTCCCTACGGCAATTATGGGAGCTCTATTTGAAGCTGGGTGAATTACAATTTGGCCAGTAGATGTGGATGGTGTATATAGTGCATATCCTCAAAAAGTTAGTGAAGCTCTGGTATTGAAGACACTATCTTACTAGGAAGCCTGGGAAATGTCATATTTTGGGGCAAACACCATCGGACAATAATTCCAGTTATGAAGTACAATATTCCTATTGCCATAAGAAATGTTTTAAATCTTTCATCTCCTGGTACAAATATATGCAGTCCTTGTGATAGAGAGGCTGAGGAGTCTAAGCCATGTCCAGAGTCTGACTCTGTTGCAAAAGGATTTGCAACCATGAACAATGTAGCACTTGTAAATGTTGGAGGGTGTGTAGCAATGCTAGACGTTTGTATTTATTTGTTGGATTAGCGGAAAGTATGTTTGCTTATTGGATGAAAGTTAATGAATACGTGTGAAGATGCAAATATGAGAAGACTCATTGGGAAGTTCATGCAGCTAAGACATGGTGGACTGGCACTATTTCTGCAGAACTGGAATGGCTGGTGTTCCTAGTACAACAAGTGCAATTTTTGGTTCAGTCAAAGATGTCATTGCAAATATTATTATGATATCACAAGCAAGTATTGAGCACTCTGTGTGCTTTGTAGTGCAAGAAAGGAAGTTGGTGTTGTTGCAGAGTACTTAAATAAGAGATTTAAAGAAGCTATGGATGTTGGGCCTATTTCACAAGTGGAGGTAGTTTCTAATTGCAGCATTTTGGCAGCTGTTGGACAATGCACTTAACTCTTCGTATGCCCTAGATCTTTTGGCCTTATCTATTAAAAAAACGTTATTGGGTCTCTTTCATAATTAGCGCTTTGTTGGAGATTTCTTATACATCTACTTGTTAAAGCACGTTTAATCTGTTGATGAATTCACAATTAATTGACTATTCTGGATCAGTTCCATGGCTTTAAAAGGCCGAGCATCAACATACTCATTACTATTATAAATATGTTATCTCAACTCGTATATATACCTGCACATTACTATTATAAATATGTCATCTCAACTCGTATATATATATATATGTGCAATGAATTGAGTTGTTCGTAGCCCTACCAATCCGTGACCGAGTCAAACCCTTTAACACTGAGTTACTGTGGATCGGCGATAAGTAAAGCCCCTCATTTTCACCTCCATCATCATTGCTACTAGTATATCCGCAACTTCCGCTTTCAGACCGCTACCACTGCAAACTAGAACAGGAGTTGACTCTATGGCGACTGGTTCAAGAGGAGGAGCTTCCAGACCTAGGAAAGCATCAACCACGAAGTGCGGGAGAGGAATATTCTTCACCTCGAGGTGGTTTGTGCTATGATATGCAAATCCAAATATCAATTGCATTAGAATACAACAAGGCAACACAAAGCCCACATTGGGTTTCTTGTTCCTGTTGTTTGATAAAAAAAATCATTATAGTAAAATTATTGTGTTGGGCTGTTTCTTCACATGATTGATGATTTTTTTATATAACTATCTGCTACCGACCTTCAATTTCCTTTAACATGGGAGTCTCTACAAACCCAGGGCAAACTAAGGTGACTCCAATATTGTAAGGGAAGAGTTCAAGCCTTAGAGTTTCAGCAAGCCCTCTCAGAGCATATTTAGTAGTTGTGTAAAGCCCGCTGCCATACAAAGGATACTACACAGACCAGATCCATGGCTAAGGCCTTGAAAATACTAGAATCTTATAACAGTTAACATTTTTTAAAGAAATTTATGAACTTTTACCAAAGAAGCAAGCGAGCCATGAATACAAGAGCCAAACGACAGTGGTGACTGCTCCTCTGCTTCATCAATGGAAGAGTTGCACGCAATGTATAAAGAGTTCCAGTTATGTTTCTTTGAACTGTGGAAGCGATTTTGTCGATGGGGAGCTGATCCAGATAAGAAATACGAGTAACCCAAGTGTTGCATACAAGAACATCAATTGGCCTCCATTCAGAGGATTCATGTATTGCAACAGAAATCGCTTCGCAGTCACTTATATCTACAACCTGTAAAGAAAGTAACAAATACCAAAAAAACTGAACCCATTCACTATGGCTAAAACATAGCATACATCTATGTAAACTAAAACCTAATCCCGAATCTGTAACTTAACATAGATCTATCTTAACCTTATCTTAAACCTTGAATGGTTCACTGAACAATTTATTAACCACACAGCATAACCAAAAAATTCCAATGCAAACCTTTCGAAATTTTATTTAACCTAATTTTATGCATAAATACACATACTGAGCAATGAAGATCTTTCCATGCAGGGTTTATATTCTCTATGCAATGAGGTGGTTTGTGCTTCAATCTTTATGTTTTTACCTTGATATTGATCCTCTCATGACCACATCGCTCTTCTTTCAGGATTTCTTCAAATGCCTTGTGAAGATTAGAGAGATTTCTTGCTACCAAAGTGACATAGGAGCCCTGTGCAATAACTTCCTTCGCAATTTCAAGGCCAGTGCCGCTTGATCCTCATGTTATCAGGATGTGCTTGTTTCGCAACCTATGAATAACAGAGTGGCGTTTCCATCTCAAGACAAGAACAGTGATGAAATATATAATGATAATTCATGAAATATATAATGATAATTGATTAACTATTCTGGATCAGTTTCGTGGCTTTAAAAGGTCGAGCATCAACCTGCTACATTACTATTATAAATATGTTATCTCAACTCTTATATATATATGCAATGGGTAGAGCTGTTCGTAGCCCTACCAATCAGTGACTGAGTCAAACCCTTTAACACTGAGTTATTGTCGATTGGCGATAAGTAAAGACCCTCATTTTCACCTCCATCATCACTGCTACTGGTATATCCACAACGTCCGCTTTCAAACCGCTGCCACTGCAAACTACAATAGGAGTTGCCTCTATGGCGACTGGTTCAAGAGGAGGAACTTCCATACCTGGGAAAGCATCAACCACGAAGTGCAGGAGAGGAATATTCTTCACCTTGACAATGTTAGTGCACCAGTCTATATTCCTGAACCTTCACTTGCGCTTCATCTCCAAAACCCCCGGATGTCATTCTGATTTCATATAAGGCCTCCATCACAGTAGTAAGTTGATCAGCCATTGCACCACCGTCCAACCCTACTGAGCAACCTCTATGGTAGGCCCCGACGGTTGGAAGCACCATGACTGAAACTGCCACACTGATGGTCGATTGGTTCTACGCTCAGCTTCTTCTGCTCACAACAGAGAGAATACCTTCGTAAATGAAGAATTGATGCTTGGGAGGCCATTTATGTCCTCATTCACATGCACTGAGTGATATCACATTGGCATTAAACATGAGGGGGTGGCAGATTAGTACCTGGCACATACCTCTGCATAGAAGGGACCGACAATGAAATCACTTGTACCTCGAGCTCCTCCCCAATCTTTATGCCGATCACCTCGCCATCAATATATTAGAAACAATAATCTCAAAAAACAACACATAGTCCACATAACTCTCGGCACAACTCGATGACATCCGCCGTCGAGGCCCGAGCACCAAAAATTGAGGTAAATGTCGGCCATAGATGACCAGTGAGAATTCAAATAAATGTTTTTTATAAAAATACGTTTAATTTAAAAATGTATAACTATACCTTAAACTTAGGAAAGCATAAATATTTCTACGATGTACTGCCATATTAATACAATTGATCGAAAAATTTATAGTCCCATGCAGAGACATAATAATATAATAATATATCTTCCCTTTTGTTATTATATCACTTCTATTATAAATGTTCGAAACGGAAAACAAAACCATATATTGGTTTTATAAAACTGTTATAGTTTTAGTTTTATAAAACCATGTTCTTGTTTTCTTTAACTTTTTTTTTTCTTACTTTTCTTTCTTTTCTTTTTTTACTTTCCTCTTTTTTAATCTTTCTTTATTCTTTTTACTTCTTTTTCTTTTTTTTCACTTCTCCCTTTTTTTTTTTAACTTTTTGGGCCAAGGGCCTAATTTTTGGACAAGGTCCTAGATTTTGGGGAAACCCAAAAATGATGGCTACAAGCTGGATCAACAACGCAGCTCTGATACCACTTGAAGTGTAAAAACTTCTTAACGCCCATAAATAATCTAAAATGCCCACAGATACTTCCAATCCCACATTTTGATAAGAATAGTATTGATAAATGATTGGTGGTTTTACAATTTACATTTGATTGGCTTTTATAAGCCCAATATACCTTTTCTTAGAAAACATGACTCTTGACTTATAATTGTTTTATTATTAACAAGTGAAATAAGCAGCAAAGCTGCTTAGTACCTGTCTCTTAAAAATAATTTGAAAATAATGAGAAGATAGTGATCAGAGTAATTTGTAATCTATGAATATTTTACACTAAATTATTGGTGAAATCAATAAGCTAACATGTTTTGTATTGTATATTTGATGAAATATATATAGTTATATTGTTTCTTATAATATATTTGATATAGATATGGTTGTATTGTTTCTTATAATATATTTGATATATTCAATACAACCTCATCATGTTTATTAAGATAAATTATTTTGTATTATGTTAAGTGTTAGTGGGTTAGTAGCGTCAATCATGGATAACTATATTCCACCATGTAGTCTTCCATGTTTGACTTAAATCAACCATAGTAGTTGGGGAGTTAATGGCATAATAGTTGAAGCGCATTAGTATGTTGGTAGGTCTTAGCATGCAATGGTTGGGGATATTTTGGGTTAATGGTTAAAGAGATAACAAGCTAGATATTAGCGGTTCATGGCAATGGATTAGTGGTGAGATGAATATGTTAACATGTTTTGTAATATATAGTTGTCAAAATAGATATAATTATAATGTTTTTTATAATATATTTGATACACAACTATAAATATGTTTATAAAGAAAGATTATTTTGTAATATAAATATTTAATTTAAAAAAACTATATATTGATTAGTAGAATAAATTAAATATCTATAAATATAGATTTTTAACTAAAATATAAATAGTTTATATTTTATATAAACTATTTATATAACAATAAATAGTTTATATTTTATATAAATTATTTTTTGTTATATAAATAGTGGGTCAATGATGAGGGTCTTAGTATGCAATGATTGAGGATATTTTGAGTTAATGGTTAAAGAGATAACAAGTTAGATATTAGGGGTTCATGGTAATGGGTTAATGGTGAGATGAATATGCTAATATGTTTTGTATTATATAGTTGTTAAAATAGATATAATTATAAAGTTTTTTTATAATATATCTAATATATTCAACACAACCATAAATATGTTTATAAGGAAATATTATTTTATGATATAAATATTCAATTAAAAAAAACTATATATTGATTAATAGAATACACAAAATAATAAGTTTCATTTAGTGTTTTTTTCAAAAAAATCATTGTTAAAAAATTATAATTATTCATCATAAATTAAATATCTATAAATATAGATTTTTAACTAAAACATTAATAGTTTATACCCATATCATTAATCTTTTATTTTGTTATATAATTTAATAAATTTACTTAAATTATATAACTTAAATCTTATTACATATACATATATAAATTCTTACCAAAACATAAAACAAATATCATTAAAATTATTCATAAATTCAATAATAATAATAATATACTATACATTCAAATAACTTCATGTCTCACATAGTACTTTTAAATTGCAATTGAAATAATAGATTTTAAAAATCACAAATTTTACAATTAAAATTAAAATAAATTTCTTAAATTAAAAATATTTTAGTAATTAATAATTTTAATTACTTGAAAAATGATATAATACTTTTTAATTACAAATATTACAATTTGTAATTTATAATAGTTTATATAATAAATTTATAAATAATTAAAATGATAAAATTTAAAGAGATAATATTTTGAAACTATAATTTAGATTTTTTTAAACAATAAAAATAAAAATTTTAATAATTTACTATTTTTAAATTATAATTTATAAATAATCAAAATATTAAATTTTGAAAATTGAAAATATTATAATAAAATTAATGTAAATTCCATTTTAAAATATTAAAAAATGGAATGTGTACATATAAATATACTTATGTGTGTATAGCCGTATTGGCTTTATTTAACAGCGTCAATGCTTTCCATTTCTTTTTGTGACAGCTACTCAGCTTTAATTGCAAGCTAATAACTTACGGAGGGATAAGGGGATAGGATGCTAACGCTGCTGCTGCTGCAGTGTTCCCTATTGGCTTCTTGATGGATTACGTGGTTTGGTCACCATTGCATTTATGTTTTAATATTAAATAAGACATCCAAAATTATTAAATTATATTTTAAATATTTTTTAATTAAAATTATCTAATTATATCATATCAATGATATTAATGATAATAATTTATAAGACACTTGGCAATATAATGTATTTTTTATTTTTTATTATTTTTAATTGATTTTTTATATGTGATAATTTTATTGCACACCACATTAAATTACTCAAATCATTAACATTAACCAATAAGAAAACAGAAAAATGTTTTTAAAAAAAAAAAAAAATTTTTTTTTTTTTTTTTTTTTTCATAGAAAAAAAAGCGTAATTTCATTCATCATTAGAGATCAAAATTACATTCTGTATTCACTGTGACAGTGAATTATCAAAGGCCTATAGTTCATAGGGATCATGATGAGACTCTTACGTCTGCTTTCAATCAAAAAACATTTCTGTTTTCCACAAAAAAAGAAGTACAGTCCCACTGGACTATTTTGCTGTTACAATTTCAACTATAAATGCCGAAACAGTGACATTAATTTCATATAAATATAAAAAGCATACTGTTATATAACAAGTATTCTAGATCAATCTATAAAAGTTCTGTGGTAATATGCAGAGCTCTGTCCATCCCTTAATTCAATATTTATCCAGTTACCGTTTGCCAAGTCGCAGCCCATCTTTGGATAAACAGCAATGTTATGTAATGAAAGGTCTGAGCATGCTCTCAGTTTTCTGTCCATCCAGTTCTTCAACTACTTTCCAAATGCCAAAAGCCAAGTTCTGCCCTTCTTTGGATGCCTGGTCCGCTTTTTGGTTATTTTCCCTGTATACATGCCGGCATATGAAAGTGTCAAAAGTTTGTTTAAGCCTCTGTACAGTGTGAAGAATATTTGCAAGTCTAACAACTCTGCAATCCTGTGTTTGATTGGTCCAGTTTATAGTATTCATGGAGTCGCCAAATACCGCCAGTCTATTGATGCCTCTCGCAGCAGCAAAGATAAGCAGCAGTTTCAAACTCATAACTTCAGCATAATTGTTTGTACCCAAACCCAGTCCCATGGTGATAATATAGAAGTGTGAATCCGTTAAATATAAAACAGCGCCCCCTCCACAGACCTCATTGCTAGCAGCTCCGTCGAAAAAACCCCACGGGTAGGTTCTGTCGATCTCCACTTCCATAATGCGTCTCTGATGAGAAGCCCTAATATGTTCGGGATATGCCATGTAGAGACCCACCGTCATTGTGCCAATAACCTCAGGTGTGTAAGGTTTATCCAGGAATATAACTCCGTTCCTAGCCAACCATATCCCCCACATGATAAGTAAAGGTAGGGCCTTCAGTTTCTGAGTGCGCGCCCAGCTCCACCAGCGTTCCCATGCTTCGTTAACAGTGTTACCATCCCAACGACAATCTAAGTTCAGCAACCTTGAACATTCATGCCAGACCGCCGCCGTGAATGGACACTTGATAAAGAGATGTGTAATATTTTCCATATCCTTCTTACACAGGGCACACCACCCCGGGCCCTGAAAGCATCTCTTCTGCAAAATATCCCAAGTCGGGACCCGATTTTCCAATGCACACCACATGAAGATTCTGTTTTTCGATGGGCATTTTAGTTTCCATAATGATCTCCACCACCAGGCCCCATCCCGTGCAGCCTCACCAGCACTAAGTACATTATAACCCGCCTTAGGTGTATAAATCCCCGCCGGATCAAGTTCCCATATCAATACATCCTCCTCCTCCGTGAGATGTATACCAGCCCGATTCAAACCATGTATATAATTTCCCAAGAAACCAGCCTCCGGTTCCCCCAAGCCCAACATCTCAGCAGTTTTCCAATATTGAATCCACGGTTCATCAGGACGCAGATCAGCCAGATGATTAAGAGTGTAGATACCTCGATTTTCCAGCGAATGGATAACATGAGCAGGCATGATATGTAGTTGTTCACTCCCATTCCATGGATCTCTGCCAATTCTAACCTTTTCTCCGTTGCCAACATCCCAAGCCAGAAAATTTTCCACCAATGTGAAAGACTTAACCACAGCCTTCCATATCACCGAGCCCCCAGCATGAGTTTTCCTAGGGCTCCGAATCCAGTCCTCCAGTGTAGTATCAGATAAATATTTACAAATAATAACCCTGGTCCAAAGACTATTCGTCTTGATAAGTCGCCAGCCTCCCTTAGCTGCCAATGCCTGGGAGAACAGAAAAATATTCTTTAATCCCCAGCCCCCAAGACCTTTAGGGACAGCAATCCGCTTCCAATTGACCCAGGGTGTGACCTAACCCTCCTTCTTACCACTCCACAGGAATCTAAAGCAAATTCTCCTGATCTGTTCCAGGATTCCTTTGGGTATCCAGGACAGGGACATCCAATACACAGGGATGGCTTCTAAGACAGCCTTAACCAGAACCAGCCTACCAGCACGCGACATCCACTTATGACTCCACACATTCAACCTTTTTTCCACCTTGCCGATAAGCCACCTCCAATCCTTCTTAAAATAAGTATTAGCTTTAAGTGTGAATCCCAGGTATTTTAATCCTTCATCAAGAGTAGAAACCTTAAAAGGAAAGTAATCAACAAGTGCCCGTTCCTCCTCCTGTCGAAGCAGATGAGTGGTAAGTGTGGACTTATCAGCATTAATGTCCATCCCTGTTGCCAAAGAGTACAAATCCAGGATCTCCTTCAAGGTCCGAGTATCCCTTCGATCTCCTGAACAGAAGATGATGATATCGTCCACAAATAAGAGATGAGTAACAAATAACCGATCCCCAATGTTAATGCCCCGAAACCGCCCCTGTAATTTAGCATCAAGAATAGCCCTGCTCAAGCCTTCAGCCACCAGCAAAAAGAGAAGTGGGGAGAGCGGGCAGCCTTGTCTAAGGCCTCTTTCCGCATGGAAAAAGGAGGTGGCAGCACCATTCAATAACACAGAAAATGAAACAGTAGTTAGGCATGACATGATCCATCTAATAAAATCAATACCATAACCCAAGTGGGTTAGAAGGAGCCGGATGTATATCCAACTTACCTTATCGTATGCTTTGGACAGATCGATTTTAAGAATAGCACCTTTGATGTGCCGCGTCTTCATGCTGTGCATTCCTTCCTGTGCCACCCCTATAGCCTCATGTATCTGTCGACCCTCAAGAAAGCCAAACTGTTCAGCAGTGATATGTTCTGAAAGTGAAACCTTGAGTCTCCGAGCAATGACCTTCGACACAATCTTGTAAATGCAGTTGCACAAAGAAATAGGTCTGAATTCAGAGAGGGTAACCGGGTTATCGTTCTTAGGTATGAGGGCTATAAAGGTAGAGTTGAAACAGGCAGGAAGCCTCCCATTCAATCGTGAATCCTCCACCACCTGCAGTAGATCCAGTCCCACAATCTCATACAGCTCAATAAAAAATTCCACAGACCAACCATCCGGCCCAGGGCTCTTGTCTTTCTGAAAGCTGCCAAGAACCTCCTTCAACTCCTCCTCAGTAACAGGTCTCATCAAACGCCTATTGTCTTCCTCCTCAGCAAAACGTGGGAAAAGTTGAGCAATCCTGATAACTTCAGCAATGGAGGCCTGTGCAGGAGCCTTGAACAGTTGCTGAAAATGACCCACCCCACATCTAGCTTTGCCTTCAAAGTCAAAATGTTCATTACCATCTGCATCTTTCAGGCTCCAAATAGTATTGACCGCCTTCCTTCCCCTAGCAAATGCATGAAAAAATTTAGTATTCTCATCCCCACATTCCAGCCATACCGCCCTGCTCTTGAGTCGCCAGGTTTCCTCCTTTTCCATCAATAGTTTATTTCTGAGACCTTCCATCCTGGCCAATTCAGCCTTAGTTTCCTCGGTCAGAAAACCCCCACCATCCCCCTCATAAATCTGTAAAAGTTCAGCCTCAATTGATTTCAGTTCAACTTCGTCTCTAATTTTCTTATCAAAGGCCCATTTTTTAACAGCTCCTTTTAACCGTTGAATATTCTCAGCGAACTGGAAAGCCCCAGTACGAGCATGTTCCACATCAAACGCCCGCCAAGTGTCCTGAAAGAGCTCTTTAAATGATTCATCTCTAAGCCAGTTCTTGTTAAATTTAAGAGAGCTAGGTGGATTGTCAGGTCCATGCCTGATCTCAATAAAGATAGGGAAATGATCAGAATCCCCACCGTTCCCCACCCACTGTCGGATTTGTAAAAATCTGTCCACCATCTGTTCAGCCACCAAGAAACGATCAAGTCTTTTAGCCACCCGAGCCTCACCACTCCTGTTGTTCCTCCACGTGGGTTTCAACTTGATAGGTTCAATATCCAGCAAGTTTTTAAGAACCAATTTCTGCTGAAAAAACCCAGCCATAGGATCCACAAGTGCCCGGGGTCCCCAAACTTCTGAATTTCCCAAAGTGAAATTAAGGTCACCTCCCACCACAACCGATTCACCTTCAAATAAAGGATCCTGCAGCAAAGAATCCCAGAAAAGGGCCCTATTTACATAAGGCCCGTAGACATTAACCACAGTGAAGCAGGTGCCCAAGTCAACAGAGCGAAATTCAGCTCCTAGCACAGAAACCCTTCCCCAAGCATTAACCAGTTGAATCGCACAATTCCTCCAGCCCACCGCTAACCCCCCAGAGCGACCCCTCGCATCCAGGGTCAAGAAAGACCAACCTGCCAACCAAAGTTCCAATTTCTCCTTGATGATAGTACCTAAACCTAAAGTCTCTTGTAACAGAATCACATCAGGATGTTCAAGAGTAAGCACCCTCATGAAGGCTGATTTCTTTTTAGGCCCAGCCAGACCCCGGCAATTGAAGGACATAATCTTCATAACCGCACCTTCGTCCGGGCATTCACTGCTCTAAGTGCCCTTTCAATTGAAACCTGTTTCCCATCCCGGAGATCCAAACGGGCCCTGCTCTGTGCCTTGGATAAGTGTGATCTCCGGCCCCTGCCCCTCCGGGCCATCACCACCGTCTTACCCAAACCCCCCCCAGAAATTTTGGTGCAAGAACGGAGATTGTACCCAGAAGCAGAAGATTCTGGTGAAGACCCTGGTGTAGGGGGCTCAGGTGTTAAGGAGCCAGGATCCGGTCCCAAAGGAGTCAATAAGTTCTCCAGAGGAGTCGTTGACAAAGTAGTGATGGGTTCAACAGGTTCGTCCACCGGACAGATACAATTCCCATAAGAAGGCTCAACAATAGAAAGAGGGGTAGTTTCAGGCAGACCCGACAAAGTTAAATTCTTCAAACCAGCAACCCAATCAAACCCGACCACAGAACACCGATTGATAAAAAGATGTACAGAAGGTGTAAAAGAGAGCGAAGAAATACCCGACAAGATAGGTCCCGGCACAGCATCCTCATCATACGGAACAGAGCCATGAAAATCCTCAGTTGTATCGTTGAGGTCTCCAGCAATAATGTCCAGTGCCGCATCCGAGTCCGGTCCAGCAACAACCGAAACACCCAAAACCTGGTCCTCATCCACCTCCATCCGATTAGTCACCGGCTCGTTGTGCATCAAAACCGTGGGTTCAACCCCAGTCTCCAACCCCACAGGGTTATACAGCCCCTCGTCCATGGCGCGAGCCGAAAGCTGACATGCAGACTCCGGGTGTCCATACACATGACACCGTCGACACCGAAAGGGTAAATTCTCATAATCCAGCAATTGGGTGATAACAACAGGCCCCCATTCCAGCTTGATATGCTCCGGCAGCCCCTCCCGTACATTCAAATTGACCAGTATACGTGCAACCTGCTTGTAGTGTGTCTTCAAGAAGGAGAGGTCGGCTTCCAGAAAATCACCCAAAATATCCCCAATCTGACGGAAATGGCGGATATCCCAGAAATGAAGCGGAAGACCCGGTAGTCTTACCCATACCGGAGACGAATCGATTCTCTCCCGGCTCGCATCGAACAGAGGGTGCCAAGGCTTCAATAGAACCGACTTCTGTTTAAGGTGCCAATTCCTGTTCAAAATTTTGTGCATATCATCCTTATCACGGAGTACCACCGCAAACCAGCCGCGAAGGAGCATGTCCACCTCAGGAGTGTATCCCAGAACCCCGCTCCACTGTGATTCCACCCATGCCATCACCGTGGGCCGAGCAAAAATCCTGCCCAAAACCCTCCCAACCAGCGTAACACAAGACATCTCAAGGACACGTTCCCAAGCAATGTCCTCTCCTACCGCATAGCTTCCCACCGAGCGGGTTTTGACCCAACTCCTCTTCCTTCGCCGTCTAGAACCTTTAAAAGCAGTCCCAGTCCCCAGACCGTTCCCAGCGCAATCCTTCTGAAACCCTGCACCCGTCACAGGACTACCACACCCCCGTAGCTCATGAAGAGACAAAGGCACGCGAAGATCTCCGCCATTTTCCCCAAAAACCGACCCTGTCAGTTGTTCAGCCTGACGGGTCACACCAGTATCGGCAAGCCCATTACAACCTTCCTCAGCTACCAAACCCACCTGAAACCCTGGCACCGGATAAACCGGGTTCTCAGCAAAAAAAACCGTCCGTCGCTCTCCAGTCCGGGCTCCCCAAGAGCGCTCCAGGTAAGCCAAACGGTTCCAAACTGTCCGGCAGAAGGTACCCAGGGACGCAAGGCGAATATACCGGTGACGAAAAACCAAAATCCGGGCTCACCAGCCCCACCCCGGTCGCTGCAGTGTCGTCAGGCCCCAGCTGAGGGTAGACCTCCAAACCCCTCCTCAACTCACCAACTGGCGCCCCCCTGTCAACAAGTGCCTCCATCTGTCCATCATCACTTGAAACCAAATCCATATCCTACACCAAAACCAAAGCCCAAGAACCACCCGCAACCTGCAAGACCCCACAATTCCGTCACATACCTCAGAACCCTGACGCCTCCTCAGAAAACAACAGCGAATCTCGAAAAAAATAACTCAGGTAATCTCCCACGGCCATCGTAATCAGAGAACAGGTCGACAAGGATGTGTGTGATGCCGTCATCTCCAAAGTCCAGTGGTCGGTAGCTCACAGCTACCAGCCTCCGCACCAAACCCTACCCCCATCAACCTCCAGAAAAACCGTGATGAACAATTATGGAGATGTACTTTTTAATTCAAGTTTTTGAATAACAAAAGTATGGGTTTTTTTCTTCAAAAAATAAAAAAATATTTTAAAAAATAAAAAAAATATATTTTAAATTTTAAAAAATTTAAATTAATATAGAAATTTTACAAAACTCAAATAAAACTTTAGGAAGAAAAAAAAACTAATTAAAGTCAGAGCTTTTAGCATACCAAGTGATTGCTATATAACCTGCCAGAGGCAGGTATAATAAATACTCAATCATTAATTTGAACGGCCGACTACTTTTAAATTAATTCAAATTAAAACAATTTAGACGCCAACTGCTTCTAAATCATTTCAAATTAAAATAAAACAATCCCACGCTATTCATGGTATATTTTTTGTTGCCACGGAGGGTGGAGCCTATCCTATGCTCCACCCATATCAACAAAGGGTGTGTTTTAGGTTTGCATTCTCTCGTTGTTTTTGGTGTTTTTTATTGCTACAACTTCACATACAATTTTATGAGCTGAATTTTTATAAATGAGGAGAGTACATTTTTAAATGGAGTTTGAGATTTTGTTCAAAGTACCATATCCTAGGAACTGTGAGTTGGTGTTATGTATGATCTCTTCATGGTGCTTTTGCGTCAATATAACTCCATGGGATTAATTTTTAAGAATGTGGTTGGTTTGAAATTTTGGTTAAAAACCCATACCTAAAGAGAGTTGTTATTGAGTTTGAACCCCCCATGTTATTCATGCATTGTTTCAACTCCACATACAATTCCTTGAGTTGAATTTCAACAAATGACATGGGTAACTTGTCGAATGCCCTAGTCTAGGATTTTGGTTAAAATGATTCATATCCACGGGACTTAGTCATCTACCCATAATGCTCATGCGTTGTTACAACTCTATGGATTGAATTTCAATCAATGATTTGGGCACCTCAACTAAAGACTCGATCTAAGATTTTAGTCTCTTAGTCATGACCCATATCCATAGGTAGTTGGTCTTGGTTTTGATCACCACACAATGCTTATGCATTATTACAACTCCAAGGGTTGATTTTACCATTGTCATGGGTACCTTGGAAAATACTATAGTTAAGGACCCATATCCAAAGGCATTTGGTCTAGAGTTTGATCTCCCCCACAGTGCTTGTGCATTGCTATATGGCATCTTGTTGTGCCTCGGGCTTGCATTTTGGTTAATGACCCATATCCATAGATAGGTGTTTAAGTTCAATTCCCCTCGTGATAGTTATGCATCGATAAAATTTCACATACAACTCCATGAGTTGAATTTCTACCAATGACATGGATACCTAGTTATATACCCCGATTTTATGTTTTTGTTAATGATACATATTAACAAGCAATTGGTTTTGAGTTCTATTACTGCTATAGTGCTCATGCATTGATACAACTCCACATACAACTTTATTAAATTTATTGTATTTAAAATAATTTATAGTATTTTATTAAATTGCACAACATTATTATATTTTAATTTTAATTCACTCATATCCACCATTGGTGATATTTAAATACAATATTCTATATACCTTATATATTTTAAGGTGGTGTAATAAATGCATATAGATTTTGCCAAGCTACCTAGAAGTGTATCTCAACCACTGCATGAATGTGACATGCTCACGAGGACTATTGCAATTTGTCCCACGAACTATGCTACTCCTGGAAAATGACTTTTTCTTATGTATTTGCAGTGTCTTTTATATATAAAAGGCAATGTATTGGTATACATTTTTATTAAAAATTTAATTTATAATAGTAAAAGTAGATATATAAAATATACAATAAAAAATATAAGCAAAGAAATAATATAATAAAGTTAATAAATGATGGTGGTACAGTGAAATAATTAAGTTAATAATGGTGGTACAGTGAAATGACAAATGATATAGATGTTTTAATATTAAATAAGACATTCAAAATTATTAAATCATATTTTAAATATTTTTTAATTAAAATTATTTAATTATATCATATCAATGATATTAATGATAATAATTTATAAGACACTTGGCAATGTAATGTATTTTTTATTTTTTATTATTTTTAATTGATTTTTTATATGTGATAATTTTATTGCACACCACATTAAATTAGTCAAATCATTAACATTAACCAATAAGAAAACAGAAAAATGTATTTTAAAAAATAAAAAAATATATTTTAAATTTTAAAAAATTTAAATTAATATAGAAATTTTACAAAACTTAAATAAAACTTTAGCAAGAAAAAAAAAAAATTAAAGTCAAAGCTTTTAGCATACCAAGTGATTGCTATATAACCTGTCGGAGGAAGGTATAATAATTAATATTAATAATATTAATATTAATTGTTATCTTATTACTATGATGTTATATATATATATTTTTACATAACATACTCCTCTCGCATCGTGCCCAATACATTTAACTATACAAATTTTCTATTTTTCTTTTGGCAAATACTTGCAACACCATTGTTATTTCTCTTATTTGAATTGTAAATAACATATATTGGATGTGAAGTGAAACATCATACCATTAGCTTAGCATTACATTGTGTTAGGGTGTTTCCAAAGTTTTTGTATTTGGATAGTTCTCTTATAGATTGTAATTTGAACTTATTTATGGTTTCAAAATGAAATGTGTTTAACATCATGCATATAATGTTGATGCCAGTTGTATATTAATCATCTTTTGTCATGTATGGGTTCAAATTATATAATTTTTAGATTGCTTTATTCAAAACTGAACAATGGTGTGTTGGACTACCCTTTTCATTCTCATATTTTATGTTTATAAAGTTCAGATATATTCCTAACTCTCATTTAATAAGGGGGATATAAAGATCAATTCTTGAGTTCAGGGTTGCTCAATGCTTTTGATGTTACCAAGGGTTCCTCATTTTTACATTATTTTCCATATTTTTAGGTATGCGCATCGTTTTGTGAAGAATACATATGCCCAATATGTTGTGCATGCAATTTTTATGAATAAAACGTGTGCCTAGGGTGTCAAGTGATAAGAAAACTCAGGAGCTTTACCAATGAATGAAGCTTTTCGAGTTTGTTTCTTCCTTGAGTGTAGAGGTGACAATATAGAATGCACAAGGAAGTTATGACAACATGTGTTGTTGACATAACCCTTGATATCAAATAGGCACAACCAAATATGAGTGCTAATAGATGCTCCCTAATGTATAATGAGAGTAGAAATGTGGTGGATGGTCGAAATACAACATGTTTTTCATCTACTTAAGAGACATTTGAAGAGCTGAGTGGGAAATCACTAGCTAGTCAAAGACAAGAAAACCATCTACAAATACAACAAATATCAATATATATAACTCTATTTTATGGGGCAAGCATGCCTATGATTGGTTGAAGTGAAAGTATGACCACCAAGTCAAAATACACTATCGATCCATGTATATAAATGTGTGATTGTGGCCACAAACTAAAATATACAGTGGATCCATATCTAAGTGTGTTGATACAAAAGAGACCATGGTTGCATAATTTTACGAGGCTAGTTTGTGTGACAGTGATATATCATCACACATAGATGATGCATGCATGTTATAAAGCAATGAAGAGGCATGATGTCACAACTAATCAACATACTTGAGGTATATAAGAGAGAGGAAGACTGCAATAAGTAGCTTATTGTTCTTGACATTTTGAGCCTCATAATAGGGCTCATCCTCAGGAAAAAAGTGTCTTGGGATCACTGGTTAACAGAACTAGTAGTGGTACATTGATATTAGAGCAACGACACCCATGAGAGGTGTAAACATACCCAAGGTCTTGAGGTTGGAATCTTGCCACCAAGTACAAATATACATTGTGTGAATCAATGTGTCAAAGTCATGCATAAGAAGAATTGTCTAGTCGGTGATTAGTTATGTAAATCACTACGAAACATGAGGTATCCCATTAATGACGGAAGAAGGGACTAAGGTACTAGTAAAATCCTCTATGATGTGAAAAAATATGTCAAAGTTGACCACTAGAGGAACCAACCATTCAATGGTCAATCATGTAAACCCTATAGGGATGTAAGGAAACCTCCAATGATGAATGAGGGTACCAAGGTACTGACAAACTCTAGATCAGTCTCCCAATAAAATGTGTCGAATTCAATGGAGGAGATTCATCATAGGAAGGGAAACGATGGGTCCCTCCAACTGACATGAGGTAATTAAAATATTAATGAAGAGTAGTGATGAAGCCTTGGATTTCAATTATAAACATTTCAAACTAATACGACTATCCATTATGCAACATACATTGATGTTACAAATGGGGGATATTGTCTAGCCAAGGATAATTGCTTCTAGATAAGGAAAACCACCTCTAATGAATGTGGGAGAACATGCAAAGTAAATGGACTTCAATTGTGTGTTTCAATCCACAAGTGTAGAACACAAAAGGAACCACTCAATCAAGGATCAAAGATGCAAGTTGATTATTGAGTCCCATTTTGATAATATACTTTACTAAGCCAACCATAGCAAAGAGAACATTCCAAAAGTACCATACGATTTAGTCCAACATCCTACACCTACAAAACAATAGTTGAAAACTTTTATTCTTCATGAACTGTAAAGTCCATGGAAATGTTGTTGACCTTAAATCGTTCAACAACCCTTTCAATGGCGAAATCAATCATCTTGGTTATGACGAGATGGGCCTAGGTATCCTCTTCCAAGGAAAATGGGATAGGTAGAGAGGCTTGGAAACAATCACCGTTACCAAGGAGGGTGAAACTTTTGGGTTCAATCTCAAACTAATTAAATTCAACAAATATTTTCGAAGAGAGGAAATAAAACCAATGACGAAGGTCATTCCAAGGAAGGTCTAGAGTGGCCATGGATTTCATAATTACATCATCCAAAGGACAAACAATATACACACAACGTGGAGTAAAAGACCAATATGAGAAGTGAACTCATCAAATGTATCCATGTGTGAAGATGCTCTATCAAGGT
Source organism: Larix kaempferi (assembly GCA_027924585.1). Lineage (NCBI taxonomy): Eukaryota > Viridiplantae > Streptophyta > Pinopsida > Pinales > Pinaceae > Larix > Larix kaempferi. The sequence continues at coordinate 579,221 of BSBM01000499.1, forward strand.
TTGGGTTATCGTTGCAACAAGATGGTTCTTGATTTAGAGGTTCACCCCTAAACACAAAAAAGATGGATGTTGTTAAGCCCTAAATATTGTGACATACATTTCTATTATTATGTTAGGATTGTCTTTATTGGTCGACTAGGAACTTAATTGTAATTGTATGGTAGACTAACACCGTAATTGTAACTGTACACTTTGTCTCCTATATATACAAAGGAGGCTTAGTTACAGAGATCGTCTCATCTAGTGCACTTGATTCATTTTAAAAGGAGGTTTCCCACTCGAAGAGGCTTCTTATTCATTTATTTATTTCATTCTCAAGGCATTGGGTTACTCTTTCTTTCTAGTTTTATGCAATTTTGGGAATTTGGTCCTTAACATCTGTTATCATAACCATTTTCACTATAATTTTTTTCAGGGAAATTTCAAACAGTTAAATTGTTGGGAGACTCGGGAGACATATCTAAGTACATAAGGTAAAAATTTAAAGTCGTGTTAACTATAAGTTTGGAGTTGAAATCTAATGCAGGAGCATCTATCCGAAGTTTCAAGTGTAATTGGACCTCTAGAAGGTCTCAGGGATTTATGAAAGGGAGTTGGTTCCCTCAATCGAAATGTAATGGTTTCTAGAAGGGACGAGTTTGTTTATGAAGAGGGGGGGGGGGTTGCTTTCGCTAATTGCCATGTAATACTTATCTGCATATTGTTGAATGAGTTAGATCATTTTAAGGGATTGTATAGGATTTGGTTTGATTTAAAAAAAATAGAGGATAGAAATCCATCATGGTGATTTAAATCAATATCCTCTTTATTGTAGAAATGAACCCATTGAGTGTGAAACAAAAGGGGGCAGAATATTAGAGGAGAGTGTGGGTAGAAGGTGCGTAAAGGAGTCTTATGAAGGAGATATTAGGGTGTAATGAAAAATAATCTGTTGTAGACTCTACTCTTTATTTCTCTCTTTTCTTGACTCAATTTCTAGTAGAAGTGTGTTCCAAATTATTGATACTTTACACATGTGATTCTTTGTTTAATGTTTGCATAAGACTGTGAATTTAGTGTGTAGTTCTCTGTTAATCAAGTTCTAGAGTTCATATCTTTAATTTTTTTTGTGTATTTGGTCTAGTTGATGTTTCTATCAATTAATCTGCGATTTCATAGTGCAAAATTACAAGATCAAAGGTTGAATTGGTCAATCGACAATGTTGCACACTGAGTACGCATAAGCTGTATCATTGCTAGTAGTTTATCCTTGTAAGAATTGGATGCCAAATTTCGTGAATGTAGGCCTCTAGTGACCAAATTGTGATATGTAGAAAGGGAAAATGTTATGTTATAGTAACTAGTATTACAACATTACATAGTTGTAGATTCATTTCCTCGTCAAGGGAATCGAGTTTTAGACCTCAAGAATGAAATCTCAATTATGAATGGAAAAATATACCGTGATTATTTGTGAGCATGGGAAATAAGACAGAGTGTGGTGATTGAAAAGAGATCCTTGTTTTTATTTACAATTTGTGGTGACTAGTTATTGTTAAATCTTTCCAGAAGTAAGAGCAGGTGTCATGGATTGAGTTTGGACCCTTGAGGTTAGTTGTGGAGTGTTATCAACATTCGTTCATAGCATGGATTGGTAGAAGAGAGTTTCAACCCAGTTAAACATTGAAAGCATCAATGGGTGAAATTCATGTTTTTAGTACGAGGGCATTGTGAAGTTAAAACACAAGATTGGAGAACTGTATAGTATACCTGACATCATATAAATGGTGATCAAACTAGAACAAGACTATGAATTATCGGCTGGTAAGCACTATGAGTTTTCATTTTGAAGAGCAAGTCGTTTTACCCTTGCATCACAATATGTGGAAATTAGTACATTTGACTCGTCCAAAAACTAGTCTCAAACAGGTGTTATGGGTAAAACTATTACATCTAAAGCTTGCAAGGTCGAAATTGAGTGCCACCGATTGCATTGGAAATAAGATAGAACATAGTGTTTTTGGTAAACATTTTAAAAGTAGAACATGAAAATCAAACATGTGGCAAGCCATGCAAGTTTGTTCTCCTAAAAGGGACAAAAACAACAAATTATGGGAAAGTTACCATAACTCTTATTAGCACATTATAATTTGGTCCAACACATGGCACTGCAGAGAAGACATACCAAGCTATTACAGACTAAATTTTTAGAATTAGGAGGACCATGATTTTAGAGATACTTAAGGAGAAAGGACAAATAGCAAAACAATCTACAAACCAGGGTTTTGAAGGTATGTTAACTTGAGATTGAGATTATGGTTCAAGAAATGTTAGATGCTGGCATCATTCAGCATAGCCAACGTGTTTTCTCTACACGAGTGATAAGTTTCCTATTCATGTCATTAATGAATTTTTAGATGAATTACAGGGGGCATTTTTCTTTGCCAAGCTGGATCTCCTTTCTAGATATCATAAAATCAGGCTGGGCAAGAAGACATTCCAAAAACAACCTTTAGAACACAAGAAGGTCATTACAAATTTTTGGTGTTGTCATTTGGTCTTATTAATGCACCTTACATGTTTCAAAGCTTGATACATTCTATCATTAAACCCTTTCTCGAAAAAAGTGTGTTTGTATTTTTTGATGATATAATTATCTATGGATAATCTTGGGAAGAGCATGTACAACATGTTGCATGGTCTTAAACCTATTGTAAGAGTAACAACTAGATGCCAAGCCTTCTAAGTGTGGCTTTGGGGTCCAGGAAGTGGAGTATTTGGTTGATATTGTATCTCATGAAGGTGTTAAAGGGGACCCTAACAAATTCAATCTATGATGGAATGGACAATTCCCAAACCTTGAAGAATCTTAGAGGATTCTTATGATGGATAAGCTATTATCGCTCGTAAAAAATTATGGTCAAATAGCAACAACTCTAGCACCATTATTGAAGAAGGAGGCATTTTCTTGGACTTGAGAAGAAACCAAAGCTTTTTAAAAACTTAAAGGCACTATTTGTATAAAACTCTAGTAGTAGCCACACCCGACTTCACAAAAACCTTTATTGTGGGATGTGACATATCACAACATGGTATTGGTGTAGTTTTAAAGCAAGAAGGAAGGTCCCTTGCCTTTGACAGTTTCCAAAGTAAACGAAAAAACATACTCAAACCAATTTATGAAAAGGAAAGGTTGGCCATACCACATGTGATTAAGAAATGGCACCCTTGCCCATTAGCAAGACATTTCAAGGTAAGAACAGGTCATGATAGTCTCAAGTACTTCTTGGAACAATAATTATTTTCATAGGAGAAATAAAAATGGGTTACAAAGATGCTATGCTATTACTTTGAAATTATCTACAAAAAAGAAAAAGAAAATGTAGCGATAGATGCATTTTGAAGGAAATAAGAAAACATGGAGGGCTTACTTTATACTATTTCCATTCAACAATATGAATGGGTGGAAGAAGCAAGGATAGAATGGAATCAAGATCAGAAGGCATGCAAAATAATTAAAAAACTACAAGATGACCCTAGTGCATTGGATAAGTATGTGTGGAAATGTCACATATTCGACAGCCTCTTTCCACTTTGGAGAGCATGGGATACCCAACTCCACATACAAATTATGCCCTTAATACCAAATTTGAATTTTGCTTTCCAATGGATTACTACAATATTATTCTTAACAACATAAACAATATATGTTTATAGCAATCCTTGAACCTAAATTTCACATTATGATCATGCAATCATTCCTAACATGAATGTATCAAACCATGCTCAGTAAACCCATGCACATAATTATTGTCATAAACAATATTTTAAACAAACCCATATAGCATAAATATAAACCATGGAAACCATACACATATGACACTTATCTTAGAAATCTCCCCTAACCAACTACAAACAAAGGATGTTCCTCCCACCCGTGGGCACTATATTAAGCCTTCTCTTTGTTGATAGATGCCACCCCTGAGTTAGGGCTACTAAGGGAGAATTTCCACATCTTCCTCTTCAATTCATAACCACACTCATCTTATGGCACTCCTCACCCAAATACACCTATCTCTGATCCAAGTGTTGCAGGTAACCCCATCCACAATTGATCTCAATCCCTCACTCATTCCCCACAAGCATGCACAAAGACAAGGAAAGTACGCTCTTCTTTGCACTATAATCCCTCATGTTGTCCCCTTCCCCTTCTAGCGCTCCAATACATGCCGACCAGAAAGTCTCCATGACAAGGCTCTAAGGATTTCACACTACAGGCTAGGTTCCCTAATATATAGGCATCGATTTATCATGGTAGTTAGGTTTCCATTTATCAAGGTGGGATTGAGTGATAGATTATGAAACACTAGTCTTCCTTTGGCTTACCAACCAAAGCTACCATAGCATGGATGGTATCTCTCCCTACTTGATGGGATGAATGATGATTGAATGAGTTTCTAACAAGATATATGGATGACTATGGCTTGACAAGTGGCTTCCCCATAAGTGAATACTTTCCCCTTTATAATCTCAAGGAAGATAACTAATCCCATGATTAATTAACGTGACACCTAAAATAAGGTTAAGAAACTTTGGTTAAAAAGGTTAGTGAAGGCTAAGGACATTGTCTAGGGTCATCGCCCCTTAAGCCCCCTCACTTCTCCCACTTGTGGAATAATAGGCCCCCCATCTCTTCTTCGTCCTTCTCCACTTGCAGCTGTCAGGGTTTTTCATATTAAAAAGTATATATAGCGTTTGCAATATCCATGGTCTCCTGGACCATATAAGTCTTGCATATAGCGTTTGTTTCATTACATACATACTCACATCTTGGGGTAAAAAAAAGAGTGTTATAGGAAGGATGATTCACTATGTTGTCAAAACCACCTGTGTTTATGTAGGAGTTTTGAACTCAAATAGAAGGTCCTTTTGAAACCTCACACTATTGTCCAAAAGTTTGTGGCAAAATGTTTGGTTTTCTAATAGAATAGCGGAAAGACAATCAAGACACCAGGTCTTCTATAGCCATTAGCCATACCAAGTCATCATTGTGAATGGGTCTTATTGGATTTTATCACAAACCTACCAAAGTCCAAAGGAAAGAACATCATCATGGTAGTGGTGGATCGACTCACAAAGTATGCCCATTTATGCTTTGTTTCTCATCCTTTTAAAGCAAGTACAGTAGTTGCAACATTCATGGAAACAATTCATAAACTACATGCAATCCACAAGATTATTGTAAGTTATAGAGATCCAATTTTCACTAGTAATTTTTGGGAGGAAATATTTTATTGTTTGGGTACTCACTTGGCTCACAACTCCTCTTACCATCCTTAGTTTGTTGGGAAAACTAATAATATGAATAAATGTCTATAATGGTATCTTCATTACTTTGCCTCCAATAAATAAACACAATGGTCAAGTAGTTGCCCTTGGTAGAATAGTGGTACAACACATTCTTCCATACTTCATAAAAAAAGTCCCCATAATGACACTTCATGGTTGTTATCCTCTATCCATCACATCATATGTCAAAGATAACCCTAAGGCAAGTAGTAGAGGATCACATAGAGCACAAACAAAGGTTCTCCAATTATTAAAAGACAACTTGGCATATCAACATCATAGTGAAAGGAAATTTAAAGTGGGGGATTGGGTATTTTTGAGGCTATAACCATACAAAAAGATGTCCATCGAGCAACAAAAGAAGAACAATAAATTAGCACCTAGATACTATGGTCCCTATAAGGTACTGCAGAGGATTGGAAGTATGGATTACAATTGGACTTGCTTCCATCTTCACGTGTGCACACAATTTTCCATGTGTCTTGCCTTAAAAATGGAATTGGCGATACGGTCCCAGTTCAGACTATTTTACCAAAGATGATGAAGAAAGAAAAAGAAAGAAAAATCATACTAGAACCCGAAACAATCCTTGTAACATGAATCAAACAACTTCAAAATCAAGCAATTACATGGTACCTCATCAAGTGGAAGATATTTCCGGTAGAAGAGGCAACATGGGAAGATGATTTCTTAATGCTAAAACATTCACAATTGAAAAAGTGTCAAGGACAACACTTGTTGGAAGGGAGGGGGCACATCGACCCCTATATATCATGACACTAAATTTCTATTATTATATTACAGTTGCTTTTATTAGTTGACTATGGCCTTAATTGCAATTGTATGGTCAGCTAGGACCTTAATTCTTATTGCATCTTTGTCTCCTATGTGCACTGAGGAGACATAGTTTTAGATATCATCCCATCTTGTGCACTTGATAAATTGTAAAGGGAGGTTACCCCCTTAAAGAGGATTCTTATTCATCTCTTTATTTCATTCTCAAGGGTTGGTCTTCTTTACTTTTATTTTTATGCAATTTTGGGAATTTGGTCCTTAATAGAAGCCATGTGGCTAGCATCTGTTTCCAAGTGTGAATTTTCAAATGCAATCTCCTAACCTTCACCGAAGTAGCACATTCACAAGGTATTGATGTTTCCCCAACAATGATAGACATTGGATACATGGGTAAAGTGGCCACATATGAAACTTTTAACGGGGATTGGGAATTCACCCCAAGCAAGGATGAGTCTTTAAACGTGAAAGGGACAATATTATGTAACGAAAGGGTTCACATTTGTGTTATCAACAAAAATAATAATTGGAAATGGTGTCATATTTAGATTTTTTGGGTAGTATATTAATTAATAAACACTGACAATGTTGTCTTGGTAAGAGACTTCCAAACTCTCAAATATAGAAGACATGATTACCTTCATTGCATACATCTAGTGATCTCCAACTAACAAATTAAAGTCACTTGGGGCATCACTTCGACATTAACAATGACAATTTTGAAAAGTTCAAAAGGAAGGATTGGGACAATCACTTATGGATTGGATACAAGCTTCTTCATTTATAATGCACCATCATATGGGAAAATGGTCAAGAGACGAGGTTCATCATGGTCCAACTTGGAAATGATCAGTCTAGAACCTGAAGGATCGACAAAACCTAATGCAGTTAACAATGGCTTAAGCTAAGTAGAGAAGTTGTACAAGACTTCAAAGGTAGACATGGAACAAGGGGATTGATTTAAATCTCATACAATTTTACAATTAATATATGCAGGTCTCACAAGTTGAATGATGATAATGTGTAGTTTTGAGTAAAGTAACCTTGGGCAAATACCTTGTTGGGTCAACCTCTCAGTTTTTAATCTACAAAGGTCCATTTCACTACAAAGTGGTTGTCTCTTTATCACAACATTTTGAAGTCGATGCTTCATAATTACAAGTGCATGCTGAGAGAAGCACATTACAAGGATTTGATTATTAGATTGGTTGCCCACATGGGGGGCAGATGATGTCGATCCATCTTGCAAAGATGCATTATTTGCAACCAATTGTTGTTATTAGGGAAAACAATTTTGAACAATCATCAATTGTTGAGGAATAATGGAACGTTGAGATTGGGACCAAAGGTGTTTTACCTTTATAATTGTAGGAAAAATACATGTAAAATGATCTTGCTAACATATATTACAATGTATTTTTGGTGTACATCTTCCGTTCTTGGGATAGTTGTCATGATTATGATCTCGATTACCCACAACATTGTTGTTATTGGCTATATTTGAGCATGCGTTATGGATTTAATGTATATTTTCAATCGTAATGTTAAAGTCTAAGTTCTAATAACGTGTGTGGTTGGTAATGTGTATATGTGGCAATGTTCGCATTAAAAATTATGACACAAAAATTGTTTTAGTTCAGGGGCTACGTAGTTTTTTCCCCAAACAAAGTGGCTCCCCAAAGATACAATGGATATGAAAGCGAATAGGAAGGCTCTACATTTTATTGTCTCTATTCATTAAAGGCAACATAAATTTTCACTATACCTAGTTCAGGATTGAGTAAAAAATAAGGGAAATATATTTCTATTTGGGTCATCTTTAGCTTATAGTTTTCATCTATGTGATGTTATATGTTATATAGCTATAGTGGCATATACATATGTTGGGATTTTGTTCCACATCAATATTAATTTTCTAAATTGTGTGTGTTGACATCATTGTTGGGTGTGCTTATGGTGAATAATCCCATGTAGAGGACAATTAACTAGATTGACTTTAGAGGAGGTTGAAGCGGTCCGCACATGTTAAAATCTAGATTTTGTAGCAACGAACTTTGATGGAGTGATAGCAACAAACTCTCGAAAAACTTTTTGTGTCTTTGTTTTGGCATACTCCGTGACATCCATGAAACATATTTTTGCTAATATTCCCTATCAAATACCTTTTTCCCACCCCTATTTGATCTATTATGTCCTAAGTTGCACTCAACGCATTCTTTGGGTTAAGAGGTGACATTTATTTCCTTGTACTTTCATTTTCTCTATTTGGTGAATTAAAATGAATTAAAGTTGTTCATTGGCTAGTGATGCTACCAGATTGAGTTCTTACAACAGCCTACCAGTTTCGGTAATACCCTCGAAGGTTGGGATACTTCCAACCTCAGTGGATTGAAGAGAAAACATGGGGTTTGCAGGAACTATGTCGACATGGTTTTCTTTTCTCTAAATATGTCTAAGCTTCACTTGGGATCTGCCAATTCGAGATACATGACTCAGTCAACTGGTCCTGTAGCGTGAGAATATGAGATGATATTTCATGCTTTGTTTGGGACATCTCCTAACGAGGATGAGTTGTTTTTCCTTAATTCAATTGTTATCAAATATAACTTTTCCCATATTGTTAGTACGAAACGACTTGACATTGCAGATCTGTATCGCGATCCTGTAGCATTTTGTTTCCATGAAGTAACACTTATAAATAACAACATAGATGATAGCGGGGATTAACTAGGTTGGGATGTATAAGAATATAATTGGAGATCTAAACTCTGTAAATTTTATGATTTCTTAATAGAATATTGGTTTCCGTATTTGATGTGTTGGTGATTTGAGCTTTTAAATTAATTAGTGGGCTTGTTCTTGAGAGGAGTCAGGCTCCCCCCTTCGCCTTAGGGTCAACGCCTAGTTATATTCGTTGTGTGAATATTGATTTCTGCGTAATATTTACTCATAATATATCGTTATACTTATGTTATGTTTCAGTAGGGTTTGGATTTCCTATAGCACACAATTCATAATATGTCAATCAATGTATGATTGATTTAGCTATTAGTTGCTTCACTTGATAAATGGTGTGAATTTATTTCTTGTTTCTATTTCATCTCGGTACTCGCGGATTTATTAGTCAGGGGGTTATACAACAACAATGAGTACTGTAAATGGTATAAATCATTATAGTTGCATTTCCACAATTTGTTTGTTATCCTTTTATGAATGAATGACGGGTGGCTTGAGTTGAAGATGATGATTTTTAGATTTGATTCTCAATAAAATATCTCTTAACTTAATATTGTTTTAAGATTTGAAGGAGTATATATCAATTTATGTTTACCTACGTTCCCACCATCAAAATCTATGAACAATGAAATGTTAAGGTTCACGTGAATTATCTCTTGCAAGCTAGACATAAAGGCTTTCTTGTGTTGAGTGTTATTTTCCATTTGATTTGTTATGAGTATAAATGATTTCCATGTTATTTATTAAAGTGATAAAACAGAGTATTTACAGTAAATAAGGATCATTATTGGCTTACACGCCTACCTTAGAGACCCATTGATGAATATGTTTGGAAAAGATATTATGAATAGTTGAAGAATTGTTGCTTCTAGGTTTTAGTTTCATGTCTATCTATTTTTTAGTTATGAACTATTTCATGTAGTTCATTTAGTGAATCTAACATAGTATATGTCAATCATATGAATATGAGCTAATATGTTTTTCTACCAAGGAGATTCTTAAATAAACTAGTGTTTTGATCAGAGAGATTGCAATTTGTAGTTGAGTTGTGTGATGTCTGTTAGGATTCCTTGGTTGACAACGCTTTGAAGACTTATAGCTGCACATATAGTTTTGACACTTCATAAGTCTACGAACCCTGGATTGATGAATGAATGTGACAAGAATTAAGGTAATTAGTTTGACTAACATTTTTGGTGTTGTTCCTGAGGAGGTGTCAAAAGGTATTAGGATTTAGTTTAGTTGTTTTCAAATTGGATTTTATTTTGGTTTTTGTGTAGTGCCCTTATTTTGGTATTTCGTGAAGAATGTTGTTTTGTTGCATTTGAAATATGATAGCACCGCATGAATGGAGATAGGAACAATAAAGGAAGGTTTCTTAAGAAAAAAAATAAAGTAGTTCCAAAGGTTGCTTTTGGTAGAACTATGAAACCATCTGTATCTACTATTACATTGGCAAGTAAAAATATAAAAGGGATATTTGCAGGGACATCTGCAGGAAAGGGTCATGTGTCAGGACTATGAAGAACACCTACTTTGAGAGACTTAACTGAACAAAGGTCTAATGTAGTTTCAATTGTGTAGCCTCCAATTGATCAAGTAGGACCTACATAAGAATCAATTATTGTTGGGCGATTAGAGGGGCAACCAAAAGAGGGGTTCAAAATCATTATTGAACCAAAATCTCCATTGCCCAAAATAAAGTTTGGTTTATTTGGAGGAGAAGAAATAATGGCAGATAAAAAGGTAAAGGCTTTACTCAAGAGGAAACATTTACCTTGAGTTCCCTATCAGGGACCATGGTGGAGTGGCATGCTTGAAGAATATTCCACCCTTTGCTCTACCAAATTCTCATGTGCAAGGGAAGACTCGAATGAATTTTTATTTGAATTTGATGTGCTTTGTAGGAGTAATGATTATTGTATTAATTCTCAAAAGTTGAAATTGTTCCCTGCTAGTCTGAAAGGTGCAACACTATGATGGTTTATGGGCCTCAGTGCAAACAATATTCAATTGTGGGATGATATGAAAAAGGTAATTTTGAAAAAATACCAAGACTACTACAAGGACAGAGAGCTAAGAGAAGAAATCTTCTGGATGACATGAAAGGAAGATGAAAGTTTGGAGGACTATGTGGAATGATTTAAAAATAACCTTAAAAGATCAAAACAAGCACAGTAGCACAAAGAGACCTTGAGAACAATTATCTTAGAGGGATCCGAGATGAATCTTTAGAAGTCCTAAATCTGATGGGATCAGGGGATGTCTCTCAACAGATATATGACGAAACATGTGAGCTATGTAAATTATATTTGAGAGGAAATTCGAAGACTGGAAGGAGTTATAGGGATGTTACTTCTAGATTTGTAAAATTTATTTCAGGAACAGGAGTCACAAGAGATGAAATTGTTGAAAAAGTTAACAAGGACAAGTGATCTGACCCTTACTCTTATTTCTCACTAGTAAAAGAGATTTTTATCAATGTAGAAGTGTTATTTTTTAATGCAGAAGTGTAATTTTTTAATGCGAAAGTGTAACTTTTGCATGAAAAGTAAATTAGGGCTTTGGAACCCTAAAAGGCACCAAAGTTTTATAAAAGAGAGCAAAGGCGTAAAGGTTGGACATAAGAGATATTGCGAGAAGCAAGAGCATAGTCAAGAAGACAAAGTACTCAGAGATTGAGCAAACAAAGGGGGCGCACTTCATTGGAGAAGGGTGAATTTAGAGATTGAGTTCATCGGCTATAGAGAGAGAGGGCAAATTTTTGAGAGAGTGATTTTGCAGCAAAGGGGCATGAAGCCCAGGTCAGGGAGCAAATAGAGAGGGGTGTGCATCCCATGATGTCCAGTAGAAGAGAAGGGTGCAACTCCAAAGAAAGCATTCAACTGTGATTAGGAACGAACTTCGAGGCATGAGGTTCAAAGATAAGTCTGTGTAATTGTTGGAATAAATTATGTTATACTTCAATGTAAATCTGCTTGAAAAAATAAAAGAACTTCTCTCTCTCTCACTAGTTTTCCTACAAGGGTTTTCCCAGGGCCACATTGACCAAAAATCTTTGTATCAATTATTTATGTGTGTGTGACTATTGTTGATCCAAAAAGAGTAAAATACTTCATGTGTTTCTACTTATAAAAAATTGTTTATGCTTATATATTTTCTCGAGGCAGTAAAATTGGGCTTGGGCATTAAACAATGATTTATCGAGACTTGAAACCGGGTTGGGGTTACAGTATATCAAAGTGTTAAAAATTTACATGGTATCAGAGTGCAGTTGAAAGATCAGAGCAGTAAACACACAAGAGAGACCAGATCTGTGATAGAGAGGGTTAGCTTGTTCACCGAGGTAGAACTTGGATTTCTTATTTTTAAGTTGAGAAGATCATGGCTATAGGTTTGAGATTTGAGGACAGATTGGGTTGCGCTGGTAATTTCAGTAGAAAGGCCTCATTTTCCAACAAGGATCTAAGTAGAAATACCAATCACCCCCCTTGAATTTGATTTTACAGCTTAAATTAAAAATCTATGTGTGAAAATTACCTTACTGTAGGCATTAAAAGAGTGATCCGGATTTATGTGAGAACGAAATGAAAGAGCATGGATAGAATCACATACACAGATATATTGCAAGGAACATAGTGATACAATAAACTATGATTCTATTAAATGAATGAAACTGAACAGTTTGTAAATAAAACAACTAGAATGGTGGTAGTTATATCTATGAGAAGAGATGTGGCAGCTACAGTAATTCATGTCAAGATAAATACAAAAGGAGGAAAAAGGGATTCTTTATTATAAGCACGAGGGAAAAATCCCTAACCTTCTAAAAACCCAACCCTAGGAGATTAACCATAAAAAGGTTTGTGGACACCGAGGTGGTTAGTTGAGGTGTCAACTTCTTAGGGGCATAAATTTTGCATATGATCTTTGTTTAGGGCGTTCGATAGCTTGTTGGAAAGGTCTAGCCGAAAAGAACATAATTTGGACATCAAAATAGCCTTTGGATTAATATGGATTGTTTTGTTTCCAAAAAAACATCATTTAAGGTCTCAAAATGTCCCCATAAATTTCGTGTCTAAAAAATCGTAAAAACTATCAAACTGGAAAAACAATTTTGAGCTAGTGGAATATGTGAGTGGCCACCAATGCCCATCTATTTAAATCCTTTCCCCTTAAGACGCAATGGTCTCCATTGTGTTGAGTCCCTTATCATATGATGAACTATGTGCTTAGTTGAGCTCCTAGTAAGACAATTGTTGAGGTGAAAAGGTTGCCTTTCTTTGACAACCCAATATGGCAGTAATTACTATTGATGGATGCACTGGAGTCATTAAACAATTTTGTTTGCCTTATTAGCCTTGGTATGAACTAACGTGGATGATTTCTTTCTGTAAGAGCACCTTGAATGAGTGGACTTGCACTATAGAGATACCCAGATAGGCAAGACAACAATGCCTTTTCATTCTTCTTATTTATGTTGAGTAGAGGGATCCTATGCAGAGGTTGTGGAGGTCACTGTGATCTAATGTACACCTTCAGAAGGAATTTTGAAGAGGGAAAACACCTTCCTGTATTGCTTGGTTGAGGTCAAATATACTGTGGTAGGTGCAACTGTCTCTGGTATCCAATAGAGTAGTCATGTTCCCAAAGTGATAATGACATTATGAGGCAATGATTCATACACAACATGACGCTTCCACATTTATGGTTGTCCTAAAATAACATCACAAACTTCGAGTGGGGCGACATCACATAGTACCTCATCCTTGAAAGGCTTGATGCTACATGGTAGATGACATTTATGACCGACACATATACCTTGTCCCTGGATTAGCCAACCGATGGTGTATAGCTGCAGGTGTGGTGTTATCGGTAGCTCCAATATCTTGATGAATTCTGCTAAGACGAGGTTCTTTTGGTTGTTTCTATCATTAACAAAATCTGGGGTATTTCCCTTCACCCACATTCGTGAGTGGAAGAGGTGCTTGTTTACCTCTAACCCTTCTAGTTCCTATGGATGAATATTTGTGGTAGCGATGGTGACAATGGGTTCTGCATCAAGGATCTACTTCCCCATGTTTGCAATTGTGACAGGTTTTGAATCGGATTCAAAATTGGATCTGATTTTGAAGATTTGAACTTGGCCAACAATGACTTCTTCGAGCAACATTCATCAACGTTGTGCCTAGGGATTTTGTGGAACTCGCACCACTTTACAATGTCCTTCTTAACCTTCCCATCACCATTCTTGGACGAGATACCTCAAGGTTGGTTACCATTGTGTTGTCCTTTATTTTGTGACTCTGTGCTACCTTTGCCTGTTACACCTAAATCTTGCCACCATAAGACTCAGTGTAAACATCCCTGAAGTTCCCATGACTAGGAAGTTAAACTAGTTTCACCCGCTGAACTCACTTATGAGGCTATCCAGCCAACACCCGATGACCACTTGGTTGTGGCCTCTACATATTGTTCCCTACAGCGGACGTCATCCTTTCCCGATCCTCTGCTCTGGATTTTTCATTCTGACGAGTCCATTATGGAGATAATGAGTGGGGATGACCCTCAATGGGAAGACCTCCATCATCGATCGTCTTTCCTTCCCCCATTGGATACTCTAGAGAATAACATCACCACCATTTTCACAACGGATGTCTACCCCAGTCCCTGATACTCACATGTCATACGGACACCGAGGGCAACTTGGAAAACATTGAAGCCACCATCCTGGTTGACATATCGATCACTCCCGCTGTAGTGGAACACATTTGTTTAGGCCAGAAGTGTTCCCCTGAAGAAATTACTACTTTCATGGCCTTATTCAAGCAATTTCAAGACGTGTTTGCTTGGACCTACGAGGAAATGCCCGGGATAGACCCACGAGGAAATGCCCGGGATAGACCCTGCTATTGTTTCACATGAAATTCAAACCTATCCTGATGCTAAACCATTCCGACAAAAGCTACGACCGGTACACCCTCGAAAAACTGCGCCAATTAAGGTAGAAATTGAAAATCTCTTGAAGGTCGATTTCATTTACCATGTTCCAATAACATAATGGGTCTCAAATGTCGTCCCTTTAGCTAAGAAGTAGGGCACCATACGTGTTTGTGTTGATTATCGGGATTTGAACAAAGCTTGTCCTAAGGACAACTACCCCACTCCCTTCATCGACTAGATCATAGACAATTGTGCCGGAAGTGTCATCTTCTCTTCATGGATGGTTTTTCCGGTTACAACCAGATTGAAATCAACTCGGCTGACTAACATAAGACAACTTTCATCTTCCCTTGGGGCACGTTTCTTATCGCAAGCTCCCTTTTGGTCTAAAAAATGCTGGTGCCACATTCCATCGGGCCATGTCATATGCTTTTCATGATGTGAAGGACTTTGTGGAACCCTATCTTAATGATCTCCCCGCCCATTTGTGGCAGCGCAACTTCCACATTGATCATCTGACGGCGGTATTCCTCAGATGCAGACGATATAACATCCATCTAAACCCTCATAAGTGTATTTTTTGCGTCAAGTCTTGACGCCTCCTCGCCTTTATTGTCTCGAAGGATGGGATCCGCATTGATCCCTTGAACGTGGAAGCCATCGTCGCTCTCCCACCTCCTACTGACATCACGGAACTTCAAAGTTTGCAATGGAAGGAAACTTACCTACGGTGTTTTGTCTGTAATTTCGCGTAAAAGACGCAGGGTTATATGAGACTACTCAAGAAGGACGTCCCATTCATTTGGGATGATCAAGCGCAGCAATCCTTCGATAGTCTAAAACATGCCATTACGCATGCCCCTGTTCTCCAACCGCACAATTCCTACAAGGATTATATCCTCTATCTTGCTGCTTCTGCCACCACGATCGCCATGGTCTTGGTACAGGAAGACAACAACGCCCAAGAGCATGTGATCTACTACCTAAGTAAGGGTCTTATTGACTTCGAAACTCGTTATTCACATGTCAAGAAGCTCGCTCTCGCGGTAGTCATTGTCGTCCAAAAGTTCTATCACTACATACTGCTCTTCACCACCCCATTATCGCCGACTCGAACCCCATGTACCACATTTTAACATGGCAAGTACTTGGGGGCAAGTATTCACGCTGGATCGTGATACTTCAGGAGTTCGACCTCCTCTTCGAGAAAGCCAAGTCTAAGAAGTCTTTGATGTTCGCCGAGCTCATTTGCGATCTTCCACGTGTTGATTTAGGATCTGAGCCCAATGATTCTCTTCCGGACAAATCATTATTCCTCATTAACACATCTGATCCGCGGTATGGGGATATTACCTTATATCTCCAGACCCAACATTTAAACCCCCAACTGTCTCGCGACGACCGTTGTCGTATACGCCACCATGCCAAGTACTACTTGATCGTTAGCGATACCCTGTATCGTCGTGGTGTCGATTCCTTTATTCGACGTTATCTGACACATGAGGAGGCTGAACAAGTCTTAAATGACTGTCACTCTGGGGCTTGTGGTGGTCATCTCTTTAGGATGGCTACGGCCCAGAAGATACTACGTGCGAGATATTACTGGCCATCTGTCTTTAAAGATTGTATCGAGTCGTTAAGAAATGTCCCCCATGCCAACATTTTCAAATGAAAAAGTGCACCCATCACGCCCCGTTACACTCGGTTATTGCCGTTGGCCCCTTTGCAAAATGGGGCATTGACTTCATGCATTGTAAGCCTACCTCGACCGGGGGCATGGTTACGTCATAGTAGCCATGGATTACTTCACGAAGTGGACCGAGGCCATGCCTACATACACTGACGACGACAAAACCGCCGCACTCTTCATGTTTAATCATGTTATCTCACGGTTCAAAGTCCCACAAGCCATAGTCACCGACCACAGATCTCACTTTCATAACCATATGGTCGATGAGTTGAGTGCCAAATTGGGTTTTCGTCATGAAAACTCAACACCTTACTACCCGCAGTCCAATGGACAAGTAGAGGCCATTAACAAGGTCTTGAAAACCATGATTCAACGCATGGTGGGTACGCACAAGTCTAACTGTCACAACATGCTCTTGTCCGCACTATGGGCATACCGAACATCCATTAAGATTGCCACCGGATTTACACTGTTCCAGTTAGTTTATAGATTGGAGGCAGTCCTACCTATAGAGTGCGAGATTCCATCTCTCAAACTCGCAGTTGAACTTCTTCCGAACACCACTGCTGAGGAAGAACACTTCCTCTACCTAGCAAAACTCGATGAGACTCGTCGCGATGCTGCTCTTGCCAACGAGGCACATAAGAAGCACAATATGATAAGTTGGTAGAACCTCGCGTCTATAACGAGGGTGATTTGGTCCTCACATACGACGAAAGGCACGATAAGCTGGGGGCAGGTAAGTTCGAGTCCATGTGGCATGAACCGTACATAGTGAAACGTGTTCTGGAGAAGGGAGCCTATGAACTAGAAGACGATGATGGGATATCTTTAGGTGAGCCCCGCAATGTGCTCTACCTGAAGAGGTACTATGCTTGAGTATTTCACGCATAGACATCTTGTATATATTGTACATGGTGTGTGTGTTTTGTGTGGTGTGACGCTTTTATTTTAGTGTGTCTAGATCTTGTTTACGTTTCTTATACCATGTTCTGTTTGCATGTGCAGATGGCAACTTGCAACGGATTCGCGGACGATGCCAGTCGGCATACCCGTAACCTTGCTTTGGCAGCCTAGGTACTTTATTCTCCCACCAGCGAGCTTATCAGCTCAGGAGGAAGTTGTCTAGGATTCGCAACCAACAACGTCATAGAGTATCACGCGGTGATTGGAACCCTAACTGACGCTCTTTCCTTGGGTATGAACCATGTTGTCATCCATCTAGATTCGCAACTGGTGGTTTCTCATCTTAACCAAATTTATGCTATCTGCGACCCTACTCTACTCCGTCTCTTCAGATGAGTCCGTCTTTTGGAAAGGTCCTTTGAATCTATTCAATACCTGCATATTCCACGAGACATGAACACAGTTGCCGACTCGATGGCCAACTTCATTCTAGATTGGTACATTGCACACACATAACATATTCATAAAATATAAAAGCATACATAACATGAAAATAATCCATTTTATAAGGAAACATGTAAACAAGATCACATTAATCATCCAGAGAACACATAATGTATAAAGCCGTCGAAAATGTTTGTATATATATATAAATCGATACAAAAATGATGGTGCTGATACAAAAATCTGAAGCATACTAGCTTTCAGTAAGAGTCATCTCTACAAAATATGAAACTCACAAGCTTTCAGTACATACGTAAGTAGAAACCTAATCCCTAGGCCGCTCATGATAGCAGACTACGGCTCTCGCCACTTTAGCTAGCAGTGTGCCAAAATGGGTAGACACCCCGACGGTGTACTTCTGGTAACCCCGAGGAAGATCACGGACACCCGGCTCTGGGATATCCAGTGTCAGCCTTTGGAGGTTCTCATAGACCTCCTCCACCTCCCTGATGGCATCACGCATTGTGGGACCCACCACTGGCACCTCTCCTCTCCTCGCAATGAGTGAGACTCCAACTGGTCGCGATGGACCCACGTCTGCAGAAAATGTCAAGCCATCAACACTACTCGAAAAGAAAATCATATATATATAAAATGAAAAAACACAAAGTTGTTGTTCTTACCGATGTCACGCCATTGTGCTCCCTTGGGAAGCGCCAAGTCGGGATCACCTCTAAAATCCATCTTGTTGTACGGATAATACTCTAGCATGAGGAGTTGTCCCTCCAGCCAAGTGAAGAACCCTGTACCGTAGCCTATGATAAGACCCTCGCCACCATGGCGGGCCATCACCTCTGCCCATCGGGTCATGTGTGGGTCCCTGGCATCTCGGTCATCCAAGTCCACTTGTGGACGTAGATGAGGTACCTGCTCCAATAGAAAATATATGACCACGGACCCATATCCGAACTGTTTCAGCGCCCTGTGCCTACACTTGGTCAACTAACTCCAGAGGTTGGTAAGGAGTCCTCACACCAGTTGAATAACCTGGGAGCCATGCTCTCCTCCGCGTACATAAACTGTGTCTTGCTCGCAAGGTGAGCGGACTGACTCCCTGCCACCCTCACTAGAGTGTAGAGCACAGTACGTAAAGGACGGTCTCGAATATCCTTGATGGGGATCTTCCCACCAGTAGCCGCAGTGCCTCCAGTGCAGTACTGAGTAATCATATCGTCCACTGTCTGATCACCTCCTCGTGATCCGATAAGAGATACAGGTTCTCCCCTTCGGGATAATCCTGTTAGGAAGTAGATGTCCTCGACATCTATACTCAGTGTATGTACCCCAATTTCAAAGTGTTGTTGCACCAGATCCCAACATTGGATCATGTGTGTCAGGAGCGAAACTTGGGCCCTCATGCCCGACACTCGGATGTATTTGAGTAACCCACAGTTCCTTAATGCAGCAATGCATTGAGGGTCATTTTTGACCTGAGCATAATCCACCTCGTTCTCTTGTTCTCGCCACTTAATAGCCACGTTTATCACCGTGAACCTGTCAGAAGGGACAAGTAAACACTATTAGAACTCTCTCCATGCATCAAAACTTTTTCATTTTGGTAGGGTGTTGAGTTGCATTTGGACGTTTGCGTCGTCGCAGGGCATCTTTGCAGACAGTGCGACGTCGGCGCAAGAGGCCCTTACGGGTTTTGCGACGGTGCATGGCCGTCGCAGTTCCCGTAAGAAGGGCTTGTGCCGACCCGTGGGCGCATTCCCCCCCCACCAAAACAACTCAAAACCCTAAAACCTAGGCAAAATACATAAAAGTAATCCACTGAAAAAGTTGCCTAGCTAAGTTTAGGCCTACCTGTCTCTGACGGCTCGCGAACTATGGATCGTAGCTCCCAGAATCAATAAACGAAATTTGGCTCCAAATGGCACTTGATACTCTCCAAACTTGGTAAAAAACAATTGTAATTCTTTTTCACTATTTCACACATTTTATAACCAAACTGGAATATTCCTTTTGTAATTTGATGCTTTAGTGGGTTTTTTACTATAGTTTGGGTTATCTATTGCATTTAAACACTTGGTTAATTGTTTTTGACCTAGTCTTTGAGCTGTAGAAGAAACTAAGTGCCTAATTAATGTCGTTCTTCGTCGTGATGATCATCTCGTAAGTATTATCAGGTATGAACAACTCTTTGAGCGTCTTTTTTGCATTATTTCGCTCATTAAATACAAATTATTAATGACACCAAGCTTACTCTTTGCTCTTTCTCGTGCTCGTAAAATGATGAGAATAAATCACCTAGTTATGGTTTATCACTTTTTCAGGCTCGTTAAACTCCTAAGAAAAAGGAAACCCCCCGGAGTCTTTCTTTAAGCTCTTTTCAGTCTCTCTAAATACGAAAAGATCGCCAAGCAAACTTGATACATTCACGCTTGTAAAAGTATTTGAATGATCGTCTTCCTGGTGATAGTTTACCCATTTTTCGGACTAGGGGGCACTAATTACAAAAAAGGAATACTCCAGCCAATCATGACTGGAAGAGTCCTCTCTCGCGTTGTTTTACCCTTTTCTGGGCGAAGAGGCTAACCTTATGAAAAAGGTCCTTTGGAGTCTTCTTTAGTTCTTTTCAGAATCTCTAAACATGAAATGACACTGAGTTTACCTTCTATGGACTCATTAAAACTCAACATTGAAGGGCCCGTCATGGGACGAACCCCTCCTTTCCCAGGTTTGAAAAATGTTTGGGATTGGGCCTATCTATGAGATGAGCTATACCGAGCATCTAGTTACCCTCATCAAGCTCGTAAAAAACACATGAGGCACTCATTAGTCATGATGGGGAAAAAGGAAAGTTTTTGTGTTACACCTTCACCTGTGGCAGTACTTAATCGTTCTTGAACATGGCACTCATTTGCATTTGCATACAGTACTTGGGTCATCCGTTTGTCCTCGAGTCTTGCTAACTTCTTGAATCTTGTTACTCCTTTAGGTCATCCAAAGAATACTTCCATCATCAGTTGCATTAGGAGTTGGCGTCATTCTCATCATGTCAATACTGCCAAGTCATGCCATGCCCATGTTTAAGAATACATTCACCGCTCATCATTTGCAGTCAGTACACCCTCCACCATGTCGGTCTACTCTGAGTCAGTCTTGCATGTTATTGTACCATCCGATCTACTCCAAACATCTGTTATCGAGTTTCGTGTCGATGATGGGGTATTCAACATGGCCCTCCTTCGACGGATTCATCCTTGTCGACCTCGACACATCATCCGAGGATTGAATCTAAAAACCAATCGAGTACCTTGGGCCTGCATGCCTTAATGGCAGGTTACCTCACTTTCGACATGAGTTTACATCATTGACTCTTGATTGAAATATTTCATCAAGCGTTCGACTTCAACTCATTCATTCGCATTTGATGATATGTACTATGATACCTTGGGGATCATTGACATTAATGGTGATTTCCCTCGCGCTTGTTAACGGTATACATCAATGATCGGTAATCAAGTGGTTTCTACCATGTTCGACGTCAAGACATTTGTAATCACATGGATAGATTCGTATCATTGCGGGTTCGGCTTGAAGACCCTAGGGAGTCATGTTTTACCCCGGTTGCGATGGAGATTGTTTGAGTCATATTACACGGATCCACTTTTGTATTGGTCGTGACTGTGTTATCATCTCATCATGGATCTACGATTGTGTTTAGTAGCCATGATTGTGTTCGGTCGGTCTTTACTACCATGGATCTGCAATGTATTGGTCGGCAGCCATGTTGTGCATCATACAAGACTATGTTCTTAGAGTTAGTTGTACTGCAGCAGCATCTTCCATCCAACAAGTCCTTGCCATCCTTCTATCAAAGCATTTCACCTGTCAAGTTCCAACAACTTCATGCTTTGGGGGGCATTCTGTTACACCTAAATCTTGCCACCATAAGACTTAGTGTAAACATCCCTGAAATTCCCATGACTAGGAAATCAAACTGGAAGAGATACTGACCCATTTCCATAGGGTTTAGTTAGGTCATCGCAGGTCACCCTTGTGCAACATGCGTCGTCGTAGGTTGTCCTAAAGCAGCATGTGACGATGTCAGTTAAAGTGGATAAAGGGCATCTTCGAGAAGGTGGTGACTTGGATCTCTATCCCTAACCTATAGGGGGAGATGGCATTCAGTTCCCTAACCCTTTGGGAGGATCCCTTAGCCCTCTCCCACTATTTCTCAACCTATCCTATCCTCCTAGTCCTATTTATATGAAGCTCCTTCCCATTCCAAAGGGAGGAAGGCTATAGCATCCATATGCTGGTGAAATAGAGCTTGGGAGACCATCACTCATCCATTGGAGGCATCCATTTCTCCTGAGAGGCATTGTCTTGGCTTGTTGGAGGAAGATTGCAATGTTAGGGCTTGGTTGTAATCCTCACTCTTCTATGTATTCCCACTTTTTATACAATAATACAAAACTCTTTCCATAAATCTCTTGATATGCATTGATATTTATAGTTTACTTCCTTAATTGTTTACTTAGATCGATTATTGTGTAGATGTGCTATTACTGCTTGTTTGTCTCTTGCATGTTCTGACAGGTCTTGCAGTTTGGATCTGACAACTGTGGAGCTTGGAGCGACGAAGGAGAAAGAGATCTACAGATCTGAAAGGTAAGATGTTCATGTCTCTCAATCTCTAATTGCATCTAGGAAGGTAGATTTGTATTATGTCCTATTTGTTCTAGATTCACGTTGAACTAGGGAGATCATGCCTTAAGTCTGCTTTCGGTAGATTTTCTGGTAACATTGCCATGCTTCTGCTGTGGAAAATTTGCAAGCCCAAAATCCCACTTCTTCTTTTGCTTAAATATCTGCTATATTTTGACAGCATAGCAATAAGAGGCACGTAGTGAAGAGATGTCCAAGAATTCCATCTTTGTTTGGATGTACCGATGTGGGCCACTGCGATATTTCAAATACAACTACTGCTCAGAGTCTTTAATAGCCAGTTTGTGCTGAAGGTATGAAAGTTGTTGGTGTAATCTAACATCGCTTGGTCCCTCTCTTGACACATAATGGTCCATTTTGTGTATTGGTCGTCGTAGTTTCCCACAGGGGTAATATTGTTCATTAACAACATCTATAAAAGAGACCCAATTGGGATCGGCCTCAACCATTTTAGAATCTTTTGTTAAGTTTTGCTCACAATAATTTTCCCACCAATTTTTGACATGGTAGATAGCCTTAAGGAGCGCAAAGGTGATGTTTCACATGTCAGAAAAATTGTGGAGAAAGAAACACCCTTCCAGTAGGCTCGACCATTTATATAGGTAATCGACATTTATTTAGCCTTCAAATAAAGGAATATAAAGGTTAACTTGTACCATGAATGGTGTGGCTCCTCTAAAGTGACTGCTTGATGATCCATCTAATGCTTGTGACATCCATCAATGTATTGGGCAAAATTGTCTATCATCTCGTTCCTCTGTCACGTGAGGGGTTCCTCGAGCAATAACTTTATAGGATCCCCTGCTCCGTCTTCTGTCCTTTCCTTGGCCATGGGATGTTGTTTGGGCCACTAAGGGAAATCTTTCTCAAGCTCAACTAGATCAAGAGCAAATTGTCTATACCCTGACCTCATGGGGGACATGCATAGAAAAATGACGAAAGAGCGGGCTGCTCTGATACCATTGATCCGGATTTATGTGAGAACGAAATGAAAGAGCATATATAGAACCACATATATTGCAAGGAACATAGTGATAAATTAAACTCATATTCTATTAAATGAACGAAACAAAACATATTGTAAATAAACTAGTTAGAATGGTGGTAGCTATATCCTTGAGTAGAGATGTGGCGGCTACACTCATTAGTGACGAGCTGATTACAAACAGAGGTCGAAGGGCCTTTTATCATAAGCATGAGGTAAAAAACCCTAAACATAAAAAAACCTATCCCTAGGAGATGAACTGTAAAAAGGTTTACGAGCCCAGAGGTGGTTATTCGAGGTGTCAAATTCTCAAGGGCATAAATTTTGCATACTATCTTCGTTTAGAGTGTTCGATAGCTTGTTGGAAAGGTCTAACCAACAAGAACACATTTGGAAGTCCATACTACCTTTGACAATGTTTGGACTATTGTGTAACCAAAAAACGTTAGTTAAGGCCTCAAAATGGCCTCATAATTTTTGTGTCTAAAAACTATAAAAACTACCAAGATGGTAAAATTGTTTTGAGCCAGTAGAATAGGTGGGTTTCCACTGATACACATCTAGATCAATCCTCCCCCATTAATAAGTAATGGTCTACATTATGTCGAGTCCCTTAGGATATGGTGAACTATGTGCTGAGTTGAGCTCCTGATGAGAAATTTGTTGAGGTGGAAATGTTGCCTTTCTTTGACATACAAATAGGAATGTAAATGTCGTTGATGGATGCAATGGACCTGTTCAACAATTTTGGTTGTCTCATTATCCTTGGTTTGAACTGGTGTGGATGTTTTTTTTCTTTAGGAGCACCTTGAATGCATGGCATCGCACCATAGAGGTACCAAAATAGGCGAGGCAATAATGCCTTTCATTCTTCTTGTCTCTACTAAGTAGAGGGACCTTGTGTAGAGGTTGCAGAGGTCTCTATGAT
This sequence comes from Larix kaempferi, assembly GCA_027924585.1. Lineage (NCBI taxonomy): Eukaryota > Viridiplantae > Streptophyta > Pinopsida > Pinales > Pinaceae > Larix > Larix kaempferi. Next base: position 603,710 of record BSBM01000499.1, read on the forward strand.
ATGATGTTCACCTTCAAAGGAAATTGCGAAGGGGGGAAATATCCTCCTACACCACTTGGTTGAGGTCAAAGAGATTGCGGGAGGTGAAACTGTCACTGGTATCCAATTTAGTTGTCCTCCCAAAGTGACAATGACACTACAAGGCCATAACTCATACACACCATGACGCTTCCGCAAGTATGGTTGTCCTAAAATAACATCACAAACCTCTAGTAGGACCACATCACATAGTACCTCGTCCTTCAAAGGTTAATGTAGTATGGTATATGACATTGATACCTTTTCCTTTGCTTAGCAAACCGATGGTGTATGGCTGCGGTGTGGTGTTGTCAGTATCTCCAATCACTTGATGACTTCTACTAAGATCAACTTCTTTTGGCTGTCGTTTTCAACAGCAAAATGTAGCAGGATTCCCTTCAGCCACATTTGTTAGTGGAAGAGGCGTCTGTATTCCTTTGACCCTTATAGTTCCTCTAAATGAATCAATGTGGTAGCAACAGTGACAATGGGTTATGCATCAATGATCCTCTTCCCGATGTCTATGACTATGAAGTTGGGTTCTGAATCAGAATTAGAACCAGGATCAAATTATGAAGCTTTAATATCGACCATTAATGACTTCTTTGAGTGACATTCATTAATGTTGTGACAAGGGCTTTTGTGGAACTCACACCACTTTATATTGTCCTTCTTATCCTTCTCATTAACCTTCCTAGACAGACTACTTTGAGGTTGGTTATCCGTGTGTTGTCCTTCGTTTTGTGACTCTGGGCTACCTTTTCCATGCTTCTGCTACGACAAATTTGTAGGTCCAAAACCCTGCTTAATCTTTTGTAGAAATTTCTGCTCTATTTTGACATCATACTAATAAGAAACTCATAGTGAATAGATGTCCAAGAATCCCATCTCTCTTCAGATGTATCGATGTAGGCCAATAAGATATTACAAAACTAGGTGTTTCATGGAGTCTCTAATACCTAGCTTTGTGCGAAATGCATGAAAAATTGTTGGTGTATTCCAGCATCGCTTGGTCTCTCTCTTGAGGCAGAATGGTATATTTTGTGTATTGGTTGTCATAGTTTTCCATGGGGTAATATTGTTCCTTGATGAGATCTATAAAGAGGCCCAAGTGGGTTCAACCTCAAACATTTTAGTCTCCTCTATTAAATTTTGGTAACAATAAATTTCGTACCAATTTTTGAAATGGACGACAACCTTGAGGAGCACAAAGGTGATATTTTTCCTGTTGGAAAAATTGTGGATAAAGAAATACCCTTCTAGCATACTTGACCATTTCCCTAGGGCATCAACATCAATATATCCTTCAAATAAAGGAATATCAAAGTTGACTTGTACCTTGAAGGGTGTGGCTCCTTTGAAGTGACTACTTGAAGATCCCTTCATTGTTGTCGGCATCCATCGAAATATTTGGGCAAAATTGGCCATCGTTTCTTCCCTCTGTCGTGCAAGGGCTTCTTCGAGCATCAGCTTGATAGGATCTCTTGCTTCGTCTTCTCTCTTTTTGTCGGCCATGCGAGGCGGTTTATGCCATCGAGGGTGGTCTTTCTCAAACTCAAATAGATCAAGACCCAATGGTCTATATCCCTATCTCGTCGAAGACATACATAGAGAAATAAATAAAGAGCAGGCTACTCTAATACAACTGATCTGGATTTATGTGAGAAAGAAATAAAAGAGCATATATAGAACCACATACACAAATATATTGCAAGGAACATTGTGTGAAAGAGTAACTCATATTCTATTAAATGAATGAAACATAATAGATTATCAATAAAACAGTTAGAATGGCAGTATTTATGTGTATGAGAAGAGATGTAGTAGCTACACTTATTTGTGACAAGGTTATTACAAAAGGAGGTCGAAATGCCTTTTTATCATAAGCATATGATCTTTTTTTAGGGCATTCGATAGCTCGTTGGAAAGGTCTACTCAAGAAGAACACATTTTGGATGTTTTTTTTTTGCGACGTATGGATTGTTGTGTCATCAAAATGCGTCGGGCCTCAAAATAGCCCCAGAAGTTTCACGCCTAAAAAACTGTAAAAACTACGAAACTATAAAAATTGTTTTGAGCCAGTGGAATAGTTGGGTGGCCAACGATAACCATATGGATTTGTAATGTCCCTTGTTAGGAATTTTATTAAAATTGCAATTTTCCACTTTTTTCCCTAGTTAGACCTTTGACTAGTTTCGATCTCTAGGTCCCAAATTTGCCCCAAATGATCCCAAATCTTCTGAGAAGGTATATGAATGATATTAGAACATAAATATGTGTTTCAGGGATGCCTTTGTACCTTTAAAACACTTCTGCAAATACTCTTTCAGTTCTGGTCCATGTAGGTAACTTTACTAGTGATTTCCCTTTGACTAGTATTGGTCTCTAGGTCTCAATTTGACTCCAAATGCCTTCAAATCTTCAAGGAAGGTTTATGAATGATATTAAGAATTGAATATGATGTTCAGGGATAACATATGGCCACCAAAAGATCTCTGCAAACTCTCTTAAGATTCTGGACCAAGTATGCAATTTTACTAGTAATTTGGGGTTCAAATCCCCCTAAGGTAAGTACTGAAAATGGCTTCCCAAATGCCTCCAAACCCACTCAAATTTATGAACAGAGGTATGTAATGTGTTAAGTATGTTATTAATGTCTCATATGCACCATTAATGGTTTATTACAACTGTTCTCACCCTCTCCCATTCAACTGTAAAAATCCCCAATTCGACCCTTGGGGAAATGGCACTATTTCACCTCCCAATACAACTAAACTGAGTAAAAATGCTTCAAATGCTCAAGTACAGTACATGAAACTTGTAGAATACATCCATGGCAGTATATTGATCACAAATATATCAGAGAATCATCCATTCATTCGAAATCATCATCAATACATTGGCTCACAACAAGGTAGTGGGGAAATGGCATTGTTCTTCCATTAAAAATGAGATTTATACATTTCTACTTGGAATTTCGACCTGAAACTTTTTGGAGATGAAGAACAGAGTATTTAATTCATATTACAAAAGAAATGGGGCATTAAAAGCTTCCCCAAATAGTACAATAGCTCACCAAAAATGCCCTCCCTCAAGGATCAAGAATATGCCATCAAAACTGGAAATGGTTGAAGGAGTGAGCTGCAATAGAAGAAACCATGAGCTGCCCTGTAGCTTACACCTGCAAATAAAGACTCCATTAAAGCTCCAAATGAAAGGTCTGAATGGCCTTTCCAATTACCAACTTGGATGGGAATCTTTCACCCTCGAAATTGGCTAAGGCAAGAAACTAGTCATCCACTAGCTCTCCCTCTCCACAAATGCAATTGCAAATTCTACAAATGATCAAAAGCCATTCTCATACTTAATTTCTACATTTTATAACCAACATTAGCCTTCTAAGGGTCGAAATCCTCTCAATAGATTCAATAGATTTCCATTTAGGAAATATTCCACATTTGCCACTTGTCTCCTAGTTCCAACCTTCCATCTTCTCCCAAATTCGATTTTGGGTCTCTTTGGCTTCTCCAACTCCCAAATTCGACTTCCTTGAGCCTATTTTTGGGGCTGACATGTCATAGTGGTCAGATGTCGGAGGTCAGGTCTGCAATTTGTCATAGTTGTCATAGATGCTCCATCATTGGTGTCATAGGGGCTAGGGAATCTAGCCCAAGTGTCCACAAACTTCCACTTTGACTCTTTATCTTCCATGGAGGTTACCAATCCTTCCCAATTCGACCTAAGATGCTCAATGACATGTGTTATGACTTACCAACTCACCCAAGGGTGTTCACATTCCCATTAATTCAAATTTGCAAAAGAGATATACCATGTATTATGAAAAATCAAGCTAGTGTGGGTCCCACATCCTCCATATGTCTCCAAAACCATTTGTTACTTAGGATTTCTCTTGAATTTCTTTATTCACTCTATTTATTAAATACTTGAACCCTTCTAATGTCTAAACATCATTTATTATCCCCCTTATTCCAAATCCCAAAGCTTCCACCCCAAACCTAGGAAACTAGTAATTTTCCTCCTTGGTAATTATTTGACCCTTAACATCAATTTTACAAACTCTAATGAATATGGCTAATGTGATTAGGCCATTGTGACCCAATTCCAAATTTGGGACATGACAGGATTTGTCATCCCTCCTTAAGAAGCAATGGTCTCCATTGTGTCGATTCCCTTATCATATGGCAAATTCTATGTTGAGTTGAGCTCTTGGTGAGGCATTTGCCAGTGTAAAGAGTCTGCCTTTCTTTGACAACTCGATAGGGCTGTAATTGTTGTTGATGGATGCAATGGACCCGCTAAATAATTTTGGTTGCATTAGTATCCTTGGTCTAAACCGGTGTTGATGTTTTCTTATGAAGGAACACCTTAAATGCATCACCTTTCATCGTAGAGGTACCGAGATAGACGAGGCAACAATGCCTTTGAGTTCTTCTTATTTATGTTGAGTAGAGGGCGCATGTACAGAGGTTGTGAAGGTCTCTGTGATCTAATGTTCACCTTCAGAGGCAATTGTGAAGAGGGAAAAAATCCCAATGTAAGATTTTTATCTTCCTGCATTGCTTGGTTGAGTTCAAATAGACTACAGTAGCTCCAACTATCTTTGGTATCCAATAGAGTTGTCCTCCCAAAGTGACAATGAAACTACGAGGCCATTACTCATACACAACATGACGCTTCCACATACATGGTTGTCCTAAATGAACATCACAAACTTCGAGTGGGGGAACATCACATAGTACCTTGAAAGAATTATCCCATATGGTAGATGACACTAATGACTGACACATATACCTTGTTGTTAGCTTAGCTAATCGATGGTGTATGGCTGCAGGTGTGGTGTTGTTAGTAGCTCCAATCTCTCGATGACATCTACTAAGATGAGGCTCTTTTGACTGCTGTTGTCGACAAAGAAATGTAGGGGATTCCCTTCACCCACATTTGTCTGTGGGAGAGGCGCTCATCTGCTTTGACCCTTCTAGTTCCTTTGGATGAATCTGTGTGGTAGCAATAGTGACAATGGGTTCTGCATCAATGGTCCACTTCCCCATGTCTGCAATTGTGACATTGGGTTTTAAATCAAAATCTTAACTAGGATCTTATTCTGAAGCTTTGATCTTGGCTAACAATGACTGCTTTAAGTGACATTCATCGGTGTTGTGACATTGAGGGATTTTGTGAAACTTGCATCACTTTCCAATGTCCTTCATAACCTTCCGATTACTTTTCTTGGATGGGTTTCCTTGAGGTTGGTTATCCTTTTGTTGTACTTTGTTTTGTGACTCTGGGATGCCTTTCACATGCTTCTAATGCGGTGAATTTGTAGGACCAAAGTCCCGCTTATTGTTTTACTAAAATTTATGCTCTACTTTGAAAGCATATTGATAAGCGGCTCTCAGTGAAGAGATGTCCAGGTATTCCATCTATGTTTAGATGTATCGATGTAGGCCACTACAATATTTCAAAACGAGGTGCCGCTTAGAGTCTCTTATACCCAGTTTTGTGCGCAAGGTATGAAAGTTGTCGGTGTACTCCCACACCACTTGGTTCCTTTCTTGACGCAAAATGATCCATTTTGTGTACTGGTCTTGATAGTTTCCCATAGGGTAATATTGTTCCGTAATGACATCTATAAAAGATGCCCAAGTGGGATCAACCTCAAACATTTTGGGCTCCTTTGTTAATTTTTTCTCACAGTAAGTTCCCCAACAATGTTTTAGATGGGGGACAACATTAAGGAGCGCAAAGGTGATCTTTTCCCCGTCAGAAAAAATTGTGGATAGAAAAATACCCTTATAGTAGACTCAACCATTTATCTAGGGCATCGACATTGATCTAGCCTTCAAATGAAGGAATATCAAAGTTGACTTGTACCTTTAAGGGTGTCGCTCATCCAAAGTGACTGCTTGATGATCCCTCCATTGTTGACGCTATCTGTTGAAGGATTTGGGTGAAATTGTCTACCATCTCGTTCCTTTGTCATGTGGGGGGTTCGTCGAGAAACAACTTGATAGGATCTCTTGATCCGTCTTATCTCTTTTCCTTGTCCATGGGAAGCAATTTCGGTCATCAAGTGTGATCTTTCTCAAGCTCAACTAGATCAAGACACAACTATCTATATCCCTACCTCGTTGTGGACATGCAAAGAGAAATAACGAAATAAAAGGATGCTCTAATACCAATGATCCGGATTCATGTGAGAATGAAATGAAAGGGCATATATATAACCACATACACGAATATATTGCAAGGAACACAGTGATACAACATACTCAGATTCTATTAAATGAATGAAACATAACAAACTGCAAATAAAACAGTTAGAATGGTGGTAGCTATATCCCTGAGAAGAGATGTGGCAGCTACATTCATTTACGATAAGACGATTGCAAAAGGAGGTGGAAGGGATTTTTTATCATAAGCATGAGAGTAGTAACCCTAAACAATCCAAAAACCTTACCCTAGGATATGAACCATAAAAAGGTTTGCGGGCCTCGAGGTGGTCAATTGAGGTGTCAAATTCTCGGCCACATAACTTTTGCATACGATCTATGTTTAGAGCGTTCAATAGCTTGTTACGATGGCCTAACTAAGAAGAACACATTTTAGATGTCGAGACTACCTACAACTACGTCTGGACAACTTCATTTTAATAAAATGTCATTTAAAGCCTCAAAACAACCCTATAAGTTTTGTTTTCAAAAACCATCAAAACTACCAAATTAGAAAAACTATGTTGACCCACTGCAATATGTGGGTGGCCATTGATACCCATCTGGATAAGTCCTCACCCCTTAATAAGCAATGGTCTCCATTGTGTGGAGTCCCTTATCATAGTGCAAACTATGTGTTAAGTTGAGCCCTTAGTGAGGCATTTGTTGAGGTGAAAAGGCTATCTTTCTTTGATAGCCCGAAAGGGTCGTAATTGTTGTTGATGGATGCACTGGACTCATTCAACAATTTTGCTTGCTTTATTATCCTTAGTTTGAATCAGTGTGGATGATTCTTCCTGGAGGAGCACCTTCAATACATGGCCTTACACCATAGAGGTACCCAGATAGGTGAGGCAATAATTTATTTACGTTCTTATTTTTTCTGTTGAGTGGAGGGACCTTGTGCAAAGGTTGTGGAGGTATATGTGGTTTGATGTTTGATTTTAGTGGCAATTTTGAAGAGGGATAATTTCTCAGTGTGGGATATTATTTTCCTGCACTACTTGGTCGAGGTCAAAGAGACTGCGGTATGTGCAACTGTCTCTGGTATCCGATACAGGTGTCCTCCCAAAGTGACAATGACACTACGAGGCAGTGACTCATACATAGCATGATGCTTCCACATATATGGTTGTCCTAAAAGAGCATCACAAAATTCGAGTAGGCCACATTACACATTACCTCGTCCTCGAAAGGATTAATGTCGTATGGTAGACGACACTAATGTTGTCAATGACTCTAATCTCTTGATGAGTTCTACTAAAATTAGTTTCTTTTGGAAGCCACTATCGACAACAAATTGTAGGAGGATTCCCTTCACCTAAATTTGTCAGTGGAAGAGGCACTCATCTGCCTCTAACCCTTCTAGTTACTCTAGATGAATATGGGTGGTAGCGACGCTGACACTCGGTTCTTCATCATTGTTTTGCAAGCCCATTTCTGCAACTATGACATTGGGTTCTTAATCATAATAGGATTCGGGATCTGATTCTGAATCTTTTATCCCAACCATCAACATTCAATAGTGTTCTACTAAGGGCTTTTATGGAACTCACACGACTTTCCATTGTCCTTCTTAACCTTCCCATTACCCTTCTTGGACGGGTTTCCTTGAGGTTGGTTATCCTTTTGTTGTCCTTTGTTTTGTGACTTGGGTTGCCTTTGCCATGGTTCTGCTGTGGCGAATTTGTAGGCCAAAAATCCCACTTATTCTTTTGCTGAAATTTCTGCTTTATTTTGACAGCATACCGATAAGCGACTACTAGTGAAGAGATGTGTAGGAATTTCATCTCTGTGTGGATGTACCAATGTAAGCCACGTGTGATATTTCAAAACCAGGTGCCACTCGGAGTCCTTGATACCTAGCTTTGTACGCAGCGTAAGAAAGTTGTTGGTGTACTCTGGTACCGCTTGGTCCCTCTCTTGACACAGAATGGTCCATTTTGTGTATGGTCCTCATAGTTTACATAGTGTAATATTTTTCCTTTACAGCATCTATAAAATAGGTCCAAGTGGGATCAACCTCAAAATTTTCGAAATCCTTTGTTAAGTTTTGCTCACAATAAGTTTCCCACCCATTTTTGACATGAGGGAAAGCCTTGAGGAGTGAAAGGGTGATATTTTCACTGTCAGAAAAAAAATGTGTATAAAGAAATACCCTTCTAGTAGACTCAACCATTTATATAGAACATCAACATCGATTTGGCCTTCAAATAAAGGAATATCAAAGTTAACTTTTACCTTGATGGGTGTGTTTTCTTCGAAGTGACTACTTGATGATCCCTCCTTTTTTTTTGGCATTTGTCGAAGGAGTTAGTAGAAATATTACTAGAAACACAATGATACAATAAACTTAGATTCTATTAAATGAATGAAATAAATAGACTATAAATAAAACAACAAGAATGGTGGTAACTACATGTCTAAGAAGAGATGTGGAGGCTACACTCATTCCTGACAAGCTGATTACAAAAGGAGGCCAAAAGGCCTTTTTATCATGATCATGAGAGAAAAAAAACTAAACATAAAAAACCTCACCCTAGCGGATGAACTATGAAAAGGTTTGCGGGCCCCAAGGTGGTTAGTTGAGGTGTCAACTTCTTGGGGGCATAAATTTTGCATACAATCTCTGTTTAGGGCGTTCAATGGCTCATTGGAAAGGTCAGGATGAGAAGAAGACATTTTGTTTGCTTCTTTGTAAAAAAACATCATGTAAGGCCTTTAAAAGGCCCCAAACATTTCGAGTATGCAAAATTGTAAAAAATATCAAATTGGGGAAAAAATGAACCATTAGAATAGGTGGGTGGCCATCGAGATCCATCTGTATCATCCCCCCCCCCAAGAAGCAATGGTATCCATCACATTGATTCCCTTATAGGATGAAAAACTGTGTGCTGAGTTGAGCTCTTGGTGTCACATTTGCTAAGGGGAAAAGGTTGGCTTTCTTTGACAACTTGATAGGGATGTAATTATTATCGATGGATGCACTGGACCAGTTCAACAATTTTGGTTTCCTTATTGTTCTCAGTCTAAATTGGTTTGGATGATTTGTTTACGAAGGAGCACCGTGAATGCATGGCCGTGCACCGTAGAGGTACCCAGATAGGCAAGGCAACAAAGGTGCCCTCTTTTTGTTATTGCTGAGTGGAGAGACCCTGTGCAGAAGCTGTGGAGGTCTCTGTGATCTAATGTTCACCTTCAAAGTCAATTATGAAGAGGGGAAATTTCCTAGTGTGGGAGATTATCTTCTTGCACTACGTGGTTGAGGTCAAAGAGACTTCGGTAGGTGCAATTGTCTCTGGTATTTGAGAAAGTTGTCCTACCAAAGTGACAATGACAATGACAATACAAGGACGTGACTCATACACAACATGGTGCTTCCACATATATTGTTGTACTAAAAGAACATCACAAATTTCAAGTGGGGCACATCTTAAAGTACCTCATGCCTAAAAGGATTGATTGTCACATACCCACCCATTTATCCAATGCAAGGCAGGGAACATGATGCCAAATTCAGGGCTTTCACATAATCTCAGCCCATTCGTTAGATTCATATAATTAAAATATGAGTGTGCAAATGTAAAACAAATCAATTATGCACAGCGGAATTAAAACAACATCCACACACAATTCATGCTCACCCAACATATCAAAATAATCATTAATTAAACATTGCATAAGTAAAACATAGACAGAAAAACACTTATCTTCATTGGGCAATTGTCCCAAACAACTAGCTATGTTGCTGAAACGTTCCACCCAACCATAGGCCAGTTGTGTTCATCAATCTCTCAACACAACTGCCACCCCCAAGCTGGGCATGATTCTTACAAGGAAAATGGAACATTCAAGCTCATGCACAGCCCAATTAACCATTTCATCTGAGCCAAGCTAGTCCAGAGCTGGGTTTATCAGGCTACATTTGAACCTTGGATGCTTTCTCTCAAGCTCAAGACAAAACAATGGAGACCCATAATCCATACCCCAACATACTCTTTTCTCACACAACAAACACAATCATTGGGAAGGGATACACATTTAACAATGGGATTTACAAAACAGGATCCATGGGTTCATCTCCAAATCGTGGCTGACTAAATCAGACCGTGGGAAGGGAAATTCATCCCCAGGGAGCAATCCGATTTCTCCCCCATGCTATGAGCATTTCAAATGGCCCAAAACGGCCCCATTGAAACCCCAAAATCGATCTGTTCTCTTCCCCATTGGTCACCAAAGAAAAAATGCCCTTCCCAACTTGCAAGATGAAGGAAAACACAGGAAATCTCTTGAGAAAAACGCCCAGGTAGCTCTCCAATCGTGAGGGAGAGAAATCGGTTCATGGATAATGACTTGGGAGCAATTCATGGCTCTTTTCTTGCCCAGGAAACAAAACGCGATTTTCCATGCAGGGTGGCTTGCCCATACCCGAATTTGGACAACCATACCTCCCATTCCCCAAGGCATTAACTACCTCAACCAACTCTTGGGAGAAATCAATGATTGGGTACAAAAGTCAACATGGGTAGTTGAGGGTTTGATTGGTTCTCTCATTGACACTTGGCTTGACCTGATTAGCTCCAAGGGTTTGAATATTTCCCTCCCAATTCCTTGTAAAATCATGCCCCCATCTCTTGTTGCATTACATAGCTAGTTGTGGGTATTTTATTAAAATGCATATTTACATGATGCTTGAATTTTCAATGTGCATTACTAGCACTCAAACCATATGCATCAATAAATCGATGGTGGGGCCTTGGCCTTGATCTCCTCACCATGATTTTATAACAATATTACATCATTTACATTTTAATGCAATAGGGTCAAGGTGGGGACGTGAAATTCCCCTCCCCTCGGAATAACACCGTCCTTGGTGTTCCAATACCTCAGAATATATACCCACTTTACACATGCCTCAAAATTCACAACTGGTGGCAGGTCTGTCTTGTATTTCATCTCTTTACTTTGAACTTTCAAGATCAAGTCCTTTGGCTTCCACAAGCTTCTCTTGCTAGCTTTGGTCTTCCAGCTCTACAGGTGGGCATTGCTCCAGAGTAATCCCTTCCCTTTACTACCCTTCCAGCTGATCTACAAGCCTAGAATTCCATGGCTACAATCTTTCTCACTGTCCTGGCAACTATTTGAGGAAGATTTCCAGCCAAAACAAATAGCTTTTGGTCTACTGCCATGATCACGGTGCACAACTGGCTCTCACTCTTCTTACTAGCAACACTCGGTTGGTAACATTGTAACCAATGGCTTTTAATGTCTCTCATGTGAGACTCATCATGGCAATTCCTGTTAGGACAAGCATAACACAATATTAAAATTAGTCAATTATTTTCCAAATTGACTTGGAACGTCCATGCTTTACTCATGAGACTTCCACACATTTCGTGCTTTCCCACGTACACATGAACTCATTCATGTTCATCCTTTCACAGGAAAATAACTATTTCAGCATTCACAATTTATTTCAAGCAATTAAACACAATCTATTTTCAGCCATGACATGCACTCAACAATCCTTTGTTTTTAAGATGCATCAGTCAAAAGGGAAAGAGAAGAGTAAGAGTTTTCCCCCTCTTAGTCTTGTTCCAATTTGGAGCCACACCATCACTTGTGGTTCTATGCTCCTTAGCCTCTTTCACTTCAATGTGAATGCTTGACTTGCCCTTTCTTGGCTATGACACTTTAGTGTCTAAGGTCTGTCTAATGCCTTTCAACCAGGGAACCCTTCCCCATTGTTGCTTACAGAACCTTTGGCTGCTAGGACCCACACAATTCCACTAGCACCATCTTTCATTACCGCTCATACTGAGCTCTCTTTAGGACGGTCACATGTCCACATGCATCCTCCAGATGCTTTCATAGTCCTTGCTTCTAGCAACACCTATACCCAAACATTGAATCAATTCACATGTTTAGCTTATTATCATAGGGTTTATCTCTAAACAAGAGCTTAGGGAATCATAACCAAATCATATACATGTATATTCATAAGCAAGAGTTGCAAGATAACCAAATACTTATCTTTATTGGATGTCTTCACTTTATCCCACAGGATCCTTCTTTGCTTTCCCAGTATTGGATTTCCCGTGTATACAATAATGAATGTTGGGCCAGCACGCAGGCTACTCCACAACCATTCGAATAGGCAATGCCAGGCCAGTACGCTGATTGGGTTTATCAATTATTTAAGGAATGTTTGGCCAACACGCCGACAGCTCCACAACTTCAAGTGGTTAATGTTCCCACCAACTATTCTCTGAATTTATCAATCATCAGTTACTCTCTGGATTTACCAAGCATTTTATCGCGCCTAACCAGTTACTCTCTGGTTCTACCAAGAAATTTATAGCGCCCAACCAGTTACTCTTTGGTTTTACCAAGCGTTTGTGGTTCTTTCAGGGTCCTTACTTCCTGCAACGACCAAGGTTTCCAACAAAGAAATGACAGTGTATTAGCTTGGTTGTCATAAGACTTGTACCTGAAATCTTCATTATTCCAAACAAGAAATAAATGAAAATGAATACTTATCTGTATTCTGCATTTTCCTCGCTACTCCACAAGTTTCCTTCTCTGCTTTACAAACCTTGGATCACCTGTGGGGTGGATGCTTGGCCAGCACACATGCTGCTCCACAACATCATCCGAATAGGCAATGCGAAGCCAGTACGTCGACTGGGTTTATCAGGCATTCCAAAAATCAGTATGCTAAGCCAGTACGCCGACTGGGTTTATCAAGCATTTCAAAAATCAGTATGCTAAGCTAGTACGCCGACTGGGTTTATCAAGCATTTCAAAAATCAGTATGCTAAGCCAGTACGCCAACTGGGTTTATTAAGCATATTCCAAGCCAGTTCTTCGACTGGGTTTGTCAGGAAATAACACCCTTCCCCAATACCTCCACAACATGCAAATAACCAATGCCAAGCCAATACACCGACTGGGTTTGTCAGGCATTAATTTAACAACATGCCAAGCCAATACACCGACTGGGTTTATCAGGAATCCAGCAACCTTTCGCCACAACACCCAAATAACCAATGCCAAGCCAGTACACCGACTGGGTTTATCAGGCATACAACAACCATTACCAAGCTAGTACATCGACTGGGTTTATCAGGCAATATGAACAGCATAATATGATTGCGTGGCTCCTTCTCTTATGCAAACCAGTGGTTCCCTCCAGGAACTCCATAGGTGACTCACTTGACTGCAGGCTAGCATGGCCCTGCAATACCCACTCACAATACACAAGGATGATACCCCTTTTCTGCAACATAGCTCCTCGGGCCTATCCATCTCTTATAGTGTCCTTTAGTGTGAGCGTAGAAAGGTTACCACTGCCCATACAATCCTCTTGAGCACCCTTGCTTCACTTTGCCTCTTAACGTGCAACACCAAATTGCATTTGTGTAAGCTGTTAGCACAAGAAGGATAAGCAGGCTCATCAATATTGCTGCTCAAAAATCGTAATCATATTTCATACCATTCACTATCAAGTATTGAAACACCAGGAATGCGTCCATTCCCTTAGGGTGTAGTCAATATTGAAAACCCTAACATAACCCATCACCCGAAAGGTATGCATCCCTTTTCGATGTGAGCCATATAGGCCTTAGTCACACTCAAGCAGTATGGAACAATAATGAAATAATAAAACATGCTCTGCATATTAAATCTAATAACCAGACATGTATATCCTTAGTTAGGGTTACCGAATACTCATTCATTTCACATATGTATCTTTCTTTAATGACGAAGAATGTGGCTCCCTTCTTTGAGTCAACAGTCCTTCGGTTTGCCACCCCAATATTTTCACATGCCATAACCCACACATGCCTTCTTGGCATAATTTACTGCCTCACTCACATGCTTTACCAACATGCAGTTCAGTTGAGACATTATCAACATTTACAATGGCGTTTCACCCGAAACCCATTTCCAAAGCATGGGATCCTTCCCATCTAGTTTGGCTTCTGCAGGCCATCACACATGGTCTTCCTGCAATGTGTCATCCTGGCACACTTTATCAAATAGCCAAACAGTCAGCAACATTTAGCAATAAGCTTCAGATATGATTGTTCCATAACCAATCAATAACATTAATAATTAAATTCAATATGAATTTACAATTCTGTCTCCTACAGAAATTGATTTGCTTAGCAATGAGGCCCTCCTCATATTGTTTGGCTCTTGTAAGTGGTATCACTCTGCCCATTATGGTTTCACCCTTGCTACCATACATGAACATCCACCTACAACATGTCCTCAAACGGTGATTAGCAATTATAAGCAAATTCTCAAATCTGAAATCTACAAATTTGTTTTCCTACATAAATTAGATTTGCAACCATGAGAATCCTTCTCATAACCTTTGGCTTCTGCACATGATAGATCCCGGTCTTTACTATGGACTTATCCTCATTGCCATACACAATACCTTTCTACTTGAAATCTGAAACTTCAATCAGCCAAACATGTTGTGAGTATCTATGCATATAATCCTTTCATTGCTACAACAGTAACTGAAGTGATCTCAAAATTATAACACTCAATAATTCAAACACTCTCGGCTGTTAATATTTGAAATGCAATGAAATATATATATTTCTATATATGCATCATTATCATAATAAAATTGCAAGACACAGTCCCACTATCCATGCAATTTAAATAACTGTAAATACTCATTACTTCATATTCCATGCAGCTCTATCCTTCCAACAGAGTGCTCTGGTAGCCCATCACATGTCTACCTTCTTCATGCAGTCCTTCTCCTGCATTCATAGCAGCTTATGAAATGGTCTCAGGATTAGCAATAGTCCACCATTTCATATATTATCTAACTGCATTGAAACATATATATGTCACACCCATGCATTTCAACATGTGCACCTACACATGCATGCATATTTACAACATTTACTGAATATTTCAATGCACATCTCTTCAATGCCATCTTGCATGATTTTATGAATCCTATGCATTCAAACATACTATGGCCTAACCATGATTACTACATACAGCATGCACTACCATGAAAGGTCCATAAGTCCTCAGTTGCTTTGTTTGTTAAACTCACAACCAATATTCACAAATGGCATGATATGAATTCATATGAATGCATTGAGGTTTCTAGAAACTGTAGGGTGTAAGGCTCCCTGCCTTCACCTACCCGCACCTCACCATACTTGGTGGGTTGGCATTCACAGTCAGGCACTCAATGCAAACCAAATCACCATAGTTTAATTGTAGTTGAAGGGATCTTACCAAATCCTCCTTCAACATTCATGCAACTAAGCATAAATAACCATTACCTGCATGGCTATCATTAACCTCGCTTGATGTTACCTGATCAGTTGGCCTCTTACCAAGGCTACTCCGTCATTTTTCCAACATCATGATCACGGATTTGTTGCACCATCCTCTCTTCCTAAGGTTGTATGCAACAATCATCATCCACATCCTTATCCATGCTTCGGTTGTCTCTGGTCCTACAACCAATGCGAACACAACTAATTATTAGCAACCACCATCATTTGATCTTAAGTGGCTTATTGCATATGTAAATCCTCACTTTTTTACCAATATGCAATATCATATACATGAAAAAACATTTTCACATGCACTTGTGCAATATGCCATCTATCTATCCCTTTTGCATTTCCAGCATTCCTATGCCATAGCTTTTATGCATATAAAACTTGTAAAATACAAAAACAATAGCAATAGCGGAGTTAAGGAATTATCCATTTCCAAGCATGACATGGGGTCCCTTCTCCACGTCATAGCTGATCCTTTTCTTGGTTTCCCTACCAAGCACGCAAGGAATCATTAGCTGTCATTTCTCACCAAGTAGCAATTTAATACAAATGTAAAACATTCTTAGTTGCTACTTTTCAAGCATGAAATTCCTATGCTATAACAGAAATAGTTAAGGTGAGAAGTTTCCCTCTTATCAATGTTGTCTTGCTGCTCCCATTGCTCTTTTGCAATTCATATTATAGCCAATTACTCTCCACAACCTTCTATGCAATTCCTGCTTCTCATCCCAAGAATGCATTTCACACTTTCAACGACTATCTTCCAGGGGACGACGAGGGTCAAGGGCAGCGCCCTCGTTTTTTTTTTTTTGTAAATCTTTCCATTTCGCGCAATCTAGCGCACAAGTTCCATGGCTTTTTTCAACTTTCAGCGCCTAAAAAAATCTCTCTGAAAAACAGATAAAATTCCTTGTTTCGGAGCAACTCAGCGAGTTCTTCTGACCTGTTTCGGGCCAACTTACCGAGTTCTTTTGGTCGAAGACTCGGTTTTTCCTTCCGATCCGTCGCGAACCAACTTGCTGAGTCCTTTCGCCATTGCAATGCGACTTGCCGAGTTCTTCCGAAATTTTCTCTTGGACGCCGAAAAATACTTAGAAAAACCTTCCGCCATTTCGGACCATCTTGCTGAGTTCTCCCGCTATTTCGGAGCAACTCGCCGAGTTCTCCCACTGTTTCGGAGCAACTCGCCAAGTTCTCCTGCTGTTTCGAAGCAACTCACCAAGTTCTTCCAAAATTTCTTCTTTGATGCTGAAAAACAATTAGAATTTTTTTTGAAAATTTCCGGACCAACTCGCCGAGTCCTTCCGCCATTGCGGACCAACTCGCCGAGTCCTTCCGCCATTGCGGACCAACTGGCCGAGTTCTTCCGTCGTTGCGGAGCAACTCGCCAAGTTCTCCTGCCGTTTTGGAGCAACTCGCCAAGTTCTCCCGCCGTTTCGGAGCAACTCGCCAAGTTCTCCCGAAATTTCCTCTTTGATGCCGAAAACACTTAGAAAGTTTTTCGGACCAACTCGCCAAGTCCTTCCGCCATTGCGGGGCGACTTGCCGAGTTCTTCCGATCGACCTCAGCTTTTCCTTCCGAAATTTTTCCATCTTTTTCGCCGAACTTAAAATTTTTAGGCAATCGGTTGTGGAGCAACTTGCTAAGTTCTTCCGCTATTGCAGATGAACTCGCTGAGTTTCTCCGCCGTTGCGGACGAACGCGCCAAGATTCGCCGGCACAGTTTTTGGCAGAAACTCATAGACACTTGAAAATTTTTTAAAATTTGAAATTTTTGAAATTTTTCTTAACTATCAGTGTTGAGCAGGAAGCATACTTACATCTGCAACTATGATAGGTAGCCCATAAAGGCCCAATGCTGCAACCAACAGCTTTGATACCATCTGTCACGTACCCACCCATTTATCCAATGCAAGGCAGGGAACATGATGCCAAATTCAGGGCTTTCACATGATCTCAGCCCATTCGTTAGATTCATATAATTAAAATATGAGTGTGCAGATGTAAAACAAATCAATTATGCACAGCGGAATTAAAACAACATCCACACACAATTCATGCTCACCCAGCATATCAAAATAATCATTAATTAAACATTGCAGAAGTAAATACATAGACAGAAAAACACTTATCTTCATTGGGCAATTGTCCCAAACAACTAGCTATGTCGCTGCAACGTTCCACCCAACCATAGGCCAGTTGTGTTCATCAATCTCTCAACACAACTGCCACCCCCGAGCTGGGCATGATTCTTACAAGGAAAAGGGAACATTCAAGCTCATGCACAACCCAATTAACCATTCATCTGAGCCAAGCCAGTCCAGAGCTGGGTTTATCAGGCTACATTTGAACCTTGGATGCTTTCTCTCAAGCTCAAGACAAAACAATGGAGACCCATAACACATACCCCAACATACTCTTTTCTCACACAGCAAACACAATCATTGGGAAGGGATACACATTTAACAATGGGATTTACAAAACAGGATCCATGGGTTCATCTCCAAATTGTGGCTCACTGAATCAGACTGTGGGAAGGGAAATTCATCCCCAGGGAGCAATCCGATTTCTCCCCCATGCTATGAGCATTTCAAATGGCCCAAAACAACCCCATTGAAACCCCAAAATTGATCTGTTCTCTTCCCCATTGGTCACCAAGACAAAAACGCCCTTCCTAACCTGAAAGATGAAGGAAAACACAGGAAATCTCTTGAGAAAAACGCCCAGGTAGCTCTCCACTCGTGAGGGAGAGCAATCGGTTCATGGATAATGACTTGGGGAAAAATTCATGGCTCTTTTCTTGCCCAGGAAGCAAAACGCGATTTCCCATGCAGGGTGGCTTGCCCATACCCGAATTTGGACAGCCATACCTCCTATTCCCCAAGGCATTAACTACCTCAACCAACTCTTGGGAGAAATCAATGATTGGGTACAAAAGTCAACATGGGTAGTTGAGGGTTTGATTGGTTCTCTCATTGACACTTGGCTTGACCTGATTAGCTCAAAGGGTTTGAATATTTCCCTCCCAATTCCTTGTAAAAACATGCCCCCATCTCTTGTTGCATTGCATAGCTAGTTGTGGGTATTTTATTAAAATGCATATTTACATGATGTTTGAATTTCCAATGTGCATTACTAGCACGCAAACCATATGCATCAATAAATCGATGGCGATGCCTTGGGCTTGAGCTCCTCACCATGATTTTATAACAATATTACATTATTTACATTTTAATGCAATAGGGTCAAGGTGGGGACGTAATATTGATGTTGTATGGTATACGTCGCTTCTAACTTACATGGATACCTTTTCCTTTGCTTAGCCATCTGATGGTCTATGGCCGCGGGTGTGGTGTTGTCAGTAGCTCCAATCCCTTGATGAATTATGCTGAGATCAGGTTCTTTTGGTTTCCATTGCCGTCAACAAAATGTAAGGGGATTCCCTCCACCTACATTTGTGAGTGGAAGAGATGATTTTCTGCCTCTAACCCGTCTAGTTACTTTAGATGAATCTGTGTGGTAGCAATTATGACATTGGATTTTGCATCAATGATCTAATTCCCCATGTTTGTGACTGTGGCATTAGGTTCTGAATCAGAATCGGAACCGAGATCTGATTTTGAGCTTTAATCTTGGCCACCAATTATTGCTTTGGGCGACAATCATCAGTGTTGTGCAAAGGGATTTTATGGAACTCGCACCACTTTCCAGTGTCCTATGAACTTTCCCACTTCCCTTCTTGGATGGGTTTCCTTGAGATTGGTTATCATTCTGTTATCCTTTGTTTTGTGACTCTGGGCTACCTTTGACATGCTTATGTTGTGACAAATATGCAGGTCCAAAATCCCACTTATACTTTTGCTAGAATTTCTACACTATTTCGACAACATATTGATAAGCAACTCCCAGTGAAGAGCTGTTCGGGAATTCCATCTATGTTCGGATGTACCGATGTAGGCCCCTGCAATATTTCAAAACCATGTTCCACTCGGAGTATCCGATACCTAGTTTTGTGCGCAAGGTGTGAAACTTGTTGGTGTGAAAGCTGGGACTAGTTTGTTGTCCCGAAAATCCATAAAAACTGCTAAGCTAGAAAAGGTATTTTGAGCCAGTTGAATAGGTGAGTGGCCATCTATACCCATCTAGATCAAAGGCATACCCATATATGTGAACATGATTATGAAATTGTGTATTAAAAAGTCAGGAAGTCGAAAAAGAAAGCCACCAACTATATAAGTCATATGAAAATTGCCAGTCTCATGTCTACTCAAGTCACCACAGAAACATATGTTGAACCAAGGAATCCAGTAGTCACAATTTTTATCAGTAATTTACCGATTGAAGGTACCTTGACTAACTTAGGGGCAACAATAAATGTAATGGACTTGGTAACTCTCACTCGTTTGGGAAATAATAATCTTTCACCTACACCCACAATCCTTGAATTAACTGACTGCTCAAAAATCAACCAAGAAGGTGTATTAGAAGATGTTATTGTCTCACTTGACTCTTGGGAGTATCCATTGAATATCTATGTCTCGGAACCTAAATCTAATTTGGGTGGACACCCCTTGATTTTAGGAAGGCCACGGTTGGCCACACTAGATGATTTTATCAATTGTAGGTTGGGAAACATGACAATTACACATGGCACAAAGACCAAACAAATTACACTTTATCCCCCCCTCTAAAACTACATGTAAATTAGAATGTGCACAATGGCTTGATGAGGACGATGATGATGAAGAAATAGTTCATCCTATTTTGACAATTGCACAAGCCATGAGCCTTAAGGAAAACATTTACAAAAATTTGATTAATTGTCACATTTCTAATCCAAATTTCCCATAGTATTTTGGGGTGTAATCGTCGTCTTAGACTCAAACCTCTATGAATCATCACAACAAGATTTTCAGGAAACATGTACCTTGGATGAATTAGATTATGTTTTCCTATCAGCATTTCCCACTTACTCGATTTCTAAATTTGGTAGTAAAACTCTCAAAATCTTTCATGGGAAAATTTTGAATATTAATTCTACCTTAGACAGCCTATAGGAAGAACAATTAATTTAGGTTTCGAGGGAGTATTCTAATACTTTTGCATGGGATTATATTGATATGAAAGGAAACCACCCAGATACTTGCACTCATCATATTTACATTCAATAAAATGCGAAACCAATTAGACAACCATAGAGAAGAACGAATCTGACAGTTAAGGAAATAATAAAAGAATAATTCCAAAAATTACTAAATGTAGATTTCATTTAAGCCATTTCTGATATTAGTTGGTGGGTATCTGTTTTAGTGATATTTCCTAAAAAGAATGGAAAATGGCAAGTATGCATTAACTATAACGAATTGAATAAAGAAACCTTGAAAGATCACTTTCCCCTACCCTTTATATATCAGGTTTTGGACACATTAGCAAGAAAGAAATACTTTTGTTTCTTGGATGGAGTCAATGATTATAATCAGATCTGGATTGCTCCTAAAGACTAGCACAATACAAACTTCACTTGTCCATGGGTAACTTACGTTTACAAGGTATTTCCCTTTGGTATATGTAATTCACCAACTACTTTTGAATGGCGATATTTGGTATTTTTTCAGACCTACTATATGATTGTATGGAAATGCATATGGATTATTTTACTACATTTGGTGACTATTTTGATGAAGCTTTAACTAATCTTAGGAAAGTTCTAAAGAGCTTTAGGTAGTCATTTTTTGCACTAAGCAATGAAAAATGTTTCATGATATTGACCGAAGGAATTTTATTAGGTCATCGTGTGTTTGTTGTAGGAATACAAGTAGATCCTGCCAAGATGTAAGTGATTGCCACAATGCTACCCCAACAAATTAGAAAAGGGTCCAAAGTTTTTTGGGCCATGCAAGCTAGTACTAACAATTAATGGAGAATTTTACTAAGATAGCCTTGCCACTGTTTAAATTATTAGCAAAAAAAGTTGATTTCTTTTGGAACAATGAATTCCAACTTGCCTTTGATGTACTAAAGGAAAAGCTTTCCTTAGCCCCAGTATTGAGAGGTTCGAATTGGAATCTTCCTTTCCATATTTCCATTAATGCATCAGACTCAACCATAGGAGCAGTTCTAGTCCAAAAGGAAAATCTGCTAACCTATGTTATTTATTTCACGAGCAAAAATATAACTCATGCTAAATTGAATTACACTATAACTGAGAAACAGTTCCATGCAGTAGTATATGCAATTAACAAATTTAGACATTCTATCACAGGGTATGAAGTTCTTATCCATATGGATTAATCTGCCATCAGATATCTCATGAACAAGCTGATCACAAATGGCAGGATCATTAGGTGGTTGTTGCTACTGTAGGAGTTTAACATCATAGTTTTGGATAGACCAAGAAGGGAAAATCAGGTACCATACTTTCTCTCTAGACTTAATAAGGAAGTTGAGAACGTTCTAATTGATGATAGCTTTCATGAAGAAAATTTGTTTGCTATATCTATTACATCCCCATGATTTGTAGGCATGGCTAATTATCTTGCTACATGAAAGATGCCACCACGCTTTTCACCTAAAAAATACAAAGGGTTATTAGAATGAGTACCCCGTACTCTTGGATCTAGGGAGACGTTTTTCACATAGGACTTGGTTTTGTTATCTTAATAAGTGTGATGAAAGACAAGATGTTTCAGATCCTGAAGTCATGACACGATGAACCTCCCGTGGGGAATTTTGCAGACAGTAAGACAACATACAAAGTCCTCCATTTGGGTTATTATTTTTCCTTTGTCTTTCGAGACACGACGAAATATGTTCAAGCATGTGATTTGTGCCGAAGGATGGGTCACTCGTTTCTAGCAAATGAGGTGCCACTCCAACCATAAGTCCTTATCAACCCATTTTGAAAAATGGGCCTTGGACTATGTGACAAAATGGCTAGAAGCAAAATCTTTACCTAGAGCAACAAAAAAGATAATAGTAGATTTATTGTCTGAGGATATTTTTTGTTTTGTTTTTGGGTACCTACGGAAATTGTTACCAACCAAGGAACTCAGTTTACATATAAGCTTGTTCAGGCAATTACTCAAAAGTACCAAATCAAGCACGGGAAATCTTCCCCATATGATCCACAAGCCAATGGGTAAGTGGAGTCAACAAATAAGGTTTTGGAGGCTATCTTGACAAATACAGTACAACTGCATAAAAAGGATTGGTTTATTGGCTTTATTGGCTTTTGGAGGCTATCTTGACAAATACAGTACATGGATAAATAATATTGGCTTTTCTCCATACGAGTTGGTTTATGGAAAACAAGTTCTTCTTATAATAGAGTTTTAGATACAAACTTTCAGGATGGAAACAAAACTGGGAATGGACTTAACTGAAGTGCAAAAGCATGGAATTGTACAACTAAATGATTTGGATGAAATGCGTCAATAAGATTTCCAACATATTGATCTCATCTATTAACGAAGGGAAAAATGGCACCATGGGTTCTTTAAAAAAAATAGTTTAATGTTGGTGACCTGGCACTTATTTTTTGCTATCGATTTAATAATTTTAAAGGAAAATTTAATACTCATTTCCTCGATCCACATGAAATTGAAGTTGTTTTTTTATAATGGTTCTATGAGAATCATAACTATTGATGATGAAAGGGTGCCATTCTTGGTTAATGGGCATAGACTAAAGTTGTATAAAAATCCAAAGTATAAGGAGGAATTTATGAAAAATATTGTGAATCAAGTCGAATTGGAAGCGATAAGCAGGGGGCTCTCCCCTATGCTTCCCCATCCATGTCTTAGTTTTCTCTATGATCGTGATAAAATGAATTGAACAAAATTAATAAAATATTTTTTTAGAGAAAATAATTATTTGTTGTGAAAAGCATAATTTTTGTCATGGCAAAGCCAGAACCTTACTTGAAAACCATATTTTGGATGGTGAGGTTCTTAATAAAGTTTGCATAGTGTTGATGATTTAAAAAAATAAATTAATGCCTAATGCTCATGTTGGATTGATGGAGGATTCCCTAAGGCCTTCCTTCTGACAATCTTGGGTCATCGACTAAGGCCCCTTATTTGGGCCCAAGATTAGAGATTCTAATAATGCCTTGAATCTTGTATACCTCAATGACAACTTTTCTCTTAACAATAGTGGGGATGCATCAATTCTTCTTGATTGTTAGATACTTTAGGTTGCTCGATGGAAACACATTTATTTGTGCTTGTATGGATGTAATAATGTACCTTAGCTTTCATTAACATTACTGGTGAGAAGTCTGGTTAATGGCATTCATTAACGGACGATAATTCAATGAGTCCTCTTCACGTTCGACTCTATTATGGAAAAAATTGCACAAGTGCAGTCTTCCACTTGGTGAGGAGCTAAGCCTTGTAGGTTGCTGCAAGGCCTCACTGCTTGGAGCCCCTTTTGATGGTTTTTGGTATTCCTCCAAGTGATTATGCAAGAGATTCTTAGTGTAGGTCACATCCAAACATTAAAATATTAATGAAAACAAAACAAAAGAGATGGGGGAAAGATGCAAACTCCAACAACAAGAAAATATATGCTAAACCACTCTTATATTGCCTAATGGAATGGTTGTGTAACACCCAGGAGGTGAAGGCTTCCAGGGAAGCCAACAATCTCTCTTAGGGAGGCCTTTCTTGTCCAAACTAAATGCTAAGTAGATGGAAGAACAATGGAGAGAGACACTTTCCCCTTGATGGTAGGTGGCAAGCAAGCTTGGGAATGCTCACAATTGTAGGAAATGGTGGGCTATGAGGAAGCTCCAACTCAAATCCAACACCATAACCTTACTCTAATTTCTCTCTACCAAATACATGACAATGGCTTCCTTTTATAGGCCAAGAGGTGGCCAATAAACAACTAGATCCAAATGTGAACTCTCCTCCTTCATGAACCGGTTCCAAGGTACACAAGGGGGCTGATTAATACCACCAAGTGTGTGAGGAGCCAAATTTTGATCCTTGGGGAGGATTTTAATGCACCACTGGACATGAGTGGTCCCATTGTTTTGACAGTAGCGTGGCTATCAAAGGAAAAGTGGCGCGGGTGTAGTGCGGGAATTGTTCAAGTAACCTGCGCTCTAATGTGGGCCAACTGTGTAATAACCGCGTTACCCTTTGTTTTGACTATTTCTTGGCACTTGTGCACTCATGCTGTATTTTGGATATGTTGAGGATGCCTGTGGTGAGATGCATTATTTATGTTGATGACGTTTTACTGGATGAATCGTCGAAATGTTGCATGTGAGTGATTTTTAGGCGTTAAAAAATACCCCCTGATGTTTGAGGTTTGGAGGTTACTGTAGAGCCGATAATGCATTGTGTTTTATTTTGTTTCTCTCATGTTCTGTAGGACGAAGCATATGTGGGAAAAAAAAGGTTCTCCCATGGGGGAAGAGTGTTGGTGACGATCATTGGAGATGTAATAAAGAATAGTTTTTATACAAACGAGGCGGGCATACTCATGCTCGCGAAATGATGTCGACTCTACTATATTGTTGCGAAATGGATGAAGGTGGATTGAATCCATGTTAGATTAAATGTAGTGTCCATTTTTAATAAATTTGGTAAAATTGGAAAAAATGCAAATTTTGGCCAATTCGACCCTTAGACTAGTATTGACCCAAATGCCTCCAAAAGCTTCCAAATTGGTTTTGAATGTATTTGGAAGGTATTAAGACATAAAATTGTGAATTATGAATGCTTGGACACTCTCAAAATACTTATTCAACATTCAATTACAATCAGGTAAATATAGGACAATTTACTAGTCAAATCAAGGTTCAAATTCCCCTAGGGTAGTGGTCAAAGATTTATCTCCAAATGTTATATGACCTTCCCAAATTTCAGAACAGAGACATGGTACTGTTAAAGGAATTCAATGTGCTCCCAAATAAATCATAAATCAGTTTCTAAAGGCTTTTGCAACTCCCATAAATCAGATGTTTGTGGACATGTCTTCACATAGGGGGAAATGCTAGTAAACTTCACCACTTGCTATGAAATTCGAGATTTATGTTACAAAGGATTATGAAATGTATATGAAACTTATTCCAGGAATTAATGACCATCCATACATCATAACAATTACAGATATGAACTGATATAAGTCGAAATAGAGCAACTTCAAGCCTTCATAACAAGATGTAGGGAAAATGGCACCATTTATGGATTGTTTGGTATTTTTACATAGTTCCACTTGGTATTTTGACCTGAGAGTCTTCTGAGCATTAAATACAGAGTATATATATTATAATACAAAAAAATGGGGCCATAAGAGCTACCCCAAAGAGAACAACATCTAACCAAGTTTTCCCTTCCTCCAAGAGCCAAAATATGAAGAGAAAAGTGAGAATGGTGTGGAAGCAAGTTGAGGATGAGAATGTCACGAGCTGCCCTTAGCTTCAACCTGCAACAAATGAATCCATTGTAGTTCCAAATGAAAGGTCTGAAGTCCCCCTCCAATTCCCAATTAGGATGGGAATCTTTCACCCTCGAAATTGGTACCAAGGCAAGTAGAGTAAACACTCCACGAGCATGGACAAGCTATGCTCTCCAACATGCAAAATGATAAATGATCAAAAGCCACTCTCCTTCTTTGTTCTTGAATTTTATAAACTTACAAAGACCTACTTATCTCGAATTCCATCCATGATCTTCATGCCAACTCAAATTAGGAAGAGATTCCAATGTATGCCACTTGTCCCTCCATTCCTAGCCTCCTCCTTCACTCAATTCGAATGGATGACTCTTTGGCTGCCATAATTCCTTTGTGCACCCTCTTGGAGGCTATTTTTAGCCTTGACATGTCGTATATGTCATATGTCTTCCATCGGGTCTGATTTGTGTCATAGGTGTCATAGCATCTCTATCATTGTTGTCATAGAAGCTAGGGAATATAGCCCAAGTGTCTCAATATCTCTAAAATGCCCCTTCCTCTTCCATGGGAGTTACTCTTCCACTCCAATTCGACCTTCATTGAGTCATGCCAATTATATTGACATCCCAACTCCCCAAGAGCATTAGAATCCACCTTGGATTCGAATGGGTGAGATTAGGATGCCATGTGGCATGAGGAATCTAGCTTTGTGTGGGTCCCACACCACCAATGTGTCTCCATGACCAAGTGCCACCTTATTTTCCTATCATAAATATTTATTTAACCCATTTTACTATATTTATGTCAATATAATGTCCATTTGGGGTTTATTAGCTCCCTTATTCAAAATCCCAATGTTTCCACCCCAACCTAGGAAACTAGTAGATTGGTGGATTTTTCTCTTTTGAGATTTATTTGAATGGGGACATTACAGTCCTCCCCACCCAAGATTTGCTTGTCCTCAAGCAATTTAGAACATGGATATTGAAGAACCTGCTTCCTTTCCCAAATTTTTTTGAAACCAATGAGACTAAAAATTATTCCAGGGTCCCATTGCTTGTATTGCACTCCAACAATTAGGAGTGCTCTCCAACCCATACCATCAGGCAAGAGAATTCCTGGATCCCATTTCCTCGTATGCATTCTTCCAATCATCACAAGTACAAAATATATATCATCAAAGTACATAGCAACATAATAAAAATGTACGCCAATGAGGTGCCTCATCAAATAATCATGAAGGTGCTTATACCTCCAAGCAAGTAGACCACCATTTTCCAAGTGCATACAAGCATCAAGTGACCAATCAAATATGCTCCATTGACATAGGTGAGGATCCCATGTTCTATAATACTGCTCCAAAAGGATGTAATATGCATCAAAACAAACAGCCATGTGTCCTTTCATCCGAGAAGTGAATGAAGAACTTCCACTAAAATTTGAACCAAGTAGGGAGCAAAGAAAACAATGAGCCTTCAAGGGGCTCACACAAGTACCATTTATGCATCCATGGATATGTGTATCATCAATAAATAACAAAGGATTTTGTTGGCAATGTAAATAATAAGGTTCTCTAGTCATGTCATCATCAAAAGGAGAGATAGGAGTTTCATACTCCTCATGTGGCACCATTAGAAAAAAACCTTTCACCCAATTTTCATCCCCAATTA
Organism: Larix kaempferi; assembly: GCA_027924585.1. Taxonomy (NCBI): domain Eukaryota; kingdom Viridiplantae; phylum Streptophyta; class Pinopsida; order Pinales; family Pinaceae; genus Larix; species Larix kaempferi. Next base: position 631,368 of record BSBM01000499.1, read on the forward strand.
ATGTGGTTGAAAAAGAAGAAGGGGGTGAGGAATTATGAAATAACCTTAACTCTTTGAAACTCTTACCCATCGAAATGTTTAATTCATATTCTCCATAATTGGCTGGTGCAACTATTGTGATATCATGTGCCTCCTCCAAGGCTTTGCAACTCTCTCCATGAGGCAACTCATAATCCCTCTGAACAAAGACAAGTGGTTGGCTTTCTTTCTTTTTGAGTGTAGCATATTCAAGCACCTACATATCAACATGTACCTCATGTTCCACAATTACATGAGGTTCCTCCTTTGTGACATAAATTTTTTCATCCATTTCCTTCTTTTCCTTGAAAGGAGAACCATCGCTCCCTCCTATTGCCAATTTGCTTCCAAATTGACTAGCCAACAATTCGAACCCTTGCATTAGTTGTTTTGTCATGTCTTCAAAGAATGGTTTCAAGAATTTCATAAACTCCTCATTCTCCTCTAAGATTCCTTTCTCATCCTTACTCATGGTTACCAAAGAATGCACTTCTTGTCCTACTTCTTCCCTTTCACCAAAAGTACTTTCAGTTTCAATTTATAAGGGTGGGGACTGATTTATTTGACTTCTTGTCCTCGTGAATGGTTATCCACATCAGGTGCAACGACCATGCTCTGATACCACTTGTAGTGTCCCTTTTTAATAAATTTGGTAAAATTGGAAAAATTGCAAATTTTGGCCAATTCGACCCTTAGACTAGTATTGACCCAAATGCCTCCAAAAGCTTCCAAATTGGTTTTGAATGTATTTGGAAGGTATTAAAACATAAAATTATGAATGATGGATGCTTTGACACTCTCAAAATACTTTTTCAACATTCAATTACAATCAGGGATAGATGGGGCAATTTACTAGTCAAATCGAGGTTCAAATTCCCCAAGGGTAGTGGTCAAAGATGGATCTCCAAATGCCGTACGAACTTCCCAAAATTCAGAACAGAGACATGGTAATGTTAAGGGAATTCAATGGGATCCCAAATAAATCATAAATGAGTTTCTAAAGGCTTCTTCAACTCCCATAAATCAGAGGTTTGTGGACATGTCTTCACATAGGGGGAAATGCTAGTAAACTTCACCACTTGCTATGAAATTTGAGATTTATGTTCCAAAGGCTTATGCAATGTATATGAAACTTCTTCCATATATTAATGACCATCCTTACATCATAAAAATCATAGATATGAACTGATATAAGTTGAAATAGAGCAACTTCAAGCCTTCATAACAAGATGTAGGGAAAATGGCACCATTTATGCATTGTTTGGTATTTTTACATAGTTCCACTCGATATTTAGACCTGAGAGTCTTTTGAGCATTAAATATAGAGTATATATATATCATAATACAAATAAATGGGGCCACAAGAGCTCCCCCAAAGGGAACAACATCTCACCAAGTGCGCACTTCCTCCAAGAGCCAAAATATGAAGAGAAAAGTGAGAATGGTGTGGAAGCAAGTTGACGATGACAATGTCATGAGCTGCCCTATAGCTTCAACCTACAACAAATGAAACCATTGTATCTCCAAATGAAAGTTTTGAATGGCCTCTCCAATTTCCAATTAGGATGGGAATCTTTCACCCTCGAAATTGGTACTAAGGCAAGTAGAGTAAACACTCCACAGGCATGGACAAGCTATGCTCTCCAATATGCAAAATGATAAATGATAAAAAGCCACTCTCATTCTTTGTTCTTAAATTTTATAAACTTACAAAGGCCTCCTTAGCTCGAATTCCATCCATGATATTCATGCCAACTCAAATTAGAAAGACATTCCAATGTATGCCACTTGTCCCTCCATGCCTAGCCTCCTTCTTCACTCAATTCGAATGGATGACTCTTTGGCTGCCCTGACTCCCTTGTGCGCCCTCTTGGAGGATATTTTTAGCCGTGAAATATTGTATATGTCAAATGTCAACCATCATGTCTGATTTGTGTCATAGGTGTCATAACATCTTCAGCATTGTTGTCATAGAAGCTAGGGAATCTAGCCCAAGTGTCTCAATATCTCTCAAATGCCTCTTCCTCTTCCATGGGAGTTACTCTTCCACTCCAATTCGACCTTCATTGATTCATGCCAATTATATTGTCCTCCCAACTCCCAAAGAACATTAAAATCCACCTTGGATTCGAATGGGTGAGAATAGGATTCAATGTGGCATGCAGAATTTAGCTTTGTGTGGGTCCCACACCACCAATGTGTCTCCATGACCAAGTGCCACCTTATTTTCCTATCATAAATATTTATTTAACCCCTTTTAATATATTTATGTCAATCTAATGTCCGTTTGGGGTTTATTAGCTTCCTTATTCAAAATCCCAATGTTTCCACCCCAACATAGGAAACTAGTAGATTGGTGGAATTTTCTCTTTTGAGATTTATTTGAATGGGGACATTACAATCCTCCCCACCCAAGATTGCTTGTCCTCAATCAATTTTGAACATGGATAGTGAAGAACCTGCTTCCTTTCCAAAATTTTCTTTCCCAGTTTTTTTTGAAACCAATGAGACTAAAAATTATTCCAGGGTCCCATTGTTTGTATTACACTCCAACAATCATGAGTGCTCTCCAACCCATACCATCAGGCAAGAGAATTCTCGGATCCCATTTCCTTGTATGAATTCTTTCAATCATCATAAGTACAAAATATATATCATCAAAGTACATAGCAACATAATAAAAATGTACATCAAGGAGGTGCCTCGTCAAAGAATCGTGAAGGTGCTTATACCTACAAGCAAGTAGACCACCATTTTCCAAATGCATACAAGCATCAAGTGACCAATCAAATCTGCTCCAACGACATAGGTGAGGATCCCATGTCCTATAACGCTGCTCCAAAAGGATGTAATATATATCAAAACAATCAACCATGTGTCCTTTCATCCGGGAAGTGAATGGAGAACCTCCACTAAACTTTGAACCAAGTAAGGAGCAAAGAAAACAATGAGCCTTCAAGGGGCTCACATAAGTACCATTTATGCATCCATGGATATGTGTATCGTCAATAAATAACAAAGGATGTTGCTGGCAATGTAAATAATAAGGTGCTCTAGTCATGTCATCATCAAAAGGAGAGATAGGAGTTTCATAATCCTCATGTAGCACCATTAGAAAAAAACCTTTCACCCAATTTTCATCCCTAATTGATGTCATTGAAAAAGAAGTAGGGGGTGGGGAATTATGAACCAACCTTAACTCTTTGCAACTCTTACCCATTGAAATCTTTAATTCATCTTCTCCATAATTGGCTGGTCCAACTATTGTGATATCATGTGCCTCCTCCAAGGTTTTGCAACACTCTCCATGAGGAACCTCATAATCCCTATGAACAAAGACAGGGGCTTCTCTTTCTTCTTTTTTGAGTGAAGCATATTCAAGCACCTGCATATCAACATGTACCTCATGTTACACCATTACATGAGGTTCCTCCTTTGTGAGATAAATTATTTCATCCATTTCCTTCTTTCCCTAGCAAGGAGAACCACCACTCCCTCCTATTGCCAATTTGCTTCCAAATTGACTAGCCAACAATTTGAACCCTTGCATTACTTGTTTTGTCATGTATTCAAAGAATGGTTTCAAGAATTTTATAAACTCCTCATTCTCCTCTAATATTTCTTTCTCATCCTTACTCATGGTTACCAAAGAATGCACTTCTTCTCCTACTTCTTCCCTTTCACCAAAAGTACTTTCAGTTTCAGTTTCTAAGGGTGGGGGCTGATTTATTTGACTTCTTTTCCTCGTGAATGGTCATCCACATCAGCTGCAAGGACCATGCTCTGATACCACTTGTAGTGTCCCTTTTTAATAAATTTGGTAATTTGGAAAAAATGGAAATTTTGGCCAATTCGACCCTTAGACTAGAATTGACCCAAATGCCTCCAAAAGCTTCAAAATTGGTTCTGAATGTGTTTGGAAGGTATTAAGACATGCAATTCTACCTTCTGGATGCTTGGAAACTATCAAAAGACCTATGCAACATTCAATTACAATCAGGGAAAGAGAGGGCAATTACTAGTCAAATCGAGGTTCAAATTCCCCAAGGGTAGTGGTCAAAGATGGATTTCCAAAGGTTGTACGACCTTCCCAAATTTCAGAACAGAGACATGGTACTATTAAAGGAATTCAATGGGCTCCCAAATACATCATAAATCAGTTTCTAAAGCCTTCTACAATCTTTTGCAACTCCCATAAATCAGAGGTTTGTGGACATGTCTTCAGATAGGGGGAAATGCTAGTAAACTTCACCACTTGCTATGAAATTCGAGATTTGTGTTCCAAAGGCTTATGAAATGTATATGACACTTCTTCCAGACATTAATTACCATCCATACATCATAAAAATCTTAGATATGAACTAATATAAGTTGAAATAGAGCAACTTCAAGCCTTCATAACAAGATGTAGGGAAAATGGCACCATTTATGCATTGTTTAGTATTTTTATATAGTTCCACTTGGTATTTCGACCTGAGAGTCTTCTGAGCATTAAATACAGAGTATATATATCAGAATACAAAAAAATGGGGTCACAAGAGCTCCCCCAAAGAGAAAAGCATCTCACCAAGTGCGTCCTTCCTCCAAGAGCCAAAATATGAAGAGAAAAGTGAGAATGGTGTGGAAGCAAGTTGAGGATGAGAATGTCACGAGCTTCCCTATAGCTTCCACTTGAAACAAATGACTCCATTGTAGCTCCAAATGAAAGGTTTGAATGGCCTCTCCAATTTCCAATTAGGATGGGAATCTTTCACCCTAGAAATTGGTACTCAGGCAAGTAGAGTAAACACTCCACAAGCATGGACAAGCAATGCTCTCCAATATGCAAAATGATAAATGATCAAAACCCACTCTCATTCTTTTTTCTCGACTTTTATAAACTTACAAATACCTCCTTATCTCGAATTCCATCCATGATATTCATGCCAACTCAAATTAGGAAGAGATTCCAATGTATGCCACTTGTCCCTCCATTCCTAGCCTCCTCCTTCACTCAATTCAAATGGATGACTCTTTGGCTGCCCTAACTCCATTGTGCGTCCTCTTGGATGCTATTTTTAGCCCTGACATGTCGTATATGTCATATATCAGCCATCGGGTCTTAGAATCCACCTTGGATTCGAATGGGTGAGAATAGGATGCCATGTGGCATGAGGAATCTAGCTTTGTGTGGGTACCACACCACCAATGTGTCTCCATGACCAAGTGCCACCTTATTTTCCCATCATAAATATTTATTTAAGCCCTTTTAATATATTTGTGTCAATCTAATGTCCATTTGGGGTTTATTAGCTCCCTTATTCAAAATCTAAATGTTTCCACCCCAACCTAGGAAACTACTAGATTGGTGGAATTTTCTCTTTTAAGATTTATTTGAATGGGGACATTACAGTAAATGTCCCCGGAGCTGCTGCAACATATTAAAGAAGTGGAACGGATGGTGACCATGATGAACCCACTGTGGTAGGGGACTAAACTTGGTATGTAACTCTTCCTAAGGGTTGTACCGTACCAAATAGAATGCTATCATGATTTCCAAATGTGAACATTGTTACCTTCAAAAGTATGTATCCCGCTGATGTGATGATGTGTTGACGTCGAGAATAGGGGAAACCACATAGTTAGGGAGCACTAATGACTCTCCCTATTAAGTTCGAAGTGATCCCTTATAGTGATTGAAAGGGATCCCAAGGTACAATTGCAACTACTGCAACTCTCGGAATATAGTGTATTGACGTCGACGAGAGTTGAAGTACCAGATAGGATGAAAATCCTACCCTTAGAAATGGGATCATAATGTGACCAATGGGTGGACGGACAAACTTGACTCAAGAAGGGTTGATAAGCGTGGGGCTCATAACATCCTTTGATCGATGTAAACATGGGGAGCGGGGATGACATCGTTTCTTTCAGGATGACATAGGTTGAAACGTATGGAGACAAATTGTAAATGAAAGGGGTTTTGATCGAGACGAAAAATGAAGGGTAACGACGACCGAAAAAACAAAATATTGCTGAACATATGGAGACTCAAATACATTGATCAAAGGCGACCATGGGTTGCTACCAAAATAATATGGTGTGCCCACAATGTGAGGTGATGCGGGAGCTGTTTGTACATAAAGGATGTTGGTGGGGTTCCCACAATTTTGTGCATGTCGGGGGACCAATTTGATGATGGGAGGATTCCCCACGATTTTGAGTGGATCGAGGGACACTTTCCAATGATGAAGTAAGGGTGAACTTGCAGACTCAAAGACGGGTGCCCCATGAAACAATGTTATGCAGTGTAGTCCTGCGGGATAACTGGTTATTTCTGAGGGTAGGGGGCCCATAGGTGTCTTTGCTGGGGTGATTATACGAGGGGGATTGCGAATGGTAAAGTGCTCATGGAGGTATGAGAGGGCTTTATGAATCGTTCTTGTAACATGTGCAAAAGAATATGATGAGTGTCTACTAGGTGGAGTAAATGCCCAAATGCAACAATGATACTCTAAGGGGGGGTCTTTTCAAGTTTGGTCAGATTCCTCAGACTTGTGGGGGGTCTACATCATGGGTGTCAATTGATGACAGGGATGGAAATGGTACGCATACCCATGGGGGAACATGTTATTCACGTAAATGATGTTGATGGAACATCAAGGCCATGAATGGGGACTTATGGTTATCAACATGAATACTGGGATATGCATTGTAAACAGAGGGAAAATAGTGTCGATATGCCAATTTCGAAATGATACATGTAGTAGGGTACATGCCCCTTGTTGTTCGAGCTTTGGAGTCTTATCTGTATAGTGGACGAACAAGAGGCTCCATATTGGCCTGATCACGGTCCTACACCTACGACACATATACCCAAGTGCAGTAAAAGACATAACCAAGGTATTTGACAATAAAGAAATCATATAATTAGAACATTGCGTACATGTGGGTTACTTGGTAGTCAAGGATAGAACCTTTTGAGGTACAACCCATTGACCGGGTTGTTGAGGGTAGTACCTTCATGGTCGGTTAAGATATAGGCTCCTTTTGGGAGACAATGCTTAACGACATAAGGGCCTGTCCATTTAGATACAAACTTCCTAGGTCCTATTTTACTGTCTTTCGTGCAATTAAATAAAAGGACAAAGTCACCTTCGGTGAAGGTGCATGGTCACACTTGTCGATCGTAGTGTGCTTTGGAGCAAACCTTCATGGCTTCATTATTTTGAAGAGAGTCACGCCTTTCCTCGTCAAGGTGTTCCAAAGTAAATAAGCGTTGTTCCATAACAGGGGTATCTGGTAGCAGCTCGACGACGGATTGGAGGGTAGGAATTTGATACTCGAATGGGAGGACGACTTCTACTTCATGTACAAGGTGAAATGGGGTAAAACCTGTGGCACTCTTAACAGAAATGCGGTAGGCCCACAGGGCCGGAAAGGGCATTTGGTTCCAATTGGTTTTGTTTTTATCCACTGTGCATTGGACCATAGTTTTGAGGATTTTGTTAACAGCTTCAACCTGAGTGTTTTCCTAAGGGTAACAACCGTGATAGTTCCTCAAACGTTTCGTCGCGGAAGTGTCTTCCATTGTCGGAGAAAAGTTGCTTGGGGACATCGAAGTGGGAGATGGCATGGTTGAAGAAGAACCGTGCAACGGTTATTGCTTTACAATCAAATGTGGGAATTACTTCGAACCATTTCGTGAAGTAGTACACACTGAAGACAATATGGTGGTGACCTTGGGCTGATGTCGGATGACATTCAATAAAATAAATTTCCCATTTGCAGAATGGGCCTGCAGTGATGACCAGATGAAGGGCTACAGGGGGAGAGCGTGTTTTGCAGGAAAATACCTAACAATTGGCGCACCTTTTGACGGCGTAAACAAAAAATTTGAATAAAGAGTGCCAAAACTACCCCGCTCATAAGATTTTTTGGGCAGTGGCTAATTCGGAGAGGTGGCCGCCACACACACCTTTATAGCAATCATTGAGAACTTGTTTGGATTCTACATCCGTTAGACATTGTCAAAGAATAGTGTCGATGCCAAAACGATATAGGAAGTCTCCAATGATGAGTTATCGCGGGAAACATCCATGAGCTCATCTATTATAGGGATGGTATATCTATTCTTAATTGTCTTCTTGTTTAGAGCTCTAAAATCAATGCACATTCTCAAGGTCCCATATTTTTTCTTCACCAAAACAACTGAAGAAGCATAGGGACTAGAGCTTGGCCTAATGAGTCCCAACTCCAAGAGCTCTTGAATAGCCTTCTCAATCTCATCTCTAAACTTTTTGGGATGTCTATATGGTGGTATTTGTATTGGTGAAGTGCCCACCTCCAAAACAATGTTGTTCTCAACTCCTCTATCAGGTGGCCTTCCAGGAGGAAGGTCTCCAAAAACCATTTCATATTTATGTAGGAGTTGCTTTATCTCCCTTGGATGTTCTGCAATCTTTATGTTTGGCTTGGGGGAAGTGATGAAACATTCAACATCCCATTCAATATCACCATGCCTCGGTATGGACCTCGTATTGTGGGAAGACACCACTTGATTCATATAGGTGTGCATTCCTCTCACCACCCTTTGTTTTCCTTCTGAATCTTTGAATTTCATTTCAGGTATTTGATAGTTCACTGCATGTTCCCCTATAAAATATAACCATTGCAGTCCCAAGACCACATTAGTATCAACAACATCAACCACATAAAGGCTATCATAAAATGTGTAGTTACCTATGGTGAGTTGTAGCTTTGGAATCCATGTTTTGCACTCCATAGTATCGTGACCTGGAATTATGACTGTGAAGCCATCGAATGGTTTAGTAGGTAGATTTATCCTCTCCACCGTGGATGAATCAATGAAGTTATGTGTGGCTCCTCCATCTACCAATACCGAAACCCTTTGTCCTTGTACCACTCCCTTGCATCGAATGGTGTGAAAACGAGGCACTCCTGAAAGTACTGCCATTCTCCCTTTGTCGGGTGATGGATGATATTATTCTTGTTTCTCCTCTTCTGTTGTGTCATATCCCTATTCTTGGGCTGAAATATGTCCTTATTTCTCCATAACCCCTTCATACTCATCCTCATCAGAAAATACTTCAATGAATTGTGCTTTCCCCTTAGCACATTTATGCCATGGTACCCATGGTTGGAAGCATGTGTAACATAGTTTCTTTCTTCTGAGTTCTTCCTTGCTCGTTCCCTCTTTCTTATCCTTTCCAAATGCATATTTTTTCCATGGCTTCTTTTCAAATCTGAACTTGGAAGGAAAGTTGGGCTTGGGAGGATACCTTGTCTTTCGTAGCACATTCTGCAGATCTCTTGCCAAGTTCATGGCATATTTTAATGAAGTAGGTTTGTGGGCCTTAACTAAACCCTTCAAAGGTTCATCCAAACCTTTAGTAAAGAGCAATACTAATCTGAACATAGATATATCAACCACCTTAACTGATAATTTTTGAAATTCTAACACGTATTCATCTAGTGTTCCACTTTGCTTCAACTATGCTAGTTCTTTGAAAGGCATTTCTGGGTCTTTTTGCTCAACTCTTTCCAATACACTCTTAACAATTTCTTCATATGTTGTAACCTGATCATGTCACAAGGTTCTAGTTCCATGGAACCACCAATCATTGGCTTCTCCCTCAAGATGCAAAATAGTCATTTTTAGAGCATCCTCTTCAATCATTGGATTCAGCTGAAAATACACATCTAGTTTTTGTATCCAAGTATTTGCAAAACTTTGAGATGAGCCATCAAAGGTAGGAAGGGGCATTTTACCTATGCAATAATTCAATTCTTTATTTTGAAAATGATTTATGTTACCTCCTCTCATTTTGATCTTGTTTCAGACAGTAAAGAATTGATCAAGTGGTAATGTTCTTCTACAATCTTCACTCAACTCTTGCCATTCTGCTAGAATTTCCTTCATGCCAATTTGAGGGTTAGGATCTTCTTTGGTCTCAAGAAACTTAGGTTTGGTATCTCTTGTTGAGATATGAAACTCATGAGCTCGATTATGAGGCCCTGTTCTTGAGAAAATGCTTCCACCCACTGTCATCTTTTCCTCACTAGAGGAACTGTTGTTGCCTCCTGTGGCAAATTTGCTACCAATTTGACTAGCCATCAATTCGAATCCTTGCATTATCTGCCTTTTCACATCTTCAAAAAAAGGTTTCATGAATTTCCTAAACTCCTCTTTCTCCTCCATATCATAATTTCCTTTCTCATCCTTAGCCATAGTCTCAACAGAATACACATCTTCTCCTTCTTCTTCCTCTTCACCAAAAGCACTTTCAGTTTCAGTTTCTAAGGGTGGGGGATGACTTCTTTCGCTTCTTGTCCTAGTAAATGGTCATCCACATTAGTTTCAAGTACCATGCTCTGATACCACTTGTAGTGTCCCTTTACTGAATTTGTAAAAATTAGGAATATTTGCAATTTTTGGCCAATTCGACCCTTAGATTAGTAATGACTCAAATGCTTCAAAATTGGGTCTGAATGTGTTTGAAGGGTATTAATACATAAAAGAGAGTCTGATGGATGCTTGGACACTCTCAAAAGACTAGTAAATTCGAGGTTCAAACCCCCAAGGGTAGGGGACAAAGATGGCTTCCCAAATGCAGTACAACCCTCCCAACTTTCAGACCAGAGACATGGAATATTTAAAGGACTTCAATGGGCTCCCAAATACATCATTAATTAGTTCCTAAAGGCTGCTACAACATTCATTTATCAGAGGTTTGTGGAAATGTCTTCACATAGGGGGAAATGATAGGAAACTTCACCACTTGCTATGAAATTCAAGATTTAGGTTCCAAAGGCTTGTGTAATGTATATGAAACCTCTTCAGGACATCAATGAATCTCCATACATCATAAAAATTCACAAAGATGAACTGATACAAATCGAAATAAAGCAACTTCAAGCTCTCACAACAAGATACAGGGAAAATGGCACCATTTATGCATTGTTTGGTATTTTTACATAGTTTCACTCGATATTTCGACCTGAGCATCTTCTGAGCATCAAATACAAAGTATACATATCAAATTACATATAAATGGTGTATATTGGACTCTCACCAAGAGATCAACATCTCACAAAGTGCACCCTTCCGCCAAGAGCCAAAATATGAAGAGAAATGTGAGAGAGAGAGAGAGATGGGAACAAGTTGAAGGAGAAAATATCACGAGCTTCAACCTGCAACAAATGACTCCATTGTAGCTCCAAATTAAAGGTCTGAATGGCCTCTCCAATTTCCAATTAGGATGGGAATCTTTCACCCCTGAAATTGGTACTAAGGAAAGTAGAGTAAACACTCGACTAGCATGGACAAGCTATGCTCTCTAATTTGCAAAATGAGAAATGATCAAAAGCCACTCTCCTTATTGGTTCTTGTCTTTTATTACCTTCCATGGGAGTTACTCTTCCTCTCCATGTCGACCCTCATTGAGTCATGCCAAGTATTATTCCCTTCCAACTCCCCCAAGAACATTGGAATCCACCTTGGATTCGAATGGGTGAGAGTGGGATACCATGTGGCATGGGGAATCTTGCTTAAGTGGGCCCCACACCTCCAATGTGCCCTCATGACAAAGTTCCACCTTCTTTTCCTATCTTAAATATTTATTTGTTCCCCATTTAATATATTTTGTCTAGCTAATGTCCATTTGGGGTTTTATAGTTCCCTTATTCCAAATCTAATGTTTCCACCCCAACCTAGGAAACTAGTAGATTGGTGGAATTTTCTCATCTTGAGATTTATTTGAATGGGGACATTATAGTTGGAGAGATTTGATAAACCAATCCAATAGAAAGGGAAGTTGCATTTCGATCTTACATAGTGTGCGACCTTTACGATACTCATGGATGTGGTCTGCGATGTGGGTGGAAGTATTTTGACGGAACTCAATGAGAATTCCAGGGCCTAGGTCATGTCGGATTGGTAGTTGAAATTACGTAAGAAATGCGGTGGCCAATGTCGCAAATGTGGAATGGGTGCCACTTTCTAGGTTTATGTACCATTTTGTTGTTGTTCCGATGAGGGTACACTGGAATACGCGAAGCCTCACGGGGTCATCCACTATGCTGTTAGATGAACACCATAAGTGGAAAGACATAATGTAGTTGGCGGGATCATCTCCCTGTTTTCCTTCGAATTTGGGAATATCGAAAAGAAGCTTGTCTGGCATAGCCGGCCATGTCACATCATGAGCAATGGGGTCATTTGTGAGTTTCCCAAATCAGGTAGATTGAAACTAGCCATAAATGCCTAAGGTAGGGATGATGGGTCTTGCCATTCTGTTTGGGATGTGATTTCCACGACGGGGAGACCCAGGTGGTGGTGTAAACAACGGATGACCTCCTATGAGCGAGGATGGGTCAAAGGGATACGAGGGATCTCCTTGGTGAGAATCCAGTGGGGTACTACTTCTGATGGGGGAAGAAGTGGTGTAATTAATAGATTCTCCAATGGGAGAAAATGTACCTAGCAAGGTGTGGCCTTGACCAGATGATCCTATCAATGCTGCATGGGAAAGACCCTGACTTGAATTTCCTCCGCGTGTAATACGGGAGGGAGATGTAATGACACCCCTCGAGAAAATGGATAGGCCTCGCAGTCTACGAGACTATCTTAGGATGTTGTTTTGTTACTCATTGGTGAAGGATTTTTGTAAAATGAGAGTGATAGTGGAATAAACACAATTGAATAGATGCAAATTGGTGTGATAAGTGAGTGATATGTGCAATATTGGTTTAGTGCATGAGTTCCCACATGTAGGTTCTTTTTATTACGAGTTAGTGAACTTGTAGCTAAAAATAAAATAAATGTAAGTTCCCTTGAAGATCTGACGTCCTTCCTCTCAAATGTAACTGGGCCTCCCAAAAGCACAATTGATGGTGATAATGGTATCCACGCACCAATCGACTAGTGGAGGTAACAAAGAGCTAGTTCTATCGTCGATGGGGCCAATGATCTAATCCAGAAGACTTAGCAACACCTCCCAATGAAATAGCTAACTTCATTAGTCAATTGCACTCATAATTGCTCCTTTGTGATATCCTAAGCTGGGCCACCAAATTACCTTGCATCAAGTATGGATCAGTGGTTCGGCCTGCACGGTATAGTATCGTCTCCCTACAACAAGCTGAGTGGCTTGTAGGGGAGAGCAGGGAAGCTACACCTCGGCGTTCACCTCCTTGGTCATGATGCACTTTTGATCCAGGATCTCTTTCAACACTTACTTATAGCAGGATTTTGTAAGTATCCTAAAGGACAACAATGCTACGTTTCAAAATATTCTCAATGAAACTAGATTGGTGGGAATTTATGGATGCCTAGCCCAATCAATCCTACCTAACTAAAATGTTATTTTGTGACCTCATCTGGAGGATTTTAGTTGGTTAAGACAATTACAATGTTGATTTTAAAGGGTTTGTATGTTTCACTTATGGAGTGTAAGAGGGGTATTTCACAATCCCCACCTTTATGATTCACCAAGCTCACGTGAAGTGAGAGGTGAAGAGCATACTTGGATTGGGAGAGTTTATAGGCCTCTTATTGTGTGCTAGAGCAACAAACACATGTGATCAAAGCAAAAAACAAACGATTTCGTTGGCAAATTAACTAAAAGAGTATATTAAGCAATATGTATTTTTAACTCTAAGAGATGCTCATTGCGCAGTTGCAAAATCAAATTATTCTAACTAAATAGAAAACTGTGCAATGGAGGTATTTCACACCTCTCGCCCTTATTCTGATTCACCGAGCTCACATGAAATGTGAGGTGAAGAGCATACTTCGGGCGGCAAGTGTCTTTATGTCCCTGCTTGTGTGCAAAAAGTGTTTTCTACACTAGCAATACTACTAAAAACAACATGTCGATTGATACATAAAGAAGAAATGGTCTTGAATACTAGTGACAATAATGGGGCTCGTTGAAAGCCTCAAAGTTGGTTACCTAGGTAAGTTTCAAGAGAGATGTACTCTTTACTTCCTAATATTGGTCTAGGTGCACTAATTACTAAAAAAATATGTAATTGAGTGAATTAGCCTTAATTTAAGTTCACTAGTAAACAACATTTGGGTTGCCAAACTAAGTGTTAACACCTAAAAAGTGTTCACTAGCTCATTCCCTTATTCACATGACCCATTTGTCACTTTTCCACCATTTGAGCCTCTAAAGCCACCAAAAGGTCACCAAAAGACCTTAATACACCCCTTTTTCCACTCAAAATGAGTATTTTTCCTAAAAAAACATAAAAAACCCTAAAAAAGGGTCCAAAATTCCCAAAAAATTAAAAAGGGAATAAAAATATTAAAAATATTCAAAAAAGGAAAAAGGAGGGAAAATGTACTTAAACCATGTTGGTCAATACCATTGGTTTCTTCAAAACCATAATGGTATTCCCCACCACCAAAAACTATAAAAAGGTGGTAGGGGCTCCTCACTTTAGATCCATCCATCATCCTATCCTCATGCTGCCAAAATCTCCCATGAGCTTTTGGCCATTGTAGCTACCTTGGACAAGGGACCCTTGGAGTTTGGAGCTGCTCACCCTTGGAGCTACTCAACAATATTCACCATTTGGAGGTATCACCATTGCAAGCACTTGCTTGCCCCTATTTTCAATACAAAGTTATTTTTTCTATTTCTTGTTCTTGTTTTCAATTCAAAAGTTTATTATGATACACACATGTTAGTTTAGTTTTAGTTTTAGATTTACATTTGTTTTTGCTTTAATATTTGAGACTGCTGCTACTAGTTAGCAGGTGCCCATAGCACTAAGCTTGGTTGCAAAACCAAGCCAACAGTTTTTGGCGACTCCGCTGGCTTAGAACTCTTAGATCTCAAATTTTGCTTTAGATCTTAGTTTTTGTTAGTATTAGGCAGTTTAATTCATAGATCTGCCACCCTAGACAGCAGATCCATTGCTGTTCTAGATCTTGGCCCATTTTATTGCCATTAACAGCCCGAAATTTTCAATTTTCGGGTTCGTTTTCCGGCGTCCGTGTACGGCTTTCGCCTCGCGGCTTTTTGCCCAACAGTCGTGCGGCTCATCGTGACTGCGCGGCTCTTTTCCGTGCGGCTCACCGCGGCTTTGCGGCCAATTTGCGCGCTGCACATCGCGGCTTCGCGGACATTTTCCGCGCTGCACATCGCGGCTGAAACCCGCGCTTCCCATCGCAACTGTGTGACATAAACCCGTGCGGTCCATCGCGGCTGTTCTGTCAAAACCCGCGATGCAAATTTTTTTCATTCGGCCAATCCGTTTAAAAAATTAATTTTTTGCTGTATTTTCTGCCCAATTAGCACATTTTACAGTATTAAAATTCCTGCATTTTTTACAGCTAGAAATCTTTTTACTATTTAGAATGCACCTTTAAAAAAAAAAGTCTTTTTAAAAATTTTCAGAAATTGAAAGAAGGATTTATTTTGCATTTTATCTAGATTAAAAAAATTATTGTTTACTTCCTTGATATTTTCCCCATAGCAAATTTTAAAAGAAATCCATTTATTTCTTGAAGAAGTCATATTATTTGCTTTCCTATTTTCAAAAGATCCTTTGTTTTTTGAATATTTTCTGCAAAGCATTTACATTTTCAATTTCAGTTTAAAATACCACACATGCACCCACTCAAACACATAATTTAAACTGAGCCTTAAAATTTACCCTAACTTCAACCAACTTTTAACCCCACTTGGGGAGCACTTAAAATAACTTTGTAGCTAGGTAGTATTGAGGGGATAGGTGTTCCAATAACACCCCTCAGTTATTACATTTGAGACATAGCTGTTGTCCATTAGAGAACCAAAATCTCCTAGTAATTTTTGGCACGGTCACGACCAGTTTATCAGAAGGCCTCTCCCCTAGGAGGGTTGAAGTCGCGAGGATGGTTCCGGAAGCCTGAGTGGAATACCGAAATCCATTCAGTAACCGAAGGCTACCATTCGCAGTTCTCGGGATATCCCTGTATGGGGGTATTGCGGTAAAAGAACCAAACGGCATATTTACCTTTTCTGAACGTGTCATGAACGGAGTATCCTAGTTGCCATTCTTTAGGATTGATTACCCGGTGTCCCTCCCGGTAGGGGGATATCTAGCCGTTGATTCAAACACTCAATATTGTCTGACTTGGATTTCATCACCTTGCAGAAAATATAGTTTGTTGACTCACAATACTTCTAGTTAGGTGTTTGCATGATACAATCCACCTTTGGTCTAGTAGCACCTCTTTTTTCTAGAAGTTGTTTTCCTATTGGTACTCTGACCATTTTTGTTGCATCCCTCCACTTATTATAGCACAGCTGCTATAATAAGTGCGTTTTTGAGGTTGTTGTTTTTTTTGGCCTGAGAGCCAGTTTTCACTCCCCTTTTTGCACCCTTGGTGTCATTAGGGTTTCGAGTTTTTTATACATTACCATCTTACACTGAATATTTTTACACAAAAACTTATTTCTCACCATTGAGAATTTTAGACGATCTCGTCGTCTTCAGGGTGAACCCCCAGAGTTCAGTCTACTTTGCTTTCCACGTCACCGACATCGAGCCTTATCCCTTGACTCGACACATCATTGGTCAAACATACAGTCATCCGATTCTGACACGCCTCACTTCACATCTGATTCTGAGGCAGAATCTGAAAACCCTACTACGTTATTCCCAACCAACCTTATGGCTGGAACACAATTCGACCCACTTTTTACCAGTACCATAGGAGATACATCCACGAACCCTTCTATTACGGTGCCATCCATGGCACCAACCACCCCCCTAGGTATGCCTAATATGGGAGACACTCCACCTTTAGGAATGCCCAACACAGGACTAGCTCCTATTATGGGTATGCCAAACATAGGGGTCACACCCCCTCTCATTACCACAACCCAGATCCCAGGAATTCCTACTACTATTCCTAACCCCGGTGTAACCCATGTTGCACTTGGAAACGCTGGCCCATACCAGACCACAGCTGTTGGAGGACACATACCTTCAATACCTAGCATACCCTTAGGGGCTACTGGACCACTACATCATGCCACCATGAATAGTCATGTCCCAATCATTACGCCACATCCATCTGCTAGTTTACCTTACATGGCGAGTCTGAACTTACCAGACTCAGCCAGCCTAACCAACGACCCTATCAGACACGACCCTGCGTGGCCTCACATGCCCATCACACTCCCCTCCGACATCCCTAAGTTTGAGGGCAAGGCAGGTGAGGACCCCCAGAACCATATTATGTCCTTCCATCTATGGTGTTCCTCCAACTCCATAGTGGACGACTATGTCCGCCTCCGTCTGTTACAGCGCACCTTCACTGGCTCTGCAGCTAAGTGGTATATCGAGCAGCCCCATGGGACCCATGCCACCTTTACCTCCCTTGCCTCGACCTTCCTGCAGTTCTTTCAGTTACTTGTCCACTATGATGCGGGAGTCGAGATCCTACTGTCTTGCAGACAGAACACGGCCACCCACATCACTGACCATATTCATGAGTGGCGTCGACGCCAAAGCCTCTGCAAAATCAAGTTAGACGACCGTATCTTCTTAGATTGGTTTCTCAAATCCCTCCTCCCTCTCATTGCCAAGGATGTGGCATCCGAACGACCCCAGTCTGAAGAAGAGGCCATCCTCAAAGCCCAACAATTTGACTTCATTTACGCCCAGTCGGGTTATCTGTATACCATTATACCGGACGCCCCTCGGGGTGATTCATCCCAACACGATGCGCCGGGGGCATCCCATGCCGCAGATGGCATCATTGGTCGTATGGCCTCGCATCCCCAACCCTTTTCCATTGCACATCCTAGCCATGGCCCCGACCTTCCGCGGGATACATCTCAATCTGGAGCAACCAATTCATATGCTCCCATGGCACATCACCACCATACCCACGGACCTTCATGTCCACCTCAGTGCTTTGGTCATGCACCACCTGCATACGCCCCCCCAGCCGCACTTCAACCAATGTATTACCCACAACAAGCGGTGATAGCTAACCCAACACCTCCAATAGCTCAGGGTTACCAACAACCCCAGCAGGTAACTGGACCACCTCCAGCCCCACCCGCTTATTATCCACCTCAACCTGCTCCCGCACCTGCGGCGAACCAAACTCCTCCCACTGCTCAAGGGCAAGTGTACACACAACACAA
This sequence comes from Larix kaempferi, assembly GCA_027924585.1. Taxonomy (NCBI): domain Eukaryota; kingdom Viridiplantae; phylum Streptophyta; class Pinopsida; order Pinales; family Pinaceae; genus Larix; species Larix kaempferi. The sequence continues at coordinate 649,544 of BSBM01000499.1, forward strand.
CCAGCCCCAACATCAAAACAACCAACGCAACCAGGGTGGACAACAAAACCGTGGAAGAGGACGTAACCGCGGCAACAACCAACAACAACATCAAGGTCCTCCACCTCCCAATCCTACGCAAAATAACAACGCTGCTCCTCCCAACCAGAATCTGGATCGTCATCCCAAGCAGCCTAAAAACAATAACCTTAGAACAAACCATCCTTGTTCTATTTGCGGGGTCTATGGCCATGACACACATGCTTGCCCACATTTGGAGCGAGCTCGGCAACTCTAGACTGACAATGCCCATCGTCAAGGGCAAGCGGCTCCTCAGGTACCACCCAACCCTCCACCACCTCAACATCAACCTTTGGTGCTACAAAACCCCTTTCCAACCCAAGGCGTAGTGAACACTCAGTCGTTAGCTCCCCCTCAGGGCAACGCACCACCACAACAAATCACTTATGCCGCTCCTGATCAACCCATGTTCGATTCAGATAACCACCACTTGTTGATGATGTCATCCGCAGATGCCAACCTCCAAACCCGCCGGAACCAATATGGCTCCACCCCTGAATCCCCTCCCGCCGACAAGAACACTAACGTTCATCCCACAGATCAGACGTTACGTATACCTCCGGCTCCACTCGATGGCGCTTCTAAAGCACCTCGCTTCCCACTTCGTCGCATCAACAATAATCCCAATGCTCGTGCTACGTCGAATTACAACATTGTAGATGACTTAGCCCAGTCTCCTGCAGCCATGTCTGCTTTAGAAGTCTTAAAAAATTGTCCTTCACAGCGCAAGACTTTGCTCTCTGCCATTGGCACTATTGACCCTAATGATTCACAACTGATGGCATTCGATTCGGACCAATCCGAACCACGCCTACCTTCCACTTTAGCATTCCAAGTTTCTGTTTCCGTTCGGAATCTTGTCATCCATCGGTGCATTATCGATGAAGGTGCCTCTACATGCGTTATGTCCACATTCGTTTGGCAGAAGTTGGGATCTCCTACTCTCCAGCAGTCCACCACTGCGTTGCGAGCCTACGACGGTCGTTCGGCTCAACCCCAAGGTCTCTTAGCTAATGTCCCCGTCCAGCTGGCTGGTAAAACCGTGCTCATTGACATAGAGGTCATCAATGCCCAACTTGACTATAACCTCTTACTTGGCCGCAGCTACATGTACGCCATGCGGGCTGTTGCCTCATCCGTTTTTCGTACCATGATGTTCCCTCATGACGGACGCGTGGTCAAGGTCGACCAACTCACCTATTACGATCCTAAGGCCCCCGCTGCACCTGAAAATGTTCTCCCTATGGTTGAACAACCTGTTTGTGGTGCAACTACCTCGTTTGTTTCCTCTGTGGGTCCCGAACTTTACTCCGACGCGTCGATGACTTCTACATTCCAATCTATTCCACCACCGTCACCGGAGACCCACGTCACTGACCTCTGTACTCTTTCACACAATAGACAAACACCCGACAATCAACCATCCTTGTTACCTAAACCACCATTGGTCCCTAGTCACATTGGTGTTACACCCATCCACACAATCCCCTTTCTATTTCCTCCATCAGGCGTAGTAAGCGCTCCGGTTATGGCTACCCTTAGTCTCCCCGGGTTAACATTAGGATTACCCGTGTGGTATATTTCGCCTCCCGTTCCCCCGTCGACACCAAATGTCATCCTGCAACCGGTGCAACCCATTGTCACTTCTACTCAACCACCTCCCGGTATCACTACCCCTTCGTCATCTGCAAATCCCCCTCCTCTCATCAGGCCCACTGGGGGCAGAGGCCCACAACCATACACTGCGGTACCCCCACCCAAAGCAGTTAAACTTCCCCCCGTGTTCCATGATCCTCCTAAATGCTCGTTGTGTGATGAGTGAGGCCATCCAACTCATCAATGTCCACAGTTACCTGCATTACAGGAACACATGCAAATGCTTGACGATGACCCCAACATCCCGGTTGTCAAAATCGACTCAAACCCCAAGACTCGTGACAAATCATTGCGTACCAACCACCCTTGTGCGATATGCGGTATTTACGGCCACTACTCACATCACTGTCCTAATATCCAGATTACAAAGCAGCTCTCTATAAAATGAATAATTTGGACCTCGAGACGGCGCCCCCCACAATTGAGGAAATCTACCCTCCCGTATCATCCTCATCCGAAGAGATTAACACCGTTTATATGATCTCTTTGACTATTACTACCTCGTCAACCGATTTGACCACTCAAAGTTTCCCCAATGATGAGGAGATTCTAGAGGCTCTGACTGCCCCTGATTACCCCTAGGAAGATATGCACCATCGTTCATACTTCCTCCCAGAAGAGACCTCATCCACCACCGCTACCCAATTCGCGGTTGAGTCCAACAATTTCCCTCCCACTAAAGTCGACTGGTTTAAGGATCCTCTTCCTACTCCTGATGCCTTTGAGGAAGGTAATATGGCCAATATCTCACCCGTCATCCACATAGATATCTCTAACCCACCCGAAGCCCTTGAAATCATTACATTAGGAGCCTCCTGCAGTGAGCATGAGATTAGAGAATACAAAAAAATGTTCCACGAATTCAGTGATGTCTTTGCTTGGTCCTATATCGAAATGCATGGTCTTGACCCCGCCATTATAGAGCACCACATTGACACATGGCCTGATGTCCCCCCCGTTCGTCAACAACAGCGACCCATTCATCCCCCACCGTCTTCTTCCTCGGAAGAAAGTAACACCATTTACACGATTTCCACTAGATACCCCTCTATCCGGTCGGCCCCTGCCATTTATCCCTTTCATACACATGTTCCACTCTGCTACGTCGATTTTGCTGATGGTGCAAGCCGTTGGTCCCCCAATCTGGACTCCGCAACTTGGGTAATATATTCCCCTTCACATGAGTTGATCCACATCAACGGAGTGTGTTTAGGTGCTGCCACCAACAACCAAGCTGAATATGATGCCGTGGCCGGTCTCTTGGCCGCAACTCTCCAAATAAGCATACATCACCTTAACGTTTTCTTGGACTCACAACTCCTTGTTTCCCAGCTCAACAATGATTACCAGGTATGCGATCCCTGTCTCTTCAGAAAATTTTTGCGCACTAAACAAATGATTCGACAGTTTGAATCCATTTCATTCACACATGTCCCAAGAAACCTCAATAGTGTAGCAGACCATATGGCCAACAACGTACTTGACTGGCACACCAATCAAATCATTTCATAAAGAAAATGCATCCACGTGCATAACATGTGCCTCCACGGGCATATACCAAAACAAAATGTGCATCCACATGCATAACATGTGCCTCCACGGGCATATATAAAAAATCAAAATGTTGCATCCACGTGCATAACATGTGCCTCCACGGGCATACATAAAACCAAACATGCCTCCACGACCAAACAAAAAGACAACGAATGCATCCATGTGCATACACAACTATATACCAATATCATATATACATATATCAAAACATGTCATAGGTGCCCTCAGCACCCAATATACAAAAATACATCAGCCGTACAAAAAATAACTTCCCCATATGCTCATTAGCATTTGGGGGCAAATACATATGATCTAATCATCACGGTCCCTGGGCTCCTCTGGCGCCTCCTCCGCCGGTCCCGCCGGATCATGCCGAGTGCGCACTCGCCTCTCCGCCGACCCCGCTGGATCATCCCGTAAACGAATCCTGCCCTCCGTCGGCCCTGCCTGATCCCGTCGATCCCTATCCCTCAACTCGGTCGCCGTCACTGTCGCTCTCAGCAAAATCGAGCGCCACTCACGAGGCGCCTCGAAACATCGCTCGACGATGTCCCGATCCAAATCCCTCCACCCATCCTCTAGGAAACCTGCTAGAATCATATCCAATGTCTCTCGGACACCAGCGACAGCATCATCTCGAGGGCCAACCCCTCGACCACGAGCCCCAAATCCTCGACCATGTGGAGGCGGTACAGCTGCCGGAGGTGGAGCAACCACCATCGCCCATCCCCTGCGCGCCACATAGTCAACCGGTGGAACAAGACCAACATCTACACAATGCAAATAAATCATCATATACATATCTAACTATAATCATAACCAATAAATCTAGAAACACATGATATAGTAGAGAACAAAACATACCATCTAAACCTCAGGCCTATCCCTGGGCTCGAGGCATCTCCGGATCTCCTCGGTAATCCATACCAGCATATGGATAGTCCTCAATCAGCAGAGGGATCTGCTCCCACTGCTCGTACACCTCCTGCGAGAAGAACCCGCGGATACCACCACCACCGCGAGGCATCATCTGCCCCCACCGCACCATCCGCGGCTCGCTCACCAAACCATCACGAATGGGCACCCGTGGTCGCAAAGTCGGTACCCGCTCAAAGAAAAAAGAACACAGAAAAGAGGCATAGCAGAACTCCCCCCCTCCCCCGACTGACCTTGTCCAGATCTCTCCGAACACCAACTAAAAACATCTGAGCCCATGCATAATAAGTCCCCCTCAGCACAGAATCCACCATCATCATTTGTCCCCCTGACAAACGATGTGGCGCCGCGTCACCCAACACCTGCAGAACACAAGCCCCGACAACGCGCATGTCCCACTCTCGCAGTGATCTCAGACTCAGCGCGTTGTTCTGCACAATCGCCCCAGTGACACAGAAAGTCTCTAGGAGATCCTCCATGTCAACACCTGCCGGGATCCTCGGCAGAAGATCCCCCACCTCCCCTAAGCGAGGCAACCCAGTAAGAAAATAAACATCTATGAGGGTGATCTCCAAACTCTCACCCCCAACAACAAAGGCACCCTCTACAGGTACCGACCAACTTACCAACTTGTTCAGTAGGGGTCCTACTGAACGCATTGGGGGAATCTGAGCGAACTTTAGCAGTCCACCCTCTGCCAAAACCTGCCGGACCTGCTGATCAGTCCGAATCCGGACCATCAAGTCTTCCTCCATCTCTCGCTCTCGCCACGAGGTCAATGGCCTCCTCAACATCCTGCCAAAAAACAAAGAAACTTTTAGCACCATAGAAAAAAATTTCAAAAAACACCATCGCGGCTTCTATACAAGAACCCGCGATGAACATCGCCACTGTCTCCCCCATACTCGCGATGAACATCGCGACTTTCAAACTGACAGTCGTGATGAACATCACGACTGTCAGCCTCAAACCCGCGATGTCCATCGTGGCAAAGGAGCCGAAACCCGCGATATTCCACGTTGGAAGGCCAACATGGAATTTCGCGGCCTTCGGGGGCCCGCAGCTAACCAAAAAGGACATAATTGAAAAGGCTAAGGCGAATAGAGTTACCTGAAACTCGCGGAATCGAAAACCAACGGTGAAATCTCCCGGAAATCAAGAAAGAGCTCTGACTGCTCTGCCAAACTCGCACGTAACAATGACACGTCATATGGGCCCCACGCCCTATTTATAGAGATTCCACCATTTTTCAAACGACCATTCTGGTGTCATACGACGTCCGTTTCTCAAACCGTTGGTACTGTTGGAATCAGAACAGCGAGAACTTCATGACAGTTCTTTCCTCTTCCTATTTTCACCAGGTCCATTTTTTGACCATTTTTTTCATGCCCTCGTTGCCTCGATTTGCGTACCACATCGACCGTCGTCCATTTTTTATGAACCTTATATTGCCGGATTCAGTTTTCCACGCTCGTGATGATGCTTGAGATAATTTCTCGCTCTCACGCCCAGATTTTTTGGGCATTTTTTCCCCATGCCCCCCCGTCGCCTCGGTTTGCGTGCCACATCGACTGTCGTCCATTTTTTATAAGCCTTATATCGCCGGATTCAGTTTTTCACGCTCGTGATGATGCATGAGATCATTTCTCGCTCTCACCTCCAGATTTTTTGGGCATTTTTTCCCATGCCCCCTCGTCGCCTCGGTTTGCGTGCCACATCGGCCGTCGTCCATTTTTTACAAACCTTATATCGCCCGATTCAGTTTTTCGCGCTCGTGATGATGCTTGAGATCATTTCTCGCTCTCACGCTCAGATTTTTTGGGCATTTTTCCCATGACCCCTCATCGCCTCGGTTTGCGTGCCACATTGGCCGTTGCCCCTTTTTGACAATCTTTATGTCACCGGATTCAGTTTTCCGCACTCATGATGATGCTTGAGACCTTTTTTCACTATCATCAATCCCTTTTTGTTCAGTATAATTTTATCCTTTTTTCGGGCCGAGCAATCCCTTTTACGAAAAAGGCACTTAAGGAGTTTCTATTAAGCTCTTTTCTGACTCTTAAAACAATGAAAAGATCACCGAGCAACCTTGCTTCCTTTCATGCTCGCTAAACGTATCTGAAAGGGCGTCTACCTGGTATAAGTTCACCCCTTTTCCGGACCTTGTAGACTAATTACGAAAAAGGAATACTCTAGTCACATCGCCTAGAAGAGTTCTCCATTTGCATCATTTTATGCTTTTTCGGGCCTCGAAGACTAACTTATGAAAAAGAACAGCAATGGAGTCCACTTACCACTTTCAGACTCTCTAAACATGAAAGCGACCACGAGCAATCACCATCCTGGGCTCGTAAAACCAACAGGACAGTAATCATAACCACTGCAGAGTCTTCTTATCATTTTCAGACTCCTTAAAAATGAAAGCACCAATGAGCACGAACAGTCCTGGGCTCACAAAATCCACAGGACAGTACCATTTCAGAGCACACTTTTATCCCTTCTTGGAGCTCATTAAAACTACGAAGAAGGATACAATGGTGCTTCTCGGCGCCAGAACAGATCACGTCTACTCATATAGCAGCTTCCCCATTTTGGTCGCCTTTGTTCAGAGTATTCTGCAATATGTCACCCTGAGAACCCCTCGACAGCACCCATCTGCTTGATCCCCCAGAGTCAACACATACCCTTCAGTCCCTAAAAGCTATGATCCCCACACCTACAAGTCAGTTCCCTACACTGCTAGGTCAACCATGTCATCATGCTTTGAACAAAGGAAGTTTGAGTCTACCCACTATATGACCCCAGTTACTTCCCATCCCCACAAGTACGTCAATCCTACCGTCAATACTACCACACTTCAGTTCTACACCTCGCGCTCCTATCAAGGAAACATCATTGCCTTGTTAGTTGCTGGTCTCCCTCTGTCGACGACAACCAAATTTATTCCAAAGGATAGACCTAGAGGTCCCTGTGTCTTGGAATCATCACCATTTATGATGAGTGCCTACGAATCATTTCGAGAAGAGTCCTCAGTGCCTCTCCCAATGGTTGTTTCTCACATTCTCGACTTCAACACCTTGATCGCATCGTTCAGACTCGCACAGGGTATTGGTCCGTTCAGTTATTTGTTCAAGACCCCGGATACCAACCGACTCTTCCACATTTGAGAGTCTACCTATGGATACAACCAGTTACATTTTTTCTATAGATATCCGGGTTGCGCATGGCAACAGTATTCAGATGTACCCCGGTTTTAATACTCCCTCGAGTGTACAATTACATATACTTCCCAGAGATGGCTCACAGTCATTGAGTCCCTACAGATGTTGGACACCTTCAGTTTCAATAGTTCATCAACCCTTCTGAGACATTATTCATAACGATTGATGCTTTATTCTAGTGTATCAGTTATTGAGATCAGTCATGTTATGATCATGAGTACATCCCAAAATGATGTCCCCTCTGGACCATTATGATGTACCAGCAGATTTTTTATTTTCTCAGGTCCCCCTTCTTGGGACTAATTGTTTATATATGTCTTGATACGAGCATGGGTATGCCTGCCTCGTCCATTATCAGAGATAATTCCTCATTCATATTGAGGCCATGTAATATTGTTTATTTTTTGCAGCTTCCAAGGGCCGTGGATCCAATCTCCAATCGGTCTCTTCTCCTCCCCAGAACCCCAGAAACAAAAAAAAAAAAAAAAAGACAAAAGAACTATGATGTCTATCGGCCATACGATGAGCTCCTACCCTCACACATCAGGGGGCAATCTGTTAACACCTAAAAAGTGCTCACTAGCTCATTCCCTTATTCACATGACCCTTTTGTCCACTTTTCCACCATTTGAGCCTCTAAAGCCACCAAAAGGTCACCAAAAGACCTTAATACAACCCTTTTTCCACTCAAAATGAGTATTTTTCCTAAAAAAGCATAAAAAACCCTCAAAAAGGGTCCAAAATTCCCAAAAATATTAAAAAGGGAATAAAAATATTAAAAATATTCAAAAAAGGAAAAAGGAGGGAAAAGGTACCTAAACCATGTTGGTCAATACCATTGGTTTCCTCAAAACCATAATGGTATTCCCCACCACCAAAAACTATAAAAAGGTGGTAGGGACTCCTCACTTTAGATCCATCCATCATCCTATCCTCATGTTGCCAAAATCTCCCATGAGCTTTTGGCCATTGTAGCTACCTTGGAGAAGGGACCCTTGGAGTTTGGAGCTGCTCATCCTTGGAGCTACTCAACAATATTCACCATTTGGAGGTATCACGATTGCAAGCACTTGCTTGCCCCTATTTTCAATACAAAGTTATTTTTTCTATTTCTTGTTCTTGTTTTCAATTCAAAAGTTTATTATGATATGCACATGTTAGTTTAGTTTTAGTTTTAGATTTACATTTGTTTTTGCTTTAATATTTGAGACTGCTGCTACTACTTAGAAGGTGCCCATAGCACTAAGCTTGGTTGCAAAACCAAGCCAACACTAAGCTATGCAGATAAACAACAAATAATCAACAGTAGTGCGGCTAAATCACATTGTCGCACGCATAGCTCGAGTAAATAAAAAACAGATGTGCAGGTAGCGCGGGTAATGCATTGACCTTATGCGCAATCGCAATGAGCGGTGTAGCGTGGGTTGATAACTGATAACCTGCACGTACACGCGACTGTCAGAATAGATTCCACGTTATTAGTGCGACAGAGACGTCGGGAATCACGTGGCTACGGGAAAAAATGTCCTATGGCCGTGATGGGGCCAAATTCTAGAAGCAAGAAGTGGAATACCTGCTCTCCCGCAAGTGACAAACACCTAGAATTAGATACTTAGGATAAAACAACCTATTTTAAAAATAATTGAACAAAAATAAGTATGGTCTCCGTTAGAATTATTATGGAAAAAATTTCACAATTGCACTCTTCGACTTGGTGAGGGGCTAAGCCTTGTAGGTTGTTGCAAGGCCTCAGCCCTTGGAGCCCCTTCTGATGGTGGTTGGTATTCCTCCAAGTGATCCTGCAAGAGATTGTCAGTGTAGTTCACATCCAAAGATGAAAATATTGATGAAATAAACTAAGAGAGATGGGGGGAAGATGCAAACTCCAACAACAACCAAAGATATGCTAAACCACTCTTGTATTGCCCAATGGAATAGTTGTATAACACCTAGGAGGTGAAGGCTTCAAGGGAATCCAACAATCTCCCTTGGGGAGGCCTTTCTTATCCAAACTAAATGCTAAGTAGATGGAAGAATAATGGAGATAGACACTTGCCCCTTGATGGTAGGTGGCAAGCAAGCTTGGGAATGCTGACAATGGTGGGAAATGGTGGGCTATGAGGAAGCTCCAACTCAAATCCAGCAGCATAACCTTGCTCTAATTTCTCTCTACCAAATGCATGATAACGACTTCCTTTTATAGGCCAAGAGGTGGCCAACAAACAACTAGATCCAAATGTGAACTCTCCTCCTTCATGAACCAGTTCGAAGGGATTTTTAAAGCAAATAGGTGTGTGAGGAATTGAATTATGATCCTTGGGGAAGGTTGAGTGTTTAATGCGTTGTTGGGCATGAGTGGTCCCTCTGTTTTGACAGTAGCGCGGCTATCGAAGGAAAAGTCACGCGGGTGTATTGCAGGAATTGTTCAGGTAACCTACGTTGTAATGCACGTCAACTGTGTAATACCTGCGCTATAGCGCGCGTCAACTGTGTAATACCTGTGTTACCCTTTGTTTTGATTGTTTATTGGCACTTGTGGACTCATGGTATGTTTTGGATTTGTTGAGGATGCCTATGGTGAGATGCATTCTTTATGTAGATGACGCTTTCGTGGATGAATCATCGAAATTTCGCATGTGTGCGATTTTTAGGCGTTAACAGACTCCAATAAATGTATTCATGTGAAAATGATTGTACATTGGGGAGGATTAAGATGAAGACTATGATCCATTGCAAGCATGCATATATACATAATTATTAGCAAAGTGTGCATGTTAATATTTTTTCCAATTTCTTGGTTCATATCATTTCAAGCTTAATAAATGAGCTATAGAACAAGAAGAAATAGGGGATTTTGCTGTTTAGTGATAGTTTTTGTTCCTATAGCACAGTTTGGATTCCAACAAAGTTCTTTTAGATGGTTTCATGTAGCCAAGGAGCTTGAGCAATAGAGCTCAAATTTCGACATTAAAGTTCTTGTACTTTAGTTTGTGCAGCCAAAGAAGCTACTGCAGTTGAGTTCGCATCAAGGTTTCGGTAATTGAGTTCCTACAGCCGAGTTCGAATTCCTGTAGCTGAATATTGTAGTCGAATCTAAGAGAGTTGGACACAACACCAATAAAATCCTTACATCCTATCAGGTATAATCTTAATCCTGAATTGTTCCAAAATCGACCATGCTAAGGCATGATTGGGTAATTGAAGCCAATGCACTATTTTGTCTGTATTCATTTTATTTCACTCATGCATTGGAATGCGGTGCTATGGCAATCTTTCCAAATCTTAACATGTCGGGACTTAATTTGAATCTTCCACGATTGAAGGTATGGAAATCATTGTTTTAAAAGGAAATCATTACCTTTTCTTTCCTTCGATTGTCAAATCAATCTTGTATGATTTGTAATCATATCTCGAGATACCTTGTCCTACTGAAATTGACGTGCATGCTAATAAGATCATGAAGAGTAATCGTCATGATCACAATTCTCCTTCCATTGTCGTTTTAGGATTCTTACGGATCGTCCCATTAATTCTTAAAATTGTAACACCTTGTGACGTTTTCCTGAATTATTGGCATTTCGCTTGAGTTTGTATAGACATAACCACATTTCTCCCTACTAAAGACAGAGTAATGAATCTCGTGTTCAACTATGATGCATAATGGGCTAGGCCTATGGATGATTATCCAAGGTGTAAAAATAAGATTCGAAAGGCTAGATGGTTTTCATTCTCTTCAAAGCTCTGCGAACATAATAGCAATGTAACTTTTCCCTTTGCACGAAGCTTTGATGGAGATCGAGTTCAAAGTTGGGGATGTAGAATTTTAGGTATCAAAAGAGTCCATTGTAGAAGCAACAAGGCTTCCTCGTGACGGAGGATGCTGGTTCAAAAATAAGTTGATTGAGAAAGAAGTTTGGATGCCATTTTTTGTCGACTCATGCATAAACCCCGACTGGTTAAAGGGATTGCTGCTAGCCTACTTGAAGAAGAAATACAAGGACATCCTTACGATTCTTCAAAAATATATGATATGTGAGGGTTGCTACGAGTTAATGTTCTTATACCACATTCAATTATAAGGGCAATTCAAAGAACATAAGCTAAATGTGTCTTATTTCTTGTGGAAATCACTGTAAAAAATGGATAATGCTACAAAAAGAGGGGCAAAGAATGTGGAGTATAATTTATATCAGCATGGTCTTATCGAGCTTCTGTTTATGAAAGAGCTAATGAAGATGGCAGACAATTGGGTTTAGTTCTTAATTCACAATTGGTTTGTGGATGAGGGATATGAAGGTTCACAGATGGCAGAAGGAAGGCCTGAAATTAATGAAGAACACAAAGCTAACACATAAATGGGTGAAGAGAATGAAGTTAATTTCGAAATTGGAGACAAGCACAAAGAACAAATCTTCTTCAAAGAGAGAGGGATCTTCTTTATTCAGCCAATTACAAATCTGAACTTTACAAATAAAAACTTTGCAGCAATAATCATTATTTATCTTAGCACCAATAACAAAGAAACTCTCACACGTGCCAGAAACGGATACAGTTACAACATTAAATGTTGCCTCCCTATTTTAGAATCTGCATCTAGAATAGAGTACGGACTGTATTTTAATGCTCAGCAACAACCTCGAATCTTGTGCCGAGATTTCCTTGGAAACTATGCATAAATGTTGCCTCAAAGAATTGTGAAAACCCTACCATGAAATCTGTACAAATAATGAATCATACAGATTGTACTCTCCCTCAAATTCGTATAGTACAAACTGCTACAGTACTACATATTTGCCTCAGGAACTATACCCTATGTTTGTAAAATTTTCACTTGGTTTCTTACTTGTCTCTCTTTCAAACTTGGTGCGCTCTCACACACTCACTGTCTCATGTGCTTCTCACACTAAGAATGATGCCTTTCCCTTTTCCCTAGACTTTCTTTTATTCTTTATCTTATTGAACCCCTAACCTTAACTACCATAACTATGTAATAAAAGGACGAGATTGAATAAATCTCAAGGTTCTCATTAATTGCACAATATAAACTCACTTCTATTAATAAAGTGCATATTAAATATTTGGGCCCCACAACTTAAATCTCACTTTAATGATAAACTACAAACTAACTTTTAAAACATAAAGTCACTTGACATTATAAAGTTGCCTAGGAAAACACAACTTATGTTCCCCCCATGATAAAATATCAAAACATAAGGGAGGGCTTTCCTTGTTAAATTTTCAACACTAAATTGTTAACCAGTGGTGCAAATGCTTGCGAGATGTCATGCATTATATATGCAAGCTCCATATTCTTTAATTTCGCTAGTTTTCTAATATGCTTCTATGGAAAGAAATTACACTGCTATCTAAGACTTCAAATGCCATTGTTGAAATGAAAACATGGGACAGTTCATAAATTGAAATCTACATAGGCCAACTACTTCACAATTGAAACTCAACCACATGCATGACAATGATCCATTTATTGGATAGCTCGTCATATCGATGAGAACACTTATGTCACAATAGAATCTCTTTACATGCCTTGGCATTTCTTTCTATGGGTCAAACTTTACAATGCTAGTAACTTCTGTGATGTTTTAGCCACCATGCGAAACTTGAATACTTAAGCCACATAATACAATGCTTGAATGTAAAAGATCAAACTACAAAATTGTAATTGCTAAATTTAGGATCTAAATATATGAATAATTGAACTGCATAACTAGTTTATGGTATTGTGAGTGTAAAGGAAATGATTAACTACATAATTTAGATACGCAAAAATGGAATTGAAAAAGCATAATTAAAAATGAAATTGAAGAGCAATCTAACCTACCCAACACTTTGTTCTATTGGAGTGAGTTCCGCCTCCCATTTGGGTTTCAACCATAGTATCATAAACATGATTAATCACATCACACACTCACACAAAAAAAAACAATATGTAATTTATATTTGGAATAGAATCCCATCGAATTTGTACACTATGCCATGATAGATTAGAGTGTTCTCTCTAAGTTCCCCTTATGATGATGAAGCGCCTCTTATTTATACATATTCAAAGATGCTCTGCAGCAAACCATATGTAACAATCTTTAAAATCTAGCTAACCAAATTGTCTTTTTCTCGCTTGGAAATCATGGATTCCACTATAGGCTTAATAGACTACCCATGATAACTAAGATTGCATTCAAAGTTATTGGCAAAAGAAGTATTAACTCAATAGTTTGCAGTGCCCCAATGCCACTACTCAACAAAATTGTTACAGTGTGCATATGATGTACTGCTAGGGACAAATTCATAACATCTTCCATTGTCTTATATAAATCTTCATAAATGTCATAGTAATAGAATGCATTAACTTCATAACTAACCATAACAACAAATTCATGGCATCATCCATTGGCTCCCTAGATTGTTGTGTGGTTGGTGTCTAGAGGCTCATAATGGTATCCATGATAATGCCCACATCCTTTCAAGCCAACTCTCGGTGATGTCAGGCTATAAAATTCGCAGTATTCCAATATTTGCATACGTGGACTTGTGGCAAGACGTAGGCATTGGCAAATGTCCTTAAAGAACTCTTAAGTAAATACACCATTAATCCCTACTTATCAACACCAAGGAAAACTCAAGCACATTTTTATATCAACTCATGAAACACCACTGAAAACAACCATTGAAAGTAATTACAATATGTTCAAATGATTACAAAAATTGGTCAATGTAGTAAATATGAGGTTCAGTAATGGAAAAAAATCATGGTTCCTGGAGAGGTAAATGGCTATACGTGATGAGCAAGATGGGCCAATTCAAGATCCCATCAAGTTAATTGCATCGATTAGGTCCTCATTATACCAAGTTAACAAGTTAGTGGTTGGATATAAATTAAGGTCAAATGTAAAGTGTTTAGGAGTTGGTTGGGGGTTAGGGTTCAATCTAGTTAGTGGGTTAGGGGTCACTTACAAGTTAGTGGTGCATTTGGCTAGTAGGTCATGGATATTTGGGTTATTGGTGGATGGGATAAGGGTTGATGGGTTTGTGTGTTTGTAGTTTAGGGTTAGGTATGTCTAGGTTAGTGGTTAGGGTTAAAAGGCTAGGGAGTCCAGATTTAGTGGCTTAGGGGTCTGCTACCTTCGAAACCCTCTCTTCAAGTGAGAAATCTCTAAACACACGTGATAACTTGGGGGCAATGAAGAAGGGCTACTCGTTATCGCCATGATAGAACCTTCATGATCTTTAGACTTAACCAAATCTCATTTCTAATGTTTCTTGAATTATATTTAAGATTCAAGAAAACATGTATAAAAAGGTGTTTTTTGCATATTATGAGATGGTCGAAATAGATACTAGTTCCTAAACCAATCTAGGGTACATGGAGTTAAGAAATCAGACTTACATCATTGTTTGTCACTGGTGATTAGGGCCAAACAAAGTTGTAGTAGCATGCTACAACCAACCTTGATTTGTTATTAGTTAATACAAAAATTTCCTTGGAGGTCATTTCCAAACATGCACCTCTTAAAACTTGATATGAGGGTTCATCTTACTTTGAAATGCAAATTACTAAAGATGATAGATGCAAGATTGACACATTCAAGAATAAAACAACAAAGCATATTAAGAGTGGAAAGGGCACACCTAATTCCTTTTATTGGAGTAGAGTAATGCTTTACAAATAACCCTTGAAGTAATTTGTTTTCAAGCAATTTTTAGCATCAACTTTCAACAATTGGAGATAAAAACATGAACCTCGCATTAACTAGAAAGAAACCGTTGAATTTCCAACTCTTCAACTAAATATTCAACAATTTCTATGGAGTACTTTTGCTCAAACATTCAACAACCATTACAGTGCGAGGGGGCTCTCGTTTTTTTAATTTGGAGCCAAAAATCCTCAAACATAAAAATAACAATATCCAAGTTTTAGATTTGTGATCTCTCCTACGAAAACTTGAAATACGATAAACCTTAACTACCTTTAAGACAATTAAAATGAAAAACAATAGAATAATGGGATAAATGAGTGGACATGCCACTTTCCCTCTCCTAAATCAATATGTTTTCTTGATCTAGGCTTGTTTGAACAAGAAAATCCATTTAAGATACCAAGTTTGACCTTCTTTCATGAAGCACTCCTCTAAATGTCTCAAGGAATGGGCATAGATCCTCTTCTCAGGGGAGTGATCCCTCAAACTAGGGAGTCAACAACTTTTGGAGATCAAAACTATGCCTGAAATAGCAATGAATTAGGGTATTTTCTCCAAGAAGATAACAAATTCATCCCTTCACCTGAAAGAGACCTCAAACAATGTACCAAAGCACAGAACCATGTGCATGGGCCTCAAAACAAACCTTGGTTCCACAAACATGGTAGGCATGATGTGCATGCAGGGCATTTTCCAATGAGTGAAGATCAAGGTAGTGCTCAATCAAAGTGTAAAGTCAATAACCTCAAGATGCCATCCCGATGCTAAAAATATCTCCATGCACATGGGCACTCTACCATCAAGGAAAATATGACACGACAAGTCAAAATATAGTCGATGGAAGTATTAAAAAATGTAGGAATGTGTGCAAATGAGGACCGCTCTACTAAATATACCATAAATCATGATGAAGGATCCACAAATGAAACTAGTAGACCTCCTATGGGCATGTCACTCCATGATAGGTGCAATAAAGGCTTGGAAATAATGCATTGCGCAATCTCTAAGATAAATGCTATAGGGGTCAATAAGAAATTTGAGCAAGTGGATAACTCTCATGAGAACACATAAACACCCACAAAGCGGTTAACAAACAAATCGTCACAAGGGAAGCATCTAGGGAAGAGTGCACAAGTGATATGCCCCTCATCCATCAAAGCGCTTAATCAAATCAACCTGTTTCTTTCACATGTGCAATAAAGACGTCAAATAAATGATAACCTTTGATGTACATCGATTTGAATAGCAACATAATGACTCTAAAACCAATATACTACAAACAAAGTTTGTTCAGGGAGGATAGTAGTTTGAGTCGAATCTATTTTGTAATTCACTTTAGTAATAAAGTGAAAGTATTGTATTTAGTTCTCGAGTCTAATAAAGTGTATTTTTTTACATTAGTGATTTAGACAAATTTCAATGGTACATCTCACTGTGAGATTAGGGTTTTAGCTAAAGTACAAAGGCAAGTCAAGGTAGAGGGTTAAGCCACATTTATTTTTATTTAAAGAGAGGTTTTGTTGGGAGTTGATTTTATTCATTTCCAGAGCAAAGTTAGAGCTCCAAAGTCAAAAATAAAGCAGAGAGTAATATGTAGGTCCATATAAGATAGATCCATACACTCATATGAATTAGTACAGACATATATCTACATTCCTACGAGAAATCTGTACAACAAGCAACAACCCACAAGTAGTTTTCTCAGTTTTGGTGGCTAGATCTTTCTTTGGCAAGTGTTCATATCTATTTCATTTTTGGATGTATGATATAACTTTGAGTTTGACAGTTGTGGAGGTTTCCTTGTAAGCTTTTAATTATTAATGAAAAACTAATTTGAAGGAGTAAATTATCTATGTACTGTGTTTTGCTTCCGTTGTTTATTTTCCAACTATATGTGTGAGTACTAATATGTGAAGAATTGAATTTCTGCAATTAAATAACAACTTTGTTTAGTTGAGAACACAAGGAAAATGGTTACATGGGGTTTGGAAAATTTACAATCAAC
The DNA here is from genome assembly GCA_027924585.1 of Larix kaempferi. Lineage (NCBI taxonomy): Eukaryota > Viridiplantae > Streptophyta > Pinopsida > Pinales > Pinaceae > Larix > Larix kaempferi. The sequence continues at coordinate 666,688 of BSBM01000499.1, forward strand.
AAATATTGTTCGCCGATAATAACCAGCCCTCAAAATATTGTGAGTTGTTGTATTGGCAACATAATGTCATAATCCTTTTAGCTTCAACAACATCCACATATCTAAGCACCAATTCTTCAAGGTTTCTCCAACAGAAATCTCCTTCAATCAAGCAATATTCCAATGCTTTCAATTTGAACGTTGTTTTCTTATGATCTGCCAATTCCCAATTTGGGTATGGTGGTGTAATGTCCCTTGTTAGGAATTTTATTAAAATGACAATTTTTCACTTTTTTCCCTAGTTAGACCTTTGACTAGTTTTGATCTCTAGGTCCCAAATTTGCTCCAAATGATCCCAAATCTTCTGAGAAAGTATATGAATGATATTAGAACATAAATATGTGTTTCAGGGATGCCTTTGGACCTTTAAAATACTTCTGCAAATCCTCTCTCAATTCTGGTCAATGTAGGTAACTTTACTAGTGATGTCCCTTTGACTAGTATTGGCCTCTAGGTCCCAAATTGACTCCAAATGCCTTCAAATCTTCAATGAAGGTGTATGAATGATATTAGGACTTGAATATGATGTTCAGGGATGACATATGGCCACCAAAGACCTCTGCAAACTCTCTTAAGATTCTGGACCAAGTATGCAATTTTACTAGTAATTTGGGGTTCAAATCCCCCTAGGGTGAGTACTGAAAATGGCTTCCCAAATGCCTCCAAACCCACTCAAATTTATGAACAGAGGTAGGGAATGCATTAAGGATGTTATTAAGGTCTCATTTGCAACATTAATTGATTATTATATCTGTTCCAACCCTCTCCCATTCAACTGCAAAAATCACCAATTCGACCCTTGGGGAAATGGCACTATTTCTTCTCCCAATGCAATTAAACTAAGTAAAAATACTTCAAATGCTCAAGTACAGTACATGAAACTTGTAAAATATATCCATGGCAGTCCATTAATCACAAATTCATCAGAGAATCATCCATTCATTCGAAATCATTAGCATTACATTGATTCACAACAAGGTAGTGGGGAAATGGCACTGTCCTTTCATTAAAATTGAGATTTATACATTTCTACTTGGAATTTCGACCTGAAACTTTCTGGAGATGAAGAACAGAGTATTTAATTCATATTACAAAATAAATGGGGCATTAGAATCTCCCCCAAAGAGTACAATAGATCACCAAAAATGTCCTCCCTCAAGGATCAAGAATATGCCATCAAAAATGGAAATGGTTGAAGGAGTGAGCTGCAATAGAAGAAACCATGAGATGCCCTGTAGCTTACACCTGCAAATAAAGACTCCATTAAAGCTCCAAATGAAAGGTCTGAATGGCCTTTCCAATTACCAACTTGGATGGGAATCTTTCACCCTCGAAATTGGCTAAGGCAAGCAACTAGTCATCCACTAGCTCTCCCTCTTCACAAATGCAATTGCAAATTCTACAAATGATCAAAAGCTGGTTTCAATATTTGTTATTGAAATTTATAAAATTCTAGTGTCCTCCATGGGTCGAATTCCTTCCAAGAGACTCATGCCAACTCAAGTTGGGAAGAGATTCCAAAGAACGCCACTTGTACAACAATTCTTAGTGTCCCAATTCCACCAAATCACGTGTGGAAGCATCTTAGCTTCCCTAACACCCTTGAGCGCCCTCTTGGAGTCTATTTTTAGCCCTAACATGTCATATATGTCATATGTTAGCCTTTAGGTCTGATTTGTGTCATAGGTGTCATAGCATCTTCATCATTGTTGTCATAGAGCTAGGGAATCTAGCCCAAGTGTCTCACTAGCTCCAAATTGCCTCTTCCTCTTCCATGGGAGTTATTCTTCCTCTATATTTTGACCTTGGATGAGTCATGCAATGAATAATACCTTTTGGACTCCCACAAGTATGTTACTATTCACCTTGGATTCGAATTGGTGAGAGAATGATGCCAAGTGTAGCGAGGAAATCTAGCCATATGTGGGTCCCACTTTCTCCATGTGTCTTCATGATCAAATGCCACTTTGATTTTCACTTGTATATATTTATTTAGCTCATTTATTAAATATGTATGCCATTCTAATGTTCAAACATCATTTATTGTCCCCATTATTCCAAATCCCAAAGCTTCCACCCCAAACCTAGGAAACTAGTAATTTTCCTCCTTGGCAATTATTTGACCTTTAGCATCAATTTGACAAACTCTAATGAATAGGGCAAATGTGATTAGGCCATTGTGACCCAATGCCAAATTTGGGACATGACAAATCCTCCCTTCCCAATATTGCTTGTTCTCAAGCAATTTTAAACATGGGTGTTGAAGAACCTACTTTCTGTATAATTCTTTGAAGTTGCCATTGAATTGCCCAACCTTGAGTCTTTGAGTTTCCATGAAGATTTTAGAGAGGAACCACCATGCTTGCTGCTGCACTACTCTGATAAAAATCACTTTATTAAGTGGGGAAATCCATCTCCCATACTGCTTGTTTCCCCAAAAAATTTGAAACCAATGAGATAAAAATTATTCTAGGGTCCCATTGCTTGTATTGCACCCCAATAATTAAGAGTGCTCTCCAACCCACACCATTAGTTAAGAGGATTCCTGGATCCCATTTTCTTGTATGCATCCTTTCAAACATCATGAGTACCAAATATATATCATCAAAGTACATAACAACATAATGAAAATGTACATCAAGGATATGCTTCATCAAAGAGTCATGAAAGTGCTTATACCTCCAAGCAAGTAGACCACCATTTTCCAAGTGCATACAAGCTTCAAGTGACCAATCAAATCTGCTCCAATGACATAGGTGAGGATCCCATGTCCTATAATGCTGCTCCAAAAGGATGTGATATGCATTAAAATATTCAACCATGTATTCTTTCATCCAAGAAGTGAATGAAGAATCTCCACTGAAATCTGAACCAAATAATGAGCAGAAAAAACAAGGAGACTTCAAATGACTCAAAGAAGTCTCACCCATACATCCCTGAATGTGAGAGTCATAAAGATATAACAAGGTATGTGTCTTGCAACAAAAGTGTTCCCCAATCATAAATCTATTCACCCAAGTGTTGGATGAAGTTACTCCAACATCAAATGAATCAAGTGTTGAGCAAGAAAAACCACGAGTCTTCAAGTGATTCAAATGCATATCATAGGTGCATTTGTGTAGATATGCATCATCATAAAGTAACAAAGGATGTTGTTGCAAATTTGAATAAGAATGTGCTCCAACCATGTCGTCATAAAAGTCAAATCTAGGAGTTCCATACTCCTCATGTGGCACCATAAAAAAGAACCCTTTCACCCATACTTCATTGAGACTAATGCTGCAAAACATGGAATTGTAGGATGTAGGATAATGAACTAACTCACCCAAATGATAAAAAAGTGCATAATTTTCATCATAGGAAGGATCCATATGGGTAGTATCATGCAGCTCCTTCAAAAGTGTGAAATCTTTGTCATAGATTGGTTCCAATGTAGAGGAATCATGCTCTTCTTTAGAAATTGCATAACCTTCATCAAGAGACAATTCAAGTTCCTCTTCCACCACATCAAGTGTTTGGATATCTTGAAGTTCATCTTCAAACACATTAAGCACATTCAAATTTCCACATTTCTCATGATCCACCATGTCATGAGATCCCTCCAAACAATCTACCATTTGACAATCTGAAACATATGAGGAAAAACAAGTATCTTGCAACTTTTCAAGAAGTTGCTCATTTTGAATTGTGAGCTTATGAATATCCTCATTATTCTTCAAGTATGCATCATGTAACAATTCATTAAGCTCAAACAAATGGTTTCTATCAAAAAGCAAAGACATGAAATTACCTTTGATGTGGCACATTGCTCTTTGAATCTTCTCCATGTCTTCAATGAAAGATGTTTCCTCCAATGAAGTAGATCTCCAACAAGAATTTGACACCAATGCTTGAGTGTCATGGAGAATGCTGAGGGACTCTTGGATCTTCTTTTCATTCATATTTAAGGACCCTTCAAGAAAATGAGGCTCTTGCAAATGAACCTCCTCATCTTCTTCATTTTTGCTTGGACCAACTTCATGAAACTCAAGTGGTGATGGGGAAGTTGATCTTGGTTCTTCTTCAACTGCTACAAGGTCTTCATTATCATGCGTAATGGAACTTCGGCTTGCAGCAACACTTTCAAAAGTGATCTCTATGTCACCAACATAGAGGTGTGAGCACCCATCAGTAGGTACTTCTTCATAGTTTAAGCATGCATCAGTAGATGCTCTTTGGTTCATGTCTAAGCTAGAAGGTGTCTCGAAATGATCTTCCATATTTTCAATAGAATCTTCTTCATGCTCTTGTGATGTCTCTTCATTTTTCTCCTTCAAGCAAGCTGATGCATTTTTCCCCTTGTTTTCCTTAGGATCAATATCTTTGGAATCTATTTTTGAAGAATTCCCAAAAGCTCTCCTCAAGTGGGACATAATTTCATGCACACATGTATGATACTCACTCCAAGGTTCTTTACAAGAAGGGCATAAACCTTTATTTACTAACTCCACATCTTCATTTTTGGGCCTATTTTCAAAAACATGTTCAGCATAGTACTCAAAAGACATGGCATTTTGTGTATTTTTGCTAAAATCAAGATATTCTTGATAGTTTTGATATTGTTGGGGCAAGGTTTTATATGTTGCTCTCCATCTTTGGAACTCACTCATAGAATTATCCTTGGTTGGTGTGACACACTCATATTCATCAGATTGAAAGTCATAAGAATAATCTTCATTTCTCCTAAAATTGTAAGAAGTGTTGCATGATGGCACCTCTTCCTCGTACCATTCACATTCTGCTTCATATTGCTCATAAGCATCTGCATATTCCTCATAAGAATTGTACTCATGGGATTCATCATAATAGTAAGACATGGCTGCCAATTATTCTTGAATGTATGTACCTAATCCACAGGTGCAAGGACCATGCTCTGATACCACTGTAATTTCCCTTGTTAGGAATTTTATTAAAATGACAAATTTTCACTTTTTTCCCTAGTTAGACCTTTGACTAGTTTTGATCTCTAAGTCCCAAATTTGCTCCAAATGATCCCAAATCTTCTAAGAAAGTATATGAATGATATTAGAACATAAATATGTGTTTCAGGGATGCCTTTGGACCTTTAAAATACTTCTTGGGATGCCTTTAGACCTTTAAAATACTTCTGCCAATCCTCTTTCAATTTTGGTCAATGTAGGTAACTTTACTAGTGATTTCCCTTTGACTAGTATTGGTCTCTAGGTCCCAAATTGACTCCAAATGCCTTCAAATCTTGAATGAAGGTGTATGAATGATATTAGGACTTGAATATGATGTTCAGGGATGACATATGGCCACCAAAGACCTCTGCAAACTCTCTTAAGATTCTGGACCAAGTATGCAATTTTACTAGTAATTTGGGGTTCAAATCCCCCTGGGGTGAGTACTGAAAATGGCTTCCCAAATGCCTCCAAACCCACTCAAATTTATGAACAGAGTTAGGTAATGTATTAAGGATGTTATTAAGGTCTCATGTGCACCATTAATTGATTATTATATATGTTCCAACCCTCTCCCATTCAACTGCAAAAATCACCAATTCGACCCTTGGGGAAATGGCACTATTTCCTCTCCCAATGCAATTAAACTGAGTAAAAATACTTCAAATGCTCAAGTACAGTACATGAAACTTGTAAAATATATCCATGGCAGTCCATTAATCACAAATTCATTAGAGAATCATCCATTCATTCGAAATCATTAGCATTACATTGATTCACAACAAAGTAGTGGGGAAATGGCACTGTCCTTTCATTAAAATTGAGATTTATATATTTCTACTTGGAATTTCGACCTGAAACTTTCTGGAGATGAAGAACAGAGTATTTAATTCATATTACAAAAGAAATGGGGCATTAGAAGCTCCCCCAAAGAGTACAATAGATCACCAAAAACGTCCTCCCTCAAGGATCAAGAATATGCCATCAAAACTGGAAATGGTTGAAGGAGTGAGCTACAATAGAAGAAACCATGAGATACCCTGTAGCTTACACCTGCAAATAAAGACTCCATTAAAGCTCCAAATGAAAGGTCTGAATGGCCTTTCCAATTACCAACTTGGATGGGAATCTTTCACTCTCGGAATTGGCTAAGGCAAGCAACTAGTCATCCACTAGCTCTCCCTCTTCACAAATGCAATTGCAAATTCTACAAATGATCAAAAGCTGGTTTCAATATTTGTTATTGAAATTTATAAAATTCTAGTGTCCTCCATGGGTCGAATTCCTTCCAAGAGACTCATGCCAACTCAAGTTGGGAAGAGATTCCAAAGAACGCCACTTGTACAACAATTCTTAGTCTCCCACTTCCACCAAATCACATGTGGAAGCATCTTAGCTGCCCTAACACCCTTGAGCGCCCTCTTGGAGTCTATTTTTAGCCCTGACATGTCATATATGTCATATGTTAGCCTTTAGGTCTGATTTGTGTCATAGGTGTCATAGCATCTTCATCATTGTTGTCATAGAGCTAGGGAATCTAGCCCAAGTGTCTCACTAGCTCCAAATTGCCTCTTCCTCTTCCATGGGAGTTATTCTTCCTCTATATTTCGACCTTGGATGAGTCATGCAATGAATAATACCTTTTGGACTCCCACAAGTATGTTACTATTCACCTTGGATTCGAATTGGTGAGAGAATGATGCCAAGTGTAGCGGGGAAATCTAGCCATATGTGGGTCCCACTTTCTCCATGTGTCTTCATGATCAAATGCCACTTTGATTTTCACTTGTATATATTTATTTAGCTCATTTATTAAATAATTATGCCATTCTAATGTTCAAACATCATTTATTATCCCCATTATTCCAAATCCCAAAGCTTCCACCCCAAACCTAGGAAACTAGTAATTTTCCTCCTTGGCAATTATTTGACCTTTAGCATCAATTTGACAAACTCTAATGAATAGGGCAAATGTGATTAGGCCATTGTGACCCAATGCCAAATTTGGGACATGACAGGTGGCATAAGAGAAATCCATTTGAATATCGCCTCTTAGATTGGTAGCCCACTTCATTGATAAAGGCATACTCCGTGTAGTTAGGACATCAATTATGACTATATATATTATTGATCTGATATCTATATATGTGGCTAAATGGACTTGGAGATCCTTGATTAAGCCACACATTGTGATTTCTCTCAAATCCATGGCGCATACATTTATATAGGTCACATGGTCTTAAGGCCCAGTTGATTCATAACTTTCAAGGATATAACATTCATGGATGCTCTTGGATCTAGCATGTAATTGTGAAACAACGACTCATTTATCATCACTACAATGAAGAAAGGAGTGTGACTACCATTCTTTTTCTCTTGATTCATTTCTTCAAATACTACGTGGAAATCTTGATTAACCTTCTAGAATATCGATAATTTCCTAACTTTCTTCTTTGGGAGGGAATCTTTGGTAATTCACGAAAAGGGACAAATACTTGACTTTAGACAACACACTTGATACATCAATGCTTAAATCAAGATCCATATTTACAGATGGTTTTTTTACAGGGACCCTTTGGCGGCTCCATCTATTGGGATGGACTATTTATTCACATGAGTGCTTTGACAAACTTGTTTTCTTATTTCGGGCTTCCATGGAACCATTTGATTCCTCCTTTCCTTTGATATATTTTCAGTTTCTGATCCTTTACTTTCTTCATTATCTCTTATTTGGCAGGCATGTTACCATACATCCTTGGGATTATGTTGATATCTATGCTCTTACCCTTTATTATATTTATACGTTCTTTAGATACCACATGAGAGTTTACTTCTATAGTACAAATACAATCATCTTCTCCTACAAGATTCATATTATCAAAATCATTTGGGTCTTCATTATTAGCCTCTATTTATCTCATAGCTTTTGGGTAGGATATTCCATCATATGTATCTTGACAACGTTGACACCATAATAAGTCTTCATTTTTTACCACGTAAATTATTCCAAGGCAAATCGTTGAGGACTTCCCTTCATTTCAAGGATGATACCTAGGGCAAACCCTGGATTCTCCAAGCCATAAGGCTGAGTAAACGACATGGCTCGAAGACATCACAACAATATACTCATTGTGAGCTCAACATGTCAATTATGGATATAAAACATGGGTAGGGAGGATAGCACTCCACCCCACAACCACTAGGGATAAAGCCAATTGACTTTACAATAACTCTTCATAATCGACCATATTGCCAAGAGTTTTAGGAATCATGAGCTTTTTCTCTTGGGGACCCCTATTCCTATCTCGTCCACCATTTTTCCTTGGCAAATATTGATTATGTTTTCCCTTTTCCATGCATATCAACCTATTTTTCATTGCAATATTTTGCTAAGTGACATTGGATTCCATGTGTTTTACAACCTTGATCGATGTTGTTATTGGATATGGGGCTTACTCTACTAAATTCATAGCTCTAGGTTTCAACTCTTCCTTGAAGGTTGTGGCCCGAGTTGGAGTATGCAACTCATCCTTTCCTGCAGCTACGCAATTCTTCTCAACCATAAGCACAACCTCTTGGGCCTCAGTTAAATTCTTAGGCTTTGGCTAACTTAAGAAGAAACCAAAATTTACATCAAAGGAGTATAGGAAATATATGACAACAATTGTTGTTGGGGGTTTGATATCAATATGTAACCTTTGCTCTATTTAAACCTTTTATTGAACTCCCCATTCCATTCCACTCGTCCCAACAAAACAAGATTATCAAACTCATTAATTATATTATATATGCAATAACTCATTAATTCTATTTTATATATGCAATAACTCGACTCGTAACATTATTCCTTCTAAATTTTAAACTTTGCCAACCTTTGGAGTATCTAAACTAAAAGAGCCTAAGGTAAGTGCACCATGCAACAAAGATATGTAGATAGATTTATTTTATTAAATTATTTATGATGTGGAATAGTTATGTGGAGCAACAAATTTTACATTGTGTGAATTAAATTTCGAAAGAATAGAGTGAGAAATTATAATAATGAAAGGTGGTGTAATGGTGAATTGGTTTGTTTAATTAAGTATGGTTCTTTTAAGCAATCCTAGTCTCCATAACTTTCATTTGAAAAATTAAAAAAATTAAAAAAATATATAAAAATCACATTATAACTTGTATAATCAAGAGAGTGTGGATATTTTTGAACGCGCTCAGTTCTCTAGATGCCCATCAATTAGTGTAAAACTCAATCAAGGTAAGGATGGCCCCGAGTGAGAAGGGAAATTCAAGTTTGTGTTGACAATGTCGTTGGATCAATGTTGATTTGAACAACCATGGAGGACCATCGAGGTAAGTTAATTGTTTTTACTTAATCACAAAGTTGGTTGTTTATATTGTATACCTCATTAGATGTCCATATCCTAAAAGTTTTATTTTTTAAAACAAATAACTCTAAAACAATGTTCAAATAGAGCAAGGGGTAAATCCTATGTGAAATTCATTGCAGAATTAGGGGAGTCAAATTCATGGTGCAATTGATCTACACTAAATGAGAAGTGCAGTTTCGTGATGTTGGAAGTTTGACTGAAGTTGCACAAAATTTAAAATTTTGAAGATCCTTACATTCACGCATTTGATATGGAAGCTTATTATCTCTATTTAATTTCAGTGATGATATTCTGTTCTTCCACGATTTGTTTTTGGTGATGTGAGAGTACAACATTCTACATCGTTGTATGCAACTATTTTGTGTACTAGTGGTACTTTAATCAATTGTGATGTTGTGATCTTCCACATAATGTTCTCCTTCAATTGAAGTATCCACAATCTAACCCTCATATTTTCTTTCCCCTACAATACAAAATATAAAGGCTCAACAATAAAAATTACCTAAAATATAAAGTCTCAACAATCAAAATTGCCTTTCATCGTCAATGGTAGGTAATAAAAATTACCAAAATATAGTCTCAACAATCAAAATTGCCTGTCAATGTCAATGGTAGGTGATAAAAATTACCAAAATATAGTCCTAGCAACCAAAATTGACTTCATCATGTATAGCTTGTCAAGTTGGTAAAAGCTTGCTCTTACATTGATGCCAATATTAACTAAAGTTGTTGAGGCCAAATACAAGCCCTAAGCAACTCTAAAACATACCCCACCACACTAAATACATCACACTCTGAAACAACCCATACATGCATACAATATCCACCATAGTTTGTAAAATCATTGTGTTCGAGAGGTGCTTTCTATAGCCCATGTGGGTGAGATGTGATAAAATCGGCATAGATCCATCTTAACTTAGGATGTACCAAGCGCTAAAGGGGATAATAAGAAATTGTAATAATTATATGTTATTTTAAATCACTTTCACAAAAAAGAATGCCATGCAGATTAAGCCAAAATAAGTAGTGAACTCCCTGAGAAAAAAAGACCTTCCATCTACTTTGGTATCCATAAAACTCTATATATTTAAAGTATAATGAAAAACAAAAATCTTAAGAATGACCTTTGAAGGTGCAATAAGTACACCATTGTAAGGTGGAGGTGTTGAAGTGGTTTATTTTTAAATTTAACTTGGGATTGGAATAATGTGAAATGTAGAAGTTCACAATTCACATCCCCTTGGAATTTCATAAGGGTAATCTTCATTTTTTGTTGTTTTCTATGCATTTATTGAATGAAGAAAAGGTCCACTCAAGTCAAGTATAAATAAAGTAACGCCTCATTCATTTTCACCTTAAGCAAATTCGCTTAAGTAAAGGAGAAGTTCGTTCAAGCAAGGAGAAGACAGTTTTCAGGGATTTATTTCTTTTGGGATTATTATTCTATGTGATCTTTCTTGTATTGGATCACTCTTATATATTTGGTTGTACTTATATCTTGAATTGTTATGTCTAATTAAGAAAATGTTGTTGGGTTTTCTCCCTCGTGGTTTCCCAAAATAAATATCTGTGTCTATTGTGCTTCTTTGCATGGTTATTCTTTCAGTGATCCTATTTTGTTTCTGCTGCAAATAAGAATGAAATTATACCACTATCGTAAAATTTAACAACTATTGCCACATATCAGTCAGTTTGAAAAGGTGGCGGGGTTTTCGTTAGTGATGGCATCCTATAGATTTTTATGAACATGCATGGGAAGCTTTCAATTCATATTGTGACAATGTTTTGACCTCTTGAGGATTATTTTGAGTCCTACCAAACATATCCAACATCAAACGGTCAACATTGACATCTTACATAGGTTTTCTTGGCACTCGGGTTTAAAACATGATTATTTTGGGCTCATTTTTGGATTAATTATGGTTTAGGCTATGGTTTTTAATTAAAAAAAATCTTAAATATAGCCTAATTAATTATAAAAAATAACAAAAATGCACTAGAGCTTTTAATTTCACTTTGAGATTGCATTTTTAAATTATTTGTGAAAATTAATTAATTTTTCCTAAGTAATTTTAATTAAAAATGAGCCGGGCACATATGTGGAGGCAAAAGATATATTATTTTTATCCCAAAGCCTTAAGAAGAAATGCAATCAAGGGCACGGATCTAAAATTCAATGAGCAAATAAGTCACATCTGTAAATTTGGATCTTAGCACATTTTACATTAGATTATTTTTTTTTCTATAGCACATTTTACATTAGATTATTCATGTCTTCATACAGTAACACCTCCTTACTATCCAGGTTACTGGAAAGAGTAACCATATTGAACCAAGGAGCTAATACTCAACTTATCAACTGAACTACAAGAAAACTGTTCTCCATCAACTAAACAGCACAATGAATTACTCTAGTATTGCAATTTAATTTTCTTTCAAACAGAGTGCACTCTGTATTATCTTGCTTCTCTGCTTTCTCCAAATTTACCAAAACAGAAATCATTCGTTGAACTAATTCTCAAAAAACAAAATCCATGTATCCCAATTCAACTAATCCAATGATAACGTGATTTCTAAGAGTTGGACTAATTGCAGTCAAACTCCAGACTAAAGCACATAACCACCTTAACTTGTGGATATCCTCCAATTCAATTAGCAAAGCGACAAGATGCAACCCTCACACGATATTATATCCCAATTGATTAAAGATGATTATACTGTTTCCAAGACTAGCATCCATAGTAATGTTGAGATGGCACTTCAACAGTTGATCTCTCAACTCCCAATCCTCAGACCATTCCACAAGAGTTATGAGATGACTCTTCTTCAAATCTTATCCAATATCCCAGTCCTCGTATTGCAACAGTTGTCTTAGCTTACAGGATTTCCAAAGAGGGGGGATTTCTACAAGACCACAAATTCTTCTAGCCTTCCTCCTCACTTCGTGTGTATTTCCAAGGGATGTGATAATGCAACACCTTAGGAAATAGACACTTCCAACTGGAACCTACAACACGACTATTTATAATTACGTTCCATTGTAGCACAATAAACTTATTAAAAAACCAATAGCTTAATTTCTAGGCTCATCCATGGAGTTTTAATGCCTCTATGAATGCAACCTGCTTCCCTCTGTATTAATCTCCAAGAAGACAACTCATCGATGGAGGAAAATTCAATATCAATACTAGATTTCAAGAGCACACCTTTCATAATCCCAATGAAGGCATATACATGAGGCATAATTGTAGAAATTCCAATGCACATAGTGTACAAATGCTGAGATTTCCTTATTGAGAATTGATTGTCATTTATATTCAAGGTTAAATGCCAAATTCTATTTAGAATTTCCCATCCATCTGATAGTCACTTCACTTGCAACGAAATCTATTTTGGTAATTGCAAGACATTTGATACCCAATCCAGTCTTAGGGTATAATAATTTGATGAATTGATTTTTCATTAATGTTGATTGCACCCTTTGATAGATTACATGCCTCATTAGCCTGAGTGTCTACCTATGTGTTTAAATCACTTAAAACATGATACAAACTTACTTCACAAAATCAATTAATTTCTCAATGAATTCTCTAAAAAATTATTGTTGGGATCATATCTTTTGGTTTTGAATTGGAGATTAGATGTCTGATGATAACCATAGAGTCTCCTAAAACAATCAATGCCTGAATTTCCAATCTTTTGACTTGCCTTAGAGCCTGCCACAAGGCCATTGCTTCCGCTTGGTTATTTGTCATTACTCCCAAATCCCATGCATATCTTATTTCAACATTTCCTCCGTGGCAAAAATCACCTCCCCGGCACCTGCCAAACTTGGATTTTTCTTTGAAGCTCCATAAAACAGAACAATATGCTTGTTTTGAGTTATTATCTATTCCCTTGACTGATCTTTCTTTATTCTCAACCTCCATTATTTCACTCCTCTAACCTTTGGTCTGACTATAAAGTGTTTTGGCTATTTTGTATTAAACAATAAACCGTGTAACTGATTCCTTTCTTCAGGTTCCAACTTGGAAACTTGTTGCTTAGCTTTACATTTTGTTTTGATGGTTTCTATTAGCATGGCCCGAGCTTGATTAGCTATGGTCCCTGGCTACAATTGCTTATTGTTAAAAATTCCTTCATTTCGTGCCAACCAAATTTTCCAAAAGATGAAGTAAGGGAGAGCTCTCCAAATCTGCTTTAAGACAAGTTATCAATAAATCTCCTTGGATATCTTTTGTGCCAAGTTTAGTAAGCTTCCTGAAGGGTATTAGGCAATGTTATTTCAATATTAAGACCTCCCAAACTCTTTCTCCAAACCTGTGTATCAAATTCACATTGCAAGAAAAGATGACTAATTGCTTCTTCTTCCTTTTTACAGAGTTGACACTGAGAGGGACCATGCATTCCTCTTCTTTGAAGATTATCGAAAGTTAAAACTCTGTTGTGATTAAGAATCTAGTTGAACAATTTTACTTTAGGCATATAACTTTCCAAATGGAACTTTGAAGAAGAGTGCAACGGAGTTGAATCTAAATAAAATATCCTTCTTTTACTGTATATTATTTGCATTTCTTTCCCTAGACCCTACTATAGAAAACACATCAATGTATAGGTGTTGCACTAGAAAAATGATGGACTAGCTCTTCCCATTGTTGCATCAAATTGTCTGGGAGATTAGAGTTTTCGACACTGTCCAATTGTCGTCATCATCCCAGTTCACAATATTTACAAGATGAATTAAACTACTACTTTTCATCCATAACCAAATTTTAACTAGTTGGAGAATCACTTTTAACGCATACATATACATAATTCAGTCCTCCTGTATTCTAATGTCCATTCCATTCCCAAGCATCCAAGTGACAGTCCCACTGAGAACTTTAGTAAAGGCTTTTCAAAGACTCCAAATCATTGAACATGGCTGAGGTGGAAAGTCTTGATCCATAATTTAGCTCTTGCCATTTAGGTGTATTTTTTTTGCAAAATTTTTTCCACAACGCTTCTTCACCAGTACTCAACCTCCATAGTATTTTTTCCCCAAGAGTTTTATTCATAAGGCTCGTATCCCTTAATGCTAACCCTCAATGATCTAAAGGAGCAGTAATTGTTTTTCAACTAATTAAATGATACATTTTAGAATTTGTTTTCCCCCCTCGCCATACAAAATTTCTCTGAAGTAACTATATTTGAGATGAGATACTAGACGGAGCTAGAAATACAGAGTTCTAGAATATTGCAAGAGAAGCTAAAACACATTTGATAAGGACCACTCGACCATATGGGTTTAACCATTGCGATCCCCATCAATTTAATCTTTTTTCTAATTTTTCCCGGGATTGTTTCCCAATCCATAGCACTAGGGCGACCAAGAAAAATGGGTATTCCTAGATAAATGAAAGGATCCCAATCCTTTCGAACTATAAATTCCAACTTATCAGCAGGTTTTTGTAAATTACTTAAAGACAAGTTCCATCCTAGAATTCTACATTTACCTTTATTCACTTATCCTCTTGTAGCACATAGATAATCCTGGATGACTGCCGTGAACTTGTCGGCTATAATCAACGAAGCTCCCCCTAGAAGAAGAGTATCATTTGCAAATTGTGAATGGTTGATCCCCTTAACTCATCTAACTTGTAATGTCCCTCGGGGCTATCAAAGTGTCTTAAGGACATACCATTAGCTCTCTGAGACTAATTACTTGATTTTTAGTGCAGTGGATAAACCATAAAAAATTAATTTCCATTTTTCCAAAATTAATTGCGACACAAAATCCAATAATTTAATATAAATTCATTAACACATCCAACATCTGATCTAGGGGATGGGAAGGATTCTTAACATCATCTAACATCATCAAACCTTCGATCCAATCCATATCAGAGATGATAACCACTTTTAAAGGATAATTATTCTTAATCACAGCTAACTAGTAATTAAGGTCTTAATTGCGACACTTAACAACACAGTGCACAAATGACGGCACTTATCACAAATCCAATTTTTTAAAAAATAACCATTGATTATCAATCCCAATGGCTTAATAACATCTAATTACGTGTAAATAAGGCCTAATTACCAAAATTACAATAATTAATCTTGGTAATTACGAATGAGAGTCCATAAGACTAGTTAACTACTTTTCCAATAAAAACAAGTAGTCTTGCACAAAATCAAATTGTATCCATGCCATTAAACCCAAAATAAATCCTACATCCATTAACAACATAATTAAGCGTGCACCTACAACTAATTAAAGGTTTAATTGCATGTCATTCCAATTGCACATAAGGTGATCTTTTCCATCATTCTAATGAAACTAGTTAACATTCACAACAAGGAACTGAGTCTAAGTAAGTGAACCAAAATGTAATGCATCCATAAGCATAGGATCACACATGATAATTATCCACCTACAATACAATAACATGTTAGAAATAGGGCACATGGCTGTAGCATTCTGTTTTTACAAAAACAGAGATTCAATACACAACTAGTTATCAATTTTCACCGCAATGTATCTAGTTTCCAATTTAACTTTCCAATTGCAAAATAAAGATAAATATATGACTACTGTAGCTCATGAAAAACATATCAGGGGTTACCTACAGTCATATGGCTATAGATTTCCTCCCATATATAGTCCATTAAATAAATCACAAAACTAGCTAATTCTATTCATCTGAATTGACTAGTAATTCTAAGAATAGCTAGAATAAATAAATCCACAGCTCATGGAATCATTCAAATGCCATTCCAAATCCAAATAACATGTTTTATCAGTCATAATAGAGGTATATCTCATTCAAACATTTCATCAAACACTTCATATGCAAAGTCACGAATCTACTTAAACAATTCCATTGACAGAGCTAGAAATTGGAAATTGATCTAGAATTTTGGTAGACATTTCCCAAACACTATCAAGAAGATTTACCTTCAAATTCTCACATAAATTTCAAGTTTATTTATTATACATAAGAATAAAAAGAACACTTTATCCTCTATTTTTTTCACAACCAAAGTCAATTAGTAAGTTTGTTGTCATTGATTACATTTTTGAGGTCAATAGCAGCCATGGACGCGACCCTCAGCTCTCGGCCTCTCGTTCACCTGCTCTAGGCGTTTGAGTTTTCTCTGCTACCCTCCGTCACCCCAGCCAACCCTCCTGGTAGTGCTTCCACTCCTCCTCTGCATCCTCCTGCCTCCCTGTTTTCCCCCTTCCCGCACTCGTCTTCTGATGGCTTCGGAGGCCGAAAGCTCCCTCCCTGATCTCGCCAACTTCTTGAAGCTCTTAGCCGCCAATGGCAAGAAACCTCTCTCCTCCTCGCAACAAAAGTTTGTAAGGAAACTCAATGAAATCCCCACAGTCGCCCTTCCGATTGAAATACCTTGTAAGACGGCCCTCAACCTGTCAGAACGAGGCTTGATTGGACAATTCACTGGCCTGTGGCCCTCTCCGAAGTCCACCGAAATCTGGGTGCAAAAAAACTAGCGACCTTTGATCACCGAAGACGTCAAATCATTCTTTCTCAGAAAAGGTTTCTTTGCCTTCGTATTCGAATGTAAGCAGGATTGCGAACTCATATTCAGGAACGAACCTTATTTTATGGGTCCCCAAGGGATTTACATGAACAAGTGGACCCCAAGCTTCGATCCCACACATGATATCCCCTCTGATGTCCCTGTCTGGGTGAGACTCCCTCACCTGCCTCTTCATTGTTGGAATAACGAGTCTCTAGAAGCCATTGGGAACGCACTGGGAAAATACATAGACAAGGCTGAGCGAAAAGATAAATACTCCTGCGCGAGAATCTGCGTCGAAGTTGATTTGGAACACGGACTTCCGGAAGCAATAAACCTAACTGTAGCGGATTGGACACACATACAAGAGCTCGACTACGAGCAAATTCCATTCAAATGCAAATTTTGCCACGAATACGGCCATTTCGCCCGATCATGCAAAAAGAAGCCAATGAATCCGGAATCGGATGGGAAAAAAGATCAATGGACAACCATTCATAAAAATGGCAAATCAGGAGTGAAACCCCACTCAAAAAGCTCAAATACACAGAAATATGATCAACAACATCAAGAACCAACAGCCTCGAACAATAGGAACAGCTTCAAAGCCCCATAAACTATTGAAGTTCAAGAAACCCTTGAGGCCGAAGAAGAAGGTGAGTTGCGCAAAGAACAAAGCCCCCAAGCATCTCCTCTTGCTCTTGAGATCCCAAAAATCCCCCAGCTATTGACTTCTCCAAGCCCTACCAGATCTACCCTACTCAAGGACGCCCCAACCTATGCTGAAATCATTAAAGCAAGAGCGCCCAACTCACCCTCATCCTCAGAAGAACCTATTGATAAATCATTCAAAAAAGCAGGCCATTGCCGGAAGAAGAAGCCGAACGAGAGAAAGTTCAAGGATCCCAAGCTACTATCGACATGGTTTTCAGTAGAAATACCAGGACCCGAACTGCAGGAAAGAAACATGGAGATCTAGCAGGAGGAACCCCCTCCTTTATCAATAACTCGAAATGATGAAGATAGTCTCTTGGAATTGCAGAGGCCTAGGCAATCCTTGCAAAATTGAAGCAGTAAAAGATCTTCAAAAAATTGATATGCCCGATCTTCTATTACTCCAAGAGACCAAACTCGATGACAACATTGTTTTAGCTATTGGCACTGAAAAATGGAATAAAAATACAGGGTATCCAGTCAGCGCTAGAGGAGCATCCGGAGGTCTAACAACCTTGTGGACAGCAGAAAAATTTCATCTCCATAGCTCCTTTGCCACACATCACTGGATTTATACCGATCTCACTCACATTTAAAGCAATAAGCACATTGCCCTCTTCAATATGTGCATACCCAATCTCCATGCTGAAAAGAAAGAATGCTGGGATTTGTTAGATAACTTTTTGGAAGTTTACAACCCCCGGGACATCATTCTAGCTGGTGATATGAACATTACCTTCACCAATTCAGAGAAGAAAGGCGGCCTCATTGGAAAAGACTTCTTCAAAATCCAGGTTGAAACACTCATCCAAGCAAGAAATCTAATAGATATCAAGCCTAAAAAAGGAAAGTATACCTGGTCGAATAAGCGAATCGGCAAGGGGAACATCATGGCCAGACTTGACATGTTTCTTGTCCAAAGAAGCCTCCTGTCAGACACCCACATAATCTCCTTAAGCATTTTAGCTAATCTTGCCTCAGACCACAAACCAATTCAACTTCTCATCCAAAACATTGAAAATCTTGGCCCAATTCCTTTTAGGTTTAGCCCCCAATGGCTGCATCATGCGACCTTCTGGAGCACATTTGAAAAAGCCTGGAATATCCCTATCACTAGCTCCCCTTGCTACGTCTGGGAGCAGAAGCTTAAAAACGCCAAGCGTGCTCTCAAAAAGTGGACAAAAATCAATTTCCCAACACCGACCAACTCCAGAAACACTGTAGTAAAGAATCTTGAAGACACTCAATTCGAAATGGAAAAAAATCCGGTTGAAAAATCAACACTCCAGAATGAAGTCGCTCAGCAAATTAAAGTGCATCAAGCTTTTCGAGTAGAAGAAGACTATTGGCGTTTGAAGTCTCGATCCACCTGGCTGAAAAGTGGAGATCCACCAATTACATCGCAGAAATCAAAACTGATGATGGACTAATCGTGAATGGCAATACAAATGTTAAAAATGCTGCATATTTACATTTTTCCAACCTGTACGCAGAAAACAGTAACACTGATGGAGATGATGAAGCCATATTTTTGGAGCATATCCCAAAAAGAATCACCCAGGAGGAGAACTTCAGCATTAACAAACCTTTCACTGAGCAAGAAGTCATCAAGGCAATTCAATCCTTCGAAGCAGACAAAGCTCTGGGTTGCGACGGATTTTCAATGCACTTCTACAAAGCATGTTGGACACAATTTAAAAAGGATTTTATGAGAATGATCAGGAATTTTCATTCGAAAGCAAAAATCGGCGGATGCAGAAATACCACATTTATGTCCCTAATCCGAACTCCTTCAGCAGATTCAGACCAATATCGCTCTGCAATTCCTTGTACAAAATCATCTCCAAGATGCTGGCTACCAGATTGAAACCTCTACTCAACAATATCATCTCAGGAAATCCAGGCGGCTTCCTGAAAGGAAGACAAATTCTTGACAATGTCATTCTCGTTCAAGAAGCAATCCACTCCAGTAGAATTCGAAAGGAAAAAGGTATGACAATCAAACTTGACATGGCCAATGCATTTGACCGCGTCAAGCACTCCTTTCTGTTTAAAATTATGAATCGTTTTGGATTCGACGACACCTTTATCAGATGGATTTCAGCATGTATTAGCAAGCCATGGATCGCCCCCTTAATTAATGGTCGCCCCATCGATTTTTTCCAAGCCTCCTGGGGCATCAGACAAGGCTGTCCTCTTTCATCATTTCTATATGTCACCATTGCAGAATCCCTCAGTCGCAAGTTAAATTTTGATCTGAATTCCGGCTCCATCGCTGGCCTCTGTCTCTCTCTAGACTCCCATCCCCTCAACCATACTCTATTTGCCAATGATTCTCTCTTCCTGGGTGGCGCCTCTTCCACCATTGCACGAAAATTCAATCGCAATCTAACTTTGTACTGCAATGCTTCAGGAGGCAAAATAAACTTGCACAAAAATGCTATTTACTGCTAGAACTCAACCAACAACATAGCAGCAAGAATCAGCAGAATTCTGAATATCAGAGTCCATAATACATGGAACAAATTCAATTATCTTGGTCTTCCTATTACTCTCGGCAATTCAAAAATTGGGAACTGGGATGACACGATTAACAAAATAAAAAATAGAATCAGAAGATGGGGAGGACATTGGCTTAGAAAAGCTGGGAAATTAATTTTAGTAAACTCCATCCTCTCCGTGATCCCTATCTATCATTCCTCCATTCTTTTAGCCCCAAAAGGAGTATCCAACCAGATCAACAAGTTGTTGAGAGATTTTTTTATGGTCTGGTGGGAAAAACAATGGAAATAAAATCCATTTAATCAATTGGGATATCATCACGCAGCCAAAATCCTCAGGGGGCCTGCAAATTCGAGACCCCTATAACACCAATCTAGCTTTAGGCGGTAAGCTCCTCTGGAAAATCCTTCATAACAAACATCATTTGGTTAGTCAAGTGCTCATAAATAAATACTTAACTGGAATCAATCTAAGATTTCTTGATCAAAACCCAATCACCAAAGGATCCAGAATATGGGCATTGTGCAAAGCTGCTTGGGATTTTTTCTCATAAGGTCTCTACTAGGTCCCCGACAATGGCAGGAAAATTAATCTGTTTGCAGACAAGATTTTGAACAACGAGGCTCTTCAGAACAACCAGGAGCTACACGACATTGCAGCTTGGCTTAGGCATCATGGAATCACCACTCTTAAAGAATTTAGCACATGGGACTCATATGGCAACTGGAAAAGCTCGAAAACTATAATCATCCCTCCCCATTTAGAGGCTGCCAACAATACACTCATTGATACCTTAAAAGGTTGCGCTCCCCTAAACCTCATGGCAAAAGATGAACAAGGATGGGGCCCCATAGGTGCATACACCTCGATTCTTGGCTACAAAGCGCTTCAATCCCATGATGATGCTAGAAAAGATGTATGGAAAATAGCCTGGAATTCTTTCGAGCTTCCTAAAATTAATTTCTTCACATGGACTTTTAATTCATTCCAAAATTCTTACCGGCGACAACCTCATCAGGAGAGGCTTTCATGGGCCTTTTTGGTGCCCCCTTTGTCACAATAATTTCGAAACTCTAAACCATCTATTCCTGGATTGCCTTTTCACTAAACTTGTCTGGAAGATTCTCCTCTTCGAACTCATTGATACCCAGCCAACCTTCAATTCTGTAATCCATCTCTTCCAGGACTGGAATTCTGTTTATCCCACCCACATTCCCAACAAGAGTCTTTGGCAGCAAATTTGGATCTCCATACCCAAATTTATTTGTTGGAAAATCTGGACCACCAGAAATGAAGCAATCTTCAACGAAAAGCTCTTCACTCCTCTCCAAATTGCAGGACAAGCAAAAAGTTTATTATAAGACTGTTTAAAAAACTCCATCTACAAAGAGAATGCAACACTTAGCACAAGAGAAATGAATTGGATAGGGGGGAATCTCCCTAATTCAAGCAAAAATTGCAGTCCTCAACATCATCCTGGTTGGCATATCAGGCTTACCATCCCCGAGTTTCATGAATGGAGAATCAATCAAGCTACAGAAAGTCTGCACTTCGACTGCACCTCAAAAAACAATCCTAACAATGCCAGTGCATGAGGAATTCTGAGGACAAGTGATGGAACCATCAGGATTAAGTAAAGTTGGGGTTTGGGCATTTGCTCAAATAATACAGCAGAAGCATTAGCCTTATGGAAAGGATCCCAAATTGCCAAAGATCATGGGATCAACAAATTAAAAGTTTTTAGCAACTCTCTGATCATCATTGGGACTCTAAATGCAAACATAACTCTCATAAACCTTGCTCTAAATCAAATCGTTCAGCGTATAAAGTAGATCTCCAGCACATTCACTGAGTTCAAAGTTTTTCACATTCTAAGGAATCTCAACGAGGATGCAGACAGGGAAGCAAATGTTGGTGCCAATTTTGAGTGTGGAATTCTAAATCTCTCCAACAGCAATAGTCATTTCCACAAAATCCCTTAATCGAGTTGTCATTCTCTTCAGAATTCGAGTGATTGGCATCAACATCTTAGCAATTGATTTTTTTAGAATTGGCAAACACTGAAGATCATTGCACGATTGACTGGAATTTCTCTGTTCTGAAATGAACATATCTCAGCATCCTCATCACTAGCAATTGAAATTCTAACAATTCTGCAATCACAATCTCATCAGATCGGTTGTTCTTCAGCAGCGACTCAGAGACAGATCGGTTCTTCTTTAGCAGCAATCACAATCCCAGCAATCAGTTGTTCTTCAATAGTAATTGAAATTTTAGCAACCCTGCAATCACAATTACAATTTCTTTAATCTTGTTGATCTCAATTATGTCATGCCAGACTCTTAATTTTGGTGAAGACGCATCCATCAAATCTTTGTGCCAGTTCTCCAGGTTGTTCTCTGATTTGAAAGCTGGGAATAAAGAGTTTCTGTTCTACTGCAATTGGTCTTCTTGGGCTTCATATTTCTGCTGCTTCGAAGGACAGATATGCAATGCAACTAATCTTACTGGACTTCTGAGTTACACCATATTTGCAGTTTTTCCATTCTTCGAAACAATTTTGTAATCACTTTGAAAAGCACTGATTTTAGATCAGTCCTCTGTAACTTGCCGATTTGGTTTACAAACCACGGTCATACTTTTTTTTTAATATAAATATTCGTTTTGGTTAAAAAAAAAAGAATAAAAACAACACTCGGGCATTTTTACAAACACTTAATGTGCCAAGTCTCCAAACTACGCAAAACAATCCAATCGAAGAACTAGTTTTCGAATAAAAGGTAGAAGCATCAAAGAGAAGTGCCTTAAACCATTATGAGGCTATTGTGCCATAAAAATACACATTATATAATGAACAGGGGCAGAAATATCATTTCTATACTAGGGGTGCCAAAGAATCATTTCCTCAAACAATTTGTGCCCAAAATCCCAAAAACTAGTTTCCAATTCCTTCACAAAATTTACTTGCATAAATATATTGAATTTCATGAGAGATTTCTTCCACAATTAGCTCGTACATTTCATGTGAATCCATAATAAATCAAATCAGAGCCAAATAAATTAAATAAACATGAGATAAAGCACTTATCTTTGCCAACTACGCAACCATAATCCACTGTGCCACGTTCCACCCAGTTGTAGACACAATGCAAGCCAAAACTCACTTTGCAATGGTCATCCCCAAGCCGGAACCATGATGCCACGAGCAAGAGCACACTCAACCACAAATTATCTCAAGGAATCAGTCCAACCACAACCCAATGGAAACTGTGGCCTCTACTTCCACTCTAGGGCAATTCCAGTGGCTCCAGGACAACAATCCAACCACAACCCAATGACAAGTAGCACATCCAATCCAGGGAAATTCCAGTGGCTCTAGGACAACCTCAAATCCAAGGCATTGCACCTCACCCCTGCTGCCAAACCAGGATCTCCAGAGGCAATACAAAATTATGTCCAACCTCAAATCGAATGGCAGTGGACCTCACCCTTGCTACCAATCCAGGATATCCAAAGGCAATTCCAAGACATACACCAATGGCTCCAGAGTAACTTAGCTTGGGAACATACCCCACAAGGGCACAATGACCAGCAAGGATCTCATACCAAGAGTAACCAAAATCGAACCACAAGTGACAAACACAAGCACAAGAGCAAAAGCATGAACCAACACACAAGTGTGACTAACCAACACAAACCAATCGAATTCCTTCATGAGCAATTTGAATTGGGAGAGAGAGGGACACAAGCATGAGAGTTACATTCCCAGAATAGTAAATTGGAGTTACACATCAGGTGGCTGTACCAAGAGACACACTAACCCAAATCAAGAGGGCGCACTAGGTGAGAGAGAGAAAGAGAGAGAGACTGTAACACTAATAAAAATTAATCCTGGAATAAATGAAACCAATGAGTAACATAGCACATGACGGTATTGTTGTTGTTGCAACCTTATCCCCAAAATTTTCTTAAAATTGTAGGGCCCCTCCTCTTTTTTGGTTTACTTAGAGTTTAGCCATCCTAAAAGGTTTACTTTTTGTCACTTAGAATTTTTTCCTGAAAACAAGTAAAAGAGGCAAGTTCCAGATTAAGTACAACGTGACTTGTCACGCTGAAACAATCAGAACGTTTGTAAAATCGCACCGGGACACTTAGATTTTTTCCGAAGTTTTGCGGGTTAGAGCAACTCACTGAGTTATGCCAACACGTTTCGACGTGAAAGTAAAACGGACGCCGAAATGCATCGGCGTGAAACAAAAAGAACGCTGACGATACCTCAGCGAAAGAACACGTCAGGGCAAGATTGGGAGAAGCCCCGAACTGTTTCGCTACGCGAAGAGAAGTAACGTCGAAGCGTATCATTGGAGATAAAGGAGACCCTCCGACAAAGGGATTGGAGTAAGGTGAAAAGCTGCTCAGAAATGGAGAAACGCCATTGCAATATCGACGAGCATGCATCAGTCGCACCAAAACGCTTCGGCAAAGAATAAAAGGGGACCGATCCGCTTCGGCGCGAAAAAGCCAAAACACGCCGAAACAATTTTAGAAAAGGAATCGACATAAAATGACAAGTACCGCCGACGCGTTTCACTGCGAAACGTGAAGGACGCCAAATCACGTCAGCGACAAATTTACTCCACTGCGATACGAAGGGAAAGTTGTTTATTTTCGCGCTGAAATGGCCTCGATGAGTTGGTGGACCCCGCATACTTTTACCCTTACACATTAATTACTAGGGTTACCCAATGTTATATAAAGGGTGAAATGTTGATGTATATGTAACTTCGGAATGTATTTCATTTATATTTATTGTACCCTTATAAGAGATGTGTTATTCCTCTATAAGGAAGTGTCGTCATGTGGATTGACAAGTGTCGCAAGTGTGTGTACTTGTCGATGGGTTATTAGACCACCATGTGTGGGGTCGGCCCTGAAATATATATTATATTGTGGATGTATCTAGATAGACAAGTCGGCCCCATAGTGTAACTGGGCAAACAGGTTAGTATAAATAGAGATTGGGAGATCTTTATTTTGATCATTCGGAAAGCCACACTTCTCTCACTCAGAAAGTGGCGCACTAGTGAGGAGGAGGATCATCTGCTACTAGGAGACTATCTCAAGTGTATTTTGGTTGTACTTTGGTTGAGCCATTGCTCTCTCTATCTCTGAGGAAGTTGTGGGGTTTTTCACCTTAGGGTTTTCCCCACGGAAACTCTGTGTCTCTTGTTCTCATGCTTTTGATTCTTGTGATGCTTGCCATGTTTATTGTGATTGTTATGCATTGATATACTGTATATGTTATTCTCTCAGTGAAGATCCAAGAGTATTGTGAATTAATGCTCAAAATTTAACATGGTATCAGAGCTAACCTGAGAAGAAGACATTTTGCAGTGACAGAAACTTGAGTTTCTTGTTTATTGGGTTTCTCTCCACATTTTTTGGAAAAGCAGTATAGTAGATTGACTCTACTAATCAAGGAGCATCTATCTGTCCAATCAGAATTCAATTATGAGCATTTTCAGATTTGGCCCTAAAAATTAGGGTTTCCACAAAAATAGGAATTTTTGAAATCTGAAGACATAGCTGGAAGCCCCTTGCAAAAATCAAAGTTTAGAGCTTTGGATCGAGATTTTTGGCTGGGTAGATCTCCGAGAAACTCAAACCATAATTCAAGGCTCTTCCCAGTGAACCCGAGAGGACAAAAAAAAAATCTGAAGGGTAAAGCTTTGTTGATCTCAAATTCTAAATACACCAGACTGATCAACTCATCAAGGCGCATCTTTCTATCCTTTCAGAAAGTTGAAATTCACATTTTGAATTTTTAGAGTTTTTTCAACAAACCCTAATCCGGGACCAGATCCAGTTTTCAGCATTTCAAGTGGTGAGACCTAAATCTTTTCTATTTCCATTTGAAGTACTCTTTAAGATGCCTCTCCACACCAAGCTTGAGGATAAGCTTGAAGGGGCTGATAACTTTCGAGCTTGGAAGTATAGGATTGGTAAATCCTAGAAGAGAATGAGTTGGACTCATATATAAAAGAAGACATCCCTATCCCAGAGGATGAAGAGGCTAAAGTATTACATAAGAAGAACTTGGTCAAGGCAAAGAGAATCATTGTTGATTTTATCAAAGACCATCTCATACCCCATGTGTCTTCTCTAAAGACACCCAAGGAGATGTTTGACTCTTTGACCAAGCTATTTGAAGGGAAGAACATAAATCGGAAGATGACCCTGCAGAACCAATTAAAAGGAGTAAAGTTTCAGAATGGAGAAACCATTCAATCTTATTTTTCAAGGGTCTCCTAGATCAAGGAACAACTAGAAGCAGTGGATGAAATGGTGGAGAATGGTGAAGTTGTCATGACCACTCTGAATGGCCTACCTAGGTCATGGGACTCCTTCATTCAAGGAATCTGTGCAAGAAAGAAGTTGGTATCCTTCAGCAGACTACGGGAAGAATGCTCACAAGAAGAAGCAAGGCTTGTGGCACGAGAAGAAAAGATGGGGAATGAAGATCAAGCTCTCACAGCTCACACCAAGAAAGGGAAGTCCAAGAGAGAGCCATCTCACTCCAAGAAATTCTCACATCACTATAAAGAAAGAAGAATATGCTTCACCTATAATGAAAAAGGACATATTGCCATAAATTGTCCCAAGAACAAGAAGGACAACAACAACTTCAACAAGAAGAAGAAGGGCAACAAAAGAAGGTTTCATGCTCATATTGCCGAGGATGATGAACCACCCAAGAAGAAGGCTAGGGCAAAAAGTGATGATAGTAATGATGAGTCATCAAGTGAAGAAGAGTATGTTCTAATCTCTGCTCTCACAGGTACTATCTCCCATGGTTGTAATGATTGGTTAATTGACAGTGGGGCTTCCAAACACATGACTGGGTTTAAGGAATCTTTTGTGAACCTATTTGAACATGAATCACCCCATAAGGTGAAACTTGGGGATGATTATCAATACCCAATCAAAGGAAGTAGTGAAGCCTCCTACAACCTAGATTCTGGAAAATCTTTGAAGATGAAAGAAGTCCTTTATGTACCTAGGCTCAAGAAGAACTTACTCTCCATCTCTGCATTGGATGCAAAAGGTATGAGGGTTGCATTTGTGGATGGCCAAAGGGAAAAACCATAGATGATGCAGTAGTGATTGGAGAGCAAGAGGGAGGTTTGTATAAATTGAAGGGACAACCTGAACATGCCATGGTGCATGAATCCATGGAGCCAAGTGAACTTTGGCATAGAAGACTTGCTCATATGCACTATAGGGCACTTCCAATTGCAAGTAAGGCTGTAGAGGGTCTTCCTGAAATCAAGACCAAACATGAAGGTGTTTGCAAAGGATGTGCAAAAAGTAAGAACATTAAGAAGGCTTTCCCAAGTAGTGAAAGCAAGGCAAAATATATACTGGAGATCATCCACTCAGATGTATGTGGTCCTATGTCATCCAGTTCTCTAAGTGGGTATGTGTACTATGTCTCATTTATTGATGACTTCTCCAGGAAGACTTGGGTCTACTTCTTGAAGAACAAAGATGAGGTACTTGATAAGTTCAAGGAATTCAAAACCTTGATGGAGAATCAAACTAACAAGAAAATCAAAACATTCAGATCCGACAATGGTGGAGAATTCACCTCAGGTGACTTCAAGAAGCTTTGCAGTGATTCAGGGATTAGGAGGGAGTTGACTGCTCCTTATAATCCACAACAGAATGGAGTTGCAGAAAGGAAGAACAGAACAATCATGGAAGCAGCAAGGGCAATGCTGCATGACCAGGATCTACCTATGCATCTATGGGCAGAAGCAACTAGAACAACTGTATATGTGCAGAACAGAACTCCCCACAAGATATTGGACAACAAGACACCAGAAGAGGTCTTTTCTGGTAAGAAACCTAAAGTCAGCCATCTCAAAATATTTGGTTGTCCAGTATACACACATGTCCCAAAGGAAAAGAGGACCAAGCTAGATCCTTCAGGAAAGAAGGGTATCTTTGTGGGTTACAGTGAAAGCTCGAAGGCTTACATAATATATTTTCCAAGGTTCAAGAAGATTGATGTCAGTAGAGATGTAACATTTGATGAAAATTCAGCATTCATCAAATCAAAGAAGGCACATATCGAAGTTTATGAAGAACCTAAGGAAACTAGATTTCAAGACACTTCCATGATTGAAGCAGTTCCAGAAGTTGTTCGTGAGTTTGAAGATTCGCAAGAACCTGTAGATCCACCCCGTGAAGATAACTCTCACAAGAGGAAACCTGCATGAGCTAGAGAGCTCATTCAAGATGCAGAAAGATTTGGCATTCCAGGAGAAGAACACAGAGCAAAGAAGAGAACCAGATCACATACCAGCTATGTTGCTTTACTTTATGACATCATGAATAAAGAGCCTTCCAGTTATGAAGAAGTAGCGGAAAAGAAAGAATGGAAGGATGCCATGGTTGAGGAATACCAATCAATAATGAAGAATGATGTTTGGGATGTTGTACCAAGACCTAAAGAGAAGTCTGTTGTGACTTCTAAATGGATCTAAAAAATCAAGCATGCTACAGATGGCAGTGTAGAGAAATACAAGGCAAGATTTGTAGCTCGTGGATTCTCTCAGAAAGAGGGAATAGATTATGAAGAAACTTTTGCTCATGTATCCAGGTATACTTCCATCAGAACAGTACTTGCCCTGGCTACAGCAATGAAATGGAAAATACACCAAATGGATGTCAAGACTGCTTTCTTGAATGGTGTAGTTGAAGAGGAAGTATATGTGGAGCAGCCACCCGGTTTTGAAATACATGACAGGGCGTCATATGTGTGCAGATTGAAGAAAGCCTTGTATGGCTTGAAGCAAGCTCCCATAACTTCGTATGGTAGGATGGACAGTTTCCTATCTAGTTTGGGCTTTACCAAGAATAAAGCGGATTCCAACCTTTACTACAAGGTTGAGGAAGGGAATCCTGTGATTCTACTCCTGTATGTAGATGACTTATTTGTAACAGGAGATGACAGATTAATTGCAGATACTAAGAGGAAGCTTGCTACCGAGTTCGATATGAAAGATTTGGGAATGATGCATTATTTCCTAGGTATGGAGGTGTGGCAGAGTGCAGGTGGGATCTTCCTTAGTCAAGGGAAGTACACAATAGATATCCTGAAGAGATTCAGGATGATGGATTGCAAGGCCATGGCCACACCTATGGCATCGAATCTGAAGCTTCTATGTGGTGCTTCATCTGAGCCAGTTGATATCTCTATGTATCGTCAGATGATTGGGTCCTTGATGTACTTGACGAACACGAGACCAGATATTTGCTTTGCTGTGAACACAGTGAGTCAATTCTTGACAGATCCAAGGAGTGTTCACCTGGTTGCTGTAAAGCATGTTCTGAGGTACCTGAAGGGTACATTGGATTATGGGCTAAAGTATGAAGCGAATTAAAAGTTTAACCTGTAGGGTTATGTTGATTCAGATTGGGCTGGCAGTGCTACAAATAGGAAGAGCACATCTGGGTGCTGCTTCAATATGGGATCAGGTGTGATCTCTTGGTTTAGCAGGAAGCAGTCCTGCATAGCACTGAGTACAGTTGGGGCAGAGTATGTTGCAGCCTGTTCAGCTAGTTGTGAGGCAGTATGGCTACGGAAGCTACTGTTTGAGTTATTTGATCTCCCATTCGATGCTACTAGTATCTTCTGCAATAACCAAAGTTGTGTGAAGCTGTCTCAGAACCCAGTGTTTCATGACAGGTCGAAACACATAGAGATCAAATATCACTATATCAGGGATATGGTGCAGAGAGGAACTGTGAAGCTCCTATATGTTGCGACGGACAAGCAGATTGCAGATGTGTTGTCGAAGCCACTAGCCAAGGTGAAGTTCGAGTACTTCACGGAGAGGCTTGGTGTTCTTCAAATTGATGACACTTTGAGGAAGAAGTGATGGATACATTTGCTGAAGCCATTCCAAGCATGTTGGAAGGAGGATCCTTCACATGGTTGTGGATGTAAGCACTAGATGATGAGCATCAGGATGATGTTCTGGTTTCTGCTTTGTATGATCCGTTGGATCATTTATATGTATATGTATGTACGCATCATGTTGGATGTTGGATATGATCAGTTGGATCATTTATATGTATGTACGCATCATGTTGGATGCTGGATATGATCAGTTGGATCATTTATATATATGTATGCATCATGTTGGATGCTGGATATGATCGGTTGGATCATTTGTATGTATTTTGTATATGCATCATGTTGGATGCTTGGACCATGTATCTGTATATGTATCAGGTGGATACATTGTATGATCAGGTAGATCATGTATATTGATATGTATCAGGTATGATCAGGTAAATCATGTATGTTGATGGATACATTGTGTGGATCATGTATCTATGTATCAGGTGGATACACTGTGTATGATGATATGTGTCAGGTAGATACTTGGTGTGCATCAGATGGATGCATTGTATGATCAGGGTGATCGTGGATGACGAGCTTCTCCAGATGACATGCAGCAGGATGTTGCAGTGATGATGATCAGGATGATCATGTGTACATCAGGATGATGTATGGTGAGTATCAAATGATACTTTGTGGCCGTGGATCAGGTTGTGCAGATGAGCATGTTTGGGAGATCCTATAGGTCGGAGTTGCGTACCCATAATAACCTGGGATGCTCTTTCGAGACATTGCTCTTGGAGGACATGTAATTTGTGCATTGGGAGATCTTCAGGTCGGAGTTGTGTACCCGTAACATCCTGAGATGCTTTTGCGAGGTTTTGTCCTATGGCATGTAATTTGCTCCTGGGAGATCTGGACAGGATGAAAAAGGCCTCAGATGCTTCAGCCAGGTTTTGCCATGACCACATGTAATTTGCTCATGGGAGATCTGGACAGGATGAAAAAGGCCTCAGATGCTTCAGCCAGGTTTTGCCATGACCACATGTAATTTGCTCCTGGGAGATCTGGACAGGATGAAAAAGGCCTCAGATGCTTCAGCCAGGTTTTGTGGTGAGATCACATGTAATGTGCTCCTGGGAGATCCAACAGGTAGAGTTGTGTGCTTGTAACAGCCTGGGATGCTTCGGCCAGGTTTTGTGATGGGTCACATGTAATGTGCTCCTGGGAGATCCGACAGGTAGAGTTGTGTGCTCGTAATAGCCTGGGATGCTACAGCCAGGTTTTATGACACACGTAATAAGTCCTGAGGATTCCACAGTATGGCCAGTGATGATGAAGACCTGCAGGTGGGCCTACATCCAGTATGAAAAAGGACTGACTCTGTAGAACTTCCTATGATGAGTAAAGTCAGAGATTGGTTGAGCTAACAGCAGCAGTGACAATGATGATGACGATGATCCCGAGAAGAAGACTTGTCTAGCAAGAACTGTGTCGAGAAATACCTTCCTAGTTAAGAGGGAGTGTTGATGTATATGTAACTTCGAAATGTATTTCATATATATTTATTGTACCCTTATAAGAGATGTGTTATTCCTCTATAAGGAAGTGTCGTCATGTGGATTGACAAGTATCGCAAGTGTGTGTACTTGCCAATGGGTTATTAGACCACCATGTGTGGGGTCGGCCCTGAAATATATATTATATTGTGGATGTATCTAGATAGACAAGTCAGCCCCATAGTGTAACTGGGTAAACAGGTTAGTATAAATAGAGATAGGGAGATCTCTATTTTGATCATTCGGAAAGTCACACTTCTCTCACTCAGAAAGTGGTGCACTAGTGAGGAGGAGGATCATCTGCTACTAGGAGACTATCTCAAGTGTATTTTGGTTGTACTTTGGTTGAGCCATTGCTCTCTCTATCTCTGAGGAAGTTGTGGGGTTTTTCACCTTAGGGTTTTCCCCACGGAAACTCTGTGTCTCTTGTCTCTCATGCTTTTGATTTTTGTGATGCTTTTCATGCTTATTGTGATTGTTATGCATTGATATACTGTATATGTTATCCTCTCAGTGAAGATCCAAGAGTATTGTGAATTAATGCTCAAAATTTAACATGAAAGTCATTTTTTAAACATTTTGCAACGTCGTTCATGCGAAGCCGCTTCTGCCAACCGTCGAATGCCCTACGCCGTCGAACTTTGCCTTTGCGACCAATCTGCAATTGCGAGGTAGGCCATATTTTGTACCCTTGTGCCCTATGTTCGAAACAAAGTCTTTTCCTTTGGCAATTTGTCCTTGTGTAACATGTGCTTGGCGTAAATTTGTTCACGGTTTTTGTTTTATATATTGATTTTTGAAAAAAAAAGGAACCCTTAAGCCAACCATTTTGTTCTTGTCCAGTGGGGCATGGATTGGTAGATAGTTTTTTGTGATTCCTTAAATAAATGCTTCTTGATCAAACCTTGTTAAGGTTCTTCCCGTCCAAGCGAATGCCCCGCGCCAGGCTTACCATCTGGTCCCTTGCCGATGTTCACTTCCCCTGTATGCGACGTTCTATCTGCGATGCGAAGAAGGGAGTGGGATGAATCCGTTAGGTGGGCAGTGGGCGAAAAACCCTAGGACATTGAGTGCGGCAGTGGGCGTTACACCATTTGGGTTAAACATATAGCCATAAACTTCAAACCTGGTTTAGCCCGAGCCAAGACCTACTACAGTTTTACGCTATCCCACCTCCATACTCGGTCGAAAGGAGAATGGAATAAGTCTTTGAATCCATTTTGTTTACTCAATGAGCATATCCATTAGGCTACCTCAGCCGATTAGGATGAAGTTTTTTTTTCAAGTATTGGACTAAACGCGTCTGTGAAAAGTTGTTATAACTTTTCAAAATGACTTTGGGAGTGAAACTGTGTTTAAAGATTTCTTTTAGTCAGTGGTGGACCTCTTTTAGAATGATTGCTCAGGAATTTGCAGTTACATATTGGCTAGCATACTCCAATATTCTTTCTTGAGACATAGCCAACATAATCAAGAAGCATCCAACATCATGGAAGTAATAATTTCTTAACCTGGTTTTTGTATGGACAATATTGATAAGGGATGTTTTTATATGTTTCTTACTGCTATTTCTTTATCATTAAAACTTACTTTCACATTGATTCAATGTCTCATAAGGATTTGGAAATGCAGAGAAGGGTTGCCAAGCGAAAGCCCAGGATAGTTGAATTGGATTCGTACATAGAAGTGGTTGCTGACACTCCAATAAAGACCATGTTCGAAGACACCAAAGCAGCGACATGAATCACCCCATAATACAAATGGGGTGAATTGTACCATCTTATCAGTGATCGGAATATACTTGAGGCATACATCGAAGAGCTGATGGTGTACCAAAACATCAAAAAATCGGGCCTCCACAAAGTAGCCAAACGCCTGGAGTTGTTTCCATGCTCTAAATTCATTAGATGGATCTTGCCTTACGTAGATGTTGGCATGAGGATTATCTCAAACACAAAAGGGGAAGGGTTTGCTTCTTTCCAACCCGGGTCACATAGTTGCAGCATATAAATTGCCATCACCCAAAGTCTTTATGACGGAGTATTGGATCAAGGGTGTGAATATAGATCACTGTCACGTCCCCTCCCATCATATAGTGCGATGGAGAGGATCGTGATGCTAAAACCGGGCATCTAGCCCCTTGAACTTTATTAAATAAGCATTCACATAATATAAAAAGAAATATGGAAATGTATAATTATAAGAGAACACAGCGGAAATAATTTCAATAACACATCCATCATACATTCACAATATTCGTCAAATACATAAATGCAAAGTTAACACAAGAGAATACTTATCTTAACAAAGTAGTCCCAAGCAACCAGCTATGCATCTGCAACGTTCCACCCAACCATAGGCCAGTTATGCTTATCAACCTCTTGATACAACTACCACCCCCGAGCTGGGCATGATTTCTACAAGGAACCAGGGAACAACAGACTCACACATAGCCAAGCATACACCAAAATGAGCCAAGCCAATCTACAATTGGGTTTATCAGGCTGCTAGGAAATGGAAAGGAAGAATTGCTAAGCTAGTGAGCTCAACCACAGAGCTATGGATACCTCTACAAGATCTATTTAGCTTGGCACCCACAATGCCTACACACTCCACTCAAGGAAGAATTCCCTTCACCAATTCACAGTCCCTCTGGCCATACCTTCCAATTCTAGAGTGTCCCAGGTGTGCATAGAAAAGTAGCCAGCCCTCTTGATCTTCTTGAGAGGTTATTCTCCCCACCAGGTTTATCAAGCCAATTCTGTCCATTACCACTCCAAATCTTTTTTCTCACAGGTTCAAACCAAAACAGGGATGCACATAACAGCAGAACCACAATTATTGGGCATGATAAAAACGTTTTTATAGTGAGATGCCCAAAGATGGGGTTTCTACTAGTCCAGAAAAAACGTGGGAAGGCCCAAAAACGAAATGGCAATTGAGGATTCAACCCTGGAGCACAAAAGTCGTTTTCAGAAAAACGCTCATGGGTATTTTGGGGCAAAAACGACCTCTATAAACCCCCAAAACGTGACTCTCTTTCTCCCAGCTGCTGTGCAAAACAAAAATGATCTCCCAGCTATGGAAAATGCAGGAAATTGGTGAAAAACGTGATGAAGGAAAGCCCAGCTAGCTCAGACTGTGTGAGAGAGCAAAGGCCATGGGTAAAAGATGGCTTTTTGGCACCATTTTGTGGGTGTTTTCTTGCCCAAGAAGAAAAAATACGAATTCCCAGGTTGATGGCTTGCCCATGCCACAAAATTGGCTTCCGTACCTCTCCATTCCCAAGGCATTAACTGCCTCAACCAACTCTTGGAAGAATTAAATGATTGGGTGCATAACCCAAAATGGGTAGTTGGTGGTTTATGGGTTTTCTCATTGACACATGGATTAACACCATTGGCTCAAGGGTTTGAATAATTTCTCTCCCTATTCTTTGTAGAATCATGCCCCCATCTCTTTGTTGCATTGCATAGCTAGTTGTGGGTTTTTCATTAAAATTTGTATTTACATGATGTCTTAATTTACATTGTGTTTATCTAGCACAAGAGCCATAGGCATCTATTTTTAATTGCCGATACATAAAACGCTAAATCAATGGTGGGGCCTTGGCCTTGAGCTCCTCGCCATGATTAAATAACAATATTTACATCATTTACGATTTAAATGCGAAGGGGGTCAAAATGGGGATGTGACAATCACTTTGAGTATGCCAAGAAAATGATAATCCCTGGGAAGCAACTAAGGCTGAAAACAAGTAGGGAATATGATAGTCAAAGCTTAAGGACCCCATTCAGAATCATAGCTTTAATGTTGAGCACGATTTTCGGTAGGGGGAATGGAAACATTTACAAGCTCAACTGGGTGCCCCTAATATATCATATAGCCTTTCATGGCATTGTTTTTAACTGGGCAGATATCATCTCAGAGAGATTGGCGTCGACCATAGCTGCAGCTCAGGGAGGAATGACCCATAAGAAAGCGGAATTCTACATGTCCTCATATCTTACAGACTGCATAATGGTCAGGCACCCATTCCCTAAATTGGGATGTATTTGGAATCAGGTTGATTCCCCCCTCTATGTGGCCTATCAGATCACCCGGTCCCACAAATATGCGAGCTATTACAAGCTCGTTTGTGAAGAATTGATCATGCCCTTGTATTAGTTGATTTTTAACGAAGAACCAAACTGCTTATTCGACAACGCTATGGCAGTCATTAATGAGTATGGAGATTATTAATTCTCTCCCAAAGACACCTACAACAAAATGTTTGGGGGTTCCAAGGCTCGATATCTGATGCCTAGATATGTGACTGACTTTGTAGTACACAAGGAGGCTGTGAGGCAGGTTTTTGTTAATGGGGTTGGCAGTTTTCTGAATGAGCATAAGAAGGCCTCCCACCCACCATTACCATTTACTATTCGGTCTACAAAATTTCCCAAGGTGAAAGGCGTCGAATTTTCATAAAAGATTTAGAAGCGTTCCATTTTGGAGAAAATAATTTCGTAATAAATGATAGCCGACAAAAGGTTTCCCAACATTGTGCGGCATGCAAAATCAACTTTGAATACACAGATCGCTTCCTTAAAGATGAGGAGGTGTATTGAAGAGCGAGTAACATGACTGAGCTAAACAAACGTTTTGTTCGGAAAAGTGGCACCGGCCCCAGTCATACTTCCAGTACTGCAAAAGAGGCAGAATTACAGAAACAAAGAGAAGAAGTCGAAAGGCTACAAGCAACAGAAACAAAACGACTGCAAAAATAAGAAGCATAACGGCAGCAGAAGGAAGAAACGGAAAGGAGGCAAAGAGAAGAGGCCGAGAGTTGCAAAAGGAAGAAGCAGATAAACAAAGAAAAGAAGAGGAAGATAAAAGATAAGCGGAAGAAGAAAGAAGAGAAAGAGAAGGAAGAGAAGCGGCTGAACACAAAGAAGAAAAGAGGAAGAAGACAAGTCTAAAGAATCTGTGGAAACACAAGAAGCCCAAGGTGGAAACACGAGTCCACAAGACATGGACACAGACCCACTAGAAGTGTCAGGAGTCACACTTACCGGGGGACACCTCCCATTCATAGAACTCGGGCTCACATATTTTACCCCGTCCAAACAACACACTGTGGCCAAACTGGACATAATAATTTTTTATTCGAGGAGGAAAACCATCACAAGAAGGTCAGAGAAGAGATTGAAGATGGCTGCACTGCCTGATGTGGTCACTATCCAAGAGAACACCATCATGGAAGGTACTCACAAAGACCCCAAGTTCACGGCATCTGTGAGCGTGACAGTCGCACAAGCAAGTGTAGATAATGTCGATAAGTTGTTGAACGACATTGAGCGCAACAAGGAGAGAATGTTGAAGTTAAAAGATAACTTAGTAAAAGCGCGAGGAGAGGGGATAGAGTTGAAAAGGAAACACGATGTTGTAGTGGTTGAAAAGGATAGATTACTGATTGATTATCATAATCTAGACACTGAGAAGGAGGCTTTAACTGTACATCTGATGATCATGGAGGGTGAAAGAAATGATTTTGACACCCGTATCAGTGAATTAGAAACAAAAGAGTCAACAACAAATCAGCAGGTTGAAGCCTTAAAAGCTTAGATAGATGAGTTGGTTAAAGAAAAGGAGTCTCTGTCAGAACAGGTTGAGCTGGCAAATAATCAGAAACAATATATAACTCCTTTCCATGAATAAGCATGTAAAATTCAGGAAAAGATTTGCCACTCACAAGAATTGCTGACCGGAGAAATCCACAAAATGAAGCAAATAATAGTAAGGATGAAAGACATTGTTGCAGAATCGTTGGTAATAAGATGGAGGTTGGTCGACACTGCGAGATAAAAAAACATATGGCATGGAGGGAAGAAAATGCAGACTTCCCTGATCACCTGCCAAACAAGACAACCACAGATCTAAATTTAGATATGTCACTACTTGAGTTTTGTAGGAAAGCTACCAGGAGGTTGGATGTTGAAATACCTAGATCCATCGAGAGGTGTGTAGGATTCTACAAGAGAATTCATCAAATTCACGAAAATGTCATCTCGCCATGGCTCCGGATATGGACGAGCTACCTAGAAAATATCAACGCTTAATGGAGTTGTAGAATGGATTGATGGAGGACATGGAATACATTAGAAAACTGAACATGCTGATTGAAGAAGACCTCCGTCAGTATACTGGGCAGGCATCCATAAATGCTTGGTTCCTAGAAGACAACTACAAGGCCATCGTAGAAGGAGTGACAAATGTAGAAAATGAGTTATCTTATCATGAAATATCTTTGAAATTTTTTGAACCTATACAATGTAATATTATTTTTGAAGAGGCTGATGTGTGGGCTAATTATCTTTCTAGCCTGGAGGGCCCATCATGGTATTATTATTTTTTAAATTGTAATTAATTGCATGTCTTGTGCAAACGCTAGAAGACAAATTCGGGTAGCCCAAAGGTTAGAGGAGTTGAAACGAACATGCATGTGAAGACAAGACCCTTTGTAATATAAATATAGGGGATGTTATACTGCCTAAGAGGACTTTTGCTAGCGTAATAGAAGCTAGACATTTTGTAAGAGAACTATTTCTCTGCTAATGAGAAAGACTGTTTGCTGGGAAAAGCGTCCACAAAAATGTTTTGCATGGAATGTGTGGAATGTCAAATGTGGAACTACTTCCTCTTTCATTTCAAACTCATACTGTGAGATTGTTCTAACTTTATTGAATTATTTCAAATGGTGATGAATGATTTCATTTTCTATGCAAATGTGTATGTGTAAATAGAGTAATAAATTGTTTTAATTATATCAAAGCTATCTTAATTATCTTAATGGCTATCTGTTAGGCTTATCTGAACATTTCAACTTATTACTCTTACTTCAAAGTTTCTCCCTCCGGGGATAGGCTAGTTACTTTAGATTAGGTTTTAGCGAATTGATTAGGTAGAAGTGATAAGACGGAGGGAAGAACCTTCGCATCACGTGTTGAGGCTTCTTCCTATCAGTTCTAGGTTACATGCATTAGTTAGGGTAGTTGCATCTCATATCTTAAAACCAAAATTACATAAACGGTGGGCCGGGTCGCAATCGGTAAAGGAACTAAACAGTTACACCCACGGTAGCCGGACCGTTAACCAGACGGATTCCCTATACCAAACAGTGAGTGATCTAATTGGGGATCATTTACTGGGGAGAATCCCTACTGTCAATGCTGAGATTTTATGGGCATCAACAGGTACACAACCAAGAGGGTCCACCAAGTCGACAAGAAGGGTGTATAACATCAGCATAAACACAAACACAATGGCAACACTTTTCCCACAACTCCTTGCTCGTAACATTATGGTTCCTCGTACTCTTTTATGTGGCATCGGTCAATTCGGTTGTTTTATTTTATTTTATTATTTTATAATTTCAACATAATAAAATTAATAGTAATGTGCAAACCATAGTCCAGGCACCTTGTGCCACTCTGCCCAACATAACAACAACAACAACAAGTCCAGGGGCTAAACCAGAGGGTATTACATAACTATTGGGATACTATGGAAGTTTCCTAAGATTCTATCCACTTCTATCTTTCTACTCAAAACAATCGGCCACGATTATATAAAGGATAGGAGATAGTGGACATCCCTGTTGGATTTCCCTTGTCCCCTAAAAGAAAGTCGTTGGTCGCCCATGAACCCAAAGGGGCTATCCATGAAAAATCTATACAAGCTTGGATCCAACCAATGAAATTCTATGAAAAAACAAACTTTCTCATTACTGATTATAAGAATGAATGTCTAACTCTATCGAAAGAGTGGGCCATATCCATTTTGACCACCATGCCTCTTTATTTTCTAAGTTTACTTTAATGAATAGCCTCTTGCACTAGTATAATGTTGTCAAGATTTTGCCTTTGAGAAATGAAACCACCCTGATTTTCTAAAATTAGCTTGGGCAGAAATTGTTTTAATCTAGATGCAAGAATCTTAGAAATAATATTGTAAGACATGTTGCAAAGGGAAATTGGCCTAAACTGGAAAATTAAGCAATTTTTTTTTCCTTTGGTATACGATCCAAAAATGCAGAATGTGTACTACCTCCTATCTTGCCCTTCTTAAGAGACCAAAATATCATCTTACATAGATCCTTCTTAATTAAATCCCCAAAAAAACCTGTAGAATTGAATCGCGAATCCATTTGGACGAGGGGCTTTATCAGGTTCTAATTCCCAAATGGCATTTATAACTTCATATTCTTCCACTGGCTTACCTAGTTTAAAGTTTTCCCATTGAAGAAACAAGCGATGGTTTGTTTTTTTCAATCATTTCCCCTTCAGTGCTTTAATCCACCTCCCCTTGCTCTGTTAGTAATTGCCTGAAATGATTAAATGCCTCCCTTTTTATTTCTTCATTGTTAGTAATCTTTTCTCCACCCGATGAAGTAATTTCCATAACACTATTTATGACTTGTATCACTTTTGCCTTCATATAAAAGAAACAAGTATTTATGTCCCCGACTTTTAGCCATAGGTTTCTTGACTTAACTCTCCAATATTCCTCTTTTGCTTTCTGGGCTGAAATAAGTCTCGAATTTGCTTCTCTTTCTTCCAATCTTAATTTCATATTAGACTCTTCTATCTCTATTTGAGTTTTGTTTTTTTCTTATTACAATGCAGTTCCTTGTAACTAATTTTGGCTCGTCTCTTAAGATCACGCTTTACCACTTTTAGCTTTGACTCCCATATGAAACTTGGGGAACCTTCCCACTTTTTGTTCCAACTTCTTTTAACAATATACATGGCTTCATCTGATTGTAACCAAGAGGCATTGAATTTAAAAGGAGAGGACATTAATTTAGTTTATTGTCCAATTTGAGCGTAATAGGATTATGATCTGAAGCAACATAAGGGATAATAGTTGAAGAAATTTCTAAATCTTCTTCCATAAATTTGTTGTTTATTAAAAACATGTCTAATCTAACACAACACATGAGATGAGCCCATCCTTCTATTGGACCATGTGTACTTTCCTTGCTTTGGTTTTATATCCACCGATTCCCATTTTGAAATTAGGTCTTCTAACGTTTCTCCAAAGCTGTCCCTACTAAGACTCCATCATCTTTTTTCCTCTCGAGAAAGAACAATGTTCAAATCTCTTGCAAAGATACAATGATCCATCCATACTAATTCTCTGTCATGTGCTGATGATTGCCATCAGTCATACTTTTCTCTATAATGCGTTGGAGCATAAATATTAAAAACTTTATAATGAGATCTAGATGCTTTGCTTACCCATTCTTTAAATATCTAGTTCTCAGTTTGTTACCAATTATAGCTGAGCACTATCCCAATGCATGCTTAAACCACAAGACGCTCCCCTGGGAACTTGATGCTAATACCATACTTCCTTTCCATTGCTTCTTGCCTAACTTTTACATTTCCCCGTCTTTCATTTTAGTTTCCTATAGAAGGAGAATCGTAGGTCTTTCCATTCTTATCAAAATCCTTAGGGCTTCTTCTTTTGTACTACTCTCCATTCCTTTACAGTTCCAGGAAACTAACTACATTAGTTACCTAAAGGGGTTTTGAATCCTTCCTCCCTCGGTGTAAGCAATGTTCGTACACCTTTGATTGCTTGATTCTTTTGCATTGGAACCATATTCTTATCTAATGTTAATTGGATACCAAGCATTTTTTCCTTATTCGTTTTCTCTTCCCTCACTTCTTTAGTTGGTTTTCTAACGACCTTTTTTATTGATCTCTCCTCTCCTTCTGAAATTTCTTTCTCCCCTTCACTTTGTCCTTGTTGTGCTTGTTTTCTTGTTTGAACCCCTGTAGCTGATATTTACTTATCCATTATTATTTCCACCCGCTCGATCTGGTCCTACATTGCATCTTCTTTTTCTTCGCTGAATCCCGCCAAATCAACATCCATTTCCAATAAAATGACTGGGATATGAGGAGGAAATTTCGTTCTTGGTTCTCATACTACAACTTTTGAGTATGAGACTAGTTGCAAATCTTGAGAAAGAGGGGCAAATTGATTCGATAAGGCTAGATTTCGATTTGTATTATCCTAAGATGGCGATTCGTTTATCTTTGTAACCAATGACGAAGAAGGAATGTCAGAACTATTGATTCCAAATGCATGCTTTGATTTCTTGCATGCTTGCTTCCAAAGCTCATTTACTTTTTGAGAAACTGAGGCCGTCTCCCCTGGTTTTTTGCAATCTTTAGAAAAATGACCATAATCATGGCAAATATTGCGCTTGAATGGCAATTGTTCATAATCAAGTTGCTGATAATGACTCTAGTTGTCCAACTCCAGATGAATTGCTCCAGGTAGACCATTTTGAAGAACTACTTCAACACATATTTTGGCACATTGAAAACATCCCTTGCTTTGGCTCTACTTTATTTATGAATTTTCCCAAAGCGTTGCCAATGTCTTTCAAGGATTCATGTCCCCGACAATGTAGAGGTAGAGTGTATAGGTAGATGAGGGAATCTTACCCAAATAGGGATTGCTGATGGAATATTTGACTCTCAATCAAAATCTGGAGTTCAGTTATTTAGGTACATTCTTCTATTGTTGAAAAAATATTGTCCACTACGAAAGATTAAATCCCTGTCTTTTTTAAATGCAAACAAAAATGCATGAAAACCTTTCCACAAAAACAATGAGTCATTATTCCTTTAATCAACACTATGCAATTTTTCTGAAG
Organism: Larix kaempferi; assembly: GCA_027924585.1. NCBI lineage: Eukaryota > Viridiplantae > Streptophyta > Pinopsida > Pinales > Pinaceae > Larix > Larix kaempferi. The sequence goes on from BSBM01000499.1 coordinate 709,002, forward strand.
CCATATCTCCAAAGATCTAGGGGATGGCCAGATTCGAGTAAATTGGTCTATTAATCCTCTCTTCGACATAGCTAATGCTTTATGCTTGGCCGCAATTACTGTAACACCACTTTAGGAATTTATGAGAATTTCTTAACAAATGTTAACAAATCTGGCTTTACTCTAGCTTTATTTAGTGATTTCACCATCGTTCCGAAGGCAAGTCCATTTAGGGTTGGAGGTGGTCTCTCCCCTCCTTATGCAGACGCCATTCTTTACCTTATACCCTAACTCTACCCAGTTTCTTGGAGCTCGACTTACAAATCCCATATCCAACAATGAATGCTAATAACAACCAACATGAATACATTATATTAAAAAAAATCTAAACAATCTAGAGTTAAGTGATTAGATTATATTTTTTTCATAACAAATTTAATTTTTTTAATAATTTAACTATAAATAAATAAATAAATTTATATCAAATGGATTTAGCTAAAACATTAAGAATATAGGCCTTTCACCTTCTTAAAAATCACAAGCAAGCTATTTTTCTAAGTTTCTAAATTTTACAACAACATTAAAGGTATATAAGGAGAAAGACCAAAGCAAATCAAATAATTTCCGTCCAAAGTCGATCTCAATTGAAGTTAATCATCACCATCATAAACCCTTACTTAGGGTTGGTATTATTAAGTTTTAAAAACACCATGTAAGGTGTAAATGACTAATGAGGTGGTAGGAGTGGTCAAGCAATGAAATATTGGCGGGAAGCAAAATGCTTCATACACGAGACATATTTTCAAGCCTTGCGATGGATCCGAAGAGTTTCGAGGTGCAGGTCGCTCATTTCGAAATCATGAATCACACGCCAAACCCAACAAAATTGTGTGCTATGGAGTGGATTCTGTATCAAAAGTAATCCCGGCCATCCTTAATGTATCGATAGTGAGAGATCATGGAGCTTGGCCATTCTCCACAGCGGGGTTATTCAAATACGGGCATGATAGGTCAGTTGGAGGAGTACATCTCCACAACTCTCAGCCGTTGTTTCTGTCTAGAGGTATGACAGTCGGCTTGGATTTTTATTGCATGTTTTATTTTCCAGATAAACCTGTTTTGATTTATAGTTGAGAGATTTAGCAACACTTTGAAAATAATTGCCATTGCCATGGGATACTGGTGCTACGAGGAAGAAAATTTCTCTCCGTCTGATGATATTTTTAAGGTAAATATAAGCGAACACAGATCTTTTTGAAGGGGTCAATGTTGCGGTTAGATATGTTTTGGAAGGTCATTACCGCGAAGTGAACTGGCCTGCTGTTCATCCCAATTTATCACCGATTGCGTTAGGAACAGATGACAGACAAGTGAAGCTGCAGAGAACGAATGGTATGCCGATTACATAACTGATTCCCTGTCCATTTTATTAGAGATGCAGTTGCTTTTGCCTTTTTTTTTTCTTAATTTATTTTCCCCGTGGAGCATCTCAATTTGTGAATAATATTTTGTACAAAAATTAGTTTATTTTGTCCCCAGATAATGGAGCCTTGAATGCAAGTAGAAACCTTGGGAATAGTTGTCATTGTTGATCTGTGAATTAGTCTTTTTCGTTTTTTTAGAATTTGGTGCTATCTAGTAGTTTAATAATTCCTAGAGAAATTTGAACAGTGCTCCTCTCCCATAGCAATGCCTTTACTAGTGAACCATTGATAATCCCTCACCTCTCTCATAGCAATGCCTTCACTAATCAACCATGCGATAATCTCTAAATTATCTTAAATTATCGACTTAGTTCCAGAGTTTTACTTCCTTTCATGGATTTCTAAGTTTTGTATGCCCTCTTCCGATAACATTTGTTTTGGTGCCCTGCATTCCATCCCACTTTGCTCTACACTCCCGTTTACAGCACCTCCCCCTCCGTTATCATTCTGCCATTGATGATTACAAGAGTGTTTTTGCTGTTGGTTGAAGAGTACTGCACTCTTTAATTCACCTGCCTTGCTAACGTGGACTAGAAATCCCGCCCTCAATCTCCACAGCACTTCGATGGCGGTGCTTACAGTTAACTATGAAATGCACATTCTTTTTCAAAAAGAATGAAAATACTTTGTCTTTTTTCTCTTAAACAGGCTGCATCATCCGTCGTCTCTGCTCTCTGTCAATTTCATGCCTTCCTCTGCCCACAAGGACTAGCCGTAACAAGCTTTTTGTTACAGGCTGCATCATCCCTCGTCTCTGCCCTCTGCCAATTTTATGCCTTCCTCTGCCCACAAGGACTAGCAGTAACAAGCTTTTTGTTACAGGTGGGCTTGTTGCCATTTTTAGTTCTGTTAATCTTTTGAAAATAAACATCTATTCATATATATGGCTTCCTAGATCTTACTGTAAATGATTGAAGATACTAAGTAAATCGTACTTCTATATAATAATATATAGGTTGAGGGGAATACATATGTATATTCTCACTAAATTAAGAGCGAGTAAACACATAATTAAGAACAAGTAAACATATAGTCTTGTTCATAGGGAACTGACCCAGATATTCTCCCCCGTTTTTTGTTTTTGGGGTCATAGAGGTTTAATATTGCTGAGCCCCTGAAGTTTGAACATTCTCTACAAATATTTGTTTGTTTAAAAACAATTCCATGATTCATCATTCATTGATGCAGAAACGCTCAGGCTTAGGTACGTAGATGCTTGTAGTGAGGAAGATCCAGAGTTGATCTCCGTTGTTTGTTTACTGCGCGAATGGTGGATCTAGTGTCTACTTTTAGAACGAGCAAAAGAGTTATGGCTGCGCGATGAAATCAGAACCATTTGTGGGGTTAGTTCTCGACTAAGAAACCGGATTCGCTCTAACCCCCCCTCGTGTCCCGTGGGGATCAAATCGGACACGATTCGATCTCAATTCGTGTCCAATTTGATCTTCAGGGGAATCCGAAATCGGGACACGATGTAAAAGCGAATCGGACACGAAATGAAATCGAATCCCCGACTGTTGGACACGAATCCTGAAAACAAGACACGTAAAGTGCGCTAAAGTCCGGAAAAGTGCGGCCAGTTTTGTTTTAAAAGCAAAATTTGAGTTTCTTTTTGTCATTTGCAAGGAAGGAGTTGACTGAGAGTGAGTTGTATGTGCAGGTGAAGGAGATTTGAAGGCTATCCATTGTTTCCAAGCGATTCCAAGTGCATTCCGGTGGATTTGTGGAGAGGATTGCAAGCTCAACCATCACACAAGAAAATGAATGTCTCAATCAGCTAGGGCAGGAGGTAGGGGGCAAAGGAGAGGAAGAAATGCACCATCTAGTGCCTCTCCTCCTATTCCACCAAGCACAAGCGGTTCTCCTCCTCCGTCAAGTGCTCCATCGGCTGCTAGTGGAGCTCATTCTATGGCTCCATTTAACCCTGTTTTAGCAAGACAACAAGCCCAAGAAAAAAGATACCCTTTGTGGAAGTATGTGACAAGGAAAGATGGGCCCGGGGCAAAGCTTGGTGGGGGAGGCAATGTGTCTTGGAGATGCAATTTTTGCAAGCATGAGTTCAAGAGCACATATTTCCGGGTTAAGGGCCATTTGTTGGCCCTTCCTTCTTGTGGGATTTCTTCATGCAAAGCGGTGACTGTTAACCAAAGGAGGGATATGGAAAGAGAGGATCATGTTGGCTTAGGGAAGGTGGCAGCAGCAAGCAAGAAAAAAGAGAATGATCCTCTTCCATTTTTGAGGAAGTCCTCTAGCACCAAGCCTCCATTTCCACCTAGCATTCATGGGCGTGGGCGTGGGGATACTTATCAAACAAGAAAGAGGCAATTTACAGGTGGTCCAATGGATAGGATTTTCCAACAAGAGGCGCGAGAAGAGGTAGACCTTACCATTGCATTTTTCTTCTACCTCAACTTCATCTCATTCAATGTTGCAACGGTCACCATTGTATTTTGAGACGATTAAAACTATCTTGGAACGAGCTCCAAATGGTTATGTGCCTCCTGGTTCAGAGAAGCTTAGAACCACATTGTTGGTTAAAGCAAAGAAGGAGGTAGATAAAATTCTTGAGCCAATTAGATCAACATGGCCCTCATCCGGTGTGAGTATTGTTTCTGATGGATGGACGGATCCCGCACACCATCCACTCATCAATTTCATGGTATCTTCCCAAAATGGACCGTTGTTCTTGAAAGCGGTGGATGCTCTTGGGCAATACAAGGATGCACAATTTATGGGTGATTTATTCATCAAAACCATTGAAGAAGTAGGTGTTGAGTCGTGTGTACAAATCATCACGGACAATGCACCTGTTTGCAAGGCTGCTGGCATGATTGTGGAAGCTAAATATCCACAGGTATGTTCATTTTGGACACCTTTCATTTCTAATTTGCTCATTGTTTGAATTTGGTCATTGCAATGTTAGTGTTGTAGAGTCATTGATACATGCTTTTATTGCTCTTACAGGTTTTTTGGACACCTTGCATTGTCCATTCCTTGAATTTAGCACTGAAAGCCATTGCTTCGGATGTGGCATGGATTGACAACCTTATTGAGGATGCATGCCATATCCGTAACTTTGTACAAAACCACACAAATTCCCTCACCATCTACAAACAATACACACAGCTTTCATTGCTGAAGATTGCAGATACTCGGTTTGCTTCCTCATTCATCATGCTCAAGAGGTTGAGGGAGGTCAAAACCGCTCTTGGGTCCATGGTGATTTCAGAGTTTTGGGCTTTTTGGAGAAAGACGGATCAGGCTGCTTCACAAAAGGTGAAGGACATGGTGTTAAATGATGGTTGGTGGGACACGGTGGATCTTACCATTAAGATCATGGAGCCAATCATTTCTTTGTTGCGGTTTGCAGACACAGACCAACCCATCCTAGCAGAGGTTTATGAGGGGTGGGATTCCATGATTGAGTCCATGAGGTCCATTGTCATGGAGAATGAGTGTCCCGAGTATGGGACATCGGCAGAGAACTTATGGACCATTATTCGGATATTCTTATCTCCAGGTGGGATAAGAATTGCACACCTTTGCATTGCTTGGCCCACTCCTTGAACCCCAAGTTCTACACTCAGGAGTGGCTCACTGGTGGATCGGGGGCCTCACACAGAGTCCCTCCTCACATGGATGCAGAGATTGCAAATGGGAGGAAGATAGCACTTAGACGGCTATTTCAGGATAGAGACATGCTTGAGGAGGTGGAGGATGGCTTTGTAGATTTTTCCACTGGCACTGGGAGATTTGGAGGCTATGATGTGCTTAGAGATAGGGAGGGTAAGAAACCCTATGCTTGGTGGGCAACTCATGGGGCAACATCCCCTATTCTACAGAAGTTAGCCTTCAGGGTCATCTCTCAAGTTACATCATCCTCTTGTTGTGAGAGGAATTGGAGCACATATGGGAACTTGTACAGTGTGAAGAAGAGCAGGCTTGAGCAGTCCAGGGCAGAGTCGATGGTGTATGTGCACTCCAACCTTCGTCTTATTTACAGGAAGAGGGAGGAGTGGGTGAAGGGAAAGACAAAGATGTGGGATGTCTTTCCTGATGATATGGGTTTGGACAGCAGTACTGAGTTGGCATTAGCCAACATGGATCTTAATGATCCAGTGCTAGAGCTGGTCATTTTTGATGATAGTGATCGTATAGAGGGGTCATCCTCCACAACAGCAGATGTAGGTCGTCAGATGGGCAGAGAGGAGGAGGAGGGGGAGGAGGATGAGGATCAGGGCAGTGGCAGTTGCAGTGATGAGTATGTTGATTCAGGCATGGAGGAGGACTACTGACATATGGGATTCTCCCATCTTGATCCACCCGTTTTTGTATTTACTATTAGTCTATTTGGCATTTGCCAGTGCCCAATGGCATTCCGACATATATGTATACATTTTGATTTTGATGACTTAATGAGAAATATGGTTCCGACATGCATCTATGTGTCTCATAATTCATTGTGATTTGTGAATGACAAATGTGAAATGTGTTATGATTCGTGATTTGTGAATGACAATGTGTAATCTACTAATCATTAATGTGTTTTTATTCTAATTTCTATTGAATATTTCATTTTTGTAAATTGTAAATGTTCTAGTTTCTAAAGATTTTTGGATCTATATGTCTATATTTTTAAATATTAATATATTTAAAAAAAATATATATATATGTATATAAAACGTGTCCTACGTGTCCTGATTCTGGGGGTCACTGTGTCCTTGTCGGACTCTCGTATTTTCGTGTCCTGTGTGTCCCGTGTCCCCGTGTCAGGTGACTTAGGTTCTCGACATAATCTACATCGTTCGGAGGAGGAGTTTTGGGAAGTGTGTAGATGAAAGTGATGCGCAAATGTCCCAGATCTGCTAGAGTGACCGCAAATGTCCTAGATTTAGTGGAGAGGCCGCAAATGGCCTAGATCTAGCATCATGGTCACGAACGACCATGATTCTATCTCTAGTCACAGTTGATTTCAATCGAATTAAACACAAATATTCTTGTCGAGGTGAGTAAATAACGAGTTATTGTGGTGTACGAGGTACCTACGACATGGATTTAAGGTTTGTTCTCCATGTGTTCGTGGCACCACAGTAGAGGAATTCGCTACAACTTCAGGGAACTTCATTAATTTCATTGAAAGCCGAGCAAGAGGCCTAGAATAGGAAATCAAAGGTGGAGAGAAGGAGAGGGGAGGAGAGACGTGAAGTTGAAGAAGGGAAAAAGAGGAGGTTGGGTAGAGAAGATTCGGACACAAAGGAAAGAGAAGGCGATCGAGCAGAGGCTTAGCGAAAAGGGAAGAAGAAGCGACCATAGTGAAGTTGCGATACAAGAAGAAAAGCCAAGGGAAGGCCAAGTAAGGAGAGAAGAAGAGCAGATAGAAGAAAACAAAAGAATATAGTAGAGAGGCTTAGCAAAAAGGGAAGAAGAAGTGACCATAGTGAAGCTGTGATACAAGAAGAAAAGCCAAGGGAAGGCTAAGTAAGGAGAGAAGAAGAGCAGATAGAAGAAAACAAAAGAATATAGTAGAGAGGCTTAGAGGAAAAATAGATAAAAGAAAAGAAATGAAAGCAAAGGCAGAGAAGAAGAAAGATAGAGCAATAGAAGAAGGCTGCGCACGATGAGAAGAAGCCAAGCAGAGGCTTTGAGCAAGGAGGAAGAGAAGAAAAGAGAAAGCCAACAGAGTGACTCTGGAGGAAGAAGAAACCAAGTGAAGTCTTAAAGATGAAGAGATTAGGGAAATGAAGGAATTGAAGAAGGTAAGAGGTTGAATTTCATGGTTATTTGAGTGAGCAAATTGTAACACCTGGCTGAGACTTAGACTAGTAGGTGAGATAGGTTCTGATGTAAGTTGAAGGGTTTGAGAACCCCTTGTACTAATTTCAGTTGATGAAGAAGACCCTTTGAGGTCATAAATGTAAATTTGTAAATTTCAATTGAAGAAATAGAAAGCCTGTGGACCCTATTATTAAATCAAGGACTTTCGTGTTGAATTTTTGTGTTATTTAATTTGTTGCGTAGTGTTGAAAATAGGACCTATTGTGTCCTTGTCTTATGTTTGTGTTTGTGGTTGCTTGTTGTTGTTTGTGTTGGAAATACTTGTAGGGGATCCTTCCACAAGACCTTGCTTGGATCATTTATGCATTTCCCTACAATTATAGTGGCTTGTTGCTTCGCTTTTCAACCCTATTGGACCATAGTGCTCATAAACCATAAAATCTTGACATTGGTGGTTATTTGCTAGCATGGGCAAATGCGAAGTTTAACAAATGAGAGGAATTGTAGTGGCTCGTTGCTTCACTTTTCAACCCTATGGGGCCATATTGCTCATAAACCATGAAAGCTTGACATTGTTGGTTAGTTGCCAAAATGGGCAAATGTGAAGTTTAAGAAATGAGGTTGTTTAGGTGATGAGTGCTAATTGGTTACAAAATGCTTTAGAGCAAACAATGGTGAGTTTTGCTTGAAGGACGAGTACAAGCATTTCTATATTGAGCTTGCATTGCATATAATAGATAATTAGCAAACCCAAAATGATATCTCAATAATTACATAAAAAACATCATGACTGAATCGATATTGTAGTTAATCGGTCTGTCATTGAGGGACACACAAATTGAATCATGATTTAACATCATGCTCAACTAGTATAACTCTTCTTGGATATCACCAAATATATCTTTAAATGTCAAAAGTTTTTAGCATTGGCTTATCCAATCAATCAAAGTTGGCTCTTGATCCTGCCCTCTTATTACCTAGATGACATACTAAAATCTTGTGTTTTACCTTTTTAAATGTCAAAAGTTTTTAGCATTGGCTTATCCAATCAATCAAAGTCGGCTCTTGATCCTGCCCTCTTATTACCTAGATGACATACTACAATCTTGTGTTTTACCTGCCTTATAAATCAGCTTGGGTGAGAGTAGTAGACTACTCCATGTTGAAATTACCTCTCCCATTTAGAGGCCTATCTACAAAAGAATTATGCTCGAGCAATTCCTAACTCCAAACAAAGGGGAAAACCCCCAATTAGATCCGATAATAACATTTTAAAAGGGAAAATGCTTCAAAGTCTTATAGCCTCCAACAATGCATTAGAATCCAAACTAAATACCCAAAAAATATTTCTTGTTAGTGATGTGGGCTTTAGGGTAACCATCACCATTAAAACACTTGTATCATCAAATCAATCTTTAGGGTAATCGACAAAACGCTTGTACCATGAGGTGATCCTCCTCTCAATATTGAGATTTTTGATTCTGAATAAGATAATTTATGCAATGATTTTTTTTATAACTAAAACGGTTACTTTGTATTATAAACAGCTGAGAAAATCAACTTCAAAGAGTACAAAACAATGATTCAAAAACTTATTTGACAGTGTTTCCCATAGTGCTTTCAACACACTTTACAGTCCTCCAAAGTCTGAATACTATTTCAAAATGCCTTAGAGTAGCTATACTGCTATAAACTTTAACAAACTGGCCTAAAAGTTTTTTAGCAAAAATAAAACATACAAACATAAAATTAAATTGCACTATCATCACTTCTCATGAGCTTATCTTCTGCTTCTTCTTCACTGACATTATCACGAGCAATATATATATATATATATATATCTTCTTTTGGTTCTGCTTCAACATCCTCGTTTGAGCTTGAGATCTCAACATGATAAGGTTGATCAATAGAATGCCCAGTGTTGTGCTCACTCTCATAATTGTCCTCCATTCTAGAGTTCTTTCTAGCAATTAGATCTTTGTGTTTATCCAAAGTTAAGGAGATTTCTTTCACATGAGCATCGCAAGCATGAACCGTTCCTTTAGGCGTGAATCAAAGTAGGTCAAATTGGATTTAAGCTGATATGAAACGTGCTCTATTTCGTCCACACGATTATCCAAAATTGGCATATGATCTGTAATACTATAAACTGCCGCTATCAGTCCCTCCATCTGGGCCTTCATCCATCGCATTTGCTGTCTAATATCTTGAATGTTGGTTTGAACAACCCCAATCGTCTAAAGATTTCCTCAATATGCTTTTCCATAGCGAATTCCAAAAGAGCTTCCCACATAACCCAATTCAAGCTTATAAACCTTGAATCCCAAGCAATCTAATTAATAATTACAACAAACTCTACAACCTACCAGGGCTTTTCACGAAATTCTCAAGGATGTCCACACAGAGTAACCAGTTGCCAAAGAAAGAAAACAACTCAAATTTTTGCCCAATTTCCACAATTATCACAGAATTTTCCTCACTGAGTTGCCAATCCTCATAATCGAATGGCAAGGTAACTTCTTCAAAAAAAGACCCTGAAGCCCAAACCACTAGACCAACAAGAGGGGAGGAACTAAACGAGAACCGATTAAGATTACTTATCTATTGGAGCTTGCATTGCACAAAATTAGCAGCCACTCTCCTAGTGCATAGGAGGAGGCTACATAATCCACAAAAATCCAATCCACCATTCCAGATTTCTTGCTCCTGCTTTCTCCACACCACTGCTCTTTGCCGTGAAAAACAAACTAGAAATAACAATTCAATCTTACCTTCATTCCCAAGAAAACACCCTGCTCAACAGTACCACCAATCTGACTAGCATTAATCCAAACTGTGCGAAGCTTTGGAACTTGAGGGAGTTCAGTTACCTATAAGCCATTCACTCTCCACATGGTGAAAGTCTATACCATATAAAAGACACTTACCCGCCATCATAAATGAACCATTAATATATGAATTGACATGGTTATGGATCGATTACTAATGTTAGGGAAGCCAACAATGTTAACTTGACCCCCATTTTCTATTAAACTCCCTCGTGGAAGATGCGAGGCAACATTTGCAAGTCGATCTGCTTTAGAGTTGTGTTCTCTTCAAACATGAGAAAACTGAATAGATTGAATTTGAGGAAGAATACCAATAATTCTTTTATGTAACCTTCCAATGATTTGATCTACTATTTCTTGACAATGTTTGGTTTGAGAAAGAATAAGAAGAGAGTCTCCAATCACCACTAGAGAACGGATACCTAGTGCAACGGATTGCTTCAAACCCAAAAATAAAGCATATCGCTCTACTTGATTATTTGTGTCAATCCCTAATCCACAAGCATAGGATAAAACTGTATTTCCTCCGGGGTAAATAACCCCCCCCTCCCCCCCCACGCCTGCCTCCCCATGATTGCCCTTCGAAGATCCATCTAAAAGAGAGTATGGCACTGAACACTCTGAAACCACTTTTGAAATTCTTCCTGATTCAATTCCAGCTTCCAAGTAGAACTTTGCATGTGCTTTCCGATACTTTGGGTCGATATCCAATTTTGAGATAAAAATATTTTTTCCATACATCCTCTTTAGCTATCCATATTTTGTTCAGGTGCTTTCAATTAATGTGCCCTTGGATGACTTTGCTCAAAAGAGATCTAGCAGCAATTGATGTATCTATTGCTATGATCATCTTATTGTTAGAAATTCCATAGTTTCTAGCCACCCAAACTTTCCAGAAAATGTATTTTGGGAGAGCAGACTAGATTCGAGTCAGGACAGGCTTCCCATTTAAAGTCCCTGGGAATTTACCTTTCCAATTGAGAAAGTACCCATTCCAATTATCGGGCAAATCGATATTCCTATTTAATTCTTTCACAATATTAGTCTAGACCTGTTTTATATAATGGCAGTGCAAAAAAAGATGAGAAATCGTCTCTTTAGATCTTTTACATAAAATGCATCTTGAAGGTCCTTTAATATGTCTTTTTCTAAGATTCTTAGACATAAGAATTTTCCCTTGCACCAAAACCCAACAAAAAATATTTACTTTTGGTAGTCCATCATGTTGCCAAATTTTAGCCCACATTCTTGAATATGGAGGATGCGACTGCTCCATGTACAATTTTTTTTAACCCTCTTTCATTGAATAAAATCCCCTTTAACCCTAGCCTCTAGTATCTTTTGTGTCTAAAATGATTGGAGCAACACTAGAAGAGCATCGAATGAAGGCTTCAGGGGGATGGAGCATTCATGTTTTTTTTGGCTTACCCAGTTTCCAGCTGTATCCCATTATGATAAATCATACAAAGTTCTGATGCTTGTACCTTGCAACCAACATTTTATTGCTGATAAGTCACTCTTCTGATTTAAAGGGATTGCTCCTAAAATGGAATCTTTCCATAAATTTATACTTTTTTTGTTGTCCAGTGTTACCTGATGAACTAGTAGGGCTAGTATCCGATGAACAAATGCAAGAGAAAGTGACCACTGTCACCTTTGCCACTTAGATGTTATGTCTTCTAAACAACGAAGTTGGTGACTAGTGCCTTAACCAATGTATTTATGCGAATGAAGAAGACATACTATATAGTCATTCAATGATAACAATACAAGCACTTGTGCAAATGTCAAATATATGACGTTAGTGTATTCACAATTAACCAACTCCCATATGTTTAGATCATCAAGAGAGAGTAAGTACCAATGTACAACGATAGAAAGTAAGTGTTCACTAGTGTTCTAGCATATGAGCAATGCCATTCACAAGTAATCAACATGAAAGAACAACTATTAACGTATTAGTGCCAACAAGTATTAATGATATTATGATAGCAATAAGTTAGTATACAAAAGGTGCTTATCAAAGGTGTTCCAAACCAACAGATGAACTACCTTCCTACTTAGCAATTTTCAGGCATGTATCAAAGTACTAACAGTATCGCTATGATTACAACAGCTGCAAGGTAATCAATGACAATGAGACCAACTTGTACTTTAGGCTACAAAAACTTTATTCACTCATTAACATTAGAATTTCAGACTTCCTTTAGCAGCAGTATGGCAAAGTTTTAACATCCACTTGAAATAGTACAAGACAATGAAATGGCATAAGAATAAATAATAATAATGCTTGTACTTTGAGCAAGACTCAGGACTAACCTTTATGTATTAAATTGCAAGTCTATCAGAGTCAAAATAGTATGTAGTTCTCAGCAATAGGATACCTCCTTTTGATATCAAGTTGTAAAAATGATGGTTGTAAATGATGCATGCAATGTATCCTTCAAAACTTTAATTGTTTTATTCAAATATTTTAGACTGTAATAAATAGTTTTAGACCTCTGTTGAGATAGATTTCAGACCTTCTACACAGCATGTCAGCCCTTAAATGTCAACACACTTGTATTAATGATTAACCTTTACTATTGTTCACATGTGCAAGTGTAAGAGAAGGCTGTCTTAAGTTGAAGGTTTGCAAAAATGGTACAGATTTATAGCAGCAGAGACAGGTTTCAAATGAAGGGCCAAGGCTAGCTGGGCCAAGATTGGCACAAGGGAGAACTGAATGGGTGAGGTTGAGGTCCTAAGAAGGGAGTCTGAGCCCTTGTTTAGGCTAGGCCATGAGCTAGGAAGGGAGAGAAGAAGATAAGGAAAGAAAAGGAGAAGAGGATAAGGAAGAGGAGGAAGAAGGGAAAGATGGGAAAGGAAGGAAAAGGAAGAGAGAGCCTAGGAGAGGAGGAAAAAGGAGGCCGTTAGGGCTTTAGAGGTAGCTGCAGTTAGGGTTTAGGTTAGGGTCTTAGGATTTAGGCTTTAAATTATGTACAAAATCAGAGAATTAACCTAATTACAAAATAAATACAAAAATTAACCTAAAATTAATATTTACAAAAGTACAATTCAGGTTTTTAGAAATTTTTGATATTTTCAAAATTTTAGGGCTTCCTAAAATTCCGCCCTAGAGTTTTTAGGGCTAAAGAAGGTAGGGCGAAATTGTAGGAGAGGGCCAAAATTTTAGGAAGGCCATTTTTTTTTTGATTTTCTAGGGTTTTTAACATAAAATTGCAGACCTAATTCTAACCCTAATTCTACCATGAAAATGCAAGTTTACACATGAAAATGCAAGTGAAATTTAGTAAAAGTTGATAACTTAGGGTTTTAATGGATGTTACCCAAAATCCTAGCCTTAGAGGAAGGTGACCAACCTTCCTCTTGAAGGTGATTCTCCTTGTCAACTAGGTTAGGGCTTCTTGGACAACCTCTAGGGTTGGTTTCAAGAGCCTAAACTAGAGCAAAGTTGGAGCTCCAAGGCCAAACTTTGTAAAAACCTCCTCTTAGGAGCGTTAGGAGCGTTTTTACTATGTAATGAGGATAGAAAGGAAGGCAAAAGCCCTATTCAAAGAGAATGTAGCCTTAGGAATTCCATTCAATCATTCAAGATGCAAAATTTACCAACCATTCATTAAACAAACCTTAAAAATGTAAAGACGGACTTGAGCATGAGTTATTCCAACCATTCTAGCATCCACAAAGCATTAGCAAGACAAAGAAAGCATCCATCTTCATCCAAGAGCAAGATAAATCATTCCTCTAAGAGGTGCACATCACTTCATAAGGCCCTTTTAGGGTAAAAGAGTAGCATAATGAATTTTATCTCATAAGTTGTGTGTGAAAATGAAGTGAGGAGATTGTATTTATATGATCTCACACTCACTTTTTAAAAAATAACCAGGCCTACATGCCTTAAAATGTCAATTTAAAATTATAACATAAAATAATATAAAATAATCAAATCTGTGGGTAACTTGGGGCATTTTCCCTAGAGTTACCCAAAAGTGACTAAAATGACTGAAAATGAGTAAAATACTCCAAACTTAACGCTGGAGTAGGCAGGGGGAGACGTCATGCTCCATCTAACCCCAACAGTAGTGATAATCCCTCAATGCCCCCTCATATCAAGCAGTACGACCTAGTACAAGAGGTGACATCATAAGTAGAAGAAGCCCAAGGAGAGAGGGCATTGTGATGCAGAGGGACCAGGAGGGTGTTAGTGGTGACCTCCAAGAGAGGCAAAGGCCTCATAGCAGAGAGAAATGTCACCGGAGTAATGAAACGGGTGGGGTGTCATGTGACCCACTCCTAGGAGCCCTGGACACCAACCTCAGGGCTTCAAGCCCTTTAATGAGGCAGTCAACAATGCCACTAAGCCATAATACTCTCAAGAGAAGGACCAAGGGTCAGGCCATAACCACCACTCAGAAAATGTTGGATAACACCTCTCCTAGTCAGAAAAAAATGACACACTCTCCTCGGGGACACATCTGAAGGTGCGCTGGTACTAGTACCACGTAACTCCCAGGATCCAGTACAAACTGTCTTGTATAATTCTACCAGTAGCCTTACATAACCTCCAAATAGTTGAGTCATTTTGTTCCCATCTACAGTTATCCACAAATCTTAATCTAGATGAGTAAACTATTTTTTCCTTAAAATATCTTTCCACCAAGCTTTTTCTCCTGAAACCAAATTCGAGATCAATTTGGCACCCATGGCCAGATTCATCAACCTTGGATCTCGAATATCAAGATCTCCATGTCCTTTCGGGGTTTTGACTGAATCCCACTTTTTCAAATGAAATTTCTTTCTATTGATTTTTCCTCCTTGCCAAAGAAAGTTCCTTAAATAATTATCTAGTTTTTGCATAATTACTTTTGGAGCAGGTAGGGAAGAACATTGAAAAAAGGGGAAAAGAAGAAAGAACCGACTTGATTAAGATGACTTTACCAGTTGGATTTAACCATCTTATACCCCAATTTTGAATTTTATCCTTTAATTTTTGTAAAATCATCTCCCACTCAACAGTTCTGGTTCTCTTTTGAGCGATATGGGATACCAAGATATTTAAAAGATGTCCAATTGGTATTTCCAACAAATCCTAATTCACTAGATATACTTTGCATAATTTGGGGAGAAACGTTCCATCCAAAGATTTTGCATTTTCCTTTATTTACCTCTCCTACGGAAGCATGAAGGAAATGATCTTGTGTTAACTTAAATCTGTTGGCATTGATTACCCATGCTCCTCCCAGGAGAACTGTATCATTTGCAAATTGAGCATTATTTGCAACTTTTATCCCTTGGACTATTCGGATTCCACAAAGCTTTCCTTCATCTCTTTCCTTTAAAAGTTTTCTTCCCAATGTTTCTGCCATAAGAATATAAAGAAATAGAGATAAAGGGCATCCCCGTTGATGTCCTCTTGAAGCCTGAAAGAAATCTATTGGTCTACCATTAATCAGAGGGGCTATCCACATACGACTTATACAAGCTTTTATCCACTTAATGAACAAGGCGAAGAATTCGAATCTTTCAAGAACTTCAAAAAGGAAACTATGATGAACTCTGTCAAAAGCATTAGCCATATCTAGTTTGATAACCATTACTTGTTCTTTTCTAGATACACTAGAATGAATCACTTCTTGGACCAAAACAATGTTATCCATGATATGCCTTTTTTCAACAAAGCCGCCCTGCCCTTCTGAAATAAGATAAGGCATCAAAGACTTTAGACGATTTGCTAAGATTTTTGTCAAAATCTTATATGACGAGTTGCAGAGAGAGATTGGTCTAAATCTAGCAAGAGATGTAGGGCGAGCTTCTGAATCAAATCCATAAAGGAAGAGTTCATGCCACCCCCTATTTTCTCTCTTCCTTTAGTCCAATTCAACATTCTCCAAAGATCAGATTTAATAATGGACCAACAAGCTTTATAAAAATGAATGGTAAACCCATGTGGAGCAGGAGATTTGTTTGCACCTAACCCTCAGACTGTTGCAAGTGTTTCTACTTCACTGATATAATTATTCCACAAGTTATTCTTAGCCACAGAGATCAAAGACGACACATTTTCTAGGAGTTCTTTATACGTTGAGTAATCCACCCCTTGGTTAGTGTACACATTTTAAAATGTCAAAATGCTTCCTGCCGTATATCAACACAACTAGAAATATTGACTCCATCTTCAATTTGGATTTCTTGAATTGCATTTTTGTGTAGTCTGATTTTTGCTTGATTATGAAAGAATGATGTATTTCTGTCCCTTGCCTTGAACCAAAGAGCACGAGATTTTAAATGCCATACCTCTTCTTCTTGATGATATGCTTCATTTAATTTTGTACTTAAATGTTGTTTTCACTGCAACTGATTCGAAGTTACCTCTGATGTTTCCATCTGCACCTGTAAAGAGCTTAATTGACTTTGTTTCTTTACTCTTTCTTTCTGTGGAGATCTAAAGTGAAGTTTTGCCCACTTTTTTAGTTCTGTTTTTTTTGCACGGAGCTTTGATTCCCAAACATAGGAAGGGGAATCCTTTACATACACATTCCAATTGCTTTCTATAATTTGATATGCTTTTTCTTGGTTTAACCACAAAGGATTAAATTGGAAAGGTTTGGACCTTGGTTTTCCATTTCCTCGAGAGATAAAGAAATTGGTCTATGATTAGAAATTGCATTTGGAAGAATTTGAGCTTGCATTAGATACCCTGTTTGTAGAAGAGCGCTATTAACTAAGAATCTGTCCAGGCGAGCAACAATATGTCTTGGAACTATCCTCCTGTTGGTCCAAGTAAAAACACCTCTCTTTGGCTGAATATCAACAAAATCTAAATCTCCAATCAAATCTTCAAGATTCTCCCCAAAGGATCCCTTATTAAAGTGCCTCTTCTTCGTTCTTTATGTGAAATTGTAGCATTTAAGTTGCCTGCTATAACACTGCATTGGCTGTCTCTAAGAGTATTCAATGATCTCCAGAATTTAGGCTTGAGATTTTAATTCACTGGTCCATAAACATTACAATTTTTTATATGTTTCTAACTGTCGATGACTTCAAGTTCTGCCTTATGCCAATGCCTATCTTCTTTTCGCTGTCTAAGAGTAAATTTATTCGTATCCCAAAACAGAGCTAAGCCTCTCGAAGCTCTGAGAGAACTCTTAGCAATTCTTGAACCATTTTTCCATTATTTTTAAAAAACTTGAATTTTACTTCTATGTCTTCCATTTTTGTCTCGTGGAGTAAAAGAAGGGAGATTCGTTCTTTATGTACCAGTATAGACCCATCTAATGCTGGTTCTCTCACCCCTATACTATAACACATTGATTCATGCATTTTTTTTAATTTTATTTTATTTTATGGAACAAACAGAGACTTTCCCCCACCGGGCTCCACTATTCTACAACAGGCTGATTCATGCATTGTTATTTTTTATTTTTATATTTTTATGGGACATACAGACACTTCTCCCCCACCCTGGTTGTAGAAATGCGCCTTCTCGGCGCAATCATATGCTTCACAGTCTCTACTTTCTGTTTTCCTCCCAAATCTCTACAATTCTAAGAGACAATATTCATTACTTTTTTGATTGCGAACCAGTTTTACCTCCGGCTTCCTCTTTTCTCCCTTTCTTGCTTGATATTTTACTTTTAATGAGCATGTCAAGATAAGCCTACTTACACAATTGTTTTTCTCGATTTGCTTCCTCTTCTCGTAAAGTCTTACGAGATCTTCTTCCTGATTTTTTACTTACCAATCGATCTTCTTCCATTTCCTCTGAAGATTTGTCTTGAACCTATTGAGAATGCTGCCCAACTTCCACATCTATACAATCAGATGACTCTTTGATCAATTGAGAATTAATTTCAATTATTGGATGCTCTGGAAGGATTGAAACGAAATCTTCCATCCCGATCTTCTCAATAATTGGTTGTGGATTTGACTGCTTGTCTTCATGATTTTACTTCTCCCGTTGCACTTCTTCACCTTCAAGTTCTCTTACATCAGCTAATGGTTGAAATTGATTGGTTGAAGCCTCTGGACAATTAGCTGCAACTATGTGGATCTGAGCTTTACCTTTTTTTATTACCTTCTGCCATTCCTTGATTGGTTCTTTTTCTTGTTCCTTCACTTATGTTTTTGGACAATCCCTTGCAAAATGCCCATATTCATGACACTTCTTGCATTTAAAAGGCAATTGATCATAATCTACTTTTTGCCAAGTGACCAACTATCCATAATGAGATTTACAACCTTTGGCAATCTCTTATCTAGATCCACCTCGACACATATTCGAGCACAAAAGAACATAGGAGATGTAGGTTCAGATTTATCAATATATCGTCCTAACGAATTTCCAATAGCTGCCAAAACTTCATTAGACCAACAACGCAATGGAAGGTGAGGTAATTATACCCAAACTGTGACAACGATAGGAATATCTTTTTTAGGATCAGATGACATATTCCATCTATTTAAGTACATATCTCTGGGGCCCATGAAGTATGGTCCATTTTGAAAAATTAAATCCCTATCCACTTTAAACTCAAATAAGAACACATAGTAACCCCTTCCACAGAAATAACATTGCATCCTACCTGTTAGAAGAGGCTGCCAATCTTGTTTATCCATATCTCCATGGCCCTTGGGGAAGGCTAGAGGCCAATAAATAACCCCACCAATCCTTGTTTTGATAGATCGATAGCTTTCTTTTTTGCTGAAACACTTGAGATCTTGACTTCTGGAGCAATCTTTCTATTCACAAATGGAGCAGCTGCAAGCTGTGTAGTTTTATCTTTATGTTCCTTCGTCAATGGACAAAAAGCCTCTTCCAAAAGGACATTCGGATCCGGATCTAGGGCATCCAGTGGATCCATGGCTGCTAATGCGGCCCAAACCCTTAGGTAGTAAGCTTCAAAGCTTCAAAATCTTGAAAGCAAAGTGAATTTACCTTCTGCCATTCCTTGATTGGTTCTTTCTCTTGTTCCTTCGCTTATGTTTTTGGACAATCCCTTGCAAAATGTCCATATTCATGACACTTCTTACATTTAAAAGGCAATTGATCATAATCTACTTTTTGCCATGTGACCAACTATCCTTAATGAGATTTACAACCTTTGGCAATCTCTTATCTAGATCCACGTCGACACATATTCGAGCACAAAAGAACATAGGAGATTCAGGTTTAGATTTATCAATATATCGTCCTAACGAATTTCCAATAGCTGCCAAAACTTCATTAGACCAACAATGCAATGGAAGGTGAGGTAATTTTACCCAAACTGTGACAACAATAGGAATATCTTTTTTCAGGATCAAATGACATGTTCTATCTATTTAAGTACATACCTTTGGGGCCCATGAAGTATGGTCCATTTTGAAAAATTAAATCCCTATCCGCTTTAAACTCAAATAAGAACACATAGTAACCCCTTCCATAGAAATAACATTGCATCCTACCTGTTAGAAGAGGTTGCCAATTCTTGTTTATCCATATCTCCATGGCTCTTGGGGAAGGCCAGAGCCTAATAAATAACCCCCCAATCCTCGTTTTGAGAGATCAATAGCTTTCTTTTTTTCTGAAACACTTGAGATCTTGACTTCTGGAGCAATCTTTCTCTTCACAAATCGAGTTGCTGCAGGCTGTGTGGTTTTATCTTTTTGTTCCTCTGTCAATGGACGAAAAGCCTCTTCCAGAAGGACATTTAGATTCGGTTCCGGGGGATCCAGTGGATCCACGGCTGCTAGAGCGGCCCAAACCCTTAGGTAGTAAGCTTCAAAGCTTCAAAATCTTGAAAGCAAAGCGAATTTGCAAAGCGCGTGACTCCAATTTACCAAAAAAAAAGAAGTTTATGCAATGATTTTTAGGCAAGATCTTTTTTTAGGTTATTTTGTTGGGAGGGTGTCTCCTTAGGTGTGGGAATCACATACCACAATCTAACAAAAGGCATCTCCTCGTTTTAGTTCGTTGACTTGACCCTTATATAGGTGATCATGCTAAGAGGCCCCTTGAGTCTACAAAAATACCCTTTTTTTGGTTGGTTTAAGGACTTTTCAGTTGATAAAGTTGCTTAGCTATTTGTGTTTGGTTTGAGTGGACTTCCTTGGTCTCCCAATTCAATTGTGGCCAACCATAATACATATCTCCACTCGTTTGGGTGGCTTAATATCCCATGAACTTGAAAGGTTCTTTAACTTATGTCCTTAGTGCCACGTTTTTGTTAGGGTTAACCTTTCTAAGGAGTTAAACGAATTACTGCTTATTCAGATAGGGATTTGGGTCCACAAACAATCGGTTCGCTACATTAATTTACCTAACACTTACTTGTTGGACACAATGGCACACTGAGGGGGGGGGTGAATCAGTGTGCTAGCACTTCTAGCAATTTTCACTTCTCAAAACTTAGACATAGTTCATCATTTGCATAACACTATCAAGTACATAATCATTCATCAACTAATCAACAAATGTCATAAATCTACATAAGCATGTCATCAACATAGATCATAACAAGAGACACATCACAAGACATGTATAATAAACTTTGTTTATAATTTTATATGAAGTACAATGGAAGACTTCAATCTTCTCAATTACATCAGCGCCAACTGACTGAAGAGCACCAACTCTAACAGCAGGGCCCAGCTTGGTTTTCTTAGCTCCAACTAAGAAGGTGTGAGGTATCCAACCCTCAGGTGCAAGACTCAACTTGCAAATGGAACCAATCTGTCATACAGTCATCATGTCACTGTCCTGCTATTCACTATCAATCAGCTATCATGTCAATTGGATTTGCCAAGTCAACTGTCACTGTCATCACTTGTCACTTGTCATGTCATTCTGTTGTAGGTGTCACCGTCAGCTCAATCAACTACTATCCTCCTCCTCAAACAACTGGCCAATCTGCTCATACATCATGCCAAGACAACAAGGGAGTCTGCTCATTTACTGCTAATGCCAATCATCAAGAGGTCTGCTCAATCATCAAAGATTTGCGCATGCATCTCATTCACATCTTCCCATAGACTTGGTCAACAAGTGTTCACTACCAATCTTCTTAGAGAAGTAACACTTCTTCAACTTCTGACTTCAGAGGTGTTCAAGGACAAGTTGATCTTACCACAGTTTCTTTATGATCACGACCTTTATCATTCAATATTCAAGTCTTGACTGTCAACATCAAGGAGCTTGTGTAAAGCCACTGGTTCAGACCACAGAGATGCCACCTCATTATTGCTGTAAGACACCCAAGATGATCAGACAAGATAGATCAGGGTTCTCATGCAAAATGTTGTTCACTTCATCATATATTCTTTTGCACAGTCCTCAAGTTGTCTTCTACAGAGAACACCACTAGAAGCCTATCTTCTGCACACACATTCTCTTCTGTAGGTTATCACTGTCAAATCAAATAGCTGTCATTTCAACTGTCTCTGAGTAGAGATAACAGAGATAGATATCAGATTATTCTATTGTCAATAATGTACTGCTGTGGAAACCCGAAATCAGAGCATAAGTCACACAAGATCAAAAACTCGGCTGCCTCAACATGTTCCAGTGGTTGCTGTTGCTCCAATGGACAGACCCGAGCCCAGATATCCTTCAAAAACTCACTGCTGCTCTTCTTGTATACTGCGGCTACCTCAGTCCTTTTTGCATACCCGAATTTCAGACAAAGACCTCATAAAAACTTACTTCTACGTTGAGGATGGATCATTGTATATATATATATGCAATCGTGGAGGAAAAATAAAGTATTTTAGCTGGCCGACCTTGTATATTTTGGCTCTTGTTTTATAATATTAATTGATTGAGCCGACCCATTGATAATATATATATTTTATATACCATTTCTCTCTTAAGGAAGTCGACCTCATCAGGGATTAATTCACTCGTTTATTGGGCAAGCCGTCCCTTAAATAAGGGCTGTTATTTGTTTGCTTTAAGGTTTTGTATGTGACTTCAAGAAGAGACCATGGGCTCCACGTCAACATCATAACCATGCCCAATGAGGTTGTGGCTTCAACGTCATTATGACCATGGCTTCAAGCATTTCCTATGAGCAATAGGTAGATGGCTTCATTAACAACACATCGAGGGCTCCACACACAAGGGGATCATCATAACTAATATGACCACATCATCAATACCATGTCATCATACAAGCCATGTCATCAAGTCTTTGTCCATCTTTAGTCATTCACTGAGTTTTCCATGTCATCATGTCCTTTGTTACTCCTTTGTCATTAATGGCTTTAGCCTTGACATCAATGACAACCATGCTCAACATTACTATCATTGACAAAGCTCAAACTATTGTATTCAGGATTGCCTACTTATGTCATATGCTAGCCTTGAAGTGGCCCCACCCTCCCAAGCCTACAATCTCCAAATGCTTCCTAGATGACCAATCTAGGTAAAGATGTTTGGAATCAACACGTAAGGAAGAGATTGTGCTTTTAATGACATCTTGGGCCAACAATTCAATGGAGTGTAGTGGCTTCCTAATCCTCCCTTCACTTCTAATTTGTTCACTTCCACTCATGATGGGTTTATGACTCCTTTTACTCCTTTGTTATCTTACACATATAATTCGTCCCCCCACCTATCTATGATTTGTATTGGACAATCCTCACCTTTTTTTACTCAATTCTTAAGGATCCCTCAAGTTCACTTTCATACACCCAAATCATTCCAACCTTGGAATGAGATTGATTGCTAGTAGAGCTCGATTCATGAAAAGACTAGTTCGTTGAAGATCGGGGTGATAATTAATTATTGATAGTCTTTGATTAGGGGAAGTTGCACTTGGCTCCTATGGAGGTTGGTGAAATAGACCCTAGCCTTAATTTTACAAGATAGTGAGAATCGCCTTGGGTTAAAAAACTGCGCCCTATTGTCTAGATGAATTTTCAAGGGAAGCCCAAGAACGAGCTTTCCATGATATAGAAATACAACCATTGAATTACGAAGCTCCAAAAGAAAAATGAAAAGGAACAACTCGCCCCATTATGCATTCTCTGACGGCCTCCACTCGCACCTTTCGCTATCTGGCCGTTTGAAAGGAACCAATTCTGGTACTGAACAACATCGGAGTATCTTTGTTTGGTACTGAACAACATCGATGAGTAAACATTTCCAGTGTGATGCCGGCAAAAATCACCCGATGCTGTGCTGGACAAGAGCCGCTGCAAGTAGGGATAAATACCATTTTGCCACAACACACTATGAAGCAGACTTAGCAGAAACGGCCCAGTCCTCAGCACGTCTGCCTAAGCTTGCAAATGATCACTCCCTCGGGCTTCCATGAAACATAACAAATGCAAAATGAAGGATGAGAGAGTAATATGTGGGAGGAGTATTCTAAGTCGTTTTTGTAAGAGGAAACATGTGTTTCCTCATGAAATTTACTGAAAGTGGGCTTCAAATCTCTAGCCATCATGCCAATGTTGTGAAATTTATTGAAAGCGAGCAGTGGTTCGAAGTGATTGATAAGTTTTCTAAATGAAGACATCCAAAACTAGCTTTACAGGGGAACGTGTTACTGTATAGCAGTAAAAAGAACATTTTCAGGGTGGACGGGATCGGATACATGGCTATACACGTATAAAATGTGAAACAACGACTTCTAAGGTAAACCCAATGGCGGATTGATGATAGCTCGAACCACTGTGACCCTATTTATGAGTGAAGATGGAATTGAATATAGTGCTCACTGGCCCCAGGATAGTCAGGGAATGATGATCAAAGGATCTGGCAGATCAGTAGGCAATCTTCGAGTGATATTTTGCATGTGTGAATGGAAGAGGAAAGCAGATACGTGTAGGCAACTGGTCATGATGAGTAGCATGGTGTATGCACAGGGTGACTAGACAGTGCTTATGCTGTGGGAAATGAATAGGAAGATCCTTAAGGATTCTAAGCTGCGTTTGATCTGCAGCGACTGCGTCTTCACAAGAGTAACACGTCTTATGTGATTATGTGAGCCAAAACAAGCTATCCTGAAATGACAGAAGTCATTCTTTCCTTGCACTCCTTCCCTATCGCTCTGAGAAGAGTTTATATTTATTTGAAAAGGTGGTGTGCTCTGGCTTTGGCTGTTAGATGGCTACTTTCTTATCTCTCTCGATCTGATCTATCATCTAGTGTTATCATGCTTTCGGCGATTGCGATCTTTTGAGTGGACGCGGGACCTAATCTGAGCCGTTGGCATGCATGGCTCCTTTAACATACTGTAGTATACCTTAGAACTATCGGTGGCTAGGACTCGTCCCAACAAATTGAATGATTTAATCTTGGCCGTTAGAGGAGGATCTTCCTGTTTGCCTTTAATGAATGGTACCCTGCCTTCAATGGTACAGATTTATTCTTGACAAAACGTGAGGTTTCATCTCAGCCGTTGGCAAAAAGGGGCCTCGCTTAGCTTCAGTGTTCGCTCCAGTACCTCCAACGATCACAATTTGTTTTGGGGAATAGGTCGCCGTATCTGGGTTACTGACGGAGAGGCCACTCACTAACCCTGCTGCAATTCTTAAGGCCTCTGTCAGTCTAGATCCGTGTTTAATTAATTGTGCAGCTCAATCTGGGCTGTCAGTGGTAACTTTTCAACTTTAAGTCCCCAACATATTTTGAAGCCTCCAATGGCTTAGATTGGTTCCGAGAACTGCATGATTTGATCAGGCCGTCCGCGCAATGCGATCGTCCGCTTACTCCTTTGGCTTATAGATTCCGTGGACGGCTCAGATCTCTTCCGGGCAACTGACCTCTTTTGATCTTTACTGTTGGCCCCATACTTTCTCTGCCAATCTTAGCTATGATCTTTGTCAAACTGTATAATGGTTGATGACGATGGCGGGTGGAGTAAGCGACAACAGGAGGGAGGAGTAAATTATGTAATCTCAAATCGCTAGCTATTAACGGCTCAGTATTTTGTTGGAAAAATTTCAACTCAAGCAATTGTAAGCCTTCGACATTAATTGTATTAGCATGCCTTTCTGTCTTGAGTTCTCAGGTAATTGATTGTTTATTGGGTTGTGATTATGCCATTGATAATTTCCCTTCCAAATTTCCAATTACAAACCCTTAATGCATCATAAATATTTTATTTAACACTACTTTGAACCTGTTTGCTGTCACCTTGAAGATAATTTTGTGAGGGATATTACACAAGGAAATGAAAATGTAATTATTTAAGGATATGTAGTGGCTTATTGGGATGAGAGAAATATGGTTGGAGTAAAGAGCCTTGAAGAATTTTTTTGCTTTCCTTGATTCCCCCACCGCTCTTGATACATCTAATTGCATAATATATTAATATCTCAGTATTCTTGTTAAATATCAACTGGAAAACTGTCAAGGCTTTGGGACTTGCCTGTTTCCATCCCAAAAATTGCCCCCTACTTCTTCCGACATGGCTTCTTTGCACAACATCTGATTCTGCCCCTCTGAAGTCAACTTCGAAACAGACATATATTGTTTCATGGAGTTCTCCTCCTCTCAATTAAGTTTCAAAATAAACAGAGATTTTTTTCATGTTTCGCTGAGAAAATTATGAAAATAAGATTTAAAAGGTTGAACTATTTTCTCTTGACTTTCTAAAATTTGACATCCTTTTTTGGCTTGAATTCCTACTGAAATTCCTATTATTGTTATTAATGTTGTGAAACAACTTTGTATTACTATTCCTGCTCCCTTCTTATAATCACTTGACAATTGCTTCCTGCTTGCAAAAGATATCCGTCCTGATTACATATTCTTTGATTTTAATCAAAATCCTACTCTCCTGAGCTTCCAGTTCTTCAGATGCACCACCATCTTGAATTCTACTCTGTATATCGGACTTTTCTGCATCCAATTATTACTTTCAATGGAAATTTGGATTACGTTGTCAACAACTTCTTTATTCCACTTTCAGCATCTCTTTTATTAACATCAACTTCTTATGCAGAATTTACATACTTGTTCCATGGATCTTATTTCTTCCCTCCACCATTCCTATCTTTAGTTTCAGAGAAGTTGTACACATCTTCTCTAATCTTTGGAGGCGTACAAATGCTTTTCATATTTTCTAACCATCAAGTTAATGGAATGCATCTTCTAGCCTTTTGATGTAAGTGACTCTTAAGGCACTTGAGTTAGATATGTGCAAGTAGCTTTACGATGGTGTGGAGTGAATTGTAGCTTATTTATCAATATGGAAGGGATGGTAGTCTTGCGATGAAACTAATCATGGAAGTAGAGGCACCATAAATGGTAGTCTGGCTGGCCATATAACTTTTCTCTACATGTGTAATGACTGGACATTGCATAAACAATGCTCAGACTTGGTCATCACATGGACAGTTTCTTAAGCATATCTTCATCCATGCACTAACACTGACAATCACTCTCTTCTTAATGCTCAGACTCGGTCATCACATAGACAGTTCCTTAAGCAGATATGTATCCACACTTAACACTTATAATCACTCTTCTTGATGCTTCTGTTTTGTCTGTAGAGCACATATCCTTAGTTTACAATATGATAAACACGTTTCTATTCTAAGTACTCTTCAAACAAAGGAGTCAAAAGGAGTTGAATCCTTCAAGTACTTGGCTAATCTTTCACACTGCCCCTTTCAGGAACATTACAAATTGATCATGTCTGAATTGCCATAAATCACAATCAATAACTTCCAGACTTCCAGTAGTGTGCTACTAGTGATGTCATAGGCGAGTTGGCAACATCATGAGTATTTGATGTTTTATTTAGATCTTGAATACACAAATGCATCATTTTGATGAAAAGTGCAGTGGTAAAAGTAACTCAAGCCATATGATGTTTCACAAATTGAAACTGAAAAACAATTTGAAAAAGCACATTCAACCCATTAGTTTCAGCGAGGGGGGTCTTTCATTCATAAAATAAAGACATATATACTTGTTTATTTACACATTAAATTCCTTAAAGGGAAATACTTGCAGACCTGTGCTTAGAATTAATTGCCCTGCAGGCTGCAATTTATGCTAAAATATTGTAAATATTTCCTGAATTGTCATCCGAGTCTGTTATCTAGATCTGTTCTGGCAGGTCATAAATATCTGATATAACAGGTAATGAAGTATTAACATTAAACTAATCTGTCTACGAGTCTTTTGATTTTACAACCATCTCTATGTTTCACCCTCAGGTATTTTGCAGGTGCTATCAGCTGAGGCTAAGATGTGGTTTACTCTACATTTATTTTGCCCCTCTTATGCAGCTTGTACATATAGCTATGCTGAAGAAGGGCATGTTCACTTGCAGATGCAAATTCAGGACTCAATAAATGTGCACTGAGATGGTGCATCTACTATTTTTGAGGTCATCTCCTGCAATTCCTTTTCACCTACATGTCATTTTTATTATTTTTTAAAATCACTTTATATATTCTGGTGCCTCTCCCCACTAAGCATGTAAGGTGCTTGTTCAGGATATTCAGGATCACTTCCATTAGACAAATGCTCTTCTTTGGAGAGACCGTCTTCTGTGCCTGCAGCCTGATCCACAAGTACCTTAATAGCAAGGTAATTCATCCACTGGACAAATCCGAACCTTAATATGAGAAGGGAGAGGGGGGCAACCCTTAGTATGCTTGATGTGTTTTGTTGACAAGAAGTTTACTGTAAGGTTCAAACTGCAAAATAATTTAAAAAAAATGGGTAAGTGCCTGCACAATTGTTAGACTTAAATCCGACTATACATAACTGTTGATATAAGTCAAGGCTAAACAAATCCTCTAAATCCATTTGCAATAACTACTAAAGGTAAAATCAAGTTTGTACATATATGAACTCATTGAAAGTCACATTTAACATACTCTTTCCATTCAGTTAGCGTTAACATTGTATAAACAAGTTTAATTTTCCTTGCAATCCCTTGTGACGACTTTAAACATGCGGCTGCTTTCTTCACGGCTACAGACCGTGTTGGATGCTTCCATGCCCACTCAAACTGTAGCAAAGAAAAGGGGAGTTGATTTTTCTTCATTAGTATATATGATATATCAGTTCAAGATGTAGAGCATGAGTTTGGGTCTGAGATAGGTGCAACTATAGGAAGTAATGTTGAGAATGGCTGACTAGAAACGAACAATCATGCAAAAGAATGCAATATTCTAATTCAACATATTGATGATAACCATCACTATTATTTTAACCAAAGTATCACTATCATTCTAATTCAATGCAGTTAACCAAAGTATGATAGAGAAGAGGAAGCAATAGGAGCACCACTTTTGTACTGTCCATTTCTGTTGCATTTTTTTCAGACACTAAAATAAGAAAGCAGTGAACCAAACTGAATTTCTTAGAGGGCTTGAAATTTGCACTAATATTTTGATTACAAAGCCAACATGATTGGCTAAATAACATATTGGTAGACTTACGTTTATTTGGATGTAAAATTCATTGGTCCCACATTTAGCTTGAGACTTGCATCCTAGGTATGACTTTGTAAGGGATGTGTGCCCTTATCTATCATCTATGATCATTGCCAAACAGTGTTTAATCCTAGTAAGATCAAGGTCATGGTCTTTGATATCCTCTAGCGATGCTTCATCCAAGCTTAATTTCTTAAAGGGGGAGCCGATTGAGATCATACAACTTATATTCATTTGGGAGTACAATTTATTGGTCCTACATTTAGCTTGAGACCCATGTCCCAACCATGACTGTGTAAGGGGTGTGTGTCCTTATATATGAACCATGTTAGATGAGCTCTGTCCTCATTTGATTACAATATGATGTTTTTTAGACTATATAGGCTATTTAGAGCCTTGTTTATTTATTTATTTTCAAGGAAAACCATGCGAGGAAACCCAAGAGATGTTTTCCACATGCATGGATGGCCTCCCCAGTAATGTCATTTGTGTAAACTAGTGCACCTAATCCAAGGGGATTCAACTCAAGCTCTTGTTGGCATGAAACTAGTCAAATGTCCATCAACATCGATGACAAATAGTTGTGCTAACCCCTTGGTCTATCCAGAGCCTCATGTTTATGTATGTTTCCTTAAAGTTTTAATTTTATGTATCTTATTAATTCTTAAATTTCCATCCATAAAATGTTTGGCGATAGTTTAGTAAAAATATTTAAATTTCTAAGGATTTGATATAGTTTATGGACAATTTTGGTGATGTTTAGAGTAAAATATTTTTGTTTTGTGGACTTTGGGCGAATCATTTAAAAAATGGAAATTGACAAATCTTTTTTTTTGGAAAAAACCTCAAAAATTAGCCAATGGGCTATGTTGCCGTCGGATTGTGCACCTGGTTTACGCAGTAGAAATCTCACTGTCGCTCGGTGTGCCCTTGGGGGCAAGTCTCGAGTCAGGGTTGTCACCTGATCCTGACTCCTCCGTTTAGGCCAACTCCCAACCAAAGCCAAGGGGGGTAGTCCCTATGGAAGGTTCTTAAGGTTGTTAAGATGTTTTAGAAAGTTAATTATGGATGTTTTTAGGAGTTTAAAGGATATGATCTCATTGTCCAAGATTATTGCAAGAAATTATGAGATACTTTCAACAACATATAAAAGACAATCACCAACATATAAAGATTAAGCAGCAACAATTGATTGAACTGATATTAAGCAAATATGAAGTATTTGTTGTTAATGGAGACCAGTGCTAATGTAGTCAAATAAACAAAATGATGCTACTGAAAGGGAAATGTTTTGCAAGTGTATCTTGGTCAATTTTAATTTTTTTTTTCAATGGAACACGTCGTGGGAAACCCTTAGGTACTTCCCCTCATTTCAAGGATGGTACCCAAGGTAAACCACCGACCCTGATTACGAGGCCTAACCCGATGGGGACATCAAGTGAGGCCCTACATAGCCATCCGAGGATTTGACCTCGAGACCTTCTGCTTGTGATTACAACACTCAACCATTTGAGCTAACTCACCAGGCTTGGTCAGTTTTAAATTTATTAGTAATGGAATTTATTTAAGGGAAAAATGGAAGCTCCAGATATACCGCGAGGTACGAGGAGTAATGTTCGTAAATTAAGTAAAGGTGGCTCCTCACGAAGACGTGTGGGCTAGAGCGGAGTTTTGAGGGCGTGTTCAACACTACACCAACAAGGATGTAGTCTAACGGTGCCCTGAGGTCACTCTCCAGTTGTTCCCGCTCCTTCTAAGGAATTTCCCCATGCAAAACTTAATATTTGAGTGCCGGATTTTCACTGTGTTTGGGGTTGTTGATTTTATTCTAGGTTAACACGTCTTTATAGCGATATAATATGTATAAGGTCCACATGGGACACTTACTATATTTATTGCTAGGTAGAGATGGTTGTTCATAGCTTGTGAGTTCTTAATTGAATGTTGAGAATTAATAAATTGCTGTAACTCTTTTTGATTTCCCCAGGACTAGGCAAATCCCTGCAAAGGGAAAGAGCATACTTTGAGCGACAACAAATTGTTCGTTCCAAATTAGTGCTTGAAATTGAAATGCTAAAAAAATGAATTTGCAGAAAGATATAGATCAACGGATCTATGTGTCACTTTCTGATCAACCACCACTAATCGACAATTCCTTTATGTGGTGGTGAGAGCATTCTTCGTGGCAACGAGATCAATTTTATTTGTAACTACTTGCGAAATATAAAATGGAAAAATATTAAACAGTTAAAGTATACAATCTTGCAATGAAATGTGGTTGTGTGCTTGTGTTTGTTAGAAAAAATTATGTCATGAAAATTTGAGACTGCAAATCCCCCTAGGGGGGATGGGGTGTGGGCACTGTGTAGCCCACTTGTTCTCGTTTAATATTTTTACAATCTTGCTCGAAAGAAGTGCCTCTTAGTCCTTTTAGACTTGGATCTAAGGGTTTACAAGTTAAGAAATTAAAGTAGTGATGAAAGAGGGTCCTTGGAAGGTAATTTTGGAAATTTCTGATGAAATTTTGCCACAACTTCCTCCTCTTTTTCCTTGAACCTACTAAAAACCAGCAAGCTAATTCAACCAAATTAGTGGGTTAAGCATATACAAAGACAAAAAACAAAACGAAATTTTATACTGGGAAAAAAATGGAAATTTTTAATTACTTCAAATATGAAAAAATTTGAGATCTAGATCTATGATTTAACTTTGAAATAAGACTATCTAGATCTATGAGAAACAAGAGGTTTGAAATGAGCTTTAGATCTACTCTACTTGTTTCAAGAAAAACAAAAAGGAAAGAATATTTTGTTTGAATGAAGAAGATGGAGAAACCCCAAGCTTTTAGCTTTGAAAGAATGGAGGAATTTTGATGCCCGCAAAACAAATATGTCAACCAAAGAGAAGTAATCAGCCACCAAGCTTGGAAGAAGAGTCAAGACTAGATCAACCTCCAAAGCTTAGCATCCAATCCTGCACAAATTTCAAAGGCACTCACACATAAAAGGGATTAAATCTAGTATATCAACCAAAAGAGATTAGAAGGGCAATAATATAACTTACTACATGTGCTGCTCCTAGGTTTCTAAATAATTAAATATACATAAGCAAATTAAAGACAATGAATGCTTACTCTATTAGACTCAAAGAGCCTTGCCAAGCTAGATCAATCTACAATTACAATATGAAAGCAAAAATTGAAATTACAAGTCTACCTCAACCAAAGGCATGCATGAGAATGGAACAAGAGCCACCAAATTTGACCTCCAAAGTCTTCAAATCTTATTACTCAACAAAATATTACACATTACAGGAGCAAAGGTTCTATGCTTTCCATTATGTTTTATAGAGCAAGCAAGACCTTACTTCTATAGCAAATGAGAGAGGGAGAGCGAATTCATGAGGAGGGGGCTCATTACATAGGATGATGAGAGAATATCTCCCAACTAAAAGCTTGATTGATACACCATCACATGGGATGGCTGCCACCTAAGAGAGGTGCCCCCTTTGAGCCTTGTTAACTTCTCCCAATGCATTAGATGCTGACACATAAGTAGAAGTTGCCCAAGTGGAGGGCGCAACTCCCAAGAGAGGCCAACCAATATTCACTCAATCCTTGATTGATTTGGCTCAATATTGCATGAGATCTTCCTTAAATGCTTTTACCAACTCAACTGGGCCTCTAGTTGGGACAAATTCCATTGATTTAGGAATTTGATTTTCTCTCATCTTTATTTTTTCAATTAAATAATTCTCCATAATTAATTTCGAGAGAATATTTATTTAAGTGAATAATATTCACTTAGAACTTAGGAAAAGTGGGTTTAGGGGTTTTGTGGGTGCTCTAGGTTAGAAAACGAACACCCCCATGACAAATTTCACCTCATAACCACACTTTTATCATTTTTTTGGATTTTTTAATTAAATTATTTAAAAAAGTTCGTAAAACGAGAAAAATTATTTCTGTCCGAATTTACTCAAAGTCCTAGGGGATCTAGTACATGTCCATATGACTCATTATTGATGGCTAGCATGTGAAAAATACATAGACATCTAGGCTCTAATAACCTCCTAAGGTTCACCACCATGGTAAATACTCCAGGTTTGGAGATGTGAGTGAAAAAATCAGGAATTATATGCCACTGAAGCGCAACGCATAATTCCTAAGGAAAAAACACTCTAGAGTATCCCCTTGATAGCTAAACTTAAGGTCGGCCAAGCCTGTTACAAAAAGACCATGCTTAGACCAACTTATTACAATACCCCGAAGGGTGTCTAGACATGCAATTTTTTTACAAATGGGCCAAAAATTGGCCCGATGAACTTTTAAATTTTGGCAATGAACAAGGTGAGTTGTTCAAGTCTTTTGAGGTTCACAAGGAGTCCACCTAAGTGCAACTTAGTGGACAACAGGCTAAATTTCACTCCTAAACTTTTCCTTGATGAAAACCCATCAACTTAGGTTTTCCCAATGTTGTAGTCAATGTTAGTAATTTCTATTTGATGAAGCATTGCTTACGGATGATTACAAATGTGTTAATGAGGGTTGGGGCCTCTTAGATAGAACATGATGGTGCTTGTTCATGACACATCAATCACTTTCTTATGTTGTGCCTTATTGTTTCTGGTTTGATTGGGCATCTAGAACACATGGACTCTCATTTTGATGGAGAGCTCTAGGTCTTTGGGTTTGTTTCACACTCATGGATGACTTAGGGTTGATATTTTCTGGAGTGCTTTAAGTCATATGATGTAATTCACACTTGAGGATGCTTTATCACTGGACTTCCATGGAGTGCCCTCCTTTTAGCACATTTATTGGGGTATACACTCATCTCTTGTTGGAACGCCCTAGCTCTTAGACATTTGATTGACATTTTGGCAGGATTATCTATCACTTTTTGAGGAACGTTGTTGCTATTATTTTGGAGTGGCTTTGATTAGAGGTGACGTAGGGTTGGAGCACTTTAACTTATTGGGTGTGGTTTGCACTTATCGAGGAGACTTAGAGTTGGTTTTTCTTAGAGAGCTCTAGCCCTTGTGACACATTTCATGCATGGGGAGGCTTACTTATTGATTTTCCATGAAGTGCTCTAGCTTATATGCTCTGCTTCACACTTGAAGATTTTTTATGGTTGGCCTTCCATAGAGCACTCTTCTTTTAGCACTTGTTTGATGACATATCACTCATTTCTCATGGAGTGCTCATGGTTATTAGCACATGGATAACATCTTGGCACTATCGGCTATCTTTTATTGCGGAACACTCTCCTTGTTTCTCTATCTTGGTCGGTGTGGAGGCATGCTATTGGCTTGTAGAACTCATGGAGTGATTAATTATCACGGACACATTGCTCTTGGATTGGATGCTTTTATTATTGATTGGTGGTCTCTTTGGTTCATGGATCTATCTTTTGCATATGTGTTGATGAGATAGCATTAGAGTTTGGGTTTTGGTTGATATATGGACATCATGCACATGCTTCAAGGTCTTAGCCCTTGATGAGGTCAAAGGAAGGAAAACATCCACCTTTGGAGCCTCATTACTCACTCATTCATGCTTTATTTGATGGAGAATTTGTTCACTATGAAGACTCATTCATCATTTCATGCCTTATTTGATGGAACACTCCACTTGGAAGATAGCTTACATACATATCTATGCCATTATAGTGGGATGTTTTGGTTGGAGAGCCTTCTTTTCACACCTTCCTATGCTATATTGTTGGAGCGTTCACCTTTGGCACATTCATGATGAAGATTGTTTGGTTTTGAAGGAGATCGTAGATGGTCAAATCTTAGATATAGAGTTTGCTCACCATCTTACATGCTTATTGGACATTTTCTTTTGGAGTGCCAACTTTGGAGAGCCTTTGGAGGCTAGATAGTGGGGTTCTACTTTTGTCCTCATTTGATGGAGGTGCCTCTCTCTCTTGCCTTGAGGCTTGTACTGTGTACATGTGGTTTTGACCACCATATTTCATGGATATTGTTGTGGTAGTTGGGGTCTTTTGGTTTCTTTTTTCTTCTGAGACTAGATCTAGGATTTTATTGTTATTTTATTGTAGGAGGAAGATGAGCTAAAAGCAATATAAGGCTTTGCTCTCTCCTTCATTTCTTATGGTTGGATTTGGGGAGAAATCCCATTGAGCCTAATTTAATATCTATTAGTTTCTTTTGGATGGTGAATCAAAGCATTCTCATGAATGCTATTGTGCTTTTCATGTTTTGCTAATGGATGGAATCTTCAAATGACAAATGGTTTTGAGTTATTGGAGTAAGGCTTTTCTTCTTCTATGTGATGGTTCTCAATTGGAAGTTTAGTTTGTAGTATGTATCTCATATATTGGTTCTATGCTCTCTTACGCTTAGATGGCAATTCTCCTTCCAAAATCATTTCAAAATGTATAATCTATTGTTTTCACTTTGTAGATTTCTAAAATTTGTGAAGCAATTAGAAGTGATTAGGGTTTGTAATCTTTCCTTAAAATACTTCATCTGAACCTTGGTTGACCCCATTCACCCAATGGATAAGACACTAGTCTCCAATCCATTCATCTTTATTTCTCATTTCTATCAGAAATTGTTTTGATATAGCTATCTCTTCATTTCACCTTGAACCTCATTGAAAGCTTTAGAGATCCTATCATAGGGAAGCCTCCCTTGAGTTGGAAAAGAACCAACCTAAATGTCATAAGAGGGTTTGGTGGGGTAACATTGGCTTCCCTCTTAATTTCACAAGTCCATACCTAGAGCTTTAGGACTTTATCTTGAAGGGTGTCCGTTAGGGTGATGCCAATTCTAGTTTGTGATTTTGGAAATTCTGATCTTAGTTATGACCACTTTGATAACAACCATATTAATAAACACAATGCTAACAATAATGCTACACTAATGATTGTCATGTTTGCATCCATACACAAGGACATGGATAAAGAATTAGAGATATTCAAAATATATTATATCTTCTAGTTGGAGCTATAGAAATTTTGAAATGTCTACCAACATAAAAATTTCCACTCAATTTCTATGACACCATGGATCTACTTCATAGAGTTTTTAGCCTTGTGCTAAAACTTACTTCTATCGCCCTACAAGAAACTTCAAATCTCCCTAACACCACTAACAAATTCAATAATTAGACACCACATAAACATTAAACATAAATCATTTCAACAACTCTTGGGGAAAGGTCTATCTCAATACACACCCAAAAATTACTTTAATTGCAATGGAAGAATAATAGCATCAAATTATATTTAAAATTTTCATTAAACAAGGTAAAACAACATAGTATTTAGCCCTACTATCCTAATACATCATCATACTAAAACAACTCAATACAAATCAAATCTCAAGTCACAAAATTATAATAACAATGATACACTTCATATTATCACAACAATGAAGATAAAATACAACACCCTTGTTCATCTCAAGTTGCTGCAAGAAGTCCTTTTAGCTCATCCCAAGCAAGAACTCTTCAATGCATCCCAAACCCTAGCTAGAGCATCCGTAATTACTGCAAATCCTAACCAATGGTACACAGACCACCAAGCAAGGCATCTGAAAAAGCTTTACAACCAATCCTTGGAGCTTCCAAGCAATTGAACATGACACACATTCTCAAACCCCAAGATCCTTCACTTGCATCACACAAGCTATCAAGGAGATTCGCATACTTGCATCCCACAAGCTACAATACTCAACACTTATATCTTGTGAGGAACCTGCAACAATTAATTGATAAAATGCATGATATATTAGATCACATAATACTTTTATTGATCGCGGGCCACTTCGAGGGGGCAACCTCCTTTGAGCAAGCTCAATACAAATAACTTCATGGTGCCTTCATTGGCCTCAACACACACTTATATACTAAGTCTATGCCCAATACTATGGGTCAATACCATGGAACATATAATACTACGGGACGACTTACAAAGCATATGCGTCCAATACTATGGGTCAATACCATGGGCTAATACAAACTATGGATCAACAAATACTACAGGACGACTTACAAAGCATATGCGTCCAACAATATACTAACAAAGTAAAGAGAAGGGTTGACACGGGTTCCTAACATCCCCTCTCCCTTAGAAAAACTTTGTCCTCAAAGCTTTAGATGTGGAAATTGATGCGGAATCTAAAGGAGTGGTTCCCCTATAGCATCCTCGGGTTGCATTCCGTGCCACTGAATTAATACTTTTGTGATAGATTGAGAGAGAAGCTGACGCCTTTTGAGTTTCAGGGAGGATTGTTTGGAAGGCTGTAGACGAAGAAGAACCATATCGCCTGCTTGAAAAATGTGCTCAAAATGGTGCTGATCGGGTTGTTGTTTCATTCGAATTCTTGCCATGTGAAGATTGTCTTGCAAAATGAGAAGAATTTGATCGTGGTTTCGAAGAACCGAGTCAATTGCCTGAACGGGGGAACTGCTGAGGGTGTATGGAAGAAGAACTGGTGGTCCCTGTCCATAGATTGCTTCATATGGTGTCATTTTAGATGTGGTATTGTACCACCGGAGCGCTTCAAGGAAATCCATAGAAATAGTTGTCCAAATCTGTGTAGGGATGGGCAAGGGTTCGAGCAGTTTTGAAAGGAGTGTCGTTTCACCCTTGCTGACCCTTGATGTACCAACGCTACCATTGAAGGGCTTCCTGTTCCAAATGAAAGGATGCAAGTGGAACTTTTTGGACATCAAAAGTATTATGTAGACCAAAATATTGTTTTGCTCGATATATCCATGCAGTCGGATCATACCATTGAAGCGAGGAAAATCAAGCTTCGGCCCACAAAAATTGTTGGAAGAAGAGAACCCAATGTTCATGACTGAATGCTGAAGATGGAGGTTGAGAAATTTTTCATCCAAATCTTGGAGTTTGGTTTTGAGGGTTGCAAGTTCTTCCGCCATGATTTGTGCTCCTCTGTGGGTGACGACCATAACTAGGAGGTTTTTTTTATTTTTGTGAATGGGTAGAAAAACACAAACATAAACTTATTGAGTAAAGAGAAATTTGGATTTGGGAAAAACTCCGATGGGTAATTGGGGTTTGACTAGGTTTTGGACACTTTCGAATGGACAAGGAAGCAAAAAATGAGGATTTCAGAAGCGGGGTGAAAGAATGAGAAAATTTGTCAGAGAGAGACAAAGAAGCAAAAATAGGGAATGAACACGGTGAGAAAATTTGAAGGCGATTGGGTGAAAATCGAAGACGTTATGGCAAACCCTAAAAATAGACAAATGTGAGATTTTTGGTTTTGGGAAGTGGAATTTGGGATAGGGTCCTCAGGAATGAAATATGCATAATGGGATTGCAGGGGTGTCAGTGAAGTTTCAGGGGAAACAAAGTTAAAACAAAGGAGATATGGTGGAAAAACATAATTATATATATATATCTAGAATGGATCTGAAACGGCTAGATTTGAAACGACTTTCAGAATGGATCTGAAACGACTGGATCTGCAATGACGCGGAAGTGATCGGCAACAAATGGATCTGCAACGACGCGGAAGTGATCAGCAATAGATGGATCTGCAACGGCGCATAAGTGATCGACAACAGTTTAACTGATTATAGATATGGACCCCAGGTATGCTCGCCTCCTAACGGTTCAGGGGTTTCACTCGACCACCAATGCTGTCTGACGACTTGCATATTGGGGCAGTACCCCTCACTCCACGGCTCAGCTAAAACTGATAACCGTTTTGCCACAAACGATAGCTCTTGGTTTACCTCACAGGTGGGAACTAGTCAATCAGGTAGGGGTCATTGCCCTTTTCTCTGGCAGGTCCTCTCAATGGGCCAGCTACTTCGGGGTTCCTGTGGTACTCCTCACAATGAGTTTTAGGGCTTATGCCCAAGTACTTCCCACAGTTAAGCGAATATGGATTATTCCTAGATCCGAATCTGCAACAGATGCGAAATTTTTTTGGCAGAAATTCCACCCAACGAGTCCAAGAAAGTGCTTTGGTATCAGATGTGAGGAACCTGCAACAATTAATTGATAAAATGCACAATATATTAGATCACATAATACTTTTATTAATCGCGGGCCACTTCGAGGGGGCAACCTCCTTTGAGCAAGCTCAATACAAATAACTTCACGGTGCCTTCATTGGCCTCAACACACACTTATATACCAAGTCTATGTCCAATACTATGGGTCAATACCATTGAACATATAATACTACGGGACGACTTACAAAGCATATGTTTCCAATACTATGGGTCAATACCATGGGCTAATACAAACTATGGATCAACAAATACTACGGGATGACTTACAAAGCATATGCGTTCAACAACAATATACTAACAACGTAAAGAGAAGGGTTGACACGGGTTCCTAACATATCTTACAAGTCATGAAACCCTAGCTTAGTATTCCCCAAGCATCAATATTTGTTATAAGAGTTATACATCATCTTAAAAGGATTTCCAAATAGTTAGCATCACAATAACTATCAATCTCTAAGATAAAAGGTAGTTGTCCCTAAGAAAGACATTCTCCTCCCTTTACATAAACTAAGGTGAGGGGACCAAGAATAAAACATAGATTAAGTCCACAAACAACTTTAGGCTAAGTCAACAATCAAAGCCCCATATGGAGTGCTCCTCAAGGTAAGGTGTCCACATGTCACACTAGGGCTTGTCCAATCCCCAAGTTGGTTTACCCTCCCAACTAAGTGTCCACATGTCAAGCGTCTTCCTCTAAGATGGTGCACTCTATAATCAATGGCAACTCAACAGGCGTCCCTCCTCAATTTGTGTCTAGTTACATGCTCTTGGGGCCAATTACCCAACCGCCAAGCAATGTCACATGGTTCGAGTTCGAGTTCGAGTTCGACAAGGTTATAGTTCGGTTCGAATTTGAATTTTTCAATAATGTTCGAAATGAGGTTCGCCATTAAATTTGCCTATACACATTTAAAAAATATAAATATTTTATGATATATTGACATAACAAATATATATTTTTATTCTATTTAAAACACTTTATAAAATCATTATGCTTATAATTATTATATAATTGAAAAACATTAATATATAATATATATATTTAATATATACATATTATATAAACTACAGTTAACCTTATACTTGGGACTTGTCACCTGTATCCATATCTTTTCCACACTAAAATATCGTGCGATAGTTGAGATAAGTAAGCTGTTGAAAAACACGAAGCTCTAGGAGTTTACACCTACGTGATCTCCTTCGAATTTCATCGGTTCATAAATAAGAAGTTACACGTGGAGGCTGGGAACTGTGTAGCTTGAATTCCTTTGGCTCAGAGTTTTGTCGGCTCAAATATACACCTGCACCTTGGAATTTCGCCCTGCAAACTTGTGGGCATGCAGACATTGACCAATTCATGGGCACGTGGACATCAACCATGTCGACCCTGCAAACTTGTGGGCACGCGGACATCGACCAATTCGTGGGCACATATACAACAACCATGTCGACCAAAGTTTAACATGCCCATAAAAATCACTACTGAATTTTAACCAGAATCTCAACGAATCTGACATTTTTGTTGAGGTTCGCCGGATTTCGAACTTCAAGGTTCAAATTTGACGAACCCTGTGACATAGCCTCCACGTGCCTAATCCCCTCCTCCAAAGTGGTTACTCCACATGTGCCAAACACCCATCTCCTCAACAAGTGCACCCTTGTAGAAGATGCCAAAAACATTAAGAAGTGTACCTCCCTAGCCCTTTTGTTTATTTTTCACTTAAATTTGGAAAGCTTAGATTAAATCCCATGAGACACTTTCCTAGTCGCGTGAAAACACTTTTAGAGCAAACAAAAGCTAACAATCCCTCTTTGTAAGGAAATTGTTTTCACCAACACAAGTGTTCTCCCTCTATTACCTCCAGTGAACTTGCTACTTGCAAATACAAGTCTATTGTAGTCTTGGAATCAATCTAATACCATCAAAGGCTCTAGAACTATCTCTTAAACATCACTCTTGTCCATCATGACATCACTCCACCAATGTTCAATAAAATGGTAATTGGGGCAAAAGTTTCATCATAATACAACCTCTTTATGAGTGAACCCTTGGGCAACAAACTTGCCCATGTACATTTCAATATTCGCATCAATGACATTTTTGATCTTGTACAACCATTTGAGCAAATAAATTATTTCCCCACATGTTTTAGTACAATCTCTCAAACATAATTTTTGAGGATGGAGTTATATTCCTCTATCATGGCTCAACCAACTTCTCGTTGGATCAACAAGTAACCTATAAAGGTCACCCTCTTGAACACTTCTTGCCAATGTCCTCAGATTAGCTAGACGACAATTTCTAATTGTGCATCGTTGATCTTTAAAAGCAACTATACATTGCAAACATGTCATCCAAGAGATTGGAAAAAGTTTCTTCATCAAACTAGGAACAAACAAAACATCATTCAACTCAAAAACATCACCTGAAAGCATTCAAAAAGAGATGCAGTCCAATCCCTTCACATGATAATTTGCACAATCACCCAACTCCACTCGCATTCCTCCATTGCACTCAAAACTCGTTGAATATTTTCTTGTCATTCATATTTCTTGATGCTCCACTGTCCATATACCATCCAACACCAGACACAATGTTGGTGGAAAGACAAGTGACCATGGAGAGGGTGATCTCAAGCATGGGCTGTAATTTGTCCATTCCAAATAGAATGTTTGTTGGATATCTTATCCTACAGGATTATTATCTATTTGTAAATATTGTAAATAGCTATAGTTGTAAAGGTGAAGAGTCACAAAGGGGCTTCAATTTTGGATGGCATCCTAGTAAGACTAATGCACCTAACCTAGGGGGATTCAAATGGAGAACTTGCTGTCATGAAACTAGCCAAATGCCCAACAACATTGGTGACACCTAGTTGAGCTAACCCCTTGGGCTATTTAGAGCCTCATGTTTAAGTATGTTCTTAGAACTTTAGTTATATGTATCTGAAAATTTATATAGTAATGTAGTTTTGTTATTTGGCCTCTTACATGCAATCTAAATGGATATAAATATGCAAACTTTGCCTATTTTGTCTGATGGTTTGGATGTAGATTGATATATAGTTATTTAAACGTGAATATTTTATGTAATTTTTATTATAATTGATTACATTGATATTTTTTCGTTGGTTATAGTTTGTGATTTTGGGAACTTGTAATGCCTATTCAAGAAATCTTAAATAATCTGTCCTTCATCCAGAATTATCAACATCCATTAAACATTCTTAATTTTACCAATTGAATAAGCTAACTAACCAAGGTTGATGCATACTTGTAATGAAGCCGAATCTAAATGATACTTACTACAGTTGGAATAAAAACTCAACAAGTAGCTCCAGGGCCAGTAGCAACAACGGGAAACAATGTGTGGGGGAAAACTCACCACCCAACCTACCCCTCAGTCAAAGACTGAGAGCCCTGAGCCCTCAATCAATAAAACTATGCCAGAAAAATACCTCCTCAAAAAACGAATTGGCTAGATTAGAACTCTCCTTCCCTCCTCACGCTAGTAAGAAATGTAAGCAAAAGAAGAACA
The DNA here is from genome assembly GCA_027924585.1 of Larix kaempferi. Taxonomy (NCBI): domain Eukaryota; kingdom Viridiplantae; phylum Streptophyta; class Pinopsida; order Pinales; family Pinaceae; genus Larix; species Larix kaempferi. Next base: position 751,020 of record BSBM01000499.1, read on the forward strand.
AGAGGAAGGACCTTTAAGTCCCCCCGTTTTCCCTCCTTAAATAGTCCCCTTTTCTTATTCAAATAATAAAGTTTATTTGCATTTTCCCTCCTTAAATAGCCCCCTTTTCTTATTCAAATAATAAAGTTTATTTGCATGGATGACTCCACTTGTCATCCATGCACTTAACCCCATTATATGTATATTTGCTTATTATGCACCTATTTCATATATATTATTATTATGCAATTATAATGGTCAATCTATTTTATTAGATGGGGCATTACATACAACCCCTTTATGAAACTTTGTCCCAAAGTTACATCATCCCCATTACTTGTCCCCATGCAAGAAATGCACAACATTACACAATATGTACAACCATCATACAATATGCACTTAGATAACTAGTACTATTGTTTGGGGGCGAGACTTATTGGTGTGGCCATCATGGTTAATACTTGTACCTACACTATCACAAATATAGTGCCTTATTTAACTACATGAATGATTACTCGTATTGAATTCCTAGTATGCAATCAAGGCAAACAATTATACATGAATCACGTCACACCACTATACATCCATTCTATTTATTCAATCGTGCATCCAACCAAGCCATTCACATGTTTTAATCCCACCTTCACACATTCTCACCCGAAATCATACCATTCGATCAACCTCCGAACACCCCCAAAACTCTAGATGGTCTCCCTTGCCATGGCACGAGTCCTCTATTGTAACATGTCCGCGGTTTATACAGTAGGCATCATAAGTTCCTCGAGAAGTTTTCATGGCTTAGCCACCCCCCCAACTTTCAGTAAATTTGCGCCTTCATCGGAATTAATAGGAATTTGGACCTCATAAAGAGTCATTGACATCTGGTTATGGTACACCAACCTCAACGTTGAGATTATTATACCCGAGGCATTTCAAAAGGTTGACCTATACTCTCTCCTTATGCACCTTTAAGGCACTAGCCTCAAGCATTAGAAGTCCTTCTCCATATAGACCCCCCAGTGAAAATACCTCAAGTAGTGGACTTTCGGTAACTGTATAAAAGAAAAAAAACTGCTGGCATAGGTTTACTAATTGAGTTTGTCCCCAATCCATAAGGTGTTACATGTATAAATTCCCCTTCGTGGTTATGGGCTCCCACGAGATCACTGAAGGTGGATTTTTTGTCAAGCTTCATTCAACATCATGTCATCAAAGCATTAGTTATAATAATAATAATATAGTGAGCATATATCATCAACACGAATATCAAGGATCCACATGCGACCACATGCCATCATGAAAGTATAACATCCTCATCATGAATATCAAGGAACTGCATGTTACCACATGCCATTATAGAAAATTAACATCATCATGAGTATCAAGGAACCGCATGCTACCACATGCCATTCTAAGAACATGACATTATCACACACAATCATAAGGAACATAAAACCACATATAATTACCACTTGCCATCATAGTCCTTTCACATCATCAAATCCTTATGAATTGGAAAATAACCACAATTAAGGAACTGCATGTTACCACATGCACATGCCATTATAGAAATTTAACATCATCACGAGTATCAAGGAACCGCATGCTACCACATGCCATTCTAAGAACATGACATTATCACACACCATCATAAGGAACATAAAACCACATATAATTACAACTTGCCATCATAGTCCTTACTCCTTTCCCATCATCAAATCCTTATGAACTGGAAAATAACCACATGCTAAGCACCGCATGCAATTACAAGAACAACACATCTTGAAATGCCCTACAACAAGAAATGCAAAATATCATGTATACTCACATCATGATAATCATCTTAACACAGGGTATATATAAAATATAATCACTATATTTAATGAAATTTGTCATTGCATAATCGTCACTTGCAAGAAAGTGGACAGTGTATTCAATGCCATAAATGAATGGTTGCAAGAACTAGAAGTAAAATAACCTCTCATGGAAAATGAACATCGACACTAATAAGGGGCACAAGATATACGAGCGTGAGAGTAGTTGGTGTTGATTTTTGAGCAATATCGAGAGCCATTCTCTGGGAGAATGAAGGCATCTGGTCAGTTACCAGGAAGATGATTCGGTCTGGGACTGAGGCACTTGGTCTGTTACCAAGATGTTGACTTTGGTAAACTTGATTCAGCCTGAGGTTGAGGCACTTGGTCAGTTACTAAACCAACACAAAATCCCTAGACTGGGTCTAGGCATATGATGTACTCCTCTTCTTGGTCATTGGGCTATGTGACCTCCTCAAGGGACTAGCCAGCCCTTGTTGGAGCAACTAGCATATGACCTTGGTGTTAGTGGGGAGAACAAGGCATACAGAGAAAATCTTCCTTGTATATGATGATGTACCTTGAGTTGGCACGTGTGGACCACGGAGACCAAGAGAAGGGCTAAGAAGTTGCCTAAAGATGACTTGCCTAAGAAGATTTGGCTAAAAGCCCTAATGAGGTGTTAAAAGCCCAAAATGGAATTATAAGGACCTTAACTAAAGTGTTGTAAGTTATTTTTAATTATTTAAATTAAAAATCACTAAAGTCTTTTTGGGTTAGTGGATTCCTTAACCCATGGTTTTACCCCTTGTATTGCTCAATGATGAATTATAAATAAGGAGCTCTCTCTCAAATGAAAATCATTCATTCTATCATCATTATCTTTGTCCTAAAAACTTGTGTGGGGTATCTTAGCTGTCTATAGTCTTCTTCATCTCAGCATTGAGGGTTTGGATCAATCTCAGTTGTCTAGTCTTCTTCATCTCAACGTTGAGGGTTTGGATAAATCTCAGTTGTCTAGTCTTCTTCATCTCAACATTGAGGGTTTGGATCAATCTCCACTGTCTAGTCTTCTTCATCTCAACATTGAGGATTTGGATCAGCTCAAACAAGTCTCACGGTTCTGTGGATTAGGCCCCTAGAGGGTTGGCGTCATCCTCAACAGGGCTGCCATCACCTCCTCAGGATTGTTGTCACCTCCTACAGGGCTACATTACCTTCTTTAAGGCTGTTGTTACTTCCAATAGGGCTGCATCACCTCCTACAGGTCTGCCATCAATATTTGGAGCAGATCTAGGGTCTGCATCATCTCTATCAGGGTTGGGGTCTGTTGCCGTCGAGATGCACACCTGGGGGGAAGCGCAGCAGAAGTCTTTCGAAGCTGCTCGGTGTGGCCTTGGGGGCAAGCAAAGAGCCAGGTGCTGTCACTTGATTCCGACTCCCCCGTTTAGGAGAACTCCTAACGAAGCCAAGGGGGGTAAACCCTAATAAAAGAAAATGTTTCTAAGGCTTTTAGTTAAATTTAAGTGATTGGAATGGATGTAGTTTTTTAGGAATTTTTGAATTTGATGCAAAATTTAAACCAAGTCTTTTGCCAATTTAATCAAGATACATCCACAACATATAAAAGAAACAACATAAACAACAACTTTTGTATGATAGATAAACAGGAAAGATGAAAAAATTACTATTGCTAATGAAAGACCAGTGTTAATGGAGTCACTGTCCGTGTTGGAGTGCTAAAAGGATTATTGTGCGAATGTTCTTGGTTTATTTTATTATGTATTTTGGGAGATGAAGTTGATTAATTGTGGCATGAGGGGATTCCTGATATACCTTGTGGTACAGGGAATATGTCTGGAATGTGATCTAGGTGGCTTCGTACAAGGACGTGTGGGTTGGAATGGAGTCTCGAGAGCGGTGTTCAATATTACACCAACAAGGGTGTAGCCTAACTGTGCTCTGAGGTTGCCTCCCAGTTGTTCCCTTTTCCCTAGTCGAAATTTCCCCACTTTCGATTACTTTCGAGGCAACGTCGGATTTTCGTTGGTTTAGGGGGCTTGATTTTATTAATGAGTGGGTTAATTAAATGTGAAAATTTATGAAAGTGAAAACAATCGTTTTTGATATCCCAAAGCTCAGACTAGCCTACGATGGGTAGAGCATACATGGTGTTTACAAAATGTTAATTCCAATTTGGACTCTCCGACAGAGAGCACTCTTGATCCGCTAAGAGCGAGATTCAAGAGATTTTTAAAGTTTTAAGCTAATTTCTTCGATAGAGAGCACTCTTGATCCGCTAAGAGCGAGATTCAAGAGATTTTAAGCGAAAAAGAAAAAGACTCTCCGACAGAGAGCACTCTTGATCCGCAAATGGCGAGATTCAAGAGATTTTAAGTAAAAGAGAAAAATACTCTTCGACAGAGAGCACTCTTGATCCGCAAATGGTGAGATTCAAGTGATTTTGATGACTTTAATAACTTAACAAAAAACAAGAATATGTAAAGACTTAAAAGATTAAAACTTGAAACCGATTACACTTGCGAAAATGAAACTTTTTAGCAACTTTAAAACTTTTGAACTTAAAGCAGAAATGAAACTAATCTAGCATGGTATTTTATCTAACTATGCAACATAGTAAGCAAGAGAGGGGACATATACAAGCTTCCCCCAAATGGGGGAAGAGGGGTGTGGGAGCCGTAATCCCACTTGCTTTTTTATGAAATTATTACAATATAACTCTATGAGAGAGATGCTTTTCATTCCCTGAAATTGGATTAAAAAAAGGCTTATAGAAAGCTTTGAGAAAGCTAGAAAATAGAGGGACTTGAAACAAGTCTTCTTTGAAAGCCCAAATCTCCCAAATTCCTTCAATCCTTCCGCTTTCCAGTGACAAAAGGAAAAAACCAGCCAACAGAAAACTTGAATAAAAGTTAGTATGTTAGCTAAAATCACATAAAAATACACTCCCTAGTACTTGCAAAAGATGAGAAATATTTTACTACTTCAAGTACTAAAGCAATATTGTTAGATCTAAGTATGAGATGGTAATTTAAAGGCACTTTAGATCTAGCATGTACACAAGAAAAGGTGGTATGAAAAACTTTTAATGAATCTAAGCTTGTATGAAAGGTAACAAAAGAGTAGATTGAAAGTTTTCAAGAGAAGGAAGAAAGGCCTCAAGCTCAAGCTTGAATATTGCTGAGATGTGGAAGCTCCCGTGGGACAATAAATGTTAGATCCGAAATATTGTATTGAAGGTAAAAAAGACGCAACCGAGCTCAAGATCACCTTCAACTTTGGTGATTCTGCAAAGCTACAAAACTTCAAACGAAAGAGAGATCAAATCTAGTGTGATAAATAAACTAAGATTGAAAGAACATTAGTATAACCAACTACAACTTGTTACTTTCAAATCTTAGAGAACCTAAGACAAGCAAGCAAATTGAATACTTCAAATGCCTACTCTATGGATTGGAATATAACCTTATAAGCTAGATGATAGATCTACAAACTTGCATAAGAAGAAATACAACTAAGCTAATATCACCTCAATTTGAAGCCAAGCATTCACAATCATGAGAGTTCTTGCACCATAGGGACCTCCAAATTCTCAACTTTATTCAATAATGATAACAAAATAGAAGAGCATTTACATTTGAGCAGATGTTCCTTGCATCCATCAAAATGAGGGAGCAAGCCTTGCTTTTATAGCAAAACAAGAGAAGGAGGTGGGCGCACAAGACGGTTGAGAGAGGGGGGCACACCCTTCAATCATGGAGATAACCATGCTTTGAATTTAAAGCTTGGAGCTTTGGTTGGTGTGAGGTGATGAGGTGGCTGCCACCTCATGAGAGGGGCGCTCCTCTTCACATTGGAACCATTGTTGGATTTTGTACAACTTCGGAAGATATTATTTATTATATTTTACTGTACCATCATTGTACTTGGTTATACCTCCTAAGGGAGAAGAACAATTATGTAAACACATGAAAGAATCAATGTGTGTCTTGGGGTACAAAAATAATTAATAAAATATTAAAAATAAAATATTTATTGCCCCCAAAGACAAGTCGGCCCCATAAGGGAATTTTTCCAGTTTCGCACATGTATAAATATGAGGCTTGTGCACCTCATTATCTCATTCTCACACTTGTAAAGTGTGCATCACTTGGAGGAGCAGATTTTCGCATTACTAGAAGAAGGAGGTTTATTTGGTTTGGTTACTTGTGAAAGATACTTTCACTTTCTCTCTCTTTCTTCATTTGTACTCTGATCTTAGAATTATCATCTCTCTGCGAAGGTTGCTGGGTTTTCTCCCTATTGGGTTTCCCATGGTAAAACTCTGTGTTGTTGTTTTGTGCTTTGTCTTACTTCTAGTGATCTTGGTAATGCATTTATGTTTTATGCTATGAATGTATGAAATTTAACATGGAATCAGAGCCGTTCTAGAAGGAGCCATTGTCGAAGCATTGTCGGAACCCTGCCGAAATTAGGGTTTCATCTTGTGAAGTCTTCACCCAACATTTTGAAGAAAAAGAGCCATGGGAATTTTGTTTTTGGTGAAGACGGAATTCAATTATGAGAACTTTCAATTTTTGAACTAACTTTGTGGCTGCAGCAGAATTAGGGTTTCAGTTTTAACTCATTTCTCTCCACAGATTTGGATCAGCCCACCCTCTATTCAACTCTCCTTGGCAAGGCGAATTTATCTGTGGGTTCAGTTTTTCAAATTATTAACTTTCATTTTTGACCTAGCTCTTGCTAGGGTTTCTGAACCAGATCTGCAATCAAGATGATTAGTATGAAGGTTGAAGATCGTTTGGAAGGAACCTCCAACTTTATCTCTTGGAAGTCTAGGGTTCTTCTACTCCTAGAAGAAAATGATCTCTTTCTATATGTAAATGAGAAGGTCCCTGAACCAGAAGCCGAAGAGGATAAATCTCGATGGAGGAAGAATGATGCTAAAGCAAGAAGGATTCTTGTGGATTCTGTGAGAGACCATTTGGTTCCTCAAATATCAGGAAAGAAGAATGCTAGGAAAATGTTCAAGACCATTATGAAGCTGTTTGAACACACTAGCCTAAATGTATCCATGACTTTGAGAAACCAACTCTCAAATATGAAGATAGCAAAGTCAGAATCCATTGCCTCATACTTTATGAGGATCGCAGAACTCAGAGACAAGCTCAACATCCATGGAGATCCTACTGGCGATAAGGAGTTTGTCCTCCACACTTTAAATGGTCTTTCACCATCATGGGAGTCCTTTATCCAAAGCATAAGTGGTAGAACCAAACTACCAAAGTTTGATAAGCTTTGGGTAGATTGCACTCAGGAAGAGACCAGGATTGCAGCACGTCAAAGACTCTATGGCCATGGCACTCAACCTGAAGAGAACCAAGCTTGTGTTTCTCATGCCACGAAGGGTAAGGGAAAAAGGTAGGAAGTTCCATAAACACAAGCACCAAGATAGGAGACCAAGTCCTCGCCCAGATCAAAAGGAGAAGAAGGACATATCTCAAGTTCAATGCTATAGGTGCAGAAAATATGGACACTACGCAAATAGCTATCGAAGTTCAAGTAAAAGGAAGCATGAAGCCTCAACTGCTGATGTAGAAGAGGATCATCATCGCAAGAAGCAAATGGATGATGATCGTTCGGAGTTCCTCTTCTAGAAGATCCAGAATGCAAGAACATAGATCTCTTATGGTTCCCACAAGAAGGCAATGGGGGACCACACACCAAAACAATAAGAGATAAGTATTTTGTTTTCTTGCTTACATAGATCTGTTTTTGTCTTATATGCTTTTCATATGCAGATCTAATGTATTGAGCAGTTGATATAGTTTACCCTGTTATATTATGCATATGAGCTACACAACATTTCATGAAGTTAGTCTAGATGATATCTCCCTCCTACATGCTTAGGGTAGTGCACACTCTTGATGGCATGGTTTAGTGGAGATAATAGACATCTAGATACTTCCCAGAAGTGTTTGTTAGACATGTTCATGATTGTTGTGATAAAGTATTAGCTAAGATGCCTGCGTAAACTATTTGTTTTTCCATTTGATTATAAAATGTCACTGATCATCAGTCGGGATTTGACTTGTAGGGAAAATACCATGTGATTTGGCCTACAAGAGAAGACTTGCTCCAATGGACATAATGAATCCCGTTGATGTTCAGTAAGAAGCTTCCTGGAATATGACTCTCAGCCTAGAAGGATGACCTCGGAGGAAGTTTTCATAGAAGAGAAACCAGAAGTAAGCCACCTTCAGATATTTGGTTGTCCAGTCTTTATACATGTGCCCAAGTTGGAACCTTCAGGCGAGAAGGGAACCTTTATGGGATACAGTGAGTAGGGATGTGACCATTGAAGAAGAATTAGCTGTCAGGAAAGGCAGAGGATCAGAAATGGAGATCGATGATGAAATGATAGAACCAAAGGAGATGAGACCATCTCCCCCTCTAGTTGAAGAGGGAGTTAGCAGAAAAGGATGAACCCGTCGATTCCATTGATCCAGTTGATATCTCCATAAATGTTGCAGTAGGTCGGAAAAGACCTAGATGGGCACAACAGACTTAGCATGGAGCATATGGGAAATACAAGGCCAGATTTGTAGCCAGAGGATTCTCTCAAAAAGAGGGAGTTGATTATGTTGAGACTTTTGCTCCTGTGGCCCGATATGCTTCCATCAGATCCATTATCGCGATTGCTTCAACTATGGGATGGAAGTTGCATTAGATGGATGTGAAGACAACCTTTCTCAATGGTGTTATTGAGGAAGAAGTTTACATCGAACAACCAGATGGGTTTATTGTCCAAGGAAAGGAGTCTCATGTATGCAGATTGAAAAAGGCATTGTATGGCCTCAAGCAAGCACCCCGTGCTTGGTATGGACGAATAGACGAATTCTTGGTGAGCTTGGGATTTTCCAAGAGTAATGCAGACCCCAACCTTTACTACAAGGTTGTTGATGATGAGCCACTGATTTTGGTATTATATGTTGATGACTTGTTTCTCACTGGAAATGAAAAACTCATTGTATGGTGTCAGAAGAATCTCGCCTCTGAGTTTGAAATGAAAGACCTTGGTTTGATGCATTACTTCTTGGGATTAGAAGTATGGCAGAGGCAGAAAGAGATTTTTCCAGGACAAGGAAAATACACCATCGATATATTGAAGAGATTCGAAATGTTGGACTGCAAGTCCATGGCTACTCTGATGGATGCAAATTGGAAGAAGTTGAGAGATTCTACTTTAGAGTCTGAATTGTTTGATCCCACCATCTATCGCCAGTTGATTGGGTCATTGATGTATTTGACCAACACCAGACCAGATATATGTTTTGCTGTGAATGCCCTCAGTCAGTTCATGTGCGAATCGAGGCAGATTCATTGGATTGCTGCAAAACATGTGCTCAGATACTTACGTGGCATTGTGGGATATGGATTGAAATATGCTTCAGATGGTGACCTGATATTGTAGGGTTTTACAGACTCAGATTGGGCCGGATGTGTTGCAGATCGGAAGCGTACTTCTGGATGTTGCTTCAGTTTGGGTTCTGCAGTTATTTCCTGGTGCAGCAGGAAGCAGAACTCGGTAGCACTCAGTGCTGCAGAGGTCAAGTACATGGCTGCTAGCACAGCAGCTCGAGAAGCAGTTTGGCTTCGTAAACTCCTGGCAGGATTGTTCAGGCAGATTTCAGAGCCGACCGTGATTCACTGTGATAACCATAGCTGTGTGCAGATGTCAGTGAATCCTGTATTTCACAACAAGTCGAAGCATATCGAGATTCGATATCACTTCATTCGTGATATGGTGCAGAAAGGTGCGGTCGAGTTACGATACGTGCCGACAGACGACCAGACTGCAGATGTTCTCACCAAGGCACTTCCCAGAGTGAAGTTCGAATACTTTCGCGGAAGACTTGGAGTCGAAGAGAACATTTCCCTCCTTGAGAGAGAAAGATGAGATGCTTGCCCTGCTTTGCCCAAGTGCCTCTGCAGTCCAGTTACTTAGCCAGATATGAGAGAAATCTCATAGGCAGATGAGTAGGACAGTCAGCAATTGGCCGGGCTCACCCAGGTACCTTCTGCAGTCCAGTTACTCAGCCAGATTTGGGAGAAATCCCATAGGCAGATGAGTAGGACAGTCAGCAGTTGGTCGGGTTCACCCAGGTACCTTCTGCAGTCCAGTTACTCAGCCAGATATGGGAGAAATCCCATAGGCAGATGAGTAGGACAGTCAGCAGTTGGTCGGGTTCACACTGGTGCCACTGCAGTCCAGTTACTCAGCCAGATATGAGAGAAATCTCATAGGGAGATGAGGAGGACAGTCAGCAGTTGGCCATGTGGTTGCACAGGTGCCTCTACAGTCCAGATACTCAGCCAGATATGGGAGAAATCTCATAGGCAGAAGAGTAGGACAGTCAGTAGATGGCCGTGCCCTTTTGCTCGTCTGAGATCTCAGCTAGATATGGGAGGACCCCATTGGCAGATGAGACAGATAGGTAGCAAATTGTATAGTAGAGATGGTATAGCTGTATATCTCAGATATCCAGGATTGATTGATTCTCCTGGATCCAGGATTGAGTGATTCTCCTGGCCTCACCGAAGGACTGGTGATGATGATGCACAGAGATTGTGTGGACAACCTTCAGAAAGCAGAAAGATGATAGAGACAAAGTTGAGTACAAGATGAAACCCAGATGATCGTGATGCAGATGAAGACCGAAGAATACCTTCCTTGTTGAGAGGGAGTGTTGGATTTTGTACAACTTCGGAAGATATTATTTATTATATTTTATTGTACCATCATTGTACTTGGTTATACCTCCTAAGGGAGAAGAACAATTATGTAAACACATGAAAGAATCAATGTGAGTCTTGTGGTGCAAAAATAATTAATAAAATATTAAAAATAAAATATTTATTGCCCCCAAAGACAAGTCGGCCCCATAAGGGAATTTTTCCAGTTTCGCACATGTATAAATATGAGGCTTGTGCACCTCATTTCTCTCATTCTCACACTTGTAAAGTGCGCATCACTTGGAGGAGCAGATTTTCGCATCACTAGAAGAAGGAGGTTTATTTGGTTTGGTTACTTGTGAAAGATACTTTCACTTTCTCTCTCTTTCTTCATTTGTACTCTGATCTCAGAATTATCATCTCTCTGCGAAGGTTGCTGGGTTTTTTCCCTATTGGGTTTCCCAGGGTAAAACTCTGTGTTGTTGTTTTGTGCTTTGTCTTACTTCTAGTGATCTTGGAAATGCATTTATGTTTTATGCTATGAATGTATGAAATTTAACAACCATCACCCATTCCTTTACGAGCTTCATGCATGGAAAGCCGCCCACGTGAGGAAGGAAAGGCGCACCCTTTAATTTTTAAAACCATTCGCTATCCTTACTTTGATTTATTGCGCCGAGAGGCGCTCTACAGCCCAGTATGAGGGAGATCTTGTAACATGTGTCAAGTGTTTGTCGAGTAACAAAAAAGAATAATACAAAGTAAAAAGTAATAAATATTATGTCGGCCATAAACACAAAAGAATAATACAAAGTAAAAAGTAAATATGAGACTTCAACTAGAGAATTAGAGCTTAGGATTAGGTGGTAAATATTATGTCGGCCATAAACAAAAAAGAATAATACATAGTAAAATGTAAATATGAGAGTTAAACTAGAGACTTTACTTTTTACTTTTAATACAAAGTAAAAAGTAAATATGAGACTTTAGAGTGTTTGTCGAGTTTGTCTATCCAGTGTTTGTCGAGTAACAAAATAATACAAAGTAAACAAAAAAGAATAATACAAAGTAAAAAGTAACAAATATTATGTCGGCCATAAACACAAAAGAATAATACAAAGTAAAAAGTAAATATGAGACTTAAACTAGAGAATTAGAGCTTAGGATTAGGTGGTAAATATTATGTCGGCCATAAACAAAAAAGAATAATACAGAGTAAAATGTAAATATGAGAGTTAAACTAGAGACTTTACTTTTTACTTTTAATACAAAGTAAAAAGTAAATATGAGACTTTAGTGTGTTTGTCGAGTTAGTTTGTCTATCCAGTGTTTGTCGAGTAACAAAATAATACAAAGTAAACAAAAAAGAATAATACAAAGTAAAAAGTAATAAATATTATGTCGGCCATAAACAAAAAAGAATAATACAAAGTAAAAAGTAAATATGAGACTTAAACTAGAGACTTTAGAGCTTAGGATTAGGTGGCTCAGGTATTGCACTCAAGGAGTTATTCAAGGAGAGGTTTGCACCTCGGGAGATTTGATCCCTCTCGGCGCTTGATAGAGCTAGGATTTGGATCTAGGCTGGTGACATGTGCATTTATCCAATAATATGGTCGCCCTCCATAAGAAATTAATTAGCCACCTTTTCCATACTTTTTTTAATCATTTTTTTGGATTTTCCAACTTTTGTCTTTTGTGCAATTTGTAGCACCTTAGCGTTTAAATGCCATTTTGTAGTACTTTTAAGAAAAAATGCCACAAATGACAATTTAATCGCTCGAAACCTAACAAAAGTGGGTCCTAGGTTAATGAGGATGCTCTGAGCGTGAAAACGAGCATCCCCATGCCAAATTTCGCCTCCAGACCATGTTTTTATTACACTTTAATTTTTCCAATTAAACCATTAAAAATGGTCTAATTTTCCGGGAAAAAATATTTTTATCGGAATTGACTGAAACTCCTAGGGGACCTAGTGCATGTCCATACGACTTATTATGGATGGCTAGCATGTGAAAAATACATAGACACATAGACTTTAATAACCTCTCTAGGTTCGACCACCATGGTAAATACTCCAGCTTTGGAGGTGTGAGTGAAAAACTCGGGAATTATACGCCACTGAAGCGCAACGCATAATTCCTAAGGAAAAAACACTCTAGAGCAATGTTTTAAAAACCGGAACCAAGAATCAAACCGGTCAGGGGTCAACTCGGACTGGAACCAGAACCGGTAATGAATCAGAGCGGTTTGATTTCAATGAACTGGACTATTGAAAAATACAAAAAAAAAATTACAATTTTAATCATAAAAATTATATTTAACATTCCAAGCTATATTTCAAACCATTAGACACATAATATGTATATTTGAAACCATTAGACACATAATATGTAAAGTCTGCTCATATTTATAAATCGGAAATCCATAAACCATGTATGGGTCACAAAATGGCACCAAGTGCACTACATAGTAAAGTCTCATAGCATATATCTCAAATTCTGAAACAAAATACAATATCAATGAGGCTCTATATCCTCTACAGTCCAAAAAACATGATCAATGATGAATCATGACTCATAACTAATCAATCATCAAACTCAACACCATTGCTAGAAATGGAATGCTCAACATCAACATATGGCTCAGACTCCTTAACATTAATGCTCAACATCAACAAATGGGCACTTGATTGTGAGTGAATTAGAATGTGGGGGTTGGGGCACTTATTATTAGTGTTTGGAGGGCAAATTAGGTTTAGGTTTATTGTTTTTTTATTAAAAAACCAATTAAAAAGTCAAATACCCTATCTCGGGCAAGCGGACGTGTTTTAACAGTTGGCTGGCCGGTTGGTTTATTACGGACTCAGTCGGTTTGGTATCGAACCAGTTGGCTCAATACCAAACCGGATCCCGGTCCGAGTTAACCACCGGTTCGGATATCCTTTTCCATAGGTCGGTCAAACCGGTCAGTTCCGGTTCAAACCGGGCCGGTTTTCAAAATGTTGCTCTAGAGTATCCCCTTGATAGCCGAACCTAAGGTAGGCGAAGTCTTTTACAAAATGACTATGCTTTAGACCAACTTATTACAATTTCCCCATGGGGGTCTGGATATGCAGTTATTACAAAAGCGGCCAAAATTGGCCTTGAAAAAGTCTTCAGAACTTCTGAACACTGATGCTGAACACTTGACATGTTCATGAAGCAGGCGGCTCACAAGAAGTCCAACTATGGTACAAAATAGTTGGTAACAAGGGTCATCATTTGTGAATGGCCTAAAGATTGAAAACAAGTTCTAGAAGGCCCTTCATCAAGATATCAGTCATTAAAGGGCTGATCATATGTCAGTGAGCAGGCTGTGGAGCCTAGGGCTTACATCAGCTGGGTTCATCTCCTTCTATCTCTTGGTATGTATGCCCTAATGGCAAATTTATTTATGATGTAAAAGTTTGCTCATCAAATCTGCTCATGTAATCTCAATCATCTCATATAAAGGAAGTTTCTTTTCTCTGTGGTGGGGTTTTATTCCTGAAATGGTTTCCCTAGGGTAAATCTCTTGTGTTCTTGTTGATGGTTGTTCTCTTTACTGTTGGTTATCTATTGCTGGTTTATAATCTCTGATTCATATGCTAAGTTTCCTAAAAAGTCATCCTACAAAAGTTAATTCTACCAGATTTGCAATAAATTTAACATGGGATCAGAGCTAAGGACTCGAAGAGGACAATATTGAGTAGGTTACTGTTTCCTACGTGGATCTTGGTGTAGATCCGAGAAGTTTGCAGACATGAGTTAAGAGTTTTACAAATCTGATTTAGCAGACTTAATCAAGCAGAAAATTGCTTCAGTCTCTTTCAGACCAAAAGACGGACTTGAAGGGACCTTCAATTTCAACTCTTGGAAGGCTAGGGTCTTGGCTACCTTAGAGGAAAATGATCTTGATGATTTAGTTATCAACGTTGTAGAAGAACCTACAACAAATGCAGGAAGAGTAGCATTTAAGAGGAAGCAAGCTAAGGCAAGAAGAATCATCTATGATTCAATCAAGGACAATTTGATGCTTGTCATAACTCCATTAAAGATTGCCAAAGAATGCTTTGATACCTTGACAAATCTATATGACAGGAAAGCTCCCAGTCAGAAGAGGGTCCTGAAGAATAAGCTTCGTACTTTGAAGTTGGAAAATGATGAAGGTGTGGCTTCATTCTTCACAAAGACTCTCAGGTAAGGGATCAACTCTTGGCTATTGGTGTTACAGTAGATGATGATGATCTTGGCCAAACTGTTGTTGATGGTATTCCAAGTTTATGGGAAACATTCCTATCTGTTGTAAATGGTCGTGAAGTCTAACCGAATTTTGAAAGACTATGGCATGATTGCTTGCAAGAGGAAGGAAGAATGCAAAGCAAGAATGGTGGCTCTAAGGAAGGGAATCTTGCTCTTGTTGTCAAGACAAGGAAAGGCAAGAAGTTCTTTCATATAAAAAACAAAAACAAAAAGGCCGAAGGTAAGCACATTGATTGGTCAAAGATAAGATGTTTCAATTGTCAAAAGATGGGACATTATGCCAGAGATTGTCACAAGCAAAAGAGAAAGTTCAAGGGAAAATTTCATGCATCTGCTGCTGCAGAAGAAGAACCTAAGAAACAGAAAGTCAATGGATCTTCCAATAATCAAGAACTAAAGAAAGAGTACTATCTTGTCTCAACTCTCTTTGGTTCCATCACCAATAGTGCGGAGTCTTGGTTGGTGTATAGAGGAGCTTCCAGACATATGACAGGGATTCGAGGAGCTCTTACAGATTTCAGGAAAAATAAGTTTTTCTACTCAAGTGGAACTTGGAGATGATGCCACCCATGAAATTAAAGGAATCTGTTCAGCCTTCTTTCATCTAGAATCAGGGACTATCTTGCATATCGATGAGATATTATATGTTTCTGTCCTAATTTCTAAAGAAGAATCTCCTCTCTGTTGCGGTGTTAGAAGACAAAGGTAATAGAGTAATCTTTATGGATAGAAAGGCCCTATTATGGCCAAAGGATGGAGAGATGAGTTCAACTATGATGATTGGAGTTCGAGAGGGAGGCTTCTACAAGGCTTCTGGGCATTCCATTTAGGTATTGACCCACGATACAATCAATCCCTGTGAGTTATGGCATCGAAGGTTTGTACACCTTCATTACAGAGCTCTTCCTGGTCTAGAAAAGATGGTAACAGGTATGCCTGAGTTTTTCTTCTGAGCATGATGGTGTTTGTAGAGGTTGTGCTCTTGGCAAGAATGCAAAGAAGTATTTTCCTAATAGTAGCAGAAGATCTAAAAGGATCTTGGATTTAATTTATTCAGATATATGTGGACCTATGACTGCACCTTCTATGAGTTGTTGTTTATATTATGTAATTTTCATAGATGATTTTTCCCACAAAGCTTGGATCTATTTCCTAAAGACTAAGAATGGAACATTTGGTAAGTTCCAAGAATTGAAGGCATTGATTGAAAATTAGACAGGAAGTTGCATCCGTTCCTTGAGGTCAGATAATGGGGGTGAGTTTGAACCTCATAAATTTGATAATCTTTGTCGAGAAGTAGGGATCAAGAGGGAGCTAACTGTGCCTTACAACCCTCAACAGAATGGGGTTGCAGAAAGGAAAAACATGACAATATGTGAATCTCCCAGACCCATGCTATGTGACCAGGATCTTCCTCTGTCTATATGGGATGAGGCTGCCAGTACCGTTGTATACATCCAGAACAAAAGCCCTCATGCTATTATGGGGAAAAAGACTACAGAGGAAGTGTTTACAGGTAAGAAACTAGCAGTTAATCACATGAGGATTTTTGGCAGTCCAGTCTATATCCATGTGCCAAAAGAAAAGAGAACAAAGTTGGAGCCTTTCGGAAAGAAAGGTATGTTTGTTGGATATAGTGAAAACTCAAAAGCTTATCGTATCTAGGTTCCTGGTCAGAGATACATTGAGGTCAGTAGAGATGTGATATTCCATGAAGAAGCTGCTTTTCGTCGTTCCATAGAGCTTCCAAATGACTCAAGAGCTCCTTCAAAAATCCTAGATTCTCCTCATTCAGATGACCAGAGGGAGGAGGATAATGAGCCTTTAGTCCCAGTTGATTCCACAGAACCAAAAGAGCCTACAAAAAGGTTGCTTGAGGCTTCTCCTACCAAAAGAAGCCCTGCTTAGTTTCGTGAAACTTTGCAGGAAGCAAAAGAGCATACAGCTTCTTCAGGAACTTTCAGGGAAAGCAAGAAGCCTCAGAGGTACTTTGGTCTTATAACTCGTCTGGGCCACATCATTGATGCAGAGCCTTCCACTTATGAGGAAGCAACCAGACAACAGGTATGGAAAGATGCAATGAGAGAAGAATACAACTCTATTATGAAAAATGATGTATGGGAAGTGGTCCGAAGACCAAAGGGGAAGTTTATAGTAACTTCTAAATGGATTTACAAAATCAAACATGATGTTGATGGAAGTATTGAAAAATATAAAGCAAGGTTTGCGGCTCGTGGTTTCTCCCAAAAGGAAGGTATAGATTATGATGAAACCTTTGCTCCAGTTTCCAGATACACCTCCATCAGAATGATTATCTCCCTCGCTGTAGTTATGGGATGGAAACTCCACCAAATGGATGTGAAGACAATTTTCTCAATGGTAAAGTTGAAGAAGAAGTCTATATAGAGCAACCATAAGGTTTTGTCGTCCACGGGATGGAATCCCATGTATGCAACCTGAAGAAAGCCTTGTATGGGATTAAACAGGCTCCAAGGGCCTGGTATGCAAGAATTGACAATTACCTTCATAGCTTGTGTTTCTCCAAGAGTGTTGCTGACCCCAACCTATATTTCACGGTTGTTCAAAACCATCCATTGATCTTGGTTTTATATGTTGATGACTTGTTCCTTATTGGAGAGGAACAACTGATAGCTTAGTGTAAGAGAGAGCTCACTTCAGAATTTGAAATGAAAGATTTGGGTCTTATGCACTACTTTCTTGGTCTAGAGGTTCAACAAAAGCCAGATGAGATCTTCCTTTCACAAGGGAAGTATGTAGTTGATGTATTACGAAGATTTGGGATGCAAGACTGCAAGCCCGTGAGCATACCTATGGTGTCTGTTGTCGCTGAGATGCACACCTGGGGGGAAGCGTAGCAGAAATCTTTCTAAGCTGCTAGGTGTGGCCTTGGGGGCAAGTCTCGAGTCAGGTGCTGTCACCTGATCTTGACTCGTCCGTTTAGGCAAACTCTTAACAAAGCCAAGGGGGGTAGACCCTAATAAAGAGTTTCTAAAGCTCTTAAATTTATTTGGTTGTTACGGATGAAAGTAAGTTGTTTTTAGGAGTTTTATAATGATGTCCAATAATCAACACAAGATATTGCAACTTTAAAATTGATCAACAACATAAATCTGAATGCACTCACGACATAAGATAGAGAACTTAAAATATAGCAAATAACAAGACCAGTGCCGTGGAGTCAAAATAAAATAGTGCTTGTTGTTGTAAAGAAAACTGTTGTGCAATGCTTTTGGTCAATTTTATTGTAGATTTTGAAAGATGAAGTTGAAATATTGTGGGAAGGGGGGATTTTCGATATACCTTGCGGTACAGGAAATGTGTCTGGAATGTGATCTAGGTGGCTCCGTACAAGGACATGTGGGATGGAACGGAGTCTCGAGAGCAGTGTTCAACACTACACCAACAAGGATGTGGTCTAACTGGTGCTCTGAGGTCACCTCCCAGTGGTTCCCGCGTCTTTAGTCAGAATTTCCCCATTTTCGATCACAGTGTTGCAACGTCGGATTTTCGTTGGTTTTGCGGGACTTAATTTTATTAAAATTGAAGTTTTTTAATTAAATGTGAGAAAAATGAAGAATGTGACACTTCCGCTTTTGATATCCCAAAACTATGGGTAGAGCATACACAGAGTGGGCAAAATTTATTCGTTACGATTGACTCTCCGATAGAGAGCACTCTTGATCCGAATTACAACGAGATTCAAGAGATTTATTGAGTTGGTAAATTTTAAGATTGACTCTCGGACAGAGAGCACTCTTGATCCGCTTTAAGAGCGTGATTCTAGAGATTTTGAACACTACTTTGTTGAAGAAATATAATGCTAAAATGAAAAGAGACAAGTTTTCTAATTATCTACCCAAGAATCTCTTTCAGGTTGGAAGACTGTACTCGGGAGAGCAAGGGGGTTAAGTATTCAATTTATTCCCAAAATAAAGTAAAGTAGAAACTGAAAGAAAAAATCTAGATCTAGTTGCAATAATTGAAAGAAACTAATCTAGCAAGGAAAAAACTAATCTAAAGCATAAAGTAAAGGGGACAAGTACAAGCTTCCCCAAATGGGGGAAGGGGGTGTGGGAGCCGTAATCCCACCTACTCTTTATTAAATTATTACAAGTTTAATTCTCCGGCAGAGAGCGCTCTTGATCCGTAAAAACGAGATTCAAGAGACTTTATTAGATTAAAAGAAACTTAAATAAGTACAAGGGATTAAAAAGGTCTTCTTTGATGGTTTAAGCTCCCTAATCGCTTTGCTCCTTCGATTTTCTATGACAAAAGGACAAAAATCAGCGAACAGCAAACCTGTTAGAATGTTAGTATTTGTTAGTATAATCACAAAAAATCTACAACTTAGCACTTACAAAAATTAGGAAACATTTATACTTTAAGTGCTCTAAAGCAACTAGCATTCAGATCTAAAATAAAAATGGAGATTTTAAGCTTCTTTAGATCTAATACTAAACAAGTAAATGATGAATAATAAAACTTTTCTAGACTCAAATTACTTGTAAAGAAACAAAGTAACTGAAAAAATGGTGAAGTTTTAGTTTGAGAGATGGAAGAGAAAACTCAAGCCCAAGCTTGAACCGCATGAAGACAAAGAGGTGCCTGCGAGAAACAAAACATTAGATCCAAAAAGGTTTTGAAGGCAGAAGAGGATGCAACTGAGCTCAACTTCTTCCTTCAAATAGATGACCTGCACAACCACACTACCTTGCACAAGCGAGATCAAATCTAGTATGATTCATAAAAAGAAATTACGAGAGCATAAGTATAACCGACTACTGTCTGCTACTCCTAGATCTCTAATGATAAAGCATAAACAAACAAGTTGAAGACTACAAATGCTTGCTCCATGGTTGGTAGCAACCTTCTAAGCTAGATAGATTAACAAGCCTATAACAAAAGAAGAGTAATAAGAACAAAATCACCTCAATAAAAGCACAACATGCACAATAGCAGATCGTTTGCACCACATGGACCTCCAAAGTCTTCAAACTTTATTTAAAAATATTACAATACAAAGTACAAAGGCAGAGGTTCCACCATCCATGTAAAATGAGTGAGAATGCCTCGCTTAAATAAGAAAATACAAGCAAAGGGGGGTGCTTGGAGAGGAGAGGGCGAATGCTTAATCGATGGAGTGATTGGAAACTTGGAGCGTTGAACTCTAGTGGGTTGGTGGTGATTGGTAGAGGTGGAAGCCACCTCACAAGAGGGGCGCCCCTCTCACATTGTAACTCTCGCCCAACCTTGGAACAATCGCTTTTCCAAGCCGTGAGCTTGTTGACGTGGAGTAAGAGGCCTACGTGAAAGATGAAAGGCGCATATCAAAATGGATATCACCCATTCGCTTATCCTAACTCAAAATTGGAACGTGCTTTAATCTTTTGCAATGGTCGTACATCACTTAAGACCATGTGCCACCCTTTTCCAATCATTTTTTATTCATTTTTTTGACTTTTGTGATTTTGTCCATTTGTGCATTTTGGGTCTTTTTAGCATTAAAGTGCCATTTTGTCGCATCTTTAATGAATAATGCTCCCAAAGGCGGCATAATCGCCCGAAACATGGAGAAAGTGGGCACTAGGGTAAAGGGGACGCTCTGAGCGTCGAAACGAGCCTCCCCACGCCAAATTCCGCCTCCATACGACACCTTTATTACATTTTGAATTTTTCCATTTAAACCATTAAAAAATGGTTTAATTTACGAAAAAAATTATTTTTGTCGGAATCCACTCAAACTCCTAGGGGACCTAGTGCATGTCCATACGACTTATTACTAACGGCTAGCATGTAAAAATACATAGACACATAGGCTTTAATAACCCCCCTAAGATCGACCACCATGGACAATACTCCAGCTTTGGAGGTATGAGTGAAAAACTCAGGAATTATACGCCACTGAAGCGCAACGCATAATTCCTAAGGAAAAAACACTCTAGAGTATCCCCTTGACAACAAACCCTAAGGTAGGCCAAGCCTTTTACCAAATAATCATGCTTAGACCAACTTATTACAATTCCCTCGCAGGGGTCTGGACATGCAAATTTTACAAAGGGCCAAAATATTTTGGCCTGATGGATCTCAAAACACTGATGATGAACAATTTGATTGTTCAAGTCTTCAACGGTTCACTCGGAATCCACTAAGTGCAATTTAGTGGATAACAGTGTCAAACCTGAAGAAGCTACATGAGTCAACCTCTTGTTCAAAGCCAATGGATCCTACCTTGTACCGTCAACGTATTGGATCATTGATGTACTTAGTACATACTAGACCAGATATATGCTATGCAGTGAGTGCACCGAGTTAGTTTATTTTTGAGCCTAAGCACATACATTGGGTAGCTGCGAAACATGTGCTTAGATACCTGCGGGGCACTATTGCTTATGGACTTAGATACACGTCCAATAGTGAAGTGATGTTACTTGGTTATGTTGACTCTGATTGGGCTAGCAATGCAGTGGACCGAAAGAGCACATCTGGGTATTGCTTCAGTATGGGATCATCCATGATCTCTTGGTCTAGTAGGAAGTGTAGAATTTTCTGCCTTAAACTGTCTGCAGGTTTATGTCAAGATTTAGTGGTTTTCACCTACAGCCGGTTATGCATATGCTGTAGGTTACTCATAACAAAATTACTTTAACAGTAAACACACAGTAAAGGCTTTTAACAGGCTGTAAACACATTTAGCAATCACACACGAAAATTTAACTCAGAGATTTTTGGCCAAATCGAGCCCTGGAAAAACCCCCACGGGGAAAACCAGTTGAGAGAGAGAGATATTTATTATTTCTTCAGCAAGGTAATGTAACAGCAGTACAAAAACAAATACAACTTATCTCCACATTAAATGCACTCCAGATTGCCTCGATTTCTGTGCATAACAGCTGCCTAGAAATGTGTGCTGAAGCCTCTCGATTTCTGTGCAATTAATGGCTTTAGTTCTTTGCTGTACCTTCCTCGATTTTTGTGCATAACACCCTGAATTTGCTGCTACTGCTGTTACGCGAATTTTGTGCAAGAGCCAACCTCAAAACCGTGACAGAAGGTGACTGCTGTACGTACCACAGTACCAGTCAATTCTTAGAAAACCGTGCAGACTGTATCCTTGAACTCCGTGCCAGTTAACCTCAGGATTTGTGCTCCTCGAACTGCGTGCTAAGGGAATACTGCTGTACGGAATGACCACGGGTTTAGTGCTGAAGATGGCAGCTGCTAACTAGAAACCAGTGCTGATAATAAATGGCAAACACATGCCTCGAAATCTGAGCCAGTATTAAAGCTGAACTCCTGCCTGGGAACTCGTGCCTGAAACTCGTGCCAATGGTAATGACAAACTCAATTTTCTGCTGGTGCCCTAGCTCTCCTTCTTCGACCTCTCTCTCTTTCATTCGCTAAACAATGAAATAGGTTTTGGAGCCTCCCTCCCTTTTTGTCTAATCCCTAAATGGGATTCTAATCCAACGGTGGCGATTCACTCAATCCAATGGCTAGGATTAGATGAGAGCAAAAGTCACATTACTTAAATCACTTAAATAATTTATTTGCTCACCCACTTTAACTTTAGACAAGAAGTGACTTTAAAAACATAAAGTCTCATTAAATGTGTTTTTAATGTGAGGGTCACTTTTCCCCCTTCTTAGTGACTTAGGCTAAAATCACTAGGGGAACACATCCCAAGGTACAAAACTAACAGGAAGTGGGGCTCTAATTCTATAGCTCAAAGCATAGAAGGAGCTGAATATATAACAACCAGTGATGCCTGTCGAGAAGCAGTGTGGCTTAGGAAGCTACTTGCTGACTTGTTTGATGAGAAGCTCGAGCCAACCGTTATCCATTGTGATAATTAGAGTTGCATGAAGCTCTCAGAGAATCTAGTGTTTCATGACAGATCGAAACACATTGAGATGAAGTACCACTTCATCAAAGATATGGTCCAGAGAGGTGCCACGAGACTTCAGTACATTTGTATAGATGAGCAAATAGCAGATGTGTTGACCAAGCCTCTATCCTTGATGAAGTTTGTGTACTTCCGAGACAAGCTTGGTATTGCAGAGAATGCCTCTCTTGTTGAAAGGGAGTGTTGATTTTTGAGCAGCTTCAAGAGCCATTCTCTAGGAGAATGGAGGCACCTGGTCAATTACCAAGAAGATGATTCAGTCTAGGACTGAGGCACTTCGTCTGTTACCAAGATGTTGACTTTGGTCAACTTGATTCAGCCTAGGGCTGAGGCACCTGGTCAGTTACCAGGCCAACACAAAATCCCGACTGGGTCTAGGCAAATGATGTACTCCTCTCCTTGGTCATTGGGCTATGGGACCTCCTCAAGGGATTGGCCACCCCTTTTTGGAGCAACTAGCATATGACCTTGGTGTTAGTGGGGAGAACAAGACATACAGAGAAAATCTTCCTTGTATATGATGATGTACCTTGAGTTGGCAGGTGTGGATCATGAAGACAAAGAGAAGGGCTGAGAAGTTGCCTAAAGATGACTTGCCTAAGAAGATTTGGCTAATAGCCCTAATGAAGTGTTAAAAGCCCAACATGAAATTATAAGGACCTTAACTAAAGTGTTTTAAGTTATTTTTAATTATTAAATTAAAAATCATTAAAGTGTTTTTGGGTTAGTGGATTCCCTGACCCATGGTATTTACCCCTTGTATTGCTCAATGATGAATTATAAATAAGGAGCTCTCTCTCAAATGAAAATCATTCATTCTATCATCATTATCTGTGTCCTAAAAACTTGTGTGGGGTATCTCAGCTTTCTATAGTCTTCTTCATTTCAGCGTAGAGGGTTTGGATCAATCTCAGCTGTCTAGTCTTCTTCATCTCAGCGTTTAGGGTTTGGATCAGCTCAAACAAGCCTCACGGTTTCTCTGTGCTGGGGTTTTATTCCTGAAAAGGTTTCCCTAGGGTAAATCTCTTGTGTTCTTGTTGATGGTTGTTCTCTTTACTGCTGGTTATCTATTGCTGGTTTATAATCTCTGATTCATATGCTGAGTTTCCTAAAAAGTCATCCTACAAAAGTTAATTCTACCAGATCTGCAATAAATTTAACAGTTGGCCCCCAGCCTTGCCCCATAATGACAAGTAGTTCCCAACTCTTGTCCTAGCCATTTCTTAATGGATCAAGACCTCAAAGCCACACCGTAATGGGTAGGAACTAGGAACCTGTGTACTTGATTGTGACTATGTTTTATTTTACTTGATTGTGACTATGTTTTATTTTGATCTCTTGGCAGTTAACTAGTGACTCCATAATCACAGGTGTTCTGGCCTATGCCAGCCCACACTTTTTGCTGCTTTGCTTTTTGTGGTATGCTTGTGGAGGCTGCATTTGCAGTCCTTTTTTTTGTATTAAAGACTTGTACAATCTGCTTCTATTACTAGTCAAAGATATCTTTATTTCAAAAACATATTATGGCTAGTATTATGTTGGTTTTTGACAAACTTTTTGTGTTTTACTCTTTCCCTAATACCTGACAAGATACTTATAGCAAGCAGGCACTTATACTAAAAAAATAAAAACATCCAGTCAACAATAAAAATAAATATCTAAGTTAGAATTAGAAGAAACTTACTTCTAAGTTCTAACACAACGTCCAAAATTCCTCAGCACAGCAGAATCAAAATGAATAACTCCAACATCCTCTAATAGATGGAAAATCCATATTTAAGTTATTGCATTCTATATTATATGCTTCACGAAGAAATAAATGTAGGGCATGTTTACCATTCTTACAGCAAAGAAACAAAGGAAATACACTAGTTACAAAATTTTCAATATTAGAAAAGGGTTTTAGTTCATCTCATTGTAATAGCAATTGAAGAACTCTTTGCTTTATACTTTCAGGCTGTCAACTTGGGCTATGATGGTCCCATAAGAAACATTATCTTACACATTCCACCTTGGGAAAGTGATTTTTCTTGGAGTTGGTTATGAACATTTGAATTTTTAGTGGCCACGTGTCTCTTGCTCTCCTTTGAAGTTTGATCACGGTATTACTGTTTCATGTTAATATTCAAAATGCTTGATCATTACATGTTGATATTTTTATAACTATTGGGTTTGTGCCAAATGGAGAAGATTTTTATGACTTTATTTTTTCTCTACACAATCTTTCAATATTTTTGTTGTTGCAGCAATAAGTTATAGGACAAGATTTCACTGTGTTATACTTTTATAATTTTATTAAAATAGCCCATTCCATATGTTTTCCTTGTCATTTCAAATTATTTTTATTCAAAGGCACTTCACAACAGAGTATATAGTAGATAATCCAGGCATGGAATTTAAACAGTAGCTATGTTGGAAACTGACAATTGTCTTTAGGTATGAGATTCAAACTAAAGTTGGTCTCGTTATCAATTACCACAAGTGGAATAGACGACAATGGGCCTCAAAGATATGACTTTAGGGACTTGATCAATTCGCCATTAAACCACAAACTTAAGTGGAAATAGCTCATGAACTTGGTTCTTTTTCTCTCAACTATCACCATTTTGCAAAGTATTGTGGGGCAATTTTGTTAAGATGAGTCGAACTAAGGGCCATTTAGCACGGGTGATAGGACTGTACTTTGAGTGAACTCAAACATAACCTCTAGTGTTTAAAATTAAATATCTTAAAGCGAGTCGCACTTCAACTGCACATAAATTTCTGAACAGAGTAATAAGTAGTTATCTGAATATTGGCAATTTTGGAGTGCCCACATCTGAAATTAAATAGGATAAATATCTCAAAATTCATCAATTCAATAAAACACAACACATTTCTTGAAGTACCAGCTGATGTACTTGAATTACTGAAAAAGCAAAGTTTAGTGGACTTTAGTAAAGATTATTCTGAATAATTCCTGTTGAAATGAAGTGAAACGAGCTCATCTATCAGTCTGTCTAAAATGGTCCTGAAGGTACTTTTCCAGAAATTTGATTAACTCTATAACTTGATGTGGAGTTCCCTATTTACCAGCTGCGGTTTTCTGCAAAGATTCCTGACTAGAAATTTTATCAAGTGTTAAAATAACACATATAGGTTGAATTTAACGAAACAGGATGGCAACCTTTAATACTTATCAGGCTACTTAAAGCTTCTCCCAAGGGTGATCAGCACTGTTGTGGGTGTTCTGTGTTGCACTTGAATTCTAATGACAATTTTGGAAGTTTGGAATAGACAAAGCACTTGTAAGGATTCATTTTCAGACATTTCTTTTTCAAATGTGCATGCAAATAGCTTAATACTAATGTATTCTTATTCTATTCTAGGTTGCAAATTGAAATATGGAGTGGTCCTTGATGAACTTTTTCCACAAAAAAAATTACAATTTCCATTCAAAGAGAGAATGGGAAATCACATTCCTCATGTGTGTCAAGCACGATACAGAATAGGAGAAGATTTACAGCATTCAGTAGAAAAAAACAAATATTGACTTTCCTCTCACATACCCAAAATAATCCTTAGATTAACTTACCATCAACTCTCTGGAGATTACAGTGGCACACTACATATAAATCACCTAGATTTTTATCTGCTATTTGGAATTCATAGTAGGTTTGATTAAGGGATGGTAAAGAGTGATAAACAATATAGAATGTAATAGCTAAGGTATGGAATTTCCATCTAATAGAGGATGTTGGAGTTATTGATTTTAGTTCTGTTGTGCTGAGGAATTTTAAACTTTGTGTTAGAACTTAGATGTAAGCTTCTTCTAATTCTAACTTAATTTTACCAGTTGAATCAGCTAACTAACCAGGGTTGAGGCATACCTGTAATGAAGCCAAATCTGAATGATACTTACTACAGTTGGGACAGCAACTCAGCAAGTAGCTCCAGGACCAGAAGTAGCAACAGGCAATAATGTGTGGGGGACAACTCACCACCCAACCCACCCCTCAGTTAAAGACTGAGAGCCGCTGTGCCCTCAATCAGTAAACATATGTCAGACAAATACCTCAAAAATGAATTGGCTAGATCAGAACTCTCCTCTAGACCTCCTCACAACAGTAAGAAATCCTTATACCCCCATCAACCAGCCCCTTAGTAAAAGTAGAAGAACAAGAGGAAGGACCCCTAAGTCCACACTTTGTCCCTCATTAAATAGCTCCATTTTCTTATTAAAATAATAAAGTTTATTTGCATTGATGACTCCACTTAACCCCAGTATATGTATATTTGCTTATTATGCACCTATAATACTCAATTTATTTTACTAGATGGGGCATTACAGAATTTTGGTTCTGGTTCTAAATGCTTCGATAACAACCACATGAATAAACATGGTGCTAACAATAGATGCTACAAGAATGATTGTCATGTTAGCAGCCATACACAAGGATATTGAAATATAATATATTTTCTCTTTGGGGCAGCAAGATGCCTAAGTGGATTTTGGGAGATAAAAGCAGCATGAATAAGGATTTTGTTTTCATTCCCTGTCAACTTCATTTCAGTTGGTAACTTTTAAGTATTTTAAGAGTGGTGCTGCCAACTGACATGATATTTCCAGGGGCACTGTAAAACTGATCGGTCTTCTTAGAAATACTCCAAGGCACAGTGGTTGAATCCATATTAGGCCCCCAATCCATAGGAAGAGTTTTGATCTAGTCAATATAATCAATTGGTATTCAAAGAAGTCAGGCTGTGGCTTCAATCATTTCAGGCCATCAATACATAGGAAGTGTTTTGACCTTTTCAATAATCAATTGATATTCAAAGAATTTAGCCGCCAACAAAATGACAATATATTTTGCAGTCTTATTTGTAACAGGAAGGGAGAATACGTAAATGAACTAGGCAAATTGTAAAGGAAGGTTACTTAATGTTTTTTATTACTCTCAGTGCTCTACAGCCCAGTATGGGGAAGATGTTGTCACATAATGTGGGTAATGCTGATGTGGCAACAACAAATAAATATATAAAGCTATTTGGCAGCATATTTCTACTTAAACTTAAATTTTACATACAGATAAAAAATTAAAACTAGCATAGATCCATCTTAAACCCGGATCTATCAAGCAGTGAGAGGGATAAAATTTATAGGTGTATTTTTTTTAATCGTAATTTTTCTACACATTAGGAAAAAAATTTACACCTAAAGAAATTTGATGCCTCTTGGTGCTTGATAGCTCTGGGTTTAAGATGGATTTATGTTGGTGCAAATCAGTTTTTTTATAAGTTAACCATGCAATTTATGATGCATTGATGTGGTATGAGCTTCAAACAACACCTAACTTATTTAATGAAGTGATAAATCCTAGCATGGAATGTTTAAAGATGACGAACTACAGCCCAGTATGGGGGAGATGTTGTCACATAATGTGGGTAATGCTGATGTGGCAACAACAAAAAAATATATAAAGCTATTTGGCAGCATATTTCTACTTAAACTTAAATTTTACATAAAGATAAAAAATTAAAACTAGCATAGATCCATCTTAAACCTGGATCTATCAAAGCAGTGAGAGATAAAATTTATAGGTGTTTTTTTTTTTTAATCTCAATTTTTTTACACATTAGGAAAAAAATTTACACCTAAAGAAATTTGATGCCTCTCGGTGCTTGATAGATCTGGGTTTAAGATGGATCTATGTTGATGCAAATCAGTTTTGTTTATAAGTTAACCATGCAATTTATGATGTGGTATGAGCTTCAAACAACACCTAACTGATTTAATGAAGTGATAAATCCTAGCATGGAATGTTTCAAGATGACGAAACTAGCCTAGGACGGAATGGTTCAAGATGAAGAAACTATCCTCTAATTGAAAAGTTGAACATGTGAATTACAGTGACAGCTGAATGTGATTTCAAGTTCTCCAATGAAGTAGAAGTCAGTATCTCAATTCTCTCTGTCATGCACAGTGATTGGACGGACAAGATTCTAGCACTCTCAGTAATGCCTTCTTACATTCTATAGATCCTGACATATATGCTCTCATTCATGTTGATATCCGTACAACAAGGATACCAGTAAAGGGCTGAGATTGTTAGCCCACTTTATTTTATAACTATTCAGTGTAAAAGTGACAGATGAAGGTGTGCTTATGTAATCAAACTCTTCAAGTCCTATTATGGCCGTATCTAATGAAAGGATTCTCTAGTGTGGATTTGGAACTCTTGCCAACAAGGCCTTGGTTCACTGGTGAGGTTGATGGAATATTAAGCTGTCCACCACAGTTCCTGCTGTGGTCTACCCCATCCAAATGGTATATCGAAAAGGGATGAGGCTGGGTACAAGTCCCAGGCAAATTTGGCAGAATAAATACCCCTCAGACCTGGCACCTAAGCCAAAGGAAGTTCTTATTATGCAGTGCATCCCCCAATCACAGGGCATGTTTGTTGAAGCAACATCCCCCCCACAATATACAATTATAAAAAAGAAAGATTTGGAACTCAGTTGAAAATCACTCTCTAATGTACTTCAGTTATTTTAAACTCTCAGCTTTTCTGTCAAATTTTCTAGCACTTTGGTCAAGACACTCAGATACAGTATGCAATATTGAAAAGGAATAGACTGATGTGTAGATTATAAAAACAAGGACCAAGAGAATTGAACACTGGTGATATAAACAGTGCAAGTATCTATGTCTGTTCTGGAGGGAAAATCCGTGATCTATAAGTATCTGTTTTCATGTGCTTGTGAGGCTAAATGAGTCTTATAGATATTTAGAATCAAGATATATAGAAGAGAAAAACAGAAAAAGGTACTATTCTGAAAAGAGACATTACATAATATATAAACATAAATCTGACAATATGGCAGTGGGTGTATTAAACAAAGTCCATCACAAAAGCACGTATGATCTGCCTTGCTCCAATATAATGGGATTCATAAATGAGGTACAGACTAAACTAGGAGACCTAAATAATAGAACGGACAAAAGCAAACAATAAAGTTCTCTAATTTTCCAGTTTTCCTGGCAAATTTTTGGCAACCTCACAGGCATATTCTAAAAAACAGGCATATCAGCTATGCAGTTGACTGTTATAAAATTTCCATGATTATATATGACAATGAAGAATATATCTGGTTGTAATTTAATAACAGAAAGCAACATTAAACACAATAATTGCAAAAGTGTTTTTAACTTATCAAACAGTGTACATTGCACATAAGAAAAACATAAAAAATGTAGAAAAATCTGCTATGGCATGGGCAAGTACCTTCAGTGCAGAAACTTTTGATGGGAAACCATACACGCAAAGAACCATTTCCCAGGGCCGTTTCTTTTTGGTTTGACGTGCTCCATTTGTTATTTGACCATTATGCTGTCTTATTCGCCGACGAGGATTAGTAGTGAACCTATTGCCAGAGAAGCAAAATGCAAAAGAATCAAGTATATAAATATTCATTACGAAAATTCAAAAAATAGCTAGTTTTCTGCAACATGATAGAACATTTCATAATTCTATACGTGAAAAGCAATTGTGAAATATACCATATAAAATAAAGAAAAATGTGGTCACATGGGAACTTTTTATTTTTTGGGAAAAATGGAGTAATGTATACAAGGTTGAAAGGTTGGGAGCTATACAGAGCTTTAGTGATCAGCAGACGCGATATTTTCTATGGTGATGCTCAGCGCATACCTGGGTCGCTAACTCATCCATGAAACAATGAAAGTCTTTCATACACAACCATTATAATACAATCAAAGTCAGTCTAAACCTCCCTGACAACATGAAGGAGGTAATTGTATGTCTAATAACTAGACAAAATGACCAAGCCACCCAATTACAAAACCATAGATATCCAAAGAAGCTTCTCTCCAATCAACACTGGAAAAAAGATGCTTTGAAAAGGGAAATGTTCTCAGTTCTCACTGTATAAATCTTGCATGATGAAATTTCTAAAAAGTGTAGCCACCCACTTACAAAATCATGGATCTCCAAAGAATATTCACTCAAAAGATGTGCTTAATGAGTTAATATCCTTCTTTCACGGCACAAAAAGATCATATGTTAGGCCTGTCTTGACTCTACACATCTATGTTTACTAACTAATATGGGTAGAGACCAACCATCAGAGAACCCTTGAATTTGAAAGAGCATGGGCTGATTCAAATATACAATTCTAAGAAGCTATCTGGTTCAGCATCACATGCCTTCCATTTCAAATTAACCTTATTGATTGAACTAATTTTCTTCCTGAACAAATTGTGCATAGAATGTGTCCTAATAGTAATTGGGCTTACCATTCAGCCATACCTGATCCTTGTGGACTGGCCCTTCTCTACGAGTTTCTGATTTATATCTGTCTCCTCAGTCAATGATATTGATACATCCAAATACACTGTTTCGTATTTCCTATGCAGAACTAACAACCTAGAGATACCCCTCAAAGAACACCAATCATCTTTATCTGCATCCCCAATACTCCATTGGATTGGACCCTTTTTACACACTTCTTTCCCATTCAATCTTGGAATTGAGCCCAAATAGCTTTCAGAAGCCTGGAACAAATAGATCTTGTTATTCCCCAAAATCTGTCCCCTACATAGACCCTAGAATTTCCAAACTGATTGCTTGTGCTTTGCAGTGATAAATCTACACTGAAGCAAAAACTGCTAGGTTGATTCCAACCCAAAGCTCTGATCGCCCAATTAGCTGCAAAAACTATGCCTTGTTCCTGAATTTCAACTAGCTCCAAACCTCTCTAACCTTTCTCTAAAATTCATATATTCCAAGCAACCAACGGGAGTGATACCGCTTGAACTAGCACCCCTTTGCAAAGAAAGGCTATGTAGACCCAGTGCTAGTGACGGTAAGCTTGGGAGGGGTTAAACCCAATGTCACCACAGTCTAACCTCTCAACACTTTGGGTAACTCCCGAACCTAGGGGGAGACACTAATTGATGAAAGATACTTGCAACCAACAACAAACTACAAATACCTTCCACCAAGCCTTAATGGCTATGACCAGTGCTTTCTTGGAGGAGTTAGACAATACTAAACAAGACAATAATCATACGATAATGGAGTTTCCTCTTTATCACAATTTCCACGAAATTATCACAAATCCCAAGATAATTCATGTTTCCCAGGGCAAGTCCTTAGAAAGGTGCCCCCCTAGGGTTAGAAGATCTCCACACCAGGGTGCACTTGTAGGATGAACCAGAAATACTAAACAACAAGTAATTATTGATTTTAGGCAATTTCATGTCTCCCAATGCACTTACTCAAAAGAAGACGCTCTCTAGGGTTTATAAAGAAAACACTAGGGCGAATATGTTGGGGGATAAAAAATACAAAATCACATCTATTTTTGGATTTTCGAATTTATTTAGATTTTTAGGGTTTTTTTCCAGCAATATACCATTTTTTTTTGTATTTTTTGCATAAAATAAAACATGTAAAAACTTGATTAAGAGACTTGATTAAGAGAGATAGAGAGTTTGTTAGGATAGGGCAATAGACCTTATCTCATACCCTAGGGCTATGAGAGATTGAGGCTAATGCCCCTCTTAAGATGGCATTCAATACTTGCAAATAGGGCTAAACTGAAAGTTTTATGAGGTTCAAACCCAACCCGGTTTCAAGTCAAATTTTATGAGAATTTAATGCCCAACCCAGTTTATTTGAGTGCTGTAAATGAGAAATTCCATGACGACTTTATCGGTTGCCGCTTTCCTGGGGATGGTTTCCACCCACTTAGTAAAATAATCAGTGGCAGTTAGGATCCAAGTATAACTGTTGCTAGAGTTATCTTTAAACTGACCAATGAAATCAAGACCCCACTGTTGAAAAGGGGCTTGGACAACTATAGGTTTTAAAGGCAAGGCTGCCAACTTTTGTTTCCTGTGAAAAGTTGACATTGTTGGCAACCTCTGACGTGTTTATGAACATTCGAGAAAAGAGTGGGCCAATAGTACCCTGCTCTGAGGATCTTATGGGAAGTTGTCTTGGCCGCATAATGTCCTCCACAAAATCCAGAATGAAATTCAACCATGAGTTTTTTGGACTCTAGCTCATCAATTCATCTAAGAATTAGACCATCTAGATTCTTCCATCCCATTTTGGGTGATACAAAACTTTTGTTTTCAACCTCAAAGCCCTTCTTTTGTGGCCAATTAAATGACTTGGGCAAGTGAGGTTGGTTAGGAAATAAATGATGTCTGCATACCAAGGAACCTGTTCAAGCCGTTGAAGCTCAGATGATCTGACCTGTACTGATTCACTATTCTGGCATATACCATCCCCAGTGCCTGCTCATTTCCTTCAGCCATCATGTGGGTTAAACCCTGACCTTTAATTAACTTGGTGGGTTTGATTTCTAAGTCATATTCCTGGATCTTAGAGATCCATTTACCCCTTATACCAAGACAGTCTTGCTGTGATAAAATATCCTTAACACATGAGGCACATACCTTATAAATTTAGAGTATGCAATGTACATTCTGAAATGCTTAAGTGATTTGACTAAGGCATATGCTTGTTTTTCCATGATGGTGTACTTAAGTAAGGAATTTTGTAGGGCTCTACTCATAAAGGCTATAGGTTGTTCTTGGCCATCCCTATTCTTCTGCAACAAAGCTCCGGCTATGGTGTCTGGTGATGCAAATGAAAATATATGGAAGTCTTTAGAATAGTCAGGGCTAATCAACACTGGTGATCTACAAATAACATCTTTTATTCCATTAAAGGCTTCCTTTAATTCATTATTCGATTCAAACTTAGCGTCCTTTTTAAGTAATCTTTGCATGGGTTTCATAACTCTGCTAAGTTAGGAATAAAACGTTTGATGAAGTTGATTTTCCCATTGAATGATCGCAATGCTTTCTTATTACAGGGCAAAGGAACTTTCTTTATAGCTTCTACCCTCTCCGGGTCAATCTTGACCCCATCTTTGGAGATGATGTGACCTAGTAACTTCCCTTCGTCAACCCCCAAAACAGATTTAGTTGGATTTAGGGAGATGCCAAATTTTCTACATCTTTCGAAAATTTGCCTAAGGTGGCCAATGTGATCAGTTCTTTCCTTAGAAAAAACTGTGAGGTCATCTTGATATATTTCAATTATTTTGCCGATTAGCTCGCTAAAAGCATAATCCATGGATCTTTTGAAGGTTGCACTGCCATTAAGCAGTCCAAAAGGCATCCTGAGATATTCAAAAGTACCCCAAGGAGTGGTGAAAGTTGTTTTATGTCTATCCTCTTTATTTACCAACACTTGGTTGTATCGTGAAAAACCATCAAGCATTGACATCATTTAGGCACCAGTTACCCTTTGCAACAAGGTTTCCATATTTGGGAGAGGGTAGTTATCTTTCAAGCAAGCCCAGTTCAAGTTTCTAAAGTCAATGCAAAGCCTTAGGTTTCCATTCTTCTTTCTTACAACACCAGGAGGAATGTCTAGTTGGGGCTATGATTCTTGCTGCTAGCATCTTCTGAAGCTCTTTTAACACAATGGGGCCACCTTGGGATTAATCTGTCTCAGCTTCCGGCGAAAGGGCTTGGTATCTTCTTTTAAAGGGATAGTGTGCTGGAAAACATCTTCCCGATATGATTTGAGCTCATCATATGAAAAGGAAAAAACATCCCGATACTCCCGAACTAAGCTTATAAGGTCATTTCTTTCATTTTCACTTGTTCCTTTACCAATTTTTATTAGCTTAGGTTCTGTTTCAGTTCCAATATCGATCTCTATATGGTTTTCATCTTTCAATATTTCCTTTTCGGGTTTATGCCTATCCTGTTTGTAAAAAATGTGCTCCCATTCTACTATGCTCTTTGGGACAGCCTTCCTAGGCTGATCCTCTTTCTCAGTGTAGTCATACTTTTCCTCCTTATAACTTATTTTGCAATCTGTGAACTCTTGGACATTATGTATAAAGCTAGGGATTTGCTTGTCATCTTTGAATACTTGCCAATGATCTATATTATCCGGGATGGATGGCCTGAAATTGATCTCAAACTTTCCATGTCCTTTGATTAACACTTTCGCTGGTTGGAGGGTTGAGGTTGCTACTGCTTTTTCATCTCTACGTACTGCTGTGATGTTTAGGGCATCAAACAGTTCCATGGTATCCCAACAAGCATTTCTATACTTCTTTAACCTTTCACTCTTGCATGCAAAGATGTTCTTAATTTGAGAAACCACTAAGTCAGAATCTCCTTTTATACTAAGGATTTTTATGCCCATATCTTTAGCTATTTCTAGTCCTTGCAAGAGTGCTTCATACTCAGGAACATTGTTTGAAGCATCAAACTCAAGTCTGAAAGCAAAATTAAAAGTTTGCTGAGATGGAGAGATAATGACAATTCCAGCCCCTTTGTCGGATTTAGAAAATGCACGACCAAAACTCATTTTCCAAACTCCATTGATTTTGTCGTCACTGATTTCTTCTTTAATAGGAGCTAATGTGTTGGCAAAAATGGAATAATTTCCAAAACTATCCGACTCGTGAACATATTCATTATCTAACACATTAGGGTTTTCGACATGAAACTTCCTTTCATTTTCCCTATATAACCTGACATGAGCATCTTCATTAGCTGGGACCATGGCATAGGTCCAATCCATCTGAATGCAACCACCAATGGAAGCAGCCCACTTTCTAGATAACAACATGCCCCATGTGCTTGGAACATTAATCACCACTACATCCATAGTTAAATTTATGTCAAGATAGGCTGCTAGCTTAATAGGCAAATTCATGATTATATCGATGACATCAATCTCTCTGGAATCCATTACACACACATTCTGATATGGTCTTGTGATTTGCAGGTTCAATTGTTCCATAAATTTTTTGGTCATGATGTTGGATGCAACACTCGAGTCAAGCATGCAATTATGAAGTAACATGTTGTTGACAACTAAGGATACATAGAATGGCGGATGATCTTCTTTACGAGGATCCATGCTATGTAATATAACAGGAAGGTCTTCATTTACTTTTTTAGGAACATCAGGGATGATCTCTTTAGGTTTTTCTTGAATTTTGTCCTTAGTTTTATCTGGGACCTTTTATTTGGGTTTTTCACAAACAGTTTCCCTGGGTTCTTCAACAACATTTTCACTAGGTGCTTCTAGTGCTTTAATCAGTTTATCCTTTTGACTTGGGATCTTAAGGATCTCAGTTACGTCAACAAGCATTTTAGCATTAGCCATCCAGCTAACCACATCAATATTCAAATCCTGGGAAGGAATATTAGTTACCTTTGGAATATGTAGATCTGATTTGGTTGGAATGGAAGTCTTCCTTCTGTGATAAGTGAAGCCTTTGAACTTCGCCAATTCTCTGATCTCTTCAGGGGTAGGTTTTTCTCCAAAAATCTTAGTCACATTGTTCTTTCCCTGTGCCATTTCCTTAGCTTGTTTCCAAATTTCTCTAGACACAGTGTGAGTTTTGCCAACATTGTTGATGTATTCTGGTTGATTCAGATATCCTACAAAATTGTTGGTTTCAGGAGGACCTTGTTCATTGATGTAATTGAATTTAGGACAAGTTGCTTCATCATGGAATTCATTACAAGCTCTGCAGAAAAGAGGAACTTCTTCCATGGCCATGTTGGCCGACTCAAGTTGATTAGGAATCCTCTGATTGTTGGATGGATACTTTGCTTTCCATTCATTATTTTGTCTGGGAGGACACCTATGAGCAGGAATGTGAGACTTGTCTCTTTCCATGGCAATAAGTCTATTTTGCATGGCATTAATCTGTGCAGCATGATTAGCTTCCATGGCTTTGATGGCTTCTGTTAGCTCTCTCAAAGGGTCTTTTGCTAGGTCCTTACTGTATGTTGCTATTGACTTATCCTTGCTATCTGACTATCTTGATGAAGAAGTACCTCTGGTGAAACTTGGGATGTGTGGATATAATGACAGGTGTCAAACTATGTGAACTTAAATAAATGAACCCTTGATGTAATTGTTGTAAATATGTTTGTATGGATTCATAGTGCAAAGCTCAAGTCCAAGGCCCAACTAGAGTATTGTTAGCCATGCAGCTATGGACCATGTGGCAACATAATGCTATGTATAAATGTAATGCTGGAATATAATATAACAGATAATGGTCCAAGATAGGTTTTGAGAGCAGAAGGGGGTTATGAGTCCATGAGAGGGGAAGATGAAAGGGGGAATGGGCAAGAGTACAATCAGTTTAGGGAAAGCATGAGAATCCTCCTTTCCATTCCCTTAACTCACAGGTATTCATTCATATCACCATTCTTTAGATTGCAAATACATGTTGGATTCTTCCAAGTGACTCCATGTTCCAAATCGGAAAATGACCAATTCAGCATTGGGTTGAGTGCCTGGAAGAGAGACAGATGGCTGTAGATGAGCCTAGAGGCTGGTTAAATTAAGAAACCATTACCCTCCTCTAATATGGCTGACCATTGACTATTTTAGAGCCATAGTATTACTTTACCAGGTTATTCTTATAAGGCAATCAATAGTTGAACTCTTTCTGCCTGCACTGAAGAGCACTGGAGGGGAAGGAGAATTTTTGAGGGACTGTTGAGCAAAGAAAGGAAAGACATTTCCTTGTGTTGCGTATAGCAATGGAAGAGAATACCATGGCTGATTGGTGGTTGGATGAGGTGCCTAGAGTCATTTGTAGTGAGCAAATTGGCTGAGTCATGAGAGCAATGGATTGGGTTAAGCGAGCTGTAACCTGTAGCTTGGTTTATTTGCCCTGGTGGGGGTGGCATCTGCATAGGATGCCTATGGCTGGGCGATGAATCACACATACACAACTAGTTTCTTGGATCATCTTTCTTTAAAAGATAAGTAATCTATCTTTGTTTATAATTTTGTAATTTAATTCTATATTCTATGTTTTGAAGATGAATTGAGCACGCTGTGTTGTAAATTTGATTATGAAAGAAATGGGTATACGTTGCCATCATTTGAGTTATTCTATGCTTGATTATTCTGTTGCATTTACTTGATTGCACTTATGCATGGATTCATAGTTCATTGGGCATCCCTTGGCAAGCCAGATCTGGTTCAATAGTGAAATTGGGCTTTTATGGGCCCTGAAATTTTAATGAGTACAAGTGGGTTCCGTTCTGTGGTTGGAATTGCCTAAAAGGGGGTGCTACGAGGGAATGTTAGTTTTTCTTGTATGTAGCTTGGATAATGAGGGAATGCTAGTTTTTCTTGTGAGTAGCTTGGATCATGCTTCAGTTATAACACCTTTCTTCTTCCAGCAGAGTAAACAGCTGCAATAGTCACTCTTCTTCAGCAGTTCCGTACAGCATTAATGAGGGCACAAGAGCACTTATGGAAGAGAGAGAGATGGGGGGCATATGCATGCTTTCGGCATGCATGTACCATCCTCAGTTCAGTTCCAGTTTTAGATGCTTTTCCTTATTTAGCAGTTCAGTTCTAATTCTGAGTTGTGCTTTATTTAGTATTTGCATGCACAGTTAGAGGGTGCAATTTCCTAGTTAGACTAAGGTAGCTATAGATGTGGACTCCCAGCTTCAGTGAAGGACATGGATCTCTAGGAGAATGCTTGCTTGCATGCCTCGGATCATCTCCAATAGAGATACTTTATTTGCCTTGTCTATCAATGCAAGGAAAGCACATTAGGCTTAGGGTTTGATACTCTTAGTTGAGGTGCTGTTGAGCATGTGTCCAGATTCATTGTACCTTCTCTTCTTCCTAGTTTATAAAGGAGAAGCTGGGTGCACCACTGTGATGGTTACAGAGTTTGAATTTTGAGCTATAGCATTTAGTTTACTGTTTTCAGGTTTAATAGAAAATCAGTGATGCTGTTTTGAGAGTCCAGATTCACATGCTTGCTGTTTTAATCAACATTCTGTGTTTGTACTTTGAAGTACTCTATAGCTGTAATTTTATTGGTGTTTTCAGTTTTAGCTATCTAGGTTTTTAGGTTAGATTCCAGAGTGCAGAATCTGCTTACCATGCTCTGATTGATTGGTGTTTTCAGTTTTAGCTATCCAGGTTTCTAGGTTAGATTCCAGAGTGCAGAATCTGCTTACCATGGTCTGATTTGTGACAGGGAAGCTGGTGCCAAATCAAGTCAGTTGCAGGAATGGCAGATCTTGGTATTTTGGCATTGGGGATTTCATCAATATTAGAATTTCGAAAAATACATATGTGAATCAGAATAATATACAATGATAAACTTAAAAATTACAAACATAGCTCAACAGAGATTGAACACGATATGGTAGCCTTCCAGATGTATATTTTAGGGTCCTTTCATTGTTTGGAGCTGAACTTTGATGTTTTCTTCTCTTTGTTTCCAATCGTTAATTTGTGTTTCTCTTGAGTTATTATGGTTAAACTCATAACTAGCCTCACAAATATGGCAGGATAGAACACAAGTTTTGGCAGGATCCATCTCTTTGACTAGATACATTCAGGAAACCTCCTCCAAGATAATTGTAAAAGGATTAGACCTGTATTTGAAATCAGATGTACAGCGATCTGTTCAAATGTACCCGAAGCAGACGTTAGATACCAAGTTTTGTCAAACTGGATTGAAAAATTGAAAAATTTAGTAATAATTTGGTTTGGCCTAATTTACGGTTCTAATAAGTTTGGTTTGATCAGTCAGCTGGCAGCAACAATTAATACGACAGGGCGCTGAGATCTTTAATCCATTTCATGCAATTTCCATGATTACAGCAATAACGCCAAAGCCGGTAGCAATTAATACAATTTCCAGGATTTCACCATTTCCGCTAGTATCATGTTGCATATGGAGTTAAGCGAATCTGGTATCTAACAGGCCCCATTTTCAGGCTTAAGTTGAATCCAACCAAATTTTCAAGCATGGTCAGAGTATGCATATCGGAACTTTGCCAAAATGGATTTTTCCACATTCTAAACCAACCCAAATACTAAAAAAATTGGCTAGATTTCCAGAACAATCAAAACTTTGACTTTTTGAAATGCCAAATTCTGGCAAAAGAGAGAAGAATGTTACCTGATTAGACTACTCTAGCTGTAGATTCCACTATGTGCACCACGTACAATACACCGGTGACCACACCACACTGGCACCCACAATTAATGGATTTTTTTCTCATTTGAATGCTTGAATCTTAACACATAAATAAATATATCCATTGGATTTTTTTCAATTTGTTCTTGCACTGTATTTTGTTATCTAAATTTTTTCTGTCATACCCAATTCAAATGAAAATTTAGTGATTATGGATACTATCTGTTTGATACTAGCATTGATATATCTTAACTTTGGATATATCAAGTGTCAAAAAGATAAAAGCCTCTCAATACTTGTTGACTATATCCAAAATTTAGCAACATTAAACAAAGTTTAACTGGATCTATACCTGTGTAATGTGGGCTGGTTTAACTGAATCTATGCTGGTGTGTGGTATGGGTTGGTATTTTTTCTTATATAGATAACCTGAATCTCAATACTTGTTGACTATATCCAAAATTTAGCAACATTAAACAAAGTTTAACTGCATCTATACCTGTGTAATGTGGGCTGCTTTAACTGAATCTATGCTGGTGTGTGGTATGGGTTGGTATTTTTTCTTATATAGATAACCTGAATAGGAAAATTACCAACAACACATCCACACCCACTCACCCATAAATAATATAAAATAATTTTATCTATATATAAATAAGATAAAATAATTTCATTAATATCCATAATTTTATAATAACAATAGGTCATTGGGATAAAAAACCACACTTACCTCCGCACAGCAACTCAAAATATAAAACTATGTGGGATTAAGTGGAGATATCTGTATAAAGCATTTCTAGATATCGACTAATGATATGAGGAGAAAAGGGCAACAAAATAATTTGAGCAAGTTATTCAATTAATGTTATTACTGAATTTGATTTCATCCAAAGCCTGAAATTCTCAGCAATCATTTTTACAAATTAACTGTACCCGGCATACTTTTCACAGCCTGATTGAATACACAGATGAAAATAGATTTGTTTCGTTACAATAAAATTATAATTTAAGGGTTTGGGAATTCAAATCCAATCAAATGGAATGCAACTCTTTATCTGATATAGATTAGTTGTAACTGGGTTTTGTTCTATAATTACCCTATATAAGTGGCTTTGCAACGAGGACGAAGAGAGCAGAGCAAGTAGCAGGCGAAGAAGGTGGGCTTTGTGGGGCGTGGATTGTCCCCCTCCGAGTCCGAAGATTTGTCACTGATGTTTATGATTGTGCTTTCCTCCCTCATTTTTCTACTCTGCGATCCCAACTGGTCTAGTTTCATCAAAGTCGTGAAGGTGGGCTTTCTGGGGCGTGGATTGTCCCCCTCCGAGTCCGAAGATTTGTCACTGATGTTTATGATTGTGCTTTCCTCCCTCATTTTTCTATTCTGCGATCCCAACTGGTCTAGTTTCATCAAAGTCGTGACAAGGCTACGCCCCTTCAAATTTGTGGAGTTCTAAAGCTTTTGA
Source organism: Larix kaempferi (assembly GCA_027924585.1). Taxonomy (NCBI): domain Eukaryota; kingdom Viridiplantae; phylum Streptophyta; class Pinopsida; order Pinales; family Pinaceae; genus Larix; species Larix kaempferi. The sequence continues at coordinate 792,271 of BSBM01000499.1, forward strand.
TAGATCTGTAACTCTCCTTTTTCATTTTTAATTTTGACGTCAAATTATATATATATTTTTCATTTTTCATTTTGATGTCAAATTATATATATATTTTTCATTTTTCATTTTGATGTCAAATTATTTATATATATATAAAATTTGATATATTTTTCATTTTTCATTTTGATGTCAAATTATTTATATATATATAAAATTTGACATCAAAATGAAAAATGAAAAAGGAAAGTTAAAAATCTATCAAATGTTTTTAAAACCTAAAATTTGACATTACATAGAAAAAAAGAAGTTATTGATTCATCTTAAATTAAGATTTATTAAATACTTTTAAGTATCCAGAAAGATCAAATTTTTTGAGGTGTAAATTTACATCTCAAGAAATTTGATTACCTTGGTACTTGATAGATTTAGGTTGAAGCTAGATATATGGTAGTTTTTTTTGTTTTTTTTATTTTATGAGTCCATATAAATTTTTGATTCATCTTAAATTAAGATTTGTTAAATACTGTTAAGTATCGAGAAAGATCGAATTTCTTGAGGTGCAAATTTACATCTAGAGAAATTTGATTATCTTGATACTTGATAGATTTAGGTTTAAGCTATATATATGGTAGTTTTTTTTGTTTTATTTATTTATTTTATGAGTCCACATGAATTTTTAATTATTTTTTATTTGGTTTTAGTTTTTTATTTTATGAATCCACATGATTTTTTAATTTCTTTTTATAATTGGTAATATTGCATAAAGTTATTTGACTACAAAGCATGTGGATAAAAAAAATTAATATTTAAATTCAAAAATTATGAAAAATGATTGAAATATAGTTTTAATGAAACTTTGAAAAAAAATCTATCTGTGACAAAGATAATTGATGTGTTCAGGAAATTTAGAGACCACAAAGTAAGTATATGTGACAAGGATACGTGATTGATGTGTTTAAGAAATTTAGAAACCATCAAGTAAGCATATTAGTCTTTATCAATATTAAAGAAATAAGTTAAATAATTAAGTTTAATTGTATCATTGATGCATGGTAACAAAGTATCCTTAAAACTAGGATCCATGTTAATTGTTTTTTAAAGGTGACTCTATCACCCTCATTACTCTTAATGACTATGGTATTCCCTCTATGACTCATTTCCTTCGTAAGGGCCTCAAAATGTTAATTTCTCCATTTGTTCCCTCATGATTTGTTATGACTCTCAAGTTATTATCTTTGCTTTTTTTTCACAACGAAAAAAACCAACTTTATATTAACCACAAAGTTGTGTCATCAGTTACAACCAAAAAACAAATGAGTAGCGAGATGCTGACTCATTGGCAGTTTGATTTTTACAACCTTAAAAGCCAATCTCTTATCGAGAACCATCAAAATGTCCACTGACATACTAAACAAAGTCTAATTAGAACCACTAACCAAGTTTAGATAGGTCACAAAAGAGTAATAAAGTTCAGAAAACATGATAATAATTGCTTCCAGACAAAACGTTCTCCAAATACTCAACATGAAGTTCACCATCCATCTTGCTTAGAGCTAGTGTTGAGAGATAATCCACCATTGAGTTGTAGGACCTGTAAATGTGTTTGAAAGATATCTGCTCAAAAGTAGAGATCAATATCTGAGTTTTGTTAGCCCAATGCTTCAGGATGATAGAATGGAGTGTGGCATTACCAATAGCCCACTCCACAATACATTTAGAGTCCTCAAAGACTTGAAGGGACCGGATATCTTGAAACCTGGCAAACCACAATAATGCCCAAAGAGCCATGAGCTCAACCCTCGTGTTGGTGCCATCTCCTGCTTTAAGAGATAAATGAAAGAAATGATTGTGACTTAGCTTGAGTACCACTCCAGCCCCACAACCACTCGTTTGCTTATGGACAAGGGAGTATATGGTGTAAACTATTTCATAAACCAAATATATTTATAAAATTAGTTAGGGAAAATAACTTTGGGCAACTTTCATAAAAAAATCAATATGAACCTTTTTTTTTAACAAGTAACATATAAGAGATATTATAAACAAAACAAGTTTTGATTTAATCCATATAATTGAAGAACATCCTACTCCATGATGCGATTTTAAAATATAATAGAACGAGGAGATTCTTAAACATAGATTTAAGAAAAACAAAAATCATTCACCTACTTCAACATTTGTAAGTAAAATATTTTATAAATTATCATAAAGTCAAACAACAAAACCAAAACATTTCAAAACTTAAGTAGAGAAATTTACTTAGCTTGACATTCATGTTGTCTTGGCTAATGATTTTGGGTTGTTCCTAGGGCTTGTTGTGCCACATTTTGTGGGCCACCCATACAGATCTATCTTTGCAAAATTCCCAAAGGTTGGGAGGCCATATTTGCTGCACTTGGGCTCCCCATATGATATGAATGCGGTTCTTTGTGATGGATGACCATAGGAGGATATATTATATTTTATGATGATGATGATGTATATCTTATAAAAATTTGAACAAGAATACTTTGTGATTGTCTGATGAGTATAACCAACAATATCAACCCTTAGGTTGATGAGGGTGAAAGATGTGTGGTTTGCTTATTAACCAAGTCACCAAGGTAATCCACAATTCACTTTACTTTTTGATATGCAACCTTTGGCTAAAGCTTGATAGATGGATTCTAGACCTTACCCCTTTGTGTTTTATTCACCAATAAGACCTCCCAATTTTCCATGGTGTCTAGAGATTGATCATTTGTAGCAATGAATGTTGGATGCTTGTTGGTCATTTTTCTTTCATAGTACATGGTTCTCTCGTACAGTAGGATTTGTCAAGTGAGCAATGCTCTTCCCAAGGCCTTGTCTAAGTTACTCCATGCTATGCCAAATAAGGTAGCAATTGGAAGGGTAGGTAGTCCTTGAATTAAGAAGTTAAGCCTACTTGTTGTAAAAAACATTAATGTGGCAACTCCATCGGGGCTATGGACGCTTGTTGACAGTAAAGCTAAGGTTGTGGCATTATCTAGGGCCCATAAGGCTATACAGGGCCAATACTTTTCAACTGTTACCCTTAAATAAAAAATGAGCAATCAAAGAAATATAAAAAACAAAAGTAAAAATTGCAAAGAAGGAAAAGTAAAATGGAAATATCAAAGTAAATATAAAGGGGTGGCTTGTTAAGATCAATCGGGAGAGTACCTCGCTACTTCTAACACCCTTTGTGAGACACATTAGTAGCATTTGTCTGAACGGTAAAGAAAACAGAGTTTTCGCCTCGTCACTCTTGTCTAGAATTCATTAATCCGTTTAAGCCATAAAAATCACTTGAATAAACTTCATTGACCATGATAATCCACCCCTGAAGGAGAAAATAGTCTTATTAATGCCTTGGTGTTGTCTTAGTACTGGTTAATGGATAACTCTGCATCCCACGAATCCATTTAGAGATATCTATGTGATAGTTATATTATCATGCATGACATGACTAGCTATATGATGAGTCAACTATTGACAATTACTTTCATTTTTGTATTTGTCCACATGGACACTCTTCGATGTTGGTCCATCAATGAGGTACGACACATGTATACATCATCTAGTCCTTATATCATAGGTTATCAGCGAAATTACACTTCTTTAGTGCCTATCTTCAATGCTTTAGGTTGGTCAAATGGTTGGTATACTATAAATTGAGTTATGCTTGGTATATTTTTATTTCAAAGACATTTATGGATACCTAGTTGGCCCTTTATCTAGACACGTGCCATCAGATTGATCACTATTGTTGGTGATTGTAGCTTCGTAAGGTATCCTCACACAAGTCGGCCCTAAAAGAAAATAATAATAAAATGAATTTTATTATTCTAGAAGACAAGTCGGCCTAGGGAAGATAGACAAGTCGACTCCAATAGAAGAAAATGTCAACTTGAGTCAAGTATAAATAGAGTGGCGCCTCATTCATTATCACCTCAAGCAAATTTGCTTAAGTAAATGAGAAGTTCGCTCAAGCAAGGAGAAGACAAATTTTTAGGGGTTTCTTTCTTTTGGGATTATTCTTCTATGTGATCTTTCTTGTATCAGATCACTCTTATATATCTGGTTGTACTTGTATCTTGAACTAATATCTTTGATTAAGAAAATGTTGTTGGGTTTTCTCCCTCGTGGTCTCCTAGGATAAATATCTGTGTCTATTGTGTTTCTGTGCATGGTTATTCTTTCAGTGATCCTATTTTGTTTCCGCCGCAAATAAGAATAAAATTATATTGCTATCTTAAAATTTAGCATGGTATCAGAGCAATCCTGAATAGATGCCATTATCAGAAACTAGGGCATCCAAGTTTGGGTGTTTCTCTCCATAGATTGTCTTGAAAAAAGCTCTTGGGAAACTCGCTCTAGAAGGGCACATCTTTTTGCGGAAGTTGATTTCAGATTCGAGATTTTTCAGTTTTGAGCTAATTTATGTCGGAACAGAGAAATTAGGGTTTCAGTTTTTGAGTTGTTCTGTCCACAGAATTAGGCAAAAAAGAGGCCCATTCAACTCACCCTAGGAGGGCGCATCCATTTGTGGTATCGGATTTCTCAAATTCCAAACCTCATTTTTGATCTAGCTTCTGCTAGGGTTTCTGAACCATATTTGTAGATCTCAGGCTACAGTCACAGTGAACGGTGTTAAAGTGGAAGAGAGACTTGATGGGGCTTCCAACTTTAACTCATGGAAGTCTAGGGTACTCATCATCCTAGAAAAGGTACTAGAACCAAAATAAGAAGCAGAGAAGTCTCAATGGAAAAAGGTACTAGAACCAAAATAAGAAGCAGAGAAGTCTCAATGGAAAAAGGTACTAGAACCAAAATAAGAAGCAGAGAAGTCTCAATGGAAAAAGGTACTAGAACCAAAATAAGAAGCAGAGAAGTCTCAATGGAAAAAGGTACTAGAACCAAAATAAGAAGCAAAGAAGTCTCAATGGAAAAAGAGTGATGCTAAGGCAAGGAGGATTTTGATAGATTCTATAAAGGATCACTTGATACCTCAGATCTCTCAGAAGAAGACGACCAAGAAGATGTTTGATGCCTTGAAGAAGCTATTTGAGAACAACAACATCAATCGAGCACTTGCCTTAAGACAACAACTCTCCAATATCAAGATTTCAAGAGTAGACTTAGTTTCATCCTACCTCATGAAGATTTCTGAACTAAGAGATCAGTTGGGCACCATTGGGGAAATAGTTGAAGACAAAGAGCTTGTCATGATGACCCTCAATGGTCTTCCCCCTTCTTGGGAACCATTCATTCAAAGCATTACTGGGCAATCCAAATTGCCTAAGTTTGATAGTTTATGGGCAGATTGCACACAAGAAGAAACTAGACTTGCAACTAGAGGCAAGATGCATGGCTCTCAACATGACGAAAGTCAAGCCCTTGCAGCACATGCTAGAAGAGGAAAAGGTAAGGGAAGGAAGAATCAAGGCATAAAACACAAAGGTGGAAGTTCAGGTCCAATTCCAAAACAGAAGAAAGATCTTTCACATATTCAGTGCTTCAGATGTTAGAAGCACAGTCACCATGCCAACCAATGTCCCTAACCAAAGAAGAGAAAGCACCATGCCTCAATTGTTGATGTCGACGAAGATACTCCACCGAAGAGATCAAGGAATGGTGATCAAACGAAGTTCTTCTCTATTTCCGCTCTTTCAGGTATGGTTCCTACCACTAGTGATACTTGGTTAATAAATAGTGGTGCATCCATACATATGAAAGGTTATAGAGAGAATCTTTCAGATTTGGTAGAGAAAGATTCTCATCTTTGAGTTGTACTTGGAGATGATGTTAGATATACTATGAAGGGAACTGGGGCTACTTCCTACTAGTTAGATTCTGGTGATCCTCTACATTTGAGTGATGTGTTATTTGTACTTGGGATGAAAAGGAACCTTGTCTCTATATCATCCTTGGAGGACAAAGGCTACAAGGTTGCCTTCTCTGATGATAAGGTTCTTGCATGGCACAAGAACTCTAGTATGGATTCAGCTCGTGTTATTGGTGTTCGAGAGGAGAGCCTATACATATTAACTATACGACCAGTTTAGGCACTGGTGCATGATTCTATTAGTTTGAGTGAGCTATGGCACAAAGGACTTGCTCACCTATATTATAGATTTCTCCCATAATTGAGGACAATGGTGACATGGCTTCTAGTAGTCCGTGTAGACCATGATGGCATTTGCAGAGGATGCGCACTTGGCAAGAATGCCAAGGGTTCTTTTTCGAGTGGCGACAACAGGTCCAAGGGAATATGGGATCTAGTACATTCTGACTTGCATGGACCAATGACAATTCCTTCCTTGGGTGGATTTTGGTATTATGTGACCTTCATTGATGATTACTCTTGGAAGACTTGGATTTACTTCCTTAAGACCAAGGAATCTGAAGAGGTACTTAGTAGATTCAAGGAATTCAAGGCACAAGTTGAAAACTTGTCAGCAAAGAAAATCAAGATTCTGAGATCAGATAATGGAGGAGAGTACACCTCCACAAATTTCAGTGATTTCTGCAAGGAAGCATGAATCAAGAGGGAGTACACTGTTCTTGACGACCCTCAACAGAATGGGGTTGCAGAGAGGAAGAACAGATCGATTGAGGCAACCAAAGCTATGATTCATGATCAGCGTCTGCCTATGTTCTTATGGGCAGAAGCTTCCAGTACCGTAGTGTATGTACATAACATGAGTCCTCATAAGATATTGAGGAACGTAACTCCAGAAGAGGCCTTCATAGGTGTGAAGCCAGAGATTGGTCACTTGAGGATCTTTGGCTGTTCCGTATATATTCATGTGCCCAAGGAAAAGAGGACAAATCTAGAACCTTCAGGCAGGAAGGGTACATTTGTGGGATATAATGAGTCTTCGAAGGCTTACAGGATCTGCATCCTAAGATTGAGATAGATTGAGGTCAGTAGGGATGTCTCCTTCGAAGAGGAGGTAGCTGTCATATACTGAAAGAGTGCCTTATATATATTTAATTATATGGAAATACTTGAAATTTAGATATTTCATTTCATTGTACATATAGTGAAGGAATTACATGTTATACATTTTTGCGTATATGAAAGAATACATTCTAGGTATATTATGAGTAAACTATGATATTATGAGTAAACTATGGTTGCTTAACGATTGGTAGTTTATGAAATGAATTGGGATGATTAGGAAGAAATTATGATGCTTAACCACTAGCGGGTTATGAAATAGATTATGATGAATGAGAACAAAGCCATTAATGTGTGCTTTGGAGCATGTGTGTAGTGATTGGTGAAACGGTTCACCGATGGATTCACAAAGGAAATAAACGGGTCGTAGAGTACGAATAAGTCACACACGGAAGGATAACGACGGTGTTGACTTCCTATGGAATCCACAGACGAGTTCAAAATCCCTTAGCCGCTTACTCAGGGATGCGTGAAGTCATGCGAAGTGGACCATGACGGAGTTGGTCATGTACGAGTTGGGGGGCGTGCAGTAAGAACGGACTTACTCCTCAGCGCCATTAGTCTCCAATATCGTGTAGACGGAGGATTGAAGGTAACGGATCCTAAATCCCTACATGAAGTTCCCGCAAATCAGATGCAACGAAGAGGTATCGACGAAAGGACCCGACGATGTGGTACCTTGTCGATAAACGAAAATGATGGATAAAAGGACCCGAAGATGTGGTACCTTGTCAATAAACGGAAACGACGAACGAAAGGACTCGACGATGTGGTACCTTGTCGATAAACGGAAATGACGGACGAATGGACCCGACGGTGAAACGAACATCAAAAGAGCAAGCTGGATCGGTTGACATCGACTACTCTTTCGACAGCGAGATCGACTGACGAATGACAGGTATAAGATTCCACTTGTATTTGCTTAAGGTAATTTTTTTTTTGTGTATCTTAGTTTTCTACCATTGATATGTTCGGATTTGTATTATATTATGTAGATATGTTTCAGTTTAGTTTTAGGGACGACCCCACAAACGAGGGTCCCTATAGATTACTTGCGTGGTATAGTGGGATATGGCCTGAGATATGCTTCCAGTATAGACATGAGATTGTAGGGCTATTCCGATTCTGACTGGGCAGGGAGTACTACAGATAAGAAGAACACCTCTAGGTGTTGCTTTAGTTAGGGATATGTCATGATTTTTTGGTGTAGCAGGAAGCATACCTCAATTGCACTAAGTACAACAGAGGTTGAGTATATGGTAGTGTGTGTTGCAGGAAAGGAAGCAATGTGGCTTCAGAAACACCTTGCTTCTGTTAGATGCTATAGCTGACTTTGATTCACTATGATAACCAAAGTTGTGTACATCTGTCAGTGAATCCAGTTTCATGATAAGTTGAAGCATATCGAGATCCAATACCATTACATCAGAGACATGGTACAGAAGGGAGCAGTTCAGCTCCAGTATATCTCTACTAATGATCAGACTATCGACATTCTCACCAAGCCTCTTCCCATGGCGAAGTTTGTGTACTTTTGCGACCGGCTTGGAGTAGGGGAGAATGTCTCCCTCATTGAGAGGGAGGATTGATGTTGCAGTATTAGTGAGACATTCTCCCTGAGATAGGGAGAATGGTGTGACTCTTCCTTTGAAAGGAAGAGAGAGGGAGTTGATTGCTACATGTTGACTGCCCGATAGACTGGGTTGAGTTGTTGACTCCTCGATGGATTGAGTTGAGTTTTTACATGTTGACTCCCTGATGGAATGGGTTGAGTTGTTGACTCCTTGATGGACTAAGTTGAGTTGTTACATGTTGTTGCATGTTGACTCCTCGATGGACTGGGTTGAGTTGTTGACCCCTTGATGGACTGGGTTGAGTTGTTGACTCCTCGATGGATTGAGTTGAGTTGTTACATGTTGTTGCATGTTGACTCCTTGATGGACTGGGTCGAGTTGTTGACTCATTGATGGATTGAGTTGAGTTGTTACATGACGTTGCATGTTGACTCCTTGATGGATTGGGTTGAGTTGTTGATTCCTCGATGGACTGAGTTCAGTTGTTACATGTTGTTGCATGTTGACTCCTTGATGGACTTGGTTGAGTTGTTGACTCCTTGTTGAATTGATTTGAGTTGTTACATGTTGACTCCTCAATGAACTGGGATGAGTTGTTGATTCCCCGATGGACTAGTTTGAGTCGTTGACACGTCTCGATGGACTGAGTTATGTCATAAGACCTTTCTTATGATGACGAGATGTTGAAGACAAGTCGTGATGCTCAAATAATATCCAGATGTGTTCTAGCATGATGATACCTCCCTATCTAAGAGGGAGTGTTGGTGATTGTAGCTGTGTGAGGTATCCTCACACAAGTCGACCCCAAAAGAAAATAATAATAAAAGGAATTTTATTATTCTAGAAGACAAGTCATCCCAGGGAAGATAGAGAAGTCGACCTGAATAGAAGAAATGGTCAACTCAAGTCAAGTATTAATAAAGTAACGCCTCATTCATTTTCACCTTAAGCAAATTTGCTTAAGTAAAAGAGAAGTTCGCTCAAGCAAGGAGAAGACAGTTTTCAGGGATTTATTTCTTTCGGGATTATTCTTCTATGTGATCTTTCTTGTATTAGATCACTCTTATATATTTGGTTGTACTTATATCTTGAATTGTTATGTCTAATTAAGAAAATGTTGTTGGGTTTTCTCCCTCGTGGTTTCCCAAAATAAATATTTGTGTCTATTGTGCTTCTTTGCATGGTTATTCTTTCAGTGATCCTATTTTGTTTTTGCTGCAAATAAGAATGAAATTATACCACTATCTTAAAATTTAACAACTATTGCCACATATCAGTCAGTTTGAAAAAGGTGGCGGGGTTTTCGTTAGTGATGACATCCTACAGATTTTTATGAACATGCATGGGAAGCTTTCAATTCATATTGTGACAATGTTTTGACCTCTTGAGGATTATTTTGAGTCCTACCAAACATATCCAACATCAAACGGTCAACATTGACATCTTACATAGGTTTTCTTGGCACTCGGGTTTAAAACATGATTATTTTGGGCTCATTTTTGGATTAATTATGGTTTAGGCTATGGTTTTTAATTAAAAAATTCTAAAATATAACCTAATTCATTATAAAAAATAATAAAAATGCACTAGAGCTTTTAATTTCACTTTGAGATTGCATTTTTAAATTATTTGTGAAAATTAATTAATTTTTCCTAAGTAATTTTAATTAAAAATGAGCAAGGCACATATGTGGAGGCAAAAGATATATTATTTTTATCCCAAAGCCTTAAGAAGAAATGCAATCAAGGGCACGGATCTAAAATTCAATGAGCAAATAAGTCACATCTGTAAATTTGGATCTTAACACATGGATCAAGAGCCTTTTGAGGAAGTCGTTGGGGCCAAAAGGACCAAAACTTATCCAACACACGGTATTTTTACAAGGTAGTTATGTTTTGGACCTTTGTATTTAGTCTTTGCTCCTTGTATTTGGCAATGACCCATGGTACTAGACAATTTTTAATAATTTTCCTCCTAGAATGATGGATGTGTCCCACTTGGGCAAAATTATTCAAGAATATTTTATTATTTTTGTAATTTGAGATGAGATCCAAGCCATTGATGGTTAGATCTCCTTGAGATCATCCAAATTAGAAAATATATTTTATTGTAACCACTTTTGACTTTTAACAAGCCTAAAGTGCCTCCTCATGCTATTCTGTATTAGCCTTAGCAAGGGGTCAAATTATTTTTGGAATAAAATCTTGCTATCTTTTTGGCTAGTAGTTAGTGCTTTTAGTGAAGATTTTTGGTATCATTTGGATATGTTTCGAGCTATTGATGTGGGTAATGTAAGCTTCTATGGAGGTAATATTGTATTGCATTGTTTGATTGATTGATATTATGTTGGTAGAAATGTAATTGCTAGTTTTCTTTCTTTTCACTAACATATTGATTTTAATTAAATAATTTACATTGCTAACCTTTTTTGCCACAATTTCATGTGGATTGCATTTACCTCTTATTGAGCTAGGGTTTACATGTATTGCCAAGGGTTTGGAAATATTCAAGCTACACTTCTATGGAAGCCACACATTTGGATTGAATTATTCCTCCTTTTGGTGGGTGCTCAACCACTTTACAGAGCCCCTTCATGTTCCTTGACTCCATTTCCCCCAGTTTTCTTTTACCATGGCACTAGTCACTAATTTGATAGTGCAATTTTCTCAACTTTTTTTTCCATAAATATTTTATTATTTTATTTACTACTTCATACTTAGATTTATCATTTGGGAAATATCTTGAATTCTCTAGGATAAAATATAAATTTTTATACCTTGAAACCCTAGATCTACCAAAAACCTAGCCAAGATATCCATTTTAAAATTTGTTCCAAGTATGTTTTAGTGGCATTTTATTTGAAAATCAAAAGCCTCAATCGAAGTCTAGCTTTTATTTTAATTAGATCTTGAAGTTTACTATCAAGACCACCTCACATAGTATTTGAGTATTTTCTAGGACAAATTACCTGTTGCTCTTGTACTTGTATGGGGCCACTTCTCCTCTTTTATTCACCCAAATCTATTCAGGCCCGACATTCACACTTATACCATGCCTAACATTGTTTTTTTTTTGCAACGGGATCAAGATACAATTAATCTAGTTGATAAAATGGTGGAAACTTGTTGTCAACCAAACATTTATAGTAAATTATTTAAAAATATAAGTAATTTAATTAGGATGCTTGAATTTTATTTTAGTTTTTATTTTTATTTATATAAATAAAAAATGATAAGTGAATAATTTAAAGTTTTATTAAAATTTTATATAAATCAATTTAAATTTATTAAGTTTTTGAAAAGAATTAATTATACATTTGTTATTTACTTATTTCTATTTATTAAGTTTTGAAAAGAATTAATTATACATTTATTATTTACTTATTTCTATTTATTTATTGTTTAAAATATTTTCTAAATTAAAATTATATACTAATCTTGTTTTTTTAGTAAAACCATTTTACTAAGATAATTATAATTACATTTATAAATTCTAAATTAAAAAAAACACGAATTAATATTAATTTTAAAATTATATATATATATATATATATATATATATATATATATATATATATATCTTTAAATTTTTACATCATATAAAATTATAATTTATAATTTATTTTAAAATCATAATATAAATTCACTTTAACATTATTTCTTTAAATTTTTACATCATATAAAATTATAATTTATAATTTATTTTAAAATCATAATGTAAATTCACTCCAACAAACACCACTAATACCCTTAGTGTGTCTTGTTAACACAAACATATTTGAAAGTATAAAGGAAAACTTAAATTTCATAACCAAAAACCAAATACCAAAAGTAGTTTGAAAACTATGAACGATAATTGCTATGTTACTTCATTTTTTTCACCAGCTTGGGTAAAAGTAAATTAGATGTCTAGTACATCTTTAAACCATAACGAAATCAATGCCACATGCACCGTAATAATAAGAATGTTTAAAATCCTTGAAACACAAATAATAATAATAATTTTCCTTGCAGTCTAAAAGTTCTATAATTTCAAATGAAAAAATTTAATTTTTTCGGTACGATTTTGAAAAAATCCGACAAAGATTTTTAAAAATTAGGGTTACAATTCTCAAACTCTGAAATTTTGGATGCCCCAAGGGTTTTTAATCGTGTTGAATCCGTTTTTACCATTAAACTTTCCATTAAAACATAGTTAAATTCAGATTTTGCAAAATAAAAAACATAGGTTTCCAATAAAAAACCCCCTGTTCGACGGCTTAACCGGTGCAGCTATATTTATCATATTCGGTCTCTCATAACCCATGAATTTTTCGAATAAAATTTATAAAGATTGATGCTCACTTATCCATTGTCAATGGTCTTTTTTTTCAATATTATTTTTCGATTTTATCAATAAGTCAAAAGAAAGATAGCTTGCTCCAGATCAGGGGAGATATAAAAAATTAATAATCGAATTAGATATCCAAATTACAGGCATTCCATGTATTGACATTGTTAAATCATCATCCATCAATTATCAATTACAAAGACATTGGATTATATTTTAGTTGTGGAAAACAAAAACTAGAGAAGCTCTTGAAGATTTTGACAAGGCCTGGATGGTGGGTGCATGTGTTTTATTGGTTGAAAAATGAACATGATGAAGAACTTTCCTTGCCACGTGCAAGTTATCACGCCCTGAGTTTGCATTGACCACATTGTTTGTGTTTGGATCTGTAAGCAGCTTTGCATCAGAGGTGAACTAACCTGGAGGAATCCCCGTCCTTTATTTTTTGAGACTCCACAAACTTACCTCCTATAGGGTGGTCATCACATTTTGAATTCAACTATCCTAATTAAATTACTTTTACTCTTAAATAATTTACTATGTAGGTTTGGTTGACAACAAGTTTCCACCATTTTATCAGCCAGATTGATTGCCTCTTAACCTCGTCGCAAAAAAAAGAACAGTGTTAGGCATGGTATAAGTGTGAATGTTGGGCCTGAATAGATTTGGGTGAATAGAAGAGAAGTGGCCACATACAAGTACAAGAGCAGCATGTAATTCAACCTAGTAAATGCTCGAATACCATGTGAGGTGGTCCTGAAAATGAGAGATTGAGCTGTGTAGGAATTCGGTCTCCCAATCCCTCGGCTGGGCTGGATATTGAGCGTGTTGACAAACGCTATAATTCTTCAATTCCATTGACCTTACTATGTGGACTCTGACCATTCCACATATGCGACATCAGTTGATGCCTACGATTATAAAAGGCCATTGCTCGGTTCAACCTATTAAATATTAAAACACCTGACCTCCTCCTATAGGGAATTGTGAGTTCATCCGACTCTACAGGAATTTGCGATTTCATCTCGGTTTCTTGGTGAAAGGAAAAACCATGCCTCAACCAAAAAACGGGGATGCAAAATTAAATGGAGAGAGGGTATGGGACATTTTGAAAATTTTATTCACGCGCCCGGATTTTCAAGTTTAAATATGTATGTAATGATCGATGGCATGGCATGGATAGATGGGACATGGTGCATAGATGGGACACAGTGCTAACGTCAGTTTAGATCATGTTGTTTGGTGTGGTGTTGTTGGTCTAACGGACGACCGTCGAAGAATGCAAATTACAGGTGAAATCATCGAATCGTGCGACAACTCCGGGGCATATTGTTGAGTTAAAAGTTAAGAAACGGATGCAATGAATAGTTGATCGCCAATATAAAAGTTAAGCCACGAAAAAAGGAAGAAACCATGGCGCCAGTTAAGTTTTAGAGTGACGATGAAAGAGAAATATAGTGCTAAGTTAAAGTTTAAGAGGCCAAGGGGTGAGACAACGCTAAGATAAAATAGAAGAGGCTGATGCAATGGAAAACATATCGCGCAAACAAAATTTAGAGGCTCAATATGAGGGAAGCACATCGCCACAATAAATTTTAAAGCACCAAATTGAGAGTGAAGTCACCATTGCCCAGCCAAGAGGGAGTTATAAATTGTAAAAACGATTTTCACATAACCATCGTTTTACTCTTGCTTGCTCATGATGAAAAAGAGAAATCCCTCCAACATCTCATTGCCACCTATATAACCACTTGGGTTTCTCATTCACGGATTGAGGTGTACCTCCATGTATTGTGCATTAGAACATTCAATTAACTTTGGTGCTCTTGCCAGGTAAGTATTTTTCCTGTGATTTTTTAAAAGGAAACCTTTAGTCTCTTTTGCATTTTACTTGAGGTCAATTCGAGAGAGGGTAATCTCATTATGTAAAATTGAATTTTTGCCTCTCAAGGAGAAAGCCTTGTGTGCATAGTAGGTTTCCTTTTCTTTGTTTCTTGATTTTGCTCTTGAAACCCTCAATTCCACCAACGTGTTGAGCATTTGTTGTCATTGATGTCAACTAAAGATAAAGTCAAGTGTTTGACTATCAACTAATGTCAAAGAGGATGTGAACTAATTCAGTCAGAGTCATTGATATCAACTGAAGCCAAAGTGGATACAACATTCCTGCAGAAGTATGAAGAAGTATATGGAAGCTACTTTGAAGCAGTACATGTGCAAGATGAAGAAAAACATGAACACCAGAAGTATATGCGCATGTGGTGAAGGTGATAGACATGTATGCAACTTTGGAGTATACCTAGAAGTGCATTCAGTCCGAAGATGTGTATCAAGGATACAACATGCATGACAAGTTTGAAGAAGTACATAAGAAGATACATCATGAAGATCTAGTTCAAGAAGGAACACAAGTAATGTATCCTACAACATTTGGTCCTTGCGCAAAAATCAAGTCCACCAAGTCATACATTCACATGGTAGTAGCCAAGGAGTTGGTTGGACAATGGTACAAATGCTTAAGCAACCAAGGTGTTGGTTGGACAATGGTATAAATGCTTAAGCAACCAAGGAGTTGGTTGAACAAATGGTACAAGTATGCAAGCAAGCCTGTGCGTTGCTTGGTTAAAAGTTGGAAGTGCGCAAGCAGTTAATGGTTCGACAATCTTGAAAGCACGCAAGCATAGCTAGTCAGAAGATGCTTTCAGTAAGTGGAACGCGCACAAGTTCCTATAAAGATAGAGCGGTTGAAGACCATCTATGAGCAAATCCCACAATCGATGGTGCAACATATGCGCAAGTCCCACCAATGACGACGAAACAGAAGTTAAAGACCCACCAAATAGAAGTTGGTGTATGCGCATAATTTGTTAAGTATCAATATACCAAGTGCGCATTACCCACAAATGACGAAGTAGCAAAGGTTAAAGACCCACTTAGAAGAATTTGGAGTATGCGTAGATCCCGCAAAGTATTAACATCAAGGGCGCATTACCCATAAGGGTTGGTACAACACAAGTCATGGACACACCAAGATGGAGTAGAAGATTGTGCACATACAGTAAGGCAATGGTACACCACCAAGGTGTGAACTCCCACTAAGTTGTGGACCTTGAGAGCATTTGATACATCAAAGACGACACATCAATAGCGTAGATGATGACATGCGACATATGCACAATCCGTGAAGTATGGAAGAAGAATGCCACGAACAACTTGTGAAGATACAATACGTGGAGGACATGTATAAATAGAGAGCCAAGTTGGAGATTGAAAGTAAGCTTGATGACGAGAGTATAAGAGCTTCGAGTGCAAGTTTCAGTTTATTTTTCGGGGCATCAAGGGGATCGTGGACAGAACAAAATGATCTAGCAAAGAGCCGAATGTGCACATGCAAAAGAATGAAAATTTGATGGTGCACAGAATGATGCGATAAAATTGTGACAAATGCGCGAATACTAAAGTATGCGCAAGTGTTTGATGTTTTAGTCACAAATGTTGTAGAGATAGAAGCACAGAGACAAAACTGAATTTTATCAGATATTGTGCAGATGTCTAGTTGATGCATATGAACATAAGTGAAAGTGTGCGAAGTTGAGAACTCCATTTGATGCGCAACAACATAACAACATCAAGATGCGATAGGTGCATCATGCTGCAAATGATCTGAGACAAGTGCGTTAAACTGAATGAACCAATTATTTGATGCACAAGACGTCACATATTATCTGAGAGACTGCAACACTTAAATAGAATGGACACATTAGAAAGCGCGCAGTTCCTTTTGTTACCAGTGCTTCATTTCTAAACAACAAACTATCAATTGAAAGCATAGTATCACTTGATCATTGTTGTCATGAAGAGCAGATCGTTGAACCATAAACGCAGACTGCAGAGTCAACAGAGCACATAGTACATGAAGTAAGTCATCAACATAAGTGTGAGTTGAGAAGTTTGAGAAGTCAAGTGATGTATGCAACACAGTGACATAGTATAGTCTACATAGGAAGGTGCTCACAACAGAATTATCATAAGAAGATCTGAAGAAGTGCGCAGCGTTGAAGATTAGTAAGATAACAAGATATATCAAACATTAGGGCGGTCAGACGGGGCAAGGAGATAGGGAGTCGCAACTTCCTTTAGGTTGGTGCCGTAAAACAAAGCAGACAAGGGGTTAGCGCCTCCTTTGAGTTGGTGCTGGAGAAAACATAGGGAGCGAAAGCTTCCTCAGGTTGTTTCCTGTAAAACCAGGGGGTTGGTGCCTCCTTCTAGTTCGTGCTGGTAAAAATAGGAAGTCGATGCTTCCTTGAATGTATTATTTCTCATTATAAAGAAGCATTTTGTGGTTTTCTCTCGTTTGGGTTTCCACGTAAACATCCTGTGTGTTATGTGTTGTTTATGTGGTGCATATATGTATGTATGTTTATTTACTGATGCATAACAAAAGATAAATATTAAGTAAATGTTAATTTGTTAAAGAAGGTAAAAAGTGTTAATACTGATTCACCCCACTCTCAGTATTAAATCGATTCCAACACAACGTCTTGAGATGGTGGCCATGCCCCAAATGGCCTTTGTTTCACATAATGGTGAACCTTAACTGTCTCTGATATAATTCGAAATATGAAAAAGTGTTCATATAAACACACTTGTTGGATTTATTAAATTCTTAGAAAATAAAAAAATCAAATTTCATGTATTATGGAAAGTACCCATGTTGACAATTTTTGTCAAATTATGGCTACGGACACTTTTATGATCAAATGATAGAAACATATGAATCACCAATTTAGAATTTGACTCAACAAAACTATTCCCCAGTGGATAAGATTTCCAACAACTATAAGTATGTCCAATTCTAAATTTTGAGCACAATGTTACAGTGCTTTAAAATTGCCAAATTTGCCCAATTTCTACACTTTTCCTATAGGTTCATTTAACTCCAGAGGCCAACTTCAGACACCTGCAAAAGGTAATCTATGGAGATCCATAACAAATTTTCTATTTTTCTGAATAACGCATATGACCATGATTACTCGGAAATTTTTAGATCTCTGATCTGATGTTCCAACCACCTTCTATAAAATTATGGAATTGACTACTTGTCTTTTTTTCTAGTTTCTGTAGACGTATACATTTTTAGCAGTTCTATAACACCCTACCATAATCCACAATTTTACCATTTTTATGTTGCTGCAGTAGCTACGGTTGAACTCTAGATCCAACTTTGTTGATAAAAAAGGAAAAATAAATGGGGGTCAAGGGGGCTTGCCTCGTTGCAGCCTCCTCGCGTCGCTGCAGGGCAGGTCAAGGGCAATGCCCTTGTTTTTTTTTTTTTATAAATATTTTAATTTTGTGCAATTTGGCGTAGAAGAATAGTGTCACTTTTTTTCTGACGTGGAAGGGTGCTGACATGTACCAATGCGTGCCTGCCTAGTTGTCATATGGGTCCAACCTGTTACCCCAAGACACAACCAGGTCACCCCCCCACCGGCTTCCAAGTTGCCATACCACTTGACCTCGGGCGTTGGTGGTTTTCCCGTGGCCAAAAGCGCTAATAGCTCTCCATGAAAGTGGTTTTGGAAAATTGCTTAGGTAGTTTTTATCAATAAAAAGGTGACACGTGCCCCAAGCGGTTTTGGCCCAATGATTCACTTGTCCCAAATTAACTAACATGCACGTTTCCTGCGTGCTATCAACCATAACTGTTGATCTTCCCTATCATCTGACGGTTAGAAATTCACCCGCTTGTTGTTAACTATTGCACACATTCCCAAGGTGTTGTGAGCCACGACCATTGATATTCCCTACCATCCAACAATCAGATCTCCATTTGCCCACTATTAACCATCATGCAAGTTGTTGATATTCTTCGTCGCCTCCACACACTATCATGGGAAACCACCTGTGTGTCGATCTGTTGTGGCGGGTCCACATCATGCCTTCCACTCATGTGGCTCCTCCATGTCACCTGTCCACGTGGCACGGGGGGAGGGGGGGGGGGCACTTAAAATTACCAAAATTTTAAAATTTCGAATTTGAATGCAATTCCATTTCGGTAAAAAGGGTTATTTCGAAATTAATTTAAAAATACTAGTGCCCCCCCCCTTTTCGTCAATTAACAAAACCCAATCTCTTTATGTAAGTGCTGATTCTCGGCCCATACAACTCTGGTGTTACAACCATAAGCTTTGACACCACTCTGTAACATCCCCTTGACCCAATGCAACCAGTAGAGGGGACATCAACTAAATCGGGGTCTCTAAATTTTGACCCATATCCATGTTACAAATTGATTTTTTTTTAGAAACAAGTGTGCATACGCATAATAAAAATACACAACAGAAATAAAATACATCCACACACTACACATGCAATTTCAAGCATAATTATCACAGGCACATAAATAAAATCATTACACATAAGATACAAAAGAATACTTATCTTTAAACAAGGAAGATCCAAGCAACTGATTGCATAAGAGTGATTTTCCACCCAACCGTAGGCACTGTCTAGCATATACTCTTTCTGCTAAGAGGCCACTCCCAAGCTAGGCTATGAGGCCACCAGGGCGAAGTGAACACGTACAGGCTTCTCTCACTCATCCCACAACCTGTTCTGCTCTCTATGCTTAGCCAAAGGCTTATCCAGAGCTCTACATGGATCTCACTAAGCCATCATAGCCATGGAACTCCTTCCACCTGCCCCACACAACACAAGGAAGCCATCTTCCTTCACCGATCCACAGTTCCCTTAGTAAATCCTACCTTTACAGTGCTTACCAGTTTGCGCAGTGAGAGTCCAACCTCTTGTATGCTATTGAAGAACCTCTTGCAGCACTAATTCATGGCTTCTCAAACATCCAAAAGTAGCAAAACTCAATGGGTAAGGCTTCCTAGCTTGACCAACCTCTATGATCACCTATAACCATCTAATTTCTCTTCAAATCTGTAGCTCTGTCTCCAAATCGAATTTATGGGTTACACAAAGTTTGGTAATGGTCATGAGCAACAATAAGAAGCTCTTTGTAGTGTAGAAACTACATGTAAGAATGATGGAATGAGTGTTGTCTCCAAGGGTTATGAGATGACGGTGAAGACAACTGACATAGCTTCTGACCTTAGAAGAAAGGACTTCTGTCAGCTGACCTAACTATCACAACCCGCATGCCTCGATAATTGCATGAAGTGACTTTTCTCACCAACCTCACACATGCATTCAATGATTGGATTCAATAGTCAAAATGAGGTAATTGGCTCACTCAAAGCAAATTGCAGAATTTTGGATGAGTTCTGAGGTTGACACTTGGTAGCAAAGGATTTAGTTTCCCATAGACCCCCTTTCCTCTTCCGCTCTGGTGGAATCATAGCCCCTCTAATGCTCTTTACATAGTCATCTTGGACCATTTTATTATTTTCCAACATAATATTTACATATATTTCGAATTGTCATGATAAGCCAACCATATGGTCCAAATAAAAATATATACATCATACATGCCTAGCAATTCACTAGTCGGGCCTTGGCCTTGAGCTCCGAACTAGGAACCCATACTAGCATATTTACATCATCTACATAATACTAGCATATTTACATCATTTACATAATTCTAATCAAGTACATTCCAAGTCAAAACTGGGGGTATTACATAATTATCCACTACATGGGTAAATCCCAAGTTTAAGTAATCTTAACTTGGAGAATCTTCGAGTTATTGGTTTAGTGAACTAGAAATAAAAGAGTAGTTTGCATACTAGCATTTATCTATAAATAAAGCTCCAGGGTCCTTAGTATACATGAAGAATAAAATCGAGAGAAATAATTGAGTGTTTCCCATTTGAGCTAGGTATGTTTCCCTTTCAAGGGTTTTATCATGTATATCCTGTGCCAATTTGTGTGTTTGTTGTTTTTTATTATCCCATTTCCATGTGTATTTGCACACACCCTACTTGTTATTAATGGTGGATAGTTCCCCGCTCTTGTATTAAATCAATCAATCATAATATCCACTATAATCCTCAGGATGCCACGATCCTTATGTCAACGTGGTGTTCACAAAGGTAGTGGCTCTCCTACTAGTTGATCAATAAAAATGTTGCATACACCAATCAACAATGCCTTGGAAATGTTTCTAAAGCTATAAAAGTTCTTAACATAAAATACTACTTACTAGGGTCCATTGGTTATGACAATTGATTGGTTGTGGGGTGAGAATGCTTGTTTATTCGACCTTCTCCTCTCCTTTATATGGCCAAAAAATATAAAAATAATTGTGTTTCACATTATTATATAGTCCGATTTGAACAATAAAAAAAGTTAGATATTCTAATGAATGTCACCTTGGAAATGTTTCTATATTTATAAAAATCTCTTATCCTAAAAAACTACTTACTAGCCCAAATTGGTTTTGAGGATTGGTTTTGTAGTAACATATAAGTCCCAATACACCATGATCCTTTTGTGAGTGGGAGTGTCCATAAAGGTAGTGGCCCTCCTAACATAATGGTTAATGATTGTAGGTTGAGTATGCTTGTTTGTTCCATCTTTTCCTCTCCTCTTTTATGCAGCTAAAAAAATAAAAATAAATGCATGATAATGCTATATAGTATCCCTTTCACATGCTATCCCATATGTGTTAGAACAATAAAAACATTGAATGAGCCATTAAATGACATCTTGGAAATGTTTCTGGAACTATAAAACTTGCTATTCTATCTTTATATAGATATTCTCTACGACTATAAAACCTCTTATCTTATTTTATTATTCCTTGTCTTGTACGAAATCTCTTATCTTATCTTATTATTCCATGTCAAGGTAGGGATATATACTAATAGATGATTAGTAAATGTCATTGACTTGCATTAACTTGCATTTTCACACAAATTTGTTTACAAAGTTTTCAAAATTTTATTATTAAATATAATTTTTTTGAAAATTAAAATAAATATTATAATTTTTAAAATTCAATAATTCTATTTTTTTATTGGTTTAGTATGCTTTTGATTAGACATGAATCTCTAATGAAATGGTTTCAATTTTCATATTTTAAAAATACATAAAATTAATTTATAAAACAAAATTTTTTGGTAGCAACACATGTACTATACAAATAGGAATACAGTACACCACCTGTCTTATATTGACCCACCTATCCTATCCTTTACCAACATACTACTCCAAGATTCACACAGATTTCAGAGAGGATAGCTGACGGGGCACTATTGAACAATGCTCGGACAGGCTCCTCGTCCAATACAACATATACCACTGGGATGGTGATGACGGTGAGCCATGGATCGTCGCTAGTGCTCTATATGAGATGCTTGCAATGCAACATTATGGTAGGCCTGTTGCTTGTTTTTGTGATCCCTGATGCAACATGGCGGCCATCTACATAAAATATGACTCCATGGAAATCGAAGTCATGGCGTCCATCTGCATAAAATATGACTCCATGGAAATCGAAGTCATGATCACTAGCGGGCAAATTGCATAAAAGTGATAACTTCTAATAAGCCAACTGTTGTATTATATAAGTCTATGGGTATTGAACTCACAACCACTTGTTGGTAAATTGTTAATATGATGTTATGGAAATTGAAAACGCATATAAGGCCTCCATGGGAATCGAACTCATGCTCACAAATGACATTTGCAAAGCAGCTAAAGAATTGAATGCCCGTAAAAAATAACACTCACAGGAAATGAAGAGAAGATTTCGGCCATGGCAATGGCGAGGAAGGCCGTGAAAAACGTGACGATCCGTCCCCAAACAAGAGGAGCTAGCTCACCATATCGAAGACAGAACCCATAGAGAGGCGTTATCCCTATGAACAATGTTATCGTCAAGAACGAAATCGCCAGAGCCTTGAACAACATCTTCATATAAAATTAAACATAAATAATTTCTGCAATTCACTAAAAACATTTGAACATATATCATTTCTCATCATATCTATTAAACTGAACAAAGATTTTAAAGTTCAATTGAACACCATTTTTCTTCTGAGCTCCTACTTGTAACCGAGCTTCGTTGAGGCGCCGCTCCGAAACGTCGATCCCATTGCCTGTGGATTTGCGAGCTTGGGCCGAGTTGCCCTCGGCATTACCTTTAGCAAACATGATGAAATATTGATTTCAGTGAGATTCAGCGAGAAGGTTCTACAAATTAGTCGATATGAATCAAGTAAGGCGATGGGCACGCTAGCGTGACGTTCAGAAGAGAAGACCACTACAAGAATCTTTGCTTGTATGTATGACCGACACAAGCTTACCTCGCTTCCCGTGTGGTCTTTGACTGAAAATCTTTAAAATGGCATGCTGCTTTCATTTATGCGGAATCCACATTTATAGGGACTAGAAAACATGAATCGCACTCCCTAAATTAAAAACGTGACAAAGTAGAATGCAAAGGACAAAACTTAAAAAAGACAAACAAAAATCAAAACTGCCATGTTGACACTTTTTTTTCCATAGAAAATATAACTTATTATTAATAGGGAAAATAGTAAATACAAGAGTAGCAACTGAGCATATAATGGCTCAAAATAGAGAATATACTAGGACAGAACTAACGCCATAACTAATGGCCAGAAAACATAGTCACCAATAGCAGAACCACCATCTCATCAGTGAGAAAACATACTCACGAGGGGGAAACATAAGGAAAACATACAGCCAGACATATGGCCACGAGGAATTGATAACAAGATGAAACAAACAACCCAAAAGCGAAGATAGCAGGTACAATAATCGGGCTGAAAAATGCCCACCAAGCCCAAAAGAACACCCCCAGCACCTTGTAGAGGAGTACCAAGGGAGCCAAAAAGGAGAAGTCCACCGACAAGACCAAAATACCAACAAGATGCTAGTAGTAAAAGGAACTAATCACCTGCAAAAAGATAAGAGCCACTAATATATAAAAAACCATAACTGTGTAACAGGAAAAAGAACCAAAAACTATGACCGGTAGAGAACCTCAGAACCAAAGGAAAGGCGTTGATCATCAAGCCACTCTTCCCACAACAATAAAACCCTCTGAAGAAGTCAAAACCACTTTTGATAGAGCATCCGCTGATTGATTGTACTCACGGAAAACATGAGTGAAAGTGATGCTTTCGAAACAGTTTATAAAATACCGCACCTCCTCCAGCCAAAAAGAAAGAACCAACACATTAAGTGAAGAAAAATTCATAGCCCATGAAATAATGACCTTTCAATTGCCCAATACCTAAAGGGATGTAACCTCTTTTAACCAAACAAAGTGAAGCAAAGGAACAATGCACACATACTTGAAGGGATGTAGACACCTTACAAAGGAACAATGCACACATTTCCAACATGGATACAACATGGATAGCCACTTTGTTTGAATTCACATGTATGCTAAGCTAAGCAACAATTAATGTAAGACTTTGCTAACAAAGTTAAAGATTTTTTTTCGTTATTTATTCTTATTTTTAAATAAGATAATAAAAATAATATTACTTACAACAAAAATAACTATATATATTTTTAAATAAAGCAAAAAGAATAATATTACTTGCAACAAAATATAATTATAAAATGGGACAAGGTTTTAATGATCCTCCATAAAAATATTCAAACGATGGAGGGTGGTCCTAGGTCTTAACTAGTTTGTTTAAACAACTAAAATATACAAAAGATAGAGGGTCGTCCTAGTTTAGTACGGAGATCTTAAATAACTAATTTATCTAAAGAACTAATATCTGCATTATTTACAAGTCAAACTTTTTATTTTTTTTCCTATTATGGAGGCATAAATGTACATTTAAAATAATTATTTTTAATAAAAGGTATAAAAAATAAAAGGAAACTAAAGAGATCCACACTTTAAAATAATTATTTTCAACAAAGTGCATTGAAACCATAGTAAAAGGAAAATGAAGAGGAAGATATCCATATTATGCCACAAAATCATCTATTCGTCTTTATTTTGCAACATGAATTGCATCAACGGAACCGGGCAGGGTTTGCATTGCTCCAACATGGACAAGTCGCACAAATTTAGATAAACAAACACAATACAACTCTGAGGAATATAGTTATACAACCCATTCTGACGATTATCTTGTTTTAAATCAAAATTATTATTTTTAAAATAAATAACTACATGTCTACACCATCAGAGCATCAAAGCATTTTATTGTACAGTTGTGAAACTACTTCTTAACCCTCCGGGACTTGCTTTTCAGGCCAAACTTGCATCTATTTGAATTTCAGAGCATTTTCCTTATCTATCGGAGAACTACGTCTTAAGCCTATGTTCATGCCAACCCCCGCCTTTATTCGTAGGGTCGAAGAACTATCTCTTAAGCTTCTACGGCTTGCTCTATGATGGGTAGCTTAACCTAAGCTTTAGCATGGCATCGGATATGGCTTTATGCCCTGACATGTTGTCACGTGAAACTACTTCTTAATACTCAACAACTTGCTTTTCAGGCCAACCTTGCCTCTATTTGAATTTCAAAGCATTGTTCCTTATCTGTCGGAGAACTACGTCTTAAGCCTCCGTTCACGCCAACCCCCGCCTTCATTTAGAGTGTCGAAGAACTATTCCTTAAGCTTCTATGGCTTGCTCTATGATGGCCAACTTAACTTAAGCTTTAACATGGCGTCGGATATAGTTTTGTGCCCCGACATATTGTCACATGTAGTATCTAAAACAATACTCCTTTCTTATTAGCAGAGAATTTGATGCCTTGCAACTTTTAGTCTTGTTAGAATATTCTCATAAGAGTCTTCCTCTGAACATTGGAATTACAGGTGCATTCATTCACTTAGATGTGTATGTGCCACTAACCTTTTTATTTTATCAACGAGTGGTGGATCCTTTTTCTTTAATTTTTTTGTCATTATCTTAGATACTATCTATTCGTATAGTAGTTGGCTCATTTATGGATTCGAAAAACAATAAAGCCTACACACCCGACGGAATGTATTTGCAATCCACATGTAAGAGAAAAAACTTCGAATCGATTATAAACATACTTTGATGATAGATAGACGTGCTCAAATTTATGAATATTTATAACAACTATTTGATTTGTAAAAATGATCCTAGTTGACACCCTCGACATTACTTTGGTTGCTAGGTTAGCCTGCTATAGGAGGCTTTGGTTGACATGATTTTGGTTCATTTAGTTGATCCAAAAAATGTAGAGATCGATTTGCTTGTCACAGGGGTGAGGTAATGACACGTCTTAATTTTTAAGGCATAGTCTTTGCTTTGAACTTCGAAGTTTAAGTCAAACAAACAAAACTTTGAAAATGCCATGGTTCCCACCTACTTTACCTGTCACATTAAAATTGTGGGCAAAAAATCTATCCAATGATAATGTTTACAAAGATAACCACCTCCTTGTGTAATTGAGGAAAAACTTAATTAATAAACCTAAATGTATGAACACAAATTTATTACTTTGTTGAGTTTATGACAAAGCAAATTATATATATATATATATAAAATGATTTCAATTTTTTTATAGCAATTTTTAGAAAACATACAAACACAAATGCATAATAGATGGATCCTTGTGAATTGGGAAATGCAACATCGATAAATCTCTCATTTTGGTGTCTAATTGTTCTTGCTTTAGTGTAAGCAAGGGCACAATGAGTCCAAATCTATTAAATATCTTTCTTTCAAACTATGTACAATGATATGCAACAATTCATTCAGAGCATGAATGCATTACACGATATTAATTGGTCACATAAACACTCAAACAATGCCTAAAAAGTATATTGAAATGGATTTACTTGTTCAACATTACATAGAACATGATTACATTTGCAAACCACAATGTCATGCCTCAGTGTTATGCTTTTGGTACTCAATCAACACCCAACATTTGTTGAAATTTGGTTGAGCTTTGATCTTTAATTCTTTTAGATGCAGAGACTTGAAGCAATGAGACAATTCAATCCATGAAATTCATACAACCATAACACAAGATATATCTTGGGGAAAATCCTCAAAATTATGAGAACAAAAACCCCAACAATTCTTCTCAGTATAATATTATCCTAGGGAAAATCCTCAAAATTATGAGAACAAAAACCCCAACAATTCTTCTCAGTATAATATAATGGATAGCAGGGAATGCTTTATTTTACAACATAGCAGATTGCTTTCAGAAGATAAGAGATCACCAAACTTCTTGGTGAAGATACAGAAGCCATAGCGAAGAGAGATCAATCGGATGTGTTCCCAACACAACAATAACAAGCACGAACAATACCCTGCACAAAGAGAAGTGCCTTTCCTTCAATGGAGAAGAGAATTCGCTTCACACTGGATTCAACAATCCTATAGATCATATTTATACATTATTCTCTTCTATTTTTAACTTCTAACTTCAGGATAAACTCACCCTCAAACTGGATGTATTGATCTTGCATGGAGTGGTGCGCCCCACTTCTCATGCAGTGCTTCATCTCATTGAGCTAACACTTAGGATGAACTCGCCTCTTAACTGAAAGCTTGCCCACTTAGTTAGGTGGCTAACTTAAGTGTCGACATGCAAGTGTCACAACTCACGTGTCATATTTTAGTTTAACATAAGTGTCGTCATGCAATAACACTTAGTTAACTAGATCTTCTTTGTTGTCACTTAGTTAACTCTCTTTAACTGAAGTGTCGTCTTTTAGTTTAACTAAAGTGAAAATACTTTAGTTAACTAGTCCCTTTTATTTAACACTTAGTTAACCAAAATCATGTTGATTGATTTACTTGAAGTGACCACTGCGAGTTCTTTAGTTAACTGAGACATATCTTTAACTGATGCTTTAACTGAAGCATTGATACTTAACTGAAGCTTTAATAATTTGAGTTCTCTTTAATTAGTTGAAGTGTCTACATGGGCAATTTCGAAGTCTCTTGATCTCTATGCTTCATCTTTTATTTCTTTATATCTTACTGCATGGTCAATATGTCCTAACTTTAATTATCCATCACATTACATTATACTAAGAAGAATTATCGGATGTTGTGATCATATTATATTATTCCAGAACAAATGATCATATGCTAAAGTAATTCACTTAAGAGGTGATCAATATCTAAAGGAGACTTAATAGCAATTTGGTGATCATGGTTAATAATATATCACACAACATTAAGTGTTTTTAACAAGTAAAGCATGACCTTTATACGGAAGGTCCACCTCTATATGGGAGGTCCATCTCATGGATATCTTTATACGGAAGGTTCACATGATAATCATGACTTGATACACACAAGTTTGGAGCCTTGTCCAACAAGACTTTACAACATCATTACTTTGATCAATTACCTCTATATGGGAGGAATAACCTTTACACAAAAGGAAATCAAAGTGCTCACCTCTATGCGGGAGGATCAATCTTGACTACACAAGATTGGTTTGGAGAATGTCTCCTGATGCTGTATATATAACACTCCCTCTCAACGAGGGAGGCATTCCCGACCATACCAAGCTTGTCTTGGAAGTACTTGAACTTCGTCACTGACAGAGGTTTTGTTAACACATCTGCAATCTTCTCATTAGTAGCAATGTACTCAAGTTTCACTGTACCTTTCTGGACCATGTCTCGGATGAAGTGATACTTCATTTCAATGTGCTTTGACTTGTCATGAAACACTAGGTTTTCATAAAGCTTGATGCAACTCTGATTGTCACACCTAATAATTGTAGGCTCACTATTTTCATCGAACAACCCTGCAAGTAGCATTCTGAGCCACACTGTTTCTAGACAAGAAACACTAGCAGCTATGTATTCTGCTTCGGTAGTGCTCTGGGCTACGGAGCCCTGCTTCCTGCTGGACTAAGATATCATAGCTGATGATAGGCTATAACAATAATCATATGTGCTCTTACGGTCCACAATGATTCCTCCCCAGTCTGAGTCTGTATAACCAAGTAACATGACTCCTCCACTGGAGGCATATCTGAGTCCATATGAAATTGTACCTCAAAGGTACCTAAGCACATGCTTGGAAGCTGTCTAGTGTCTGTGTATCGGATCAGACATAAATTGACTCAAAATGCTCACATCATAACATATATCAGGCCTAGAATGTATCGAGTACATTATCAAGCCTATAAGCTGTCTATACAAAGTGGGATCTACTGGATTTGATCCAGAGCCTGACTCATGGAGTTTCCTCAAATTGGAAACCATCGGTGTAGTCATAGATTTGCAATCTATCATGCCAAACCTGTGCATTATATCAACACTGTACTTCCCTTGAGATAGAAAAATTTCATCTTTTTTTTTCCAAATCTCAAGGCCAAGAAAGTAGTGCATTAGACCTAATTCTTTCATCTCAAAGTTTGAGGTGAGCTCCCTCTTGCACCAAGCAATCATATGTTCCTCTCCAGTGAGAAACAAATCATCAACATACAGAACCAATATCAACGGTTGGTTCTTCACTATCTTGAAGTACAAATTTGGATCAACTTCACTCTTATAAAAACCCAGTTCTGAAGGTAGCTATCAATTATGGATTACAAAGCCCTGGGGGCTTGCTTAAGCCCATATAGAGTTTTCTTTAGCTTGCAAACATGGGCCTCCTTCCCATGCACCACAAATCCTTCAGGCTACTGAATATAAACCTCTTCCTCAACCTCACCATTGAGAAAGGATGTCTTCACATCCATCTGGTAAAGTTTCCATCCTATAACAGGTGCAAGTGCAATCATTGCTCGGATTGTGGTGTACCTTGCCACAGGGGAAAATGTCTCATCATAATCGATGCCTTCTTTCTGAGAGAAACCTATGGCAACGAATCTATCTTTATACTTCTCAATGCTACCATCTGCAACATGCTTTATCTTGTAAATCCATCTAGGAGTCACAATGGATTTCCCATCAGGTTTGGGAACAACCTCCCAAACATCATTCTTCATTATAGAGTTGTACTCTTCTGTCATTGCATCTTTCCAAACTTGTTGCTTTATAGCTTCTTCATATGAGGATAGTTCTGAATCACTGATGTGACTCATCAGTGCAACATATCCTGAATATCTGTCAAGTTGCTTGCGCTCTCTAGATGAGCCTCTTGGTGCTCCATGTTTCTCTGCATTTTGTAAGATGTCTCGGCACCAAGCAGATCTTCTTTTAGCGGGAGGTTCATCAGGTGACCTCTCAACCAGTTATATTGGTTCTTTAGGAGCTAGCGAATCTGAGGCATCTTCTGGTTTCTCCCTCTCTAACTCTAAAGGGGGAGAATCAGACTCGGGATCCTTCATCTCTGAATCACATTGAATCTATTTCGATATTTTGAAAGCAACTTCCTCATGGAAGGTAACATCTCGGCTGACTTCAATATGTCTCTCACCAGATACATATATTCGATATGCTTTGGATGACGCGCTATAACCCACAAAGGTGCCTTTCTTTCCAGAAGGCTCCATCTTTGTTCTCTTTTCTTTCGGTACATCAATGTATACTGGGCTCCCGAAGATCCTCAAGTGTGAGATGCCTGGCTTCTCATCGGTAAACACTTCTTTTGGTGTCTTCTCATCTAGAATGGCATGCGGGATTCTATTCTGGATGTACACAGTTGTACGGGTGACTTCTTCCCATAATGAGGTAGACATATCTTGATCATGCATCATGGCTTTTGCAGCCTCACATATGGTTCTATTCTTTCTTTCGGCAACCCCATTTTGCTGAGGGTTGTATGGTACTGTTAACTATCTACATATTCATGCATCATTATATAGCTCATTAAATGCATGTGAACCAAATTCACCTCCATTATCAGACCTTAATGCACGGATGTGATTTTCTTTCTGATTTTCAACTAGGGATTTAAACTCTTTAAATTTGCTAAGAGTTTCACTTTTAGCCTTCATGAAATAAATCCATGACTTCCTAGAACAATCATCTATGAACAATACATAATATAAGAAGCCACTCAAGGAGGGGGATGACATGGTACCACATACATCCGAATGTATTAAATCTAAAATCCCTTTAGATCTAGTAGAACTGCTAGAAAATATTTTCTTAACATTCTTCCCAAGTGCAGAACCCCGACATACACTATCATTCTCAAAATCAAATATGGGCATACCTTTTACCATCTTTTGAAATCCTGGTAGCGCTTTGTAGTGTAGGTGTCCAAGCCTTTGGTGCCATAGCTCGCATGGACTAATAGTGTGGTGAATCATAGCTTGAATGTACTTCCCGGGTACCTTGTAGAGTCCTCCCTCTCGAACTCCAATCACAACAACGGATTCTAGGATTTTGTTCTTCAACCATAAAAGTGCTTTGTTTTCCATGAAGATAACTCGAAAGCCTTTGTCTTCAAGAACCAAAACTGAGAGGAGGTTCTTCTTCACGCCTGTATGGAACATATAGAATGTCCTCCACATGTAGAATATCATCGATGCTCAGTTGGAATGAGGTGGATCCAACTCCTTGGATCGAATAAGTTGATTTGTCCCCCAACTCTACCACGCATTTGAATTCTCTCTTTTAGATTGGTGATGGTACTCTTGTAACTAGTCATATGTTTGGATGCACCATTGTCAATCAACCATGTGTCTACATTTGTGATGACGGATCCCGAAAGAGATGAGACAAGATAATACTCCCTTCTTGTATCCTTTTCTTTGGATGCATTCTTTTGAGTGATTTCATCTTCTATAGTGGTAGAAGCATGAAACTTTCCTTTCCGCTTTTCTCTACAATCTCTTGAGAAATGGCCTTTTGTGTTGCAATTGAAGCATCTAGCTTTTGAATTGTCAAAGCCTTTGTTGAACTCCTTCTTCTTTGAAAGAGAGAACTCCTTTTGGAAGAAGAGTTTCTTTCCTTTCTTCATTCTTGCCACGAGGGAAAGATTTTCTTCTTTGATGCACATTGACTTGCTCTGGATTCGCCCCTCCTCTTGGAGGAAGTCATGCCACAACCTTTCGAAGTTAGGTTGTACCTCTCGGCCATTTACCACAGCCAAGAATGTCTCTCATGAGGATGGGAGACCATAAATATCGGTTTGGAGAAGATCATTTTCATCCACCACTACTCCAATACTAGTATTTTGATCTCTTACCTGAGAGATCTTGGAGAAGAAGGAGGCCACTGTCTCATCCATCTCCATATTTAAGTTTCGAAGCTTATTCTTCAATGCCCTCTTTTGACTTGGGGCCTTCTTCTCATATAGATTAGCCAATTTATCATAACATTCTTTCGCAGTCTTCAACGGTGTGATCACAAGCATCAAGTTATCTTTTACCGAATCATAGATGATCCATTTAGCCTTAGCTTGATTCTTCTTAAAGTTGATGCGCCCTGCATTAGATGTAGGCTCCTCCACCACAATGGATACATAGCCATCCAAGTCATGTTCCTATAGGATGTTGATAATCCTATCCTTCCAAGTGTTGAAGTTTGAGGTGTCTTCAAGACGGTCTCCTGGTCGTACAAATATTGATGCCATAGTCTTCAAATATTGTGCTCAACTTCTCAGGATCTACGTAGGCTCTATATGGCATGCAAAACTGAGCTCCTTCACCCCCTGAGCTCTGATACCATGTTGACATTTGATTTTAATTCTTTTAGATGCATAGACTTGAAGCAATGAGACAATTCAATCCATGAAATTTATACAACCATAACACAAGATATACCCTGGGGAAAATCCTCAAAATTATAACAACAAAAACCCTAACAATTCTTCTCAGCATAAAATAATGGATAGCAGAGAATGCTTTCTTTTACAACATAGCAGATTGCTTTCAAAAGATAAGAGATCACCAAACTTCTTGGTGAAGATACAAAAGCAATAGAGAAGAGAGATCAATTGGATGTGTGCCCAACACAACAATAACAAGCACGAACACTACCTTGCACAAAGAGAAGTGCCTTTCCTTCAATGGATAAGAGAATTTGCTTCACACTAGATTCAACAATCATGTATATCATATTTATACATTCTTCTCTTATATTTTTAACTTCTAACTTTCGGATAAACTCGCCCTCAAACTGGATGTATTAATCTTGCATGGAGTGGTGCGCCCCACTTCTCATGCAGTGCTTCATCTCACTGAGCTGTCACTTATGATGAACTTGCTTCTTAACTGAAAGCTTGCCCACTTAGTTAGGTGGCTAACTTAAGTGTCGACATGCAAGTGTCACAACTCACGTGTCATCTTTTAGTTTAACATAAGTGTCGTCATGCAATAACTCTTAGTTAGCTAGATCTTCTTTGTTGTCACTTAATTAACTCTCTTTAACTGAAGTGTCGTCTTTTAGTTTAACTAAAGTGAAAATACTTTAGTTAACTAGTACCTTTTATTTAACATTTAGTTAACTTAAATCATGTTGATTGATTTATTTGAAGTGACCACTATGAGTTATTTAGTTAACTGAGACATATATTTAACTGATGCTTTAACTGAAGCATTGATACTTAATTGAAGCTTTATAACTGAAGCATTGATACTTAATTGAAGCTTTATAACTGAAGCATTGATACTTAATTGAAGCTTTATAACTGAAGCTTTAATAATTCAAGTTCTCTTTAATTAGCCGAGGTCTCTACATGGGCAATTTTGAATTCTCTTGATCTCTATGTTTTATCTTTTATTTCTTTATATCTTATTGCATGGTCAATATATGCTAACTTTAATTGTCCATCACATTACATTATACTAAGAAGAATTATCAGATGCTGTGATCATATTATATTATTCTGGACCAAATGATCATATGCTAAAGTAATTCACTTTAGAGGTGATTACTCTCTAAAGAAGACTTAATAGCAATCTGGTGATCATGGTTAATAATATACCACACAACATTAAATGATTTTAACAAGTAAAGCATGACCTTTATACGGAGTTTCCACCTCTATACGGGAGGTCCATCTCATGGATACCTTTATACGGAAGTTTTACATGATAATCATGACTTTATACACACAAGTTCGGATCCTTGTCCAACAAGACTTTACAACATCATTGCTTTGATCAATTACCTCTATACGAGAGGAATAACCTTTACACGGAATGCAATCAAAGTGCTCATCTCTATACGGGAGGATCAATCTTGACTACACAAGATTGGTTTGTAGAATGTCTCCTGATGCTGTATATTTAACAACATTACTATGTTTCCTTACATGTTGACTATCACTATGGAAATATTGGCTAATCATTCTTAATGGTTCCCATCTATTATATTTTGATCATTTGATATGTTAGTGCCCTATAATCCCTTCAACTACTTTCTTGTCCTTCGATTTCCACTTTTGTCTATTCATCTTCTTTAGGGGTCTTAGATCTGTGTTTTCCACTTCACTCTCCTCTACAACTTTCCATTCTACCTTGACATGCGTGTTATATTGCATATTTGTTGTGATCCATTGATGCCATCCTTGTAATGCCCCGATTTTGACCCCATTCCATTAAACATTTAAATGATGTAATATCGTTATAAAATCATGGTGAGGAGCCCAAGGGCAAGGCCCTGCCATCAATTTAGCGTTTTGGTATCGGAAATTAAAAATCGATGCATATGGATCGCGTGCTAGCTAGGCATGATGGAAATCGTAAATATGATGTAAATGTATTTTAATAAAAATACCCACAACTAGCTATACAAGGCAACAAGAGTATGGGGGCATGCGTTTTACAAGAAATAGGGAGGGAAATATTCAAACCCTTGAATCCAATAATGTTAAGCTAAGTGTCAATGAGAGAACCCATGAACCATCAACTTCCCATATTGAATTTTGCACCCAATCATTTATTTCTTCCAAGAGGTGGTTGAAGTAGTTATTGTTTTGGGAAATGGAGAGTATGGCTGTCCAATTTTGTGCATGGGCAAGCAAACATTTTGAAAGAACGTGTTTGGATTCTTGGGCAAGAAGAAACCCATGAATTTGCTCCCGAATCTATCATTCATCAGCTAGTTTTCTCTCCCTCACGCAGTTTTGGCTTGCTGGGCGTTTTTCTCCTCGTTCTTCCTATGTTTTCCTATCGTCTCTAGCTAGGAAAGTCATTTTTCTATTGTAGAACAGTGGGGAAGAAGGGAAATCGAGTTGGGGGTCTGTGAGACCCGTTTTTGTCACTTAGTTTCCCATTTACCTATTGGGAATTCGACCTGTAAATTTCAGTGGTTGCTTCCTCTTTTTTTAATCCATTTTTTGGTGTGCGGACGATTGGGAACACTCATGGAAATCATGTTTTGTGAATCCCACAATTAAAATGTTTTGCCATTCCCAACATTTGTGCCTTGTTGTGTGTGTGGGGAGAGATTGTTGTGGTTATATCTATCCCTTGTTTTGGATTGAACTTTTGTGTAAGGAACTAGGAGTAGACAAGGATTTGAAATTGGCTTGATAAACCTAGTGAAGGGTGTAACCTGACCAAATATGATAGGGCTTTGGCTACTTTTCTATGCACACCTTGAAGAGCACTAGAAGGGAAGGTATGGCCCGAGGGACTGTGGAGCGGTGAAGGAGATACTTCATTGTGTTGGGTGTGTAGGAATTGTGGTTACCAAGCTAGCTGAATCTTGTAGAGGTATCGATAGCTCGGTGGTTGAGCTCACTAGATTAACAATTCCTTCCTTTCTATTGCCTTGAAAGCTTGATAAACCCAACTTTGGATTGGATTGGATGAGATGTGGTATATACTTGGCTATGTGTGATTTTGTTGTTCCATTTTCCTTGTGGAAATCATGCCCAACTCTGGGGTGGAAGCCGTGTTGAGATATTGATGAGCACATCTTGCCTATGGTTGGGTGGAACATTGCAGTTGCATAGCGAGTTGCTCGGGACAACTTCATTTCAAGATAAGTACTCTCTTGTATTTAATTATGCCATGTATTTAATTGATGCACGTTATAATTATGTTGGTAATCTCATGCTAGATGTGTGTAGTAGAGTTTAATTCTGTTGTGTTTATTTGGTTATGCATTTGCACACATGTATTTTGTTTGCATGAATTTGTAAAATGATGACGGGGCTGAATTTGGAAGCCTGAGTTTAGCGTCATGTTCCCTCCCTTAAGTTGGATTGATGGAAGGGGACGTGACAATCCTTCACATGCTTCTATCATCATCATGCACTTTTCCCATCCGTGCTTAAACAATATGATGTGCCTCCCTCATGTTACACCAACTCTTATAAATTTGTCGTGCCTATCACATATCATGCAATTATTTTTGTTGTGATTTCCTTCATCTTACTTATCATTAGTGAACTTACCTAGCATGTCTTCATATTTAACAATATCATGGATGGTTTTGCATCAAATTCCCCTTGTAAATAAAATAAAAACACAATCTCGTGTCAATCCTTCATCTTCTGCCATTCCCACAATACTCTTCTCTCTAGAACCTCACGCTGTCTTCTTTGGCCTTCTTCTCAAGTAGTATGCCTCCCAAATCTTCCCAAACCTTGCTTCGATACTAAATTACAAAATCAAGGATGTTTCAGGGCTAAATTTGTGAATTTTCTCTCTTGTGGACTGTGTGCAAAGGTCTTTAACAAAGCAATTAGAAGAAGAACACAATACACAATTTCAAGTGGTCATACAAACACTTAAACAAATCACATAAATAGATTACAATTATTGGGAAATATCTCTACTCATTCTCATTCCTTAGGATGTGGCTATGTGTACAAAATACAATTTCATGCCCCAACAGTCCGCTTTGGCTCTTAAGCAACACATGCCACTCCTATGAGTCCCTGTACACTCACTGTCACTATGAGAACATTGGCTAACTGACCATAATGGTTGCAGTCTCTTTTGTTCTACTCAACGATCCTTTCAACTTCGATGTTTTTCCTCTTCATTTTCCTTGAGCAAATTAGGTGTTCCCCTATCACTTCACCTTCTCCTTCGACCTTTCGCCTTCTCTTGGTATGTTAGCTATTATGTGCATTGAATGCATTTTCCATGCATGTTTTTAATGCAATCTTGTTGATGTCACCCTTAGTGCACCTTGTTCACTGTCGCACACTATTTTCAGCCATTCTTAATGTATACACTATGCTTTCCTCCAATCATGCATGCATTTATACTTTTATCATGCCTATCTATTGTTTATGTGTCACACTCTTCATCATCTCGCTTATGTTTGTTGAACTTACTATTGTGACAAAAATCAACAGTCTCTTTAGAATGAAGAGAAATTGACCACTACACCAATGACGGATCAAGGCCTCACCCCAAAATGTGTCACGCCAAGCGAGGTCCTCTCTCTTTAGGCTTCCCGGATTCACTTGAGGAAAATATAGACTAGCCACATGAGGTGTCCCCAGTTCTGATTTCCCAAGTACTAACCGAGAGAAAACTCCGAGCTTTCCAAACGTAATTATAGAACCGCTTTTAAGAAGGAAATCCCAAGGTACTTAGATGGTTTAGGTTAAAGGTCAAAGGGTACCCTTGGGGAATTTCTGCCTAGGAGTAAAATGGGTACAAACAACAATAAAAACAACTCCAAGGGAAAAATGGTCTGATATGAGTATATAATATGGATGGTATGATATACATGCTAATATAGATGACAAAACAACAAACAAAATCAGCCCATAACACTTTTTAAATAAGACTTAGAGACTAGGTATGGTAAATATTAATTTCCAGCTCTATTTTAGGTGACTTTACAAGGATTTGGGGCATGGAAAACTCATAGAAGTTGGATATAACAATGAGTAAGTGAGATGGGTGTATGTTAATCTTGTCTTAGCATAAAAATAACCTCACTATGCATACAAATCAGATCTGGAAAATTAGGATAGAGAGGTACAATGGCATGTAAGTGGTTCTCAACAAAGTCTAAATGGCTGAATATGAAATATGAGATTAGTGCCTATACTAGGGGGAAAATGGGGTCAATAAATTAAGTTATAAATAATATAAAAACTCCCAAGATAAGTATGAAAGCTACAACCAATTAAACTGAGTTCAAAACCCCCTACATGCTTCACAAAAAGTTGGGAAAAATGTTAAATACAATGACAAATGAATTTCATAAGTGTTTTACCAAAGAACCGGAGCAAATGGGGTCTCTTCTCCTTGCTCAGCAATCTTGAATAAATCTTAGCCAAGAAATGATTTACTCCAAGCTTGGACACACTTGCCCGATGGGTGACTTAAAATCTGCAAAACAAACCGAGAAAATAATTAGAGAAGCAAGGGACAATAACTAATAAATCAACTCAACATTTGCAAATACAAATAACATGAAATATATGAGGGGAGATAGCAAGAAATAAAATAGCATTGGAACAAATAAATTTCATCCACAAAAAACTCCTTCACTAAAAGACCAAGTCATTTTGGGCCAAATCGATCTCCTTCCCTGCATGCAATCTCAAAATAATTCTCCCAAACAAGTAGTGACTAATATTTAGCAGTGATAGGAACTCAGAAAGAAATAAAATCCATCAAAGATTGTCCAAGATACAAGAGATTTACAAAAATAGAAATATGTTATTCACTACTGAAAATAGCGAAGAGTCCTTACAAATGAGAACTCACTCTCTTTTATAACTTGAGAGTGAGCAAAATCCATAAACCAAAGAGATTGATGGCTGAAATTACATCTTGAGAGTGAGAGATCAATGCCTGAGATCTTTTTATCACTTTTTAATTTGCTGAAAATAATTTTCTTCATGAGGGGGGCGAATTGCCTCATTATACCCATGTACAATCTTTTAAGTTACAACTGGCAAGTGTTATTTGTCACTAGGGACCACTAGGGGGTCCCCTTAGTGACTCATTACATTTTTAAAATCATGCTAAAAGCTAAAGTGTAGCTCAAGATATCCCAAGTCGCCCCCTTGAGGAGAAATGTGCCCCACCTAGGAGAGCAATGCCGAAAATGAAGTGGGTCATGCTAGAATTGTAATTTGAAGCTAGATTTGTGTTTAGGATGCCAAAATAAGAGGACCCAAGTCATCACTTTCCTCTTCCAGAGTCCTTTTTCCATACATATAAAACCTTAGGAATTTTTTAAATTTGACCTTAAGACAAAGATATTAAGGTACAATTAATTGGATTGCGGGCTTCCCTCGCTCAGAATGCTAATCTAACACCACAGATGAGTACCTTGGCCTTAAAAAACATAGAATGCACTATACTTGTGCCAATATCCAATCTGAAATACCTCGTGAGAGATCAACTCCAAATATTTAATTTTTGCTTAGGCAAAACCTTAGAAAAATATTCCAATTAATCCATTAATTCTATTTTTGCCACATATGCTATTTGAAGGGGTCCAATTGGACTCCAAGGCTGAAGTATGACATATGATATATCTATGAACATCCCATATTGTTGTTTGATGAGTTTGACCAAGTCAAACTTGGGTTTGACCATGTCAAAAAGGTCAAATTTGGTCAAATTTTGACCAAGGTGAAATATGATGGGACAATGAGTTGCATAGCCTGTATAGGTGAAACAACACTTAATTATAAGTAATATTGATAAACCACTAAACATTAGATTATACTCTATAACAAGTGTTTACTATGTGACTCACCTTATGA
Source organism: Larix kaempferi (assembly GCA_027924585.1). NCBI lineage: Eukaryota > Viridiplantae > Streptophyta > Pinopsida > Pinales > Pinaceae > Larix > Larix kaempferi. Next base: position 831,641 of record BSBM01000499.1, read on the forward strand.
CTTGTCAACATAACACAATAAACTTAGCAGTACATCGGGTAAAAGTAAATGAATTATATACATGTTACCCTCTAGTCAAAATCACCATACAATGTTGCAGAGACCAGTCTTACCTTAGTGGTGGAATGGGTGATCAAATAGTCAAGAGCTAGGACAAGTGAACTATTAATTATCAGAAGGCTTTAGTTTCTCTTGGAGATGAAGGAAAACATGTATCCTTTGTGACATTTTCTGGTTTGGAAAACACTAGGGAAGCATGGTGTCTCACATATGGATAAGGTGCTTAGTATGCACCCCTTTGACTCTAGAAAGCCCCCCTTTTATTCACTTCACAATTTTTTTTTGTAAGTCTGCAAATTGTATTGATCAGAAAAGGAGAAAAATTACATAGCTAGTGGGCACCTGAGGCGGTCTGAGACGGTGAAGCCACCATCCTAATCTGTCAAAGTTGATAATATGACTCTTTCGTACCCAACAAAAAGCTCGCCCCCGAGAGGGAAACCAGACCGGATTTTTCTGAACACACTTTAAATTGTACATAGCTAACTTGTGCAAAAAACAACTGAACATTCGATAACATAAAAGATGGAAAAAACAAAGAGAACCAGTGGGTGACGAAGCCGGCGTAGAGTTCTTCATTGACACGCTACTCGGGTGGCGCTTCCTCCAGAATAGGGCATCCACCCTAGAAGGCATCGTCAGGAGAGGACTCTGGAAGATTTACAGGCAGAGGCACAACCTTGTGAGGTACCATGGAATCGGGCTCCACAGGGTTCCAGACTCTTGCTGGGAAGAGGTCCTACAATAGAAGGTATCAGGAAAGAAGCTGAAGGTGTCAAGTGCCCATCTGAGAGCACATTATTTCCAACCGGTTGTTCACCAGTAGCACTGCCGCTTCCTACCTTGACGTTGTCCGGGCCACGACATCCAACAACAAGGTGCTTCCAAGAGAAGGTGGCGTCCAAAATCACAAGTCAGTCATTTACATTAATGAGCTTAATTCTGGAAGCAAGCACAGAGTCCTTTGCAGAGCTCCAATTGCTTATCATATCCTCCATGAGTGTACCCATCATGTTCTTAATGAGCCAATAATGGTTAGTTCTGCCTCCACCTATCCAAGAATCCAGGTGATCTGAGGCTAAGTGAGATTCCCAGTCGTCAATGAGAAGTTGGACCGGCATAGAGACCCCCATGTCGTATCCTTCCTCAGTCACAGGAGTAGGGCTGCGCTAGTTCCTACCCCGACTCCTGTAACCCCGGCGAGGAGAACCACGTTGTTGAGACATCAGAGAGGGGGGAAGTGCTGAGAGCACAGAGTGCAACAAAACCAACTGCTATAGCCCAATATTGTAGAGCATAGAGCAATTCAACCGCCCACAAACAAGGAGACGAGGAATGATGGAAGGATGGCGCTCATCATCCTCCCTTAACCAGCCCCTGTATAGGTTCCCAATTCCCACAAGCGGCATATCAACGTTCAAGGAGCCGAAGTAAATGAACCAGGTACCAAATCCATGTCCGTCCAGAACCTGAGGGGACATCAAATTGAAATGGATTGAATGAGCCATCATCCTCAACCGTCGAGGGATTAATGCATGTTGAGAGAGGTGCCACGTCGTGGGCTCCCAAGTCGAGGCTCCTCGCTTGCATGATGTCATGCTATCGATAGGATACCCGCATCCAGGTTGGAGAGGTCCAGTTTAGCTATGGCTCTGCATTTTTTAGACATGGCTACTAGATAATCTTTACCCAGCTCTCCTTCAAAAAGAGGCAGATTACTGATGACCCCTTCGTTGGCCAAATAGTCGGTCAGAGCATTCACCTTCCGTCTGATATGGTGAAAAGTAATAGCCCTGGTTTGTTTCAGACTGTTCGTCAAGCGGTGTAAACCATGATCAAGTCTCCAGCTAGGAGAGAGCTTCAAGACTTGGATTCCATTTTGTAGTTTGGCGGCCAAGGAGAGGATAACCTGGGAGTATCCTTCCGTAATAAGCGGGAGACATTTTCTTTTATTGGCTATAAGAACTCCCTCCCACAATCCTGCCAGCTCCACAACATTATTACTATGATATCCAATATTTCCAAAATAGACCCAGAGAATGGCTCCATCAGAATTTCGAAGAGATCCTCCAAATCCTACATTACCAGGATTACCCTTCGAGGCCATCAAAGTTGAGTTTGAAATCCCCCTCAAGGGGGGGATCCCATCTGTCGGGGCTTTCAATGCGCATGCGAGGGATTCTCGGTGAGGGTGGGAGGGACGGTTGGTTGAGATTCCAATTAGCCAATATTTGTCTCTCTGCTGCCAAGTTGGGATAATCCGAGTTGTTCCAGTCTATAAAGAAGAGAGTCTCTTGAAGGTTACTTTGAATAGTATGCCAAATGTCTTTAGTAGTTCTGCTCTTGCCTTCAAAGATACAGAGATTCCCTTCCTTCCAGATGTTCTAGACAATGAACCCTGGAGTTAGATCCCGCAGTCTATTTAGAAGCATGCTTTGGAAGGGGTTTTTAGCCCATTGTAGCATAGTATCAGTGATATTGCCATTGACTCTGTTAGATCTTCTGTAATTGACAGCAACTAAGTACCATAGATCACAAGCAAGCTTGCAGGAGTCCATAAGATGATCTATAGTTTTCGAGTGTTTGTTGCACAAGACGCATAGGGAAGGCCCTTGGAAGCCCTTCTTCAAGAGGTTATCCGAGGTTGGAATATACCGATGAGAGAGAAACCATAGGAAAGAGGAAACTTTTGGCCATAGGTTAGATTTCCAAATTTTCTTCCACGGGGGGAAGGTTTGGGCATCTGGCCTTCGAGCTAACAGAAAGTAGGCTTCCTTGACTGAGTAACTTCCTTTTAGGAGGTGTCCCCACCGAATTATATCCGGACCATCCCTTGCTCTGATTTTTCTTTGTTGAAGCTTCTGCCAGATAGGATCTATGAGGAGATCAATTGTAAGGCCCTAAAGAGAGGGCTCCTTCCAAAGGAGAAAAGGAGATGATCCTTCTGGATTCCAATAATCCTGCACAACTGAGTTGGCATGAAAATGTGTGGGGGTGTGTACCATGGATGGATCATACTGGCTGTTGAGACTTGGCAGTTGCTGTCAGGAGTCCTTCCAAAAAAGCACCTGGGCTCCCTCCTTAATTTCCCAAAAACTGTGTTGTTGGATTAAAATTCTTTGGTTGTTGGCAGCTTTCTAGATCAAGGATCCCGGTGGGTCTTGGTCAAAGCGTATCAACTGGGAGGATTCCCAGTCTCGTGCATATTTTTTTATTCCATAACCGAGCCCAAGGGGTGTCGTTCCGTGAGACCCACCTCCACCAGATTTTCGTAGAGAGAGCTCTATTACTAATTTATGGATCCCTTAATCAAAGGCTCTCTTCCTGCTGAGGTAGGCAGATCGTCTGCCAGTTGACGAGAGCCCACCTATTTCTATTTTTTTCGCTTCTATATAGGAAGGATTGTTGAAGGTTTCGAATGAATTTTAGGACCCACTTGGGATCATCAACGACATAAAAGAGGTAGAGCGGCATGGAATGGAGGACCGCTTTTAAAAGTGTAAGTCTATGGGCCATATTGAGAGAGCGGAAGGTCCATGAGGAGATTCTGTTTTCTAGCTTGTCCAGAAGCTCCCTCCAAGAGGAGTGTTTGATAGCAGAATCAAACAAGGGGGATCCTAGGTATTTGGAGGGCAAGGAGGAAACCGAGAACCCTAGAATGCGGGAAATGTTGCGTTGAGTGATGGCGTCATTGTTGCAAAAGAAGAGTTGGGATTTATATAAATTGATGGAGGTGCCTGAGGCCTATGAGAAGGTTTTCATAATATTTTTAAGGGCACGAGCTTCCTAAATCGAGGGGTTCCCAAAGAGCAGGTTATCATCAACAAATTGCTGGTAGGGAAGGGGGGGAAAGGCCACAGAGGGAGTTGGAGGAAACCACCGCTTGAAGCAACCGACCTAGACCTTCAGCCATGAGGATAAACAAGAACGGGGAGAGAGAGTCTCCTTGAATAATTCCATGAGAAGGGGAGAAGGTTGTGGAGGGAGAGCCATTAACCAGGATAGAGAGGAAAGTAGAGGAGGTGAGGAATAAGATCCATCGGGTCCACTCATGGCTGAAGCCGAAGGCCTGGAGCAGTTTGTCGATAAATTCCCAACTTAGCTTGTCGAAGGCTTTAGAAAGATCCAATTTTATAAGCATTCCTGGGGTTTTGGTGACTCTCAGGGAATGGGTGATTTCATGGGCTAAAATGATCCCATCGAATATTTGTCTTCCCTCAACATAATATGACTATTCAGGGGAAATGCACAAGGGGAGAAGAGGCTTCAGACGATTGGCGACCACTTTGGAGATGGTTTTATAGATAATGTTATAAAGAGATATGGGTCTGAACTTACGAGGGTGAGAGGTGTCGGTCTCCTTGGGTACCAAGGTAATAAAGGTGGCGTTGAGGGTCGACAGAACCCACTGCTTTTGTCTGGATTCTTCAACCATCACGAGCACTTCGAGTTTTAACAAGTCCCAATAGTGATGGAAGAAGTTGATTGTAAAGCCACCTGGGCCTGGCGCCTTTCCTTCCGCCATTTGATTCACTGCGACTTCTACCTCTTGCATTGTGATAGGTTGCATCAGGGACACGTTGTGCTTGGCGGTAAGAATGGAAGGAATCTGTTGGGTGAGTCAGTTGATGGCCATCGCTCGAGTAAGAGTGGGTTATGTTAGCAGATCTTGGAAGTATTGAGTGAGCTCCAGTTCTATGTCCTCGTGTTCCTTCAGGATGTCATTGTTTTCCGATTTGAGCTTAGAAATTTTTTTGTGCATCCTATGCTAAATCGTGGAGCGGTGAAAGCAGGTAGTGTTATGCTCCCCTTCTTTGAGCCAGGAAACTCTGGATTTCTGCCTCCAAAGGGTTTCCTCCTGCTCACATATTTTATTCAACTGCGCCATGAGGTCCTTTTCCTTGAGCTTACCTTCTTCCATCTGCCCTTGAGTCATTGTCGTTTGTTGCAATTTTTCTAGTTCTTCCTCAAGAGGCCCTTTTTCCTTAAATATATTTCCAAAAGTGGTGTGATTCCAATGGCGAAGATTAGCTCTAAGTAATTCAGCTTTCGGTGCATGATGGCCATTTTTTTATTATCTCCCCTCTACTTGCATGCTTGTCCACTAGCTAGTGACAATATCAAGGAAGGAGGGATGGGAGAGCCAGAACTTTTCAAAGCGGAAAGGGCAGTGGAGTTGGGCTCCTAAGCTGTGCCAAGAAAGTAAGATGGGACAGTGATCCGAGCTAGCTGTGGGGAGAACTAAGGTAGAGAGTATTCCTCCTGATACTAGGATGTTGTTTGTGGTAATGAAGTGGTCGAGGCGCTTAACAATTTGGTGATCTCACCCTCTCCTATTGTTCCAGGTGAAGAACCTAGAGGAGGGCTGCAGGTCCACAAGTCCACAGGTAGTCATGGTGGTTTTGAACCTCTTGTCCTCATTTGAAAGGGTTCGCAACCCCCCTTTTTTTTTCCTCTAGGGTTGTGATCATGTTGAAATCCTCCCCTATGATGATGGGGGAGTTGTTGTGCTACTGAGTGAACCATTTCAAGAATTCAAGGAGCTGGAGCTTATGAACTGAAGATTGTGGACCGTAGACATTTAGGAGATGACCGTGAATGTTGGTCCCTAAGAGATGAAAAGAAGCAGATATGGAGTGCGTCGTGGAGGCTAAGTTGCTTAGCGAGACAACCATTGGGTTCCATACCATGGCTATTCTTCTTGAGGCTCCTTTTGAATTGATATTACACTTTGGATACCCTTCCAGAGCTTAGCCATTAATAGAAGAAGGGATTTAGTGGAACACTTAGTTTCCTAGATAAATAAAACCGTTAGCATAACTTGTTGAATTTTCCTTTTCAGCATCTGGTGTTTGGAGGGTCCATTTAGACCTCGCACATTCCAAGAAACGATCTTCATGTGGAACTAGAATTGAGAGTAGGGAAAAAATTATGTTAGCTGGGCATATTTCCCTGATTAAACTAACCTGGTGCCAAGGAGGTTGATTCTTTGAAGATCAGATTTACGACCTCTCTTCTTGTTGTCCCTTTGTATTTTTTGCTTGTCCTTCTGAGCAAGGTTGAGAACCCCAATCTTATTTTGGGCTTTTGCTTTGGCCAGGGCTTCGTGGAGGAGCTGGATTTGACGTGCTGAAATGGAGCCATAAGCTTGTCTAGTGCATGCATCCTCCATTCCCAGCATATCTATGTCTCCAAGTTCTAATTCCCCCATTTCTTCATCCATTTTGATTTTTGGGCTAGATTCCACTGGTTGCAGCGGAGGGTTTTCTTCCAGAGTGGTAGTGGCACCTTGCATGCTTGTGTTGCTGCTTATCGGATTTAGGAGTTCGAGATTTGCTGTGGAATCAATGCTTTTGGGATTTTTTACCTATGGTTTTTGAGGCTCGGAGGAGAATTTATTTTGAGTAGTTTCTTCTAAGCTTATTTTGGCCTCTGGATTTTCCGGCTATCCATCCTGGGAGACAAAACTATTGCTTGCAGCAGGGACCTCTTCTCTTTTATTTTCCGATGCAAATTTGTGAGTGTTGCATCTCTTTTTGCCGCTTTTTCTGGAATCCATCGACATCTTTCTCCCCTTCTTTTGAATCTACAGGGCAGGGTTTGTTCAGGGGGAAATCCTTGTATAGGTGGTCATGTTCATGACATTTACGGCATCAGAAGGGGACGTGTTCATAGTCCAGAGGATGTATCCAGTCTAAGTCTTCATGAGTGAGGCTTATGGCGTCAGGGAGGGCCTTGGCAATATGCATGTAAACGCATATTCTGGCATAAGAGGTGTATTTGTTGAGCTTAGTTTGTTCGACAGAGAAAACGTAGCTCCCTAACATATTTCCTATGTCCCTGAGAGTGTCCTCATTCCAGTACTCCTGTGGAAGGGAGTACATTTGTATCCAGACTGGATCCTAGGTAAAGTCTTCTTTTTCTAGGTTGAATCTCTCTACCCAATTTCTGAGGTACAGGCTGACTAAGTTGAAGAAGTACGGTCCTCCGTCCTCTACCTTGGATTTGTCATCCAAATGATGGAAGATAATTGTGAAGAAGCCCTTGGAACCTAACTATAGGTCATAATGAGCTCTGGGTTTTCATTTGCTACGATCCAACCTCTGAGGGCTTGTTCCGTGGGCCAGATTCCCATGAATTTGCCTATGAGAGCGTGATCTTTCATTCGTTGAGCTCTAGCATTGATCCGTTCTATAGGGAAGTGTTGATGCCCAGAAATTCTCAGCATTGACAGTAGGGATTCTCCCCAATGAGCGATCCCAATTAGATCATCCACTATTTGGTATGGGGAATCTGTCCGGTTAACAGTCCACCTACCGTAGGTGTAAATGTTTAAGTTCTTTATCGGTTGCGGCCCGGTTCACTGTTTATGTAGTTTTATTTTAAAGTATGAGATGCAGGTGCCCTAATTAATGGAATGGAATTGGCAGGTAGAAGCCTCATAAGTGATGCGCAGGTTCTTACCTCTCATCTTACCACTTCTACATTATCAATTTGATTATTATCTAATCTAAACTAACTATCCTATATTCTCAGCAAGGAGAAAATTTAAAGTAAGAGTAATAAGCTGAAAATGCTCAAGTACATTTAACAAATAGCCATTAAAAGAAACATTCACATTTACAACATAAACTATCAAAGATAGCTCTGATATTGATTAAAGAAAATTATTACTCTGTTATACATAACCACTTGCATGAAATAAGGAAACCATTCATCATCATTGAAACAATTCGAAAGAATTAGAAAGATCTCACAGTATGATAGATGCAGAAAAAGAAATAATTATGTTCCAGCGATCACACATTCCAGGCAAACATCAATGCAAGCTTTTTTCCAGCAAACCAGTCCCTTCTCATTAGCAAAGAAATAGTTATTTTACAAAAATGTCTCCAACATTTAATTCACCAGCAAAAATCCCCCTTTCTCATTATTCTCCTCCTCTATTTATATTACCAAAAGTTTGTCCTCTAGTGACTCTTCGTTTACCCTAATCCTAGGAATTCCCAAAATTTTGTTATTTATTGCTTACATTAGAAACTTACAAAAAGATATTTACAATTAAAATTAGGTGGGTCCTTTTAAACTAGAAATGTAATTTGCCCACACATTAGCCTCTTCAACTATGATATTAATATGGACAGGCTCCAATACTTTTAATGACACTTCATGATATGACATCCGCATTTCTATATGTGCCAATCCCGCTGTTGCAGCCTTGCAACTATCTTCTAGAAAATAGGCATTTATAGATGCTTGTCCCAGATCGTGGTGGATGTCTTCTTCTGTGAGAACGTCCAAATTTCTGATGTAGTCTAGATCTTCCCGCAACCCATTCTGCAACTATGCTATGCGTTGGTCTCTTGTAGGAAGCTCATTCATCTTCGGGACTAAAGGGAGATGACATTTCTCATGAACCTGATGGATTTTCTCGTAAAAATCTTGACACTTTTGGATAGTCTTAGGAATTTCGTTATTTAGTCTCCTACCATCTTTCCTGCAAAATTCTAGAAGTGCAATATTCGACTTCAGGTTTGCTGTTGTCTTTGGAGGCAAATGATCAGGGAATTCTTAGTTAGTTTCTCTCTAGGCCATCTGGCTCTTAACCTTATCTACAATATCCAACAGTTTTTTCCTGAATGCTAGTGACTCCGCAGCTATCACCTTCATCCTCGTCATCAACAACTTCATCTTGTAGATTTATTCTGTGAGTTTTTCTTGAGAACAATATATTTGTTCCTGAATCTTGCATTCTTGTTCATAAAATGGAGTCATGTCTTGCTTCTTATTATCTGCCAACTCTAGCTGTTCTGCCAGAGATTCCTTCTGTCTTAACAATTCATCCACTTGAGTTTTCAATTCATCAGCCTTCGGGTTTGTCACTGATTCTCGTGCTTCCAGGTCCTTGATATTTTCTTTGAAATCACTTCTCTCACCCTCCATTATCATCAACTGCACATTTAACGCTTCTTTCTCTGCATCCATATTTCGGTAGTTGGATAACAATTTGTCCTTTTCAGATAATGTGGCCTCAAATTTCCTTTTTAGCTCTATGCTTTCACCCTGCTCCTTTACCAAGTTGTCCCTCAATTTCAATATCTTCTCTTTGTTGCGTTCGATATCGTTCAACAATTTGTCAACATTATCTACATTTGCTTGCGCAAAAGCTATGTTGACAGATGCCATGAACTTAGGGTCATTGTGGGTACCCTCCATGATTGTGTTTTCCTGGACAGTGATTACATCGGGCTGAGTGCCCATTTTCAATCTCTTCTCTGTCCTCCTCATGATGGTCTTTCTTTTTGAATAAAAAATGATCGTGTCCAATTTGGCCATAGTATGTTGCTTTGATGTGGTGTGTTAACACCCAAAATGTACCCCAAGGTTGTGGAGAGGCAGAATCAGGGTAACAACAAAACCACTTTAGCTTGTGCTACTGACCTAGCACAAACAGAGAGGGATCTCTCTTAATATTCATAAAATACTGGAAATACTCAAAGATTTTTGCAATGATAAACACACAACATTCTATAGAAGACTGAAAAATTATCAATGAGGAACACGCAGCCTTCCAATCCAAGATATTCATTCAAAGCATGCATAAAAGGTCAGATTTCTTATGGGAAAAATTGTGTACAAGTGTTGGCGGGATAATCATAAGGAAAAAAACATTGGGCGATGGAGTCAAGGCATCACACATAAATCGTATAACAGTTCCGTAGTGCGGACTATTAAAACAGAGGCAAGGTAGCCACCCTCTTGCCGTCGTAATGCTATTTTCTGGTGGTAAAAGAAGAAAGTAAGAACATACCATTGATATGAGCATCCAACAAAGATGAATTCGATATCAACTTTAGTAGAAATATTGAGTGAACACCTGAGATAATAACCAGAGCTTGTTTCTAAGAATTCTAAGTTATTATACACTGATCTCAGATATGAAAGGGAAAACATAATGTAAATGTATAACAGGAAGTACAAGCACATAGAGAAGAAAGAAAGAACAAACTACAAGTAAAGCAACACATGAATCTCTACAAAATGGTTTGCCATAGGCACTGCACATTGTATTAATATAAAAGTCTCAAAATAGAGCTTGATCCCCAAGCCTTAGCCAAATGATTTTCCAACCCTTTGTTCCTCTATTACAATGATATTTATAAGCTTTTAGCCTCGAATTGGTCATCAGGATACAGTTAAAACTATGCTGCCACCTTGACAGCCTCAAAATTGGGGAATATTACATATGTGTCGAGCTCAAAACAGATTGATTAAGATGGGAAACAAGACCACGGTGAATAGGGTACCACCTTAATCCTGAGCCTTTAATTGGCCCTGCGGATTAAAGAAATCCTCTATTTTCAAAGAGATGTCCACCTGTGATTCCTCTGCTGGAGGGGGAGGTGTCGCGTCTTTAGTGGAGATTACAAAATCCTTGAGAATCTCCGTGTCCTGGTGGATGTCTCGCTTATCTTCAAGGGTCTCCTTCTTTTTCCGACGTCGAACCCTTCTGCACACCTGTCACTCTTCGGGCTCTTCATCTTCGCTGGTGGTGCTGTTTTCCACGTGGTCGAATACCATAGGAGATGAAGGAGCATGCTCTTCCTCCACTTCAGAACACACCTGCTCGGGCATAAAGACCACTTCGGATCCCTGATCCTTCTCCATGATCAAACTCTAACTGAAAGATACCTGGGCTTCCAGGTGCACCACCTTTCCCATATATTGATTTCGAACAGGGGACACAGGGACCATGTCTATAACGGCCGTGACATTGATGGCAGCTACGCGTGATCACCTTCGTCATGATGACTTGATCGAATCTCCCAATCGAGTAACAATGATGTCTAAGGATTGAGCTGACATGAAACATGCTTAGCCAGAATTTCCAGATAGATGGAAAAGCATACGACGACGCTGAGGTGGCCCTTGTCCTATCTGCAATCATTCCGGTGGCAGTAGAGATGCATTTAAGCCGTCTATCCACCTAGACAAATCTACACCATAGATCTTAACCTCATTTCCATCTTGACCATCGAATGGCACGGGTCATACCATGCTTTCAAATTTTAGGCTAGTTGATCGCCTGAACAAGTATTTTATTCTCAGCCCTCTACATCCTCAATTGATTTCGCACCTTTATCACTTGCTGCTCTGGATCTTCTACCTTCTGTCTCTTAAGTGCTTTCTTACCCCCACTGTCCACATCCAAAGGTTCACCACCCCCCGCTGTGAGAGCTTCTCTGGAATACTGGTGAGGGCAAGGGCTGCTACTGAGTCTTTTTTAGGTGGGCCAGTGGATGAGTTCGTGTTCCCAGGCATCAAAGAGAGGGCCGAATGGGGTATTCCATTAAAAGTCTCCTATCCAAAGGGTATGGGGTGTCTTTGACTTCTCATTCAGGCTTAAAACAGGTGGTCGAAAAAGGTTTTGGCGGTTCTCAGGGGGAAAACTGCCTATATGCGGCGATAATAGACTCCTCAGAAAAATCTTGGACTCGAGGAATAGCATAACTTGGTCAATGCAACAAAGGAAAAAAGGTGACTGAAACCCTTTATGCACGTCCAAACCCTCTTCCTTCTCTTAATTTTAGGTATAGACAGTCGAACCTCTGTATCATATACGTCAAAATCTCTGTATTCCAGAGCAATCCTAACCCTAGTGCTGCTAGAAACTGGTTCGTTTTGATGAATATGGTTATCTATGGTTGTCATTGACGACAACATTAATGAAAAAGGTGAAGTGTAAATGGCATGAAGATAAGCGAGCATGACAAGCATGCATGATATGGTGTATGAGGACATGACATAGGATGACTTGGAAATTGGATGGACAAGGCTAATGACAAAGATGGACAAAGAACATTGGATGTGGGCATTGAGGCCATTGGAACACCTAATGAATCAAATGACCCATACTGTGGTCATTTGAAGATGACTTGGCATAAAAGACAACAGGCAAAGATTGACAAGGACTTAGAGATGACAAGCATGTATGAAGGCATCAAAATGACCATTGCGGGCATGACTTACAAGCTAGTGTGGGCATGCTAGAAGCAAAAGAAAATGGTGATGCGATGGGAGTGAAGACCACCATAACGTGGGAGCAAAGACCAAATAAATACATATTTGTTGATGACAATGTGGAAGCCATATGGGCATGAAGACCATATCATGGCATGTAAAATGTACCCACAATGAGATGGTAAAAATGTATATGTATAAATGTATTTTAAATATATAAAAAGAAATACAAATTGAAGTAAGGTCGGCCAGCTTGATAAAAGGGGTAAAATTCTTAATATTACAATAAAAAATATTAAATTAAAAAGACTTACAAATAGCAGGTCGGCCAGCTAAAACAATTATTTTTTCCTCCATGATTTTACATATATATACACGAGTTATTTACACCAAAGAGAGGGAAAAATTCGTGGGTAATGTGGAGCTCTGAAATTTCGGGTGTACAGTGACAGAGGTTGCAGCAGTAATACAAAAGTGCAGCAGTAAGTTTTTCCTCTTTGATTTTTGGGTGTCAGCAGGTTAAAGTTTGAAGTTGGAGCTCTAAAATTCATATGGGACTGTGGCAACAGCAGCAGCAGTAGTAGAACCTTTTTTTGTTTTTATCTTTGATATCTGGGTTTGATTAGGGTAGCAGGTTGATGAGGACATGCTCAGCAGAATCAAGAGGACCATGCTAATATGAGATAGGGTTTTGATAATGGGTTGAAATGAGGCAGGCAAAATGTTGAAATAAAGACATATAGTTGATGGATAGAATGAGAATATAGCAATAGATAGATGGTTGTCTGATGTGCATGCAGACAGTATGATGATATTTGTGGATGAATAGAATGCTAATGAAAATGGACAAAATGAAGGTGAATGTTGGTGACGTGCTTTTGACATAAATATGGGTTTGATGATGATGTGCATGTAGACAGTATATTGATATGGTTGCTAGACAGAATGATGATATGTTTATGATGCTGGACAGAATGATGATATGTTTATGATGCTGGACAGAATGATGATATGTTTATGATGCTGGATAGAATGATAATATGATGATATGTTCATGAGCAGAAGATGTAATATGACAAATGACAGTCGGTGGATATGTTGATGATATGATTTACAGAATTATGGAGACAGTAGAGACAGTATGAAATGATGAAGTTTTTTTTGGGCAGTAGTATTAAACATGTGGACAAAACTATATGGTTGATAGTTGTGATCAGATAGATAAGACGTTGACAAATACAAATGATGCGATGCTTGAAGATATACTTAATATTGATATGACAGTGGACATGCTAGGGAAACAACTGATGAAGAATCAGAATGATGATATAGACAGAGATATTAGGTGACAATGATGTTGATAATGAAATATGAGATGTGATGTATGTACATATAATACAAGGAGTGTCTTGTACTAAAATGTACTTGTACTTACAAGCAGGGTCTTGTATTCATTTTCTTGGTTGGGTCTAAGAAAAACTAGGCTGGGTCCTAGATGATGAGTTGGTGCTCATTGTATCAGTTGGTGCTGAATTGCCTCACGGTTGTAGTCGTTGACTCATACAAAAACATTACAATTATATCGTGTCTCTCTTGTTGAAAGTGTTAATGATGATGTGTTTTATTTGATGAATGACATATGGATTTATAGTTAGTTTATTGATGAATATGATATGCTAATATAAGAATTGGTAATTGAAGTTGAAATTGAATAAAGTATAGGCTCACTGATTCTCCCCCCCCCCTCTCAGTGAGCACTGTGTCTAACAATTGGTATCAGATCCCAGCCTTCATCACAAGCCTAGCAAGCTTGAAGGAGATCCGTGGACATAAGTGGAAAACAAATCATGGATTATTCAGAAAATGGAGCACCTCTTTTTGATGAGAACAAATATGCAATGTGGAGTGCAAAGATGAAGTGGTACTTGCAATCAGCTGGGTATGATGTATGGAGATCAATTGTAAATGGTTATGTACCTCCAAAGAAAGTAAAATCAGCAACTCAGAAAGAAGCCAGAAGTTACAACTCAAAAGCCAAGGAAATCATATTGGACACACTACCTGATCTTGTCAAAGAAAGGGTAGGACAATGTGTCACATCTAAAGAGCTTTGGGACAAACTAAAGGATTTATATTCAACCGAAGGACAAGAAACTGAATCTAGTACTATCAAAGACTTGATGCAAAACTCACTCAACTCTGAAGGTAAGAGCTCCTATGTTTGTAATAACTCAATGTGATACTTTTCATTGCTCTAATGAAAATGAAGATGAAGAATTTGATGAAGAAAAAGGGGAGATTGACTGGGAAGGAGAAATCACCTATGCTCTAGAAGAATTAGACAAGTCTAGGAAAGAAAATGAGAATCTTAGGGAAAAACTGCTAAGATATGAAGAAAAAGAAGATAATTCAAGTGTTGAAGTACCAAAGGATGCACTAGTAAAACTTGAAAGAAAGGTTCTACATGCTCTTGATGAATTGATGAAATCCAAAGAAAAGAATGAACTGCAACAAAGACTATTAGAAAAATCTGAGCAAGAGAAACATGATCTGTAACATCAAGTTGAAGAGACTCAACAAAACTTCATGAGTCAAGTTCAGAAAAAGAATGCAGAGGTCAGCTCTTTGAAGAAGAACTTGACAATTTGAAATATGAAGTGGCTAACTTGAAAGAAACCAATGAGACCTGTGCAAGTCTTAGAGGTCAATTTGAAGAGACCAAAGCTCAGCTACCGGAACATAATAAAATTAGCCAAGCAAAAGAGTTCGATATCATTTCTCTGAAAAAGGAAATGAAAAAGACAGCTGCTGCAAATTTGAAGTTCCAAAAGAGTTCATTGACGCTAGATGATATCCTCAGCTACCAGAGATCACCACATGTCAAGACTGGGTTAAGCTATTATAAAGAAGAGATCTTGAAGAATCTTAAGCATGGTGAAGAAAGCAAGAAAGAAGATACTCAGCAAGACAAGGAAGCTTCTCCAGATCAAGGTCAGCCAAGAAGGACCATGCGACAAAAGGGACAATGTGTTTCCAGGTATGAAAAAGCATTTTATGGCTATTGCTACTCTTGCAATGAATTTGGACATAGGGATGTAGATTGCAGATCTACTCAGTCAAGAACTAGAGGTATGAGTCCTTATATTAAATGTTACAACTGTCATTACTATGGTCATATAGCAAGAGATTGCAAGCAAGGGATTAACAAAGTATGGAGAAGGAAAGAACAGGTTCAAGCTATTGAAAACAATCTGTCTAGAGAAGAGAAAGGAAAGGAGACATGTCATCTAATACTGGTTGAGTATGATACTAAGATGCAAGAAGAAAAGATCCAAAAACTAGATGTATGAAGTTGATTTGTGCAAAAACGATGGCTGCCATATGGAAAGCCATACTTAAAGTCTTCTACAGACTTTGAGTATACCATGAGTTCATCTTTGGAGAATGGACTCAAATGGTGAATAATGGTTCTCCAAGAAGCAAATCAGGTCCTAGGATTGGATTGATGACACTGACAATTAATATTTAGTTGGAAGATGAACCAGACCTCATAATGATGACTTTCGACACACGGTTGAAAATCTGAGATCATGCATCCAAGGAAAGTATGAGGAAGCTACAACCAAAATTTGAAGCATTCACCTTGATCCTGAAGCTCGCATTTCTGATGACAAAACCCCAGGCATGAAGTTGAAGATTGAGTAACTGAAACAAATGAAGCAAGTCGAGAGTTCTGTGTTCAAAAGTATTATATCTCTGGAAAGGCAGTTCAAAGTTCAGCGTGAACCCACATCATAAAAGGGCTGCTACAACAGATGATGGCTTTTGGACTTGTCTAGGGTTTACACAAACAATCCCGAGTTTGACATTGTTTTGAGGTCATCTACAGCACATAAATTCAGTTCGAATTTTTCTTCAATCTGAAGTTTTCCTCAAGCACATACACAGTCCCGAAGTTAACTCTTCCCAAGCAAGCAAACAGTCCTAGAATATTGAATATTATTGAGGCAGCCTCAGGGTCATAGATGGAACATGACTCCTTGGACATCAATGCATAGTTGCAGCTCCTGTATTGATCCAAAAGATCTTCTACACCAGCTGGAAGTAAAATTAGAACATGTTCAAACATCCACAAAGTTTTGAAGATGACGAACCGCTGAAGAAATATATTTAATATGTCCAGGATAATGACAGACAGTGATTGAACAAGTGAGTAGATCAGATTGACATAAAAGAATTATACTTGACAGATCAGTTTTGGCAAGGTTGAATTGGACAAGTTTAGATTTGTTACTTTTAGCAAAAGAATTGTTGAAGAAAATTCCTTTCAGCCTGATTTGACAAGAAATTGGAGTAGCATATTAGATAGGGGGAATGTGTTTATTAAAAACTTGAGATGAGCAGATTTATATGAACAATAGGATGACAAGTTAAAGGTTTGAAGTATAATGATCTGCATGCTTACCTTTTATGAATTTAATCATTCATATAAGTGTACTAAGGATTGACAAGATAACACTGGTTGTTGGTAGGCAGCTTTCAAATGAGGACATTGTTTGCAACATTATAAGATTGCCAAAATGAGAAGGAAGTCAATCCATGATAACAAAAATCATCTACAGCAGAATGACATGAAGTTTTTTTTTTTTAAAGAGTCTATGTCAGATTTCTTCTTTAAAAGATATTGGTTGATAGCTAATTGATAAGAGGAGCATTGGTTAAAAAAAGGGGGGGGGGTTTGAAGTATGCTTGACAAGTGTGCATGACAAATTGGTTGGACAAATTTGGTGACAAGATCCAAGATGTCAATGATGTGATGATGCACATTTGATGCATACTCTGATGAACACCGAGATGCTTATGATGACATGAGATGAGTTGATAGATGATGCGGAGACCTTTGATGACCAGAGATTGTGGATTAGTGAAGTTGCTAAAATACAGTTTGAGGAATGGAAGAAATAAAAAAAATTGGGAATATGTATACTTCTCAAAATTCGAAGATGGCAAGTAGAAAACTCACCAGATCAAGCAACCTATTTGCTAGGGGGAGTATATCTACTTATGAGAAATTTGAGAAATGGAAAACTCAGTCAATTTTCTTTAAGCAGCATAAGCTCAATTTGTTAGGGGGAGCAGGCAATCCATGAAAGATCAAACTCAGAAAATGATCTCATAAAAGAATTCAAAGAATTATTTTTTTTGGGCATTGTGAAGCCTTTAATGGCTACTTGACCCTTTGTCATTAATGTCAAAGGCGGAGAAGAAGAAGTTGGGTGGTTTCCATCAATGACAAAGGGGGAGATTGATGAATATGGTTGTCTATGTTTGTCATTGATGACAGCATTAATGCAAAGGTGAAGTGTAAATGGCATGAAGATAAGCGAGCATGACAAGCATGGATGATATGGTGTATGAGGGCATGACATAGGCTGACTTGGAAATTGGATGGACAAGGCTAATGACAAAGATGGACAAAGAACATTGGATGTGGGCATTGAGGCCATTGGAACACCTAATGAATCAAATGACCCATACTGTGGTCATTTGAAGATGACTTGGCATAAAAGACAATAAACAAAGATTGACAAGGACTTAAAGATGACAAGCATGTATGAAGGCATCAAAATGACCATTGTGGGCATGAGTTACAAGCTAGTGCGGGCATGCTGGAAGAAAAAGAAAATGGTGATGCGATGGGAGTGAAGACCACCATAACATGGGATCAAAGACCAAATAAATACATATTCATTGATGACAATGTGGAAGCCATATGGGCATGAAGACCATATCTTGGCATGTAAAATGTACCCACAATGAGATGGTAAAAATGTATATGTAAAAATGTATTTTAAATATATAAAAGAAATAAAAATTGAAGTAAGGTCAGCTAGCCTGATAAAAGGGGTAAAATTCTTAATATTACAGTAAAAAATATTAAATTAAAAAGACTTACAAATAGCAGGTCGGCCAGCTAAAACAATTATTTTTTCCTCCACGATTTTCCATATATATACACGAGTTATTTACACCAAAGAGAGGGAAAAATTCGTGGGTAATGTGGAGCTCTGAAATTTCGGGTGTACAGTGACAGAGGTTGTAGCAGTAATACAAAAGTGCAGCAGTAAGTTTTTCCTCTTCTATTTTTGGGTGTCAGCAAGTTAAAGTTTGAAGTTGGAGCTCTGAAATTCATATGGGACTGTGGCAGCAGCAGGAGCAGCAGTAGAACCTTTTTTTGTTTTTATCTTTGATATCTGGGTTTGATTAGGGCAGCAGGTTGATGAGGACATGCTCAACAGAATCAAGATGACTATGCTAATATGAGACAGGGTTTTGATAATGGGTTGAAATGAGGCAGGCGAAATGTTGAAATAAAGACATATTGTTGATGGATAGATTGAGAATATAGCAACAGACAGATGGTTGTCTGATGTGCATGCGGACAATATGATGATATTTGTGGATGAACATAATGCTAATGAAAATGGACAGAATGAAGGTGAATGTCGGTGACGTGCTTCTGACATAAATATGGGTTTGATGATGATGTGCATGTAGACGGTATATTGATATGGTTGCTGGATAGAATGATGATATGTTTATGATGGTGGACAGAATGATAATATGATGATATGTTCATGAGCAGCAGATCTGATATGACAAATGACAGTCGGTGGATATGTTGTTGATATGATTTATAGAATTATGGAGACAGTAGAGACACTATTAAATGATGAAGTTTTTTTTGGGCAGCAGTATTAAACATGTGGACAGAACTATATGGTTGATAGTTGTGATTAGATAGATAAGGCCTTGACAAAGACAAATGATGCGATGCTTGAAGATATACTTAATATTTATATGACAGTGGAAATGCTAGGGCAACAACTGATGAAGAATCATAATGATGATATAGACAGAGATATTAGGTGACAATGATGCTGATAATGAAATATGAGATGTGATGTATGTACATATAATACAAGGAGGGTCTTGTACTGAAATGTACTTGTACTTACAATCAGGGTCTTGTATTCATTTTCTTGGTTGGGTCTAAGAAAAACTAGGCTAGGTCCTAGATGATGAGTTGGTGCTCATTGTATCAGTTGGTGTTGAATTGCCTCACGGTTGTAGCCATTGACTCATATAAAAACATTACAATTATATCGTGTCTCTCTTGTGCAAAGTGTTAATGATGATGTGTTTTATTTGATGAATGACATATGGACTTATAGTTAGTTTATTGATGAATATGATATGTTGATATAAGAATTGGTAATTGAAGTTGAAATTGAATAAAGTATAGGCTCATTGATTCACCCCCCCTCTCAGTGAGCATTGTGCATAACACGTCCTCCATTTTCCATATATATACAGGTTTGAACTACAAATGGCAGTGGTTATAAGACCCTACCTGTCACCGAGGAGTTTCGAGAGGGACCTTTCCTGTCGTCTCCTTTGTCTTCCGCACGCCCGGAGGATTTCGGCTTCGACAACTCCAAGGCACAAATGTCAACTCTACATGTGCATCTTTATATATATAACCTCATTCCCTTATCCTCTGCTCTTCTTCGCCAATGACCAAGCTTTTCATCCGTCGATCTCTCATGTATTAATCTTGGTCGTTCAGATTGGATCCCTTTTTATTGATTTGACACCCCTTTCATATCTGTCATCGAATGATCTTTCTTTGCTTCAATCTCCGTCGTCTATCTTAGCACTACATGTTTTACAAAGCGGTGTCGTGAACTTCCAAAATGGTTTCAAATACCATTTCCCTTCTTTGCGATAAATCCTGGCATCGACACTTGTCTAACGGTTTTGCTTTATTGCATCCACCATTTGCCTCTATTCATCACGCTAATTCACGATGCGACGATCATCAAGGACCGTCGATCCCCCCTTTGCTTTGCATCTACGGTGGGGATCTACAACCTGTTTATCCTTTCAATGCCTCCTGCAAATGGGGTCCACATCATTACCCTCCACGCAGCTTCAAAACTCCTCGCCGTTGATTTTATTTACCTACACTCCGAACCACCGATCTCACAAAACTTACCCAGAGAATAACAACCTCCCGTCTTGACCTTCAGATCTTTGGTAATGAATCCCAATCGTCAATCTTGGCGCCCTATCTCCTGCCACGATGGTGTCACATGCTCTTGGGGTGGTTTTACTTTATCGCTTACCCTGATTGTGACGCGCTCTCTAGTCGCCACCTTTCCGTCGGTACTACCCATCGCAACCACCTTTCTCCCCTTTGCTCCGCGCACTTTGGCCATGCGAAAACCAACGAGATCCATTGATCTTCCATTCGCGTTCGATCAACGGTGGGATCTGCACGATAGTTAACCCTTTTAATATTTTGGCCTCGGACTATAGACTTTCGCCCCTTTTTTATCATTTTGGTCATGTTTTTATCCTTTCCTTTGTAATGCCTTTGATTTTTCTTACATTTAACACTCCCAAATCAACCCTTTCTCATACCTTAGCACCTAGCCATGAAAAATAAAGGGAATTTTGGCTTTCTTCAAGGATTCTTCAAGATATCCATTTACTTCACCTTAGTCCTTATGCTGGAAAACTAGGTGCTAACAGGGTGAATGGGGTGAGTCCGAGCTCGACGAATGGGAGGTGACCTCTGGTGAGCGTCACACTGGACACCTTAGGTGGGTCTACATCCATGTGCTGTGGAATCCTGTGTTCACTTTGGGTTCCTTCTTTATCCACAGCTTCCTTGAACCGATCCTCTTCTTCTTTTCTTCTTAATTCCTCAACTACTTCCTTTCTTTCCATCTCTTTCCTTGCATTTTATACTTCTTTCAGCTCTTCCTCATCTTTTCTCTGTTGTTCCTCAACAACTTCTCTTTCTTGCCTCTCAGCCTCTTCCTTTTGTTGTCTCTCCGATTCTTCTACTCGTAGTTTTTTTGCTTCTTCTATTCGTAGCCTTTCTGCTTCCTCCTTAAGCTTCCTTTCCGCTTCCTCTACTTGTAGTCTTGTGGATTCTTCTTGTTGCCTCTATAATTTTTCCTCCTTGGCAGCAGTACTAGAACTAGCTCCCCTCTTGCGAACAAATCGTTTGTTCAGCTCGATCATGTTTCTTTCCCTTCGATACACTTCTTCGTCCTTCAAGAAGTGATTTGTGTATTTGAATTTAATCTTACAAGAAGCACAATGTCGAGCCACCTTATCTTGGTTATCTTGCCTTAAAAAAATCTTTGTTACAAAACGAAAGGCCTCCAAATCTTAGAAAAAATCTTCGGCTCCCTTCGCCTTGGGGAATTTGTACGCGCCGATAGTGAATGACAGTGGTGGGTAGGAGGGCTTCTTCTTCTCATGTAGAAAATCGCCAACTCCATTGATAAAAACTTGCCTTACGGCCTCTTTGTGCACAACGAAATCGATAACATATCTAGGCAACAGAGAAGGGGGTTGGGTGCCCCCATACATATTGATATAAGTTCCTTCTGCGTTGAAATAATAATCTCCATATTCTTCGGTAACTGCCAAAGCGTTCTCGGACAGACAATTTGGTTCCTCATTGAAAATTAGCAAGTAAAGAGGCATGATTAATCCCTCACAAATTATTTTGTAGTGACTTGCATATTTGTGAGCCCATGTCATCTGATAAGCTACATGAAGGGGAGATTCGGCCCGATTCCAAACACATCCCAAATCAAGGAAAGGGTTTCTGACTAGTATGCAATCCAAAAGATAGGAAGACATGAAGAATTCAACCTTTTTTTGCATCAGTCCTCCTTGTGCTGCAGCAATGTATGATGCCATACTTTCAGAAATGATATCTTCCCAGTTGAAAATTGTACCATGCATGGCAATGTGTTACATCACTGGTACCCAGCTGAGTTTATAGGTGTTTCCATTTTCCAAGCCAAAAACCTTGCTTAACATCAAAACTATGATTCTATACGGAGTCCTTAAGCTTTGACGATCGTATTCTCCGCTAGACCTCAGTCTCAACTGTTTTTCAGGGATCGTCATCTTCTTAGCATAATCGAAGTGATCTTTATTGACCTCTCTTATCCAGTCATCAGTCATCATAGCTTTAGGGGAGGGTAGCTTGTACGCTGCAGCTATGTGGCCTAGTTGGAAGGATGCGAGCCCTTCTCCTTTGGCATCTGATATGATTCTCGTGGTAACATCCACCTAGGGAAAGATCCATCCAATAACCTCTGAGCAAGGGAATAACTCTGGGCGTGTGGTCGCCTTATGGAGGCCGGAGCTCTTAATGTTTTGGTAGACCATTAACTCTTCGATAGTTGCTTCAGGCACATTTCCATCTCTGATGAACTTGTTTAGTTCACCCCATTTGAACTCTGGGATGACCCCTGTCATGGCTCTAGTGTGTTTGAACATTTCTGTTGGGGTATCCAACACTATTTCTACGTCTGGCTCTGATTCCACCAACTTGGACTTTCGCTTGGTGGACATTGTATGCATATCAAATATGATGAGACACAAAATAAATAAGTTAGGAATATTCATCAACTCGTTTACAAACAATTCATTATTCATGGTATAGCAAATGAGTTGAGTTAAAACAATATCTGAATGCTATCATTGTTTTTTGAGCTTTTAAATCGCAATGGAGTCTTCAAGCACAAATGTGGAAACAAATCAAAGGTACTTATTTCAGCTGTTTGCATCAAAATTTAAAACTTTTGGGTGAAAGACAACTTAACTGGCTCAATGCATAAGCAAACTTATAAAAGGAAAATGCAGCTTGGGAACATTGTAGCATACACAGGCAATTAAGCAAATGAAGAATTTCATGCTGACAGACCAATGCTGCTAAGGTTTGCTACGTTTTAGCGATGTGCAGATGTGTGGAAAACAGAGTGCAACCGGACAATAAGTAGAACTGTTTTGATGAAATCCTTCCAGATTATTTTCATTAATAACCAAGATATCTACATTCTTAAAACGAGCGATGAGGAACAACCACTCGGTAAAACTGATTTCGGGGTCACTCAAACAGTGTTTTTCATTTTTAAATCTTGCTCGAATTTTTTCTTTTCTTCTTTAACTAGAAACACATGTTTGATGGGCGTGACGCATTCAAGCTAAACACGATGTTGGGTAAGAATTTGGAATCGATAGAGCGACTACGTGAGCGCCGTGTGGGATTTGAGAACAAAGTGGTCTCGGCCAACCCTCCGCAAGGGTAAAACGCATGAGTAGCCTGAAGACAAAACACAACAATCCTAATCTATATGTCCAGACAACTTCTCGGTTTTCTGCGTGTTACCCAAAGTTTGAGTCGTTCAACACTTAGGTTCTTAAAGGTAGGTTTCATGGCGGCAAGGAAACTTGCAAAAAAGCATAGAAAACCCCACTGTTCATGGAAAAATCACTCCTTTCCCCACACGCAGTCATGTGGAATGAAAGGACACGAGGGTTATGACAGGTGCGATCAGGCTGTCGGGTTAAGTCGAGCTACTAGACTGAGAAACCTTAGCCGGGTGAGGTCATGGAAGCCCCACTCGGAAACACGACTCTAATCCCAAACTAGATAACCCTAACCCAAAAGACTTTGAAAAAACAAAGGCGGGGAAGACAGAGGTATAAAATAAGGGATAAAATGCCCAAAACAAGACAAAGTTACTAAAAACAGATGAAGATGAGGGCGTGAGGTTTTCTACCTGTCATTCGCAGAGTGGCCATGAAGTTGAGCTCAACAGTGTTGAGTACTTGGCGTCCTACGACTGGCGATGGCTTAGAGTGCACAAACAACGTTTTTCTTCCTTTTCGTGAATGTTGGCTAAAAACCCTTTTGCTATATATAGATCAAACAAAACCCTTGCATTAAATGCAAACAGGGTTGGGAGGTGGGGTCATTAATGACCAAGCCCATTGGTGCCAATGCCCCTTTTCGCTCTCCCTTGCTATCAAAGAAAAACCCCTGTCGACCGTTTCAGTGGACTTTCCCTAGTCGCTGCGACACGGTCAGCGGACTTTCCCCAGTCGCTGTGACACGATCGACGCACTTTCCCCCGGTCGCTGTGACACGGTTGGCACACTTTCTTTACCAAAGGTTGCAGAATGGTTGGCGCATTTTTGCCAGATCGCAACGAAGCGATGGGCGTATTGAAATGATCGTTGTGAATGGTTGGTGAGCTTTGCCCAAAGGAAACGAAACGATCGGTGCAGTCTCGCCGAAACAATTACGAGAAGTTCGGTGCGAACTCATCAAAAAGCCATGAAATGGTCGACGCAACCTGGTTAAATTACTTGCGAAATTGTCGTTGTAAACTCTCCAGTCGCTGCGAAACGGTCGACGCCTTTTGCCCAGATCACAACGAAATGATCGACGGAATTTTCCCAAAGGTAGAGAAACGATTGGCACAAACTCGCCAAGATGCTGCGAAAATTCGGCGCAAACTCTCCAGAACACTGCGAAACGTCAGCATGAACTCGCGAAAATGCTGCGAAATGGTCGGTGTAATCTTACTAAAATGCTGTGACTGTTTCGGCGAAAAAAAAAACCTGAGTTGCACTTAGTCGAAAACTTACTTGTTCTTTGAAACTTTTCAGGAAAATTCTAAGTGTCAAAAGGGGAACTCTTCTAAGAAGAAATAAACTCTAAAAATAGAAGGAGGGGCCCTACAATTTTAATAAAAAATTGGGGATTAGGTTGCAGCTACAACAATTGGCGACTAGCTGGTGAACACAGATCTCTGAACAATCCCTTTTTGAAAATAAAAAAAGCTTACACGGTATCTGACTTTGGAGATATAACAAAATCTCTATCCACTTTCCCAAGATTTTAAAAGGCCATATTTTATACAAAGAGATAAACTTTCTTGCATCATATTGGTCATTCATTTCGGGGGGGCATGGTAACTTGGACCAGATTTCTTGACCACTCCCTCGAGGCCAGAATATGGATTTCATTTTAGATCCGTTTTTTGATTGCTGCTAAAACATGACTCCACGGGATTGTAATGGGATCAAATAGATGTATTCGTTTGTTCTTCATTCCCATGCCATAAGCATTCTTTTGATGCTTCTTTTCTTGACGAATTTTGTCGTCTGAGTCTTCCTTGATAGCTTTATTCAATCTTCAGAACTTGACGTGGGTTCTTCCATCCGTAATGTCCTTTTTGTTGGGATATTCCTATACTCCATCCTAGTCCTAACAACATTTTGCATTTTTGCATTTTCAGTCATGCATGCATTTTGCATGTAGTAATGATTTTGCATGCATGCATCCCAGTCATCAGTCCTAGCACCTAGCCCTCAGTTAGCTAGCCCCGGGAGCTTCTTTCTGATCAATTTTATCCCTCCTAGAGCATAGTGTGCCCTCCTTTCACCTACCACTTGTGAAAGGCGCCCTCTCTCACATACCACTCAGTTGCACTTCCGTTAGTTGAGTTATCTTTAGATTTTTCCTTGATTTAAGGCTAGATTGACTCTCAACTGACTGTATCACTCCAATGGACCTCTAGTGAGACTAGACTACCTATTTTGACTCCAGTTAGCTCCTCATGTGCCCTCCACTGAGCCTCCTTCATTCAGTTAGTGCCTCCATGTGCTAGTTACACCTACCACACTCAGTTAGACTCAGTTTGACACTTGGTTGATAGTTACTTGTGCATTAATGACTCCACTGATGATGATCAAGACTCCTAGTTGTGCTTTGATGACACTCCATTGATATGATGATCACTCCATGAAGGCTAATTTGAATTTCCACCTTGGCATTCGAATCCTCACCATTGTATGATTTATTTGTCTATATTGTGATTAATGAATTAGCGTGTGATGTTATTTTGCTTCTATCCGAGTTCTACTATATCATAATTTTGTTGCTCCTTTACACTGCATGACCACTCTTCTTCTATTTTCCTACTTAATCTTAATCTTTCTTGTGAGGTATACATCAGCTCTTAGATCTGTTGTGAGTATTTTCACATGGTATCAGAGCATGTTGAGAGTATAGTCTATCTCCATTCCTGAGAGTTTTTTGCAGGTTATTATCAAGATTTCGAGTGCAGCAGTTTCTGCACTTTTGCAGCAATAGCAGTTGCAAACATTTTCTATTGTTTTTTGCAGGTCTTCTGAAACAGCTTCCATGAATTCGGAAGAAATTACTCCTCTTTCTTCATTCAACTATGATGAATGGAAACCATAGATGATAACACATTTGAAGATACATGGTCTCTTTGATTATTGTTTTGAAAGAGTGTTAGAATCCTCTGAAGAAGAGAATGACTGGTTAAATGAAAGTGAAAGAGCCTCTGCAGCCATGATGTTTGCTATGTCTCGATGCATGGTACACCACTTCTATTCTGTTGATTCTCCAAAAGAGCTATGGGCCCATCTGGATGAAAATTTGGAAAATAAAATGAAGGGATTGGTCCAAACCATTTCGAGAGAAATCCCACTGTTGCATTCGCCCTCCTTGATGGTCTCTTTGGTCATGAATCAGTATCAAACATATCTCATATTGAAGTTGTCCACAAAGAAGAAGAACTTGCAGATTCTACACTCATGCTCCAAATTTCTTCTATTTCGAATTATGTGCCAGCTCACACTCTAGAAACTGCAGAGGTTCTTAAATCCTCTCTTGCACAAGAGTCTGTTGGTTTGCATCATGATCTATTGAATGTTTCATAGGTCAAATGCTACGAACATAAAATAAGATAATAATTAAATAATTAATAATTAGGTTAACTAAAGTTAGGTTATGAAATGAAGCATCTCCTCAACATCAAATGCTCGAGCCGTATTTAAGGCAGGGCCATCATTGTAACATATCATCTTTTATCTTATCATCTTATATATTATTCTTACTTATTATTCAATATGAGAGTTGGATTCGACTATTAACTCCTTAACCGGACACGGTTAACTCCGCAACCGGATACGGTTGCTGCATTTGTCAAAGGAAGACTCCTTGTCAAAAGAAGTCGAAGACCAAATCGAAGAAGTCAAAAAAGACTCCCTCATAGAAAATAAGTCGAGGCTATCTATCTTCAGAGAAGTTAAGATCAAGGAAGACTTGTCAAAAAGTCAAGACCCTCTATCTATCTATCGCTGAAGAAATCAAAGAAAGACCATCTATCACCGAAGAAGTCAAGACCATGGAAGACGACTTGCGATTGCAAATAGAGGAATTAGAAGCCACGTTAAAACTTTATCGAAAAGACAATGAAGAATTGCGCGACATAAATAACAGTTCAGAAATAAGAATTGAATTACAAGAAAGGTGCAATGAAATAAAAATCTCTGACCAGGAAAGGCGTATAGAAAAATTGTATGCGCAAATTGATGAGTTAAAAGCCGAAAATGAATTCAATCAGAGGTTAGGAAATCAAGATATAAAGAAGGAAATAAATAATTACGAAGCAGAAATAATATGCTTGAACAAAATCGTTAGCGACAAAGATGAAGAACTAACGCAGATACGACATAAATTAGAAAGTCAAGAATCAGAGGTCGGCCAATGTCGACAACAGATAAAAGTTCTTCAACAACAAAATGATGACCCTAAAAAGACACATAAGTCAAAGATCGTGAAGAGTAATAAAGTATTATCCAACAATGTTGAAGAAATTTTCAGACTAAGAAATCATAACAAGATACTAGTCACAAAAATTAAGAAATTGAAAAATAGCCGGAAGATAGAACAATCTATGGACGACATTGAAGGGAAACTTCTAGACAAGCAGGAAGAAAATAGTTGTATCAGAAGTCATAATGAAGATCTTAAGGAACAACTTAAGACGTCTGAAGATGACAGAAAAGTGCAAGTCGAATTGATTAAGAAGTTTCAAAATGATAACAAGCAGTTAGAAAACAAGTTGAAAAAGATACAGAACAAAAACTTAAATCCTCAAGAGACGAAAATACAACTTCTAGCTCAGATCAATGCTCAAAAGACGACATTCGTAAATGAAAATGACATCGTGAAAGTTCCCTATCGACACCCCAACCATAAAAATTGATATTCGAAAAAGTGGGAAATGTCGAAAGATAATAGTACTAATGTGATCAAATCTCCTGACGACATATCAGTAGGGAATCCTATCAGTCCACAAAAAATCAATTTGGGATGGATTGATCCGTCGACATACCAGAAGTTATGTTCGACTCTTAGCAATTCGTATCGACATGTTTCGTCATCTACGACACCACATAAAATGATGCGGAAACATTATAAGGCTTTGAGGACAAAGCCTTTCTAAGAGAGTGGCAATGCTACGAACATAAAATAAGATAATAATTAAATAATTAATAATTAGGTTAACTAAATTTAGGTTATGAAATGAGGCGTCTCCTCAACATCAAATGCTCGAGCCGTATTTAAGGTGAGGCCATCATTATAACCTATCATCATATATATTATTCTTACTTATTATTCAATATGAGAGTCGGATTCAACTATTAACTCCTTAACCAGACATGGTTAACTCCGTAACTGGATACGGTTGCTGCATTCCAAATGCAACAACCGTATCCAGTTGGATGTTAATAGTCGAATCCGACTCTCATATTGAATGATAAATAGGAATAATATATTAGATGATAGGATAAAAGATGATATGTTACAATGATGGCCCTGCCTTAAATATGCTTGAGCATTTGATGTTGAGGAGACGCCTCATTTCATAACCTAACTTTAGTTAACCTAATTATTAATTATTTAATTATTATCTTATTTTATGTTTGTAGCATCAAAACAACAATTGGAGGTAATGCATTCGCTCTCCTTGATCACTCACCTCTTATGTACTACTATATGATCATTTGTACATGCTCTCGGAAGTTTATTGAAGATGTAGGGCACTGCCATTCGCTTGGAATAATTTCTCATGCATTTTATGGTTTTGATCTCACCTCTACTGGTTCAAAGGAGATCTCAAGAAACCATTCATTAAGTCTTGGAGCTAATTTAAAATCCAAGCAATCACTACTTGGGACAATTTCTCATGCACATCATGGTTTTGATCTCACCTCTAATGGTTCAAAGGAGATCTCAAGAAACCATTCTTCAAGTCTTGGATCTGATTTGGATTCAAAGCATTCACTATCATGTGATGGTTCTTTTGGGCATAATCTCACCTATGATGGTTCGAAGGAGAAAAAAAAAGACTATCTACACATTCATGGATTTGATCCTACCTCAGCTGATTTGAATCATAGGTTCCAGGATCATCCTCATACTTTTGGATTTGTTCTCATCACATTCGATTTGAAGAGAAAGTACAAGCACATGCTTTTTGAGCATGAACCACTTCTTCCCAAGAAGAAGATACCTCTAGACATATTGTAACATACCCTTTCTTGCTGAAAAACATTTTATGTTGGAAACATTATGCTAACTTTTATTATAAAGTTTTATATTGGACAAGTGTCCAAGGATTACTGTAATTGCACAATATTTTATTATTTAATAAATCAAATAGGAGACAAACACCTAAGGGGACTGTTGAAAGAGTGGTTATTGACCCACTAGGTGGAATGGAATCTGGGGTACAAGGCAATGGACAAGTGGCATCATCATGATGCAACTAACTAGCTGTTGGTATGGGACAACTCCCTTGAAATGTTGTCATAGTGCCCTGGAAGGTGGGACTGGAGCTTGAGGCTCATTTATTCAAAACTGACCACTAAAGACCTAGGCAGTCTATATAAGAGCCATCAAATTATGAACTGAGGTTCATCACTTTTCCTGACGAGGAAATTTACCTTGGAGTTTTGCTGTGCTTGCACCCAAGAGATTTGATGAGGGGATATGTTGAGTTTTGATCATGGTGTAAGTCTACCTATTATACTACTAAGTGCAGAAGTTATACTACTGAGTGCAAAAGTTATATTGCTGAGTGCATAAGGCATATTTTGAGTGCAGAAGTTACACTACTGAGTGCAGAAGTTGTTTTACTGAGTGCCTTGCTTCTACATAGATTCCATCTACTTAGTGGTTCGGTAAACAGGCTCGGGGGTCCAAAAGAAGCAAGTAGTTTTGGCTGCTTCTTCTGGAAAAAGGTTGGGAGGAACATGCCTCCTTGGGTGTTTTTCGGCCCTATCTTCATTTACAGGTTCTACTTATCTTTTCTAATTTTAAGTAGTTAAATTCTCTATCTGTTATTATTTATTTATTGTTGACAAGAGTATTATCAAACAAATTTAATTATTTTAGTTTTCTGAACTAATTAGAATTCTGCATAGAAATGATTATGTAAGATGAAATGAATAAAATATTCTCTACATTTTTCCCCATGCTAATGGATCTGCATCGTACTCTAGTACAGAGAAGAAATTAAGATAGATAATTTGATAGGCATATTGCCAGATGAATGAGAAGACCAATATTGTTGTCTTTTCCTAGCTTTTCCTACCATTAATATTCTGTACATAATTCAATGTTTTCCCTTATCATTCCTTTATCAGTTAAATGTTTCAGGTTCACTGTATTTCTTTCACCAGTCTGTATTGAAAATAACAGCTGTAAAAACATTTATTCCTAAGTACACAGTATTGTTTCTCCTTACTGTTAACAAGTAATTTTATCATGACAACAAACAATCTTCATAGCTAAGTATACAAATTATCTTTCTATTATACAGTATTTAGGAGATCATAACAGCTGCCAAGTTAATAGTATCAACAAGTATTACATTACTTTTCCTTTTAAATAATGCATAATTGTTGAAGCACTAATCTGTATGCATAGTTTTCATATTTGTTAAACTATTTATTCATTTTAAACAAAGACATTATATTATATGCAAAAAAAGTATCATTTACAAACCTATGATTTATGACAGGTTCGTTCCCTTCACTTATCAAACCCTAGATTCATTATCTTTAAGAGTTTAGTTAAGTTTTCCATTAGAACAAGAAATGATCAGGATTCATTTCCTAACTGAAAGTAGAATATTACATTATGGCTCACGACCTTCACAAAAACCAACAGAAAAGAATAACAAAGAGAAGCCCATGATTCCATACACTTAGACACAAAACTAGTACCAATTACATTTCTTAGAATTGGAAGTAAGAACCATCTCAGCACTATCATGATCCTACATCATCACTTTTTAATTTAAAACTAGTAAACATCAAACCCTGTGATTAGTTGCAGTAGATATTGACCCTACGAAACTAAACTTTAAAATGACATAACAGTTGAACAGTTCCAAGAACCCACTTAAGGGTTTAAATCATTTTAATACAGATCCAAACCCTAAGCCATCGAAGATTTACTTAAAATACATAGTGGCGGAACGATTGAAAACATCAAATGCATACAAACCAGAGCCCAGCTCTCGACACAAAAACAAACGCGATTAAGTGGGTAAACAAGTTATCATATTTTCATTTACACAGTAGATTGAAAACATTAAGTTTCGCCCCTTACACATAAAATAGTCACAGTATCATCATTTACGAACACGGGATTGAACGAAACATAAATCCTTCTATTACTAAGAGCAGTAGCAGGGTGAAACCCTTCTTAAGTAATTCCTTATGGATTTTACAATAGAAAACAAACACTATTGAAAACAACGACGAATGGGTTGAGGGTTTCATCCTCCCCAAACTGTCAAAAACAAGCTCACAAATATTTCGACGAAGAACACTCTCGGAGCCCAAGCAAACACAAAATATCGGCAAAGAACACAGTAAGGACCCAATAGCCATCTAACCGGAGTAACGAGTAACCATCGAAGCTTACCGGTCTTTTAGCAGTTGCCAGCTACCAAACACTTGAACTAAGAAGCCATCAACGAAGGTACCTGCCATTCAAAATATAGTAGTGGTCAAAACAAGTTTTACAAAGATTTTTGAATACAATATAGCAGTAACTAAACTCTCAAAATAGAATGGAGATATAGGGTTTTTGAATTGAGATCCATTACCTTCAAAAGAATTACACCAAAGCTGAATGCCAAGATTGTGCCTACTGGAACCATTCTCCACCATCGAATACAAAGAAGTATGAAAACAACTCTGGAAAACCACCTTTGAACAGGCATGGAAAGCCGAATGTCGAACCAACCACCACTAAGAATTTATCACAAACCCTGGAACTGACATTACAAAACTGCTACTATAAAATGCTTCAATGTCTCGGTTCTTAAACTACTAACAGGTCACGGTTTTGAACCGTGGGCACTCCACAAAATACAGTTATCAAAACCCTGAAGGCTCTCGGCCTGTCGGCCTCTCCTCAGAGCCACAATGTCGAATGTCAAGGCAAACAATAACTCTGTGAACATAGTGGAGTTAGGGTTAGGACCCAAAGCCCAAAACCCTCGTTGGATCGACGGTGAAGATCACAAGAGAGTTGTCACGTAAAACCAAACATCAACCACATTAATTGACTTATCATTACTGTAGCCACCAAGGAGGACAGCTAGATCAAGCTCGAACCAGATCACTTACAACTCGTCACAGCATTCGAACCACCACCTCTCTATCATGTGCCTAGTGCCACGAAGAGGTCCACGGAGATATTCCACTGTCTCGGCAGTTGGAAATATTAAATGCAAAAGGAAATCAAGTGCCTGCCAGCACATACATCAACAGTGTTATCATTACACATTTCTCACAAATGCATCGAATTATTGATAACATGTATCATACGAATTTGTATCAACACCTCGTGGTAGTCAAGGTGGTGTTGGATGTATTGCTAGGAATCGCCATGTTTTATAAGGGCCAATAGATGCACACACACATCACCATATAGTTATTGTTCATAGGACCTTGTATAGAGTTTTGCATATGCATATTTCATATAGTATAAAAATCAATAAGAGATTGCATATAGTTCATAGGTTTACATTTGACTATGAATTGTCATAATTCATAAGTTAACCAATAACTATGATATGATATTTCAATATTTCCTAGAATAACATTTAATCAAAACATGCATATAATTCCTAGGTTGTAGAATATATTAAAAGAATGGCATATTGATTATTGCATGGTTTAATTCTCCTACGTTGCATCAAATAGCAACTCACGACAAAATTACCCATAGGGTTAAAGTAGGGTTATAAGCCCCATTCAATGTTCGAACAAAACAATACAAGTTAGTACAGGGTTTTTTGAATATTACAACGGTTATACTTCTGTTTGGTAAAACTAGCCTAACTGAAGATCTCACCGTTTGCACTTACGACATTATGTCTCTTAAATAATTAAGACTTGAGAATCACGGAAATTGTGAAGAACTCTTCGGTCACATGTCGTAAACACAATACCTGTAAATCTGCGAAAAGGACGATTCAAATGCTTTAGCACGAATGCTAAGTAAGCCTTGGGGCATCCATAGGACCCCTTCATCATCAATAAGAAGAAACAATAGTTAACACATATAAATTTATATCTTAGAATAGAAAAAAAAGACTCTGAAAATTACAGTCCAGCAAGTCTAAACATCAAAGCGAAATGGTTAAGCATCTAGTCACAGCATTTCACTTACGACTAACAAACAACATTTAGTACAGCAAGTCAATATTTAGACACTTATGTTATTCCGCACAGTTAGATTTAATATTAAAAGCTATATCTAATTTTTTTAAAAATTTTTGTAAATTTTGGGATGTTACACATATGACCAAGCATCACACCTGCTTGAGTTTGGAGCATTTATTTTTGGTGTGCCCTACAGTCTATTTTGAGGGGGGGTGTTTTTCCCATGAGGTTTTCCCCATTTCCGCGGTTTATTGACTGTTATTATTATTCATTGTATTGGGTGACCTTTGGTCTTAGTTACCAGGGCCCAGGATGGATTAAGGGGGGGTGTTGGGATATTCCTATACTCCATCCTAGTCCTAACAACATTTTCCATTTTTGCATTTTCACTCATGCATGCATTTTGCATGCATCCTAGTCATCAGTCCCAGCACCTAGCCCTTAGTTAGCTAGCCCCGGGAGCTTCTTTCTGATCAGTTTTAGCCCTCCTAGAGCATAGTGCGCCCTCCTTTCACCTACCACTTGTGAAAGGCGCCCTCTCTCACCTACCACTCAGTTGCACTTCAGTTAGTTGAGTTATCTTTAGATCTTTCCTTGATTTAAGGCTAGATTGACTCTCAACTGATTGTATCACTCCGATGGACCTCTAGTGAGACTAGATTGCCTATTATGACTCCAGTTAGCTCCTCATGCGCCCTCCACTGAGCCTCCTTCATTCAATTAGTGCCTCCATGTGCCAATTACACCTACCACACTCAGTTAGACTCAGTTTGACACCTGGTTGACAGTTACTTGTGCATTGATGACTCCACTGATGATGATCAGGACTCCTAGTTGTGCTTTGATGACACTCCATTGATCTTATGATCAATCCATGAAGGCTAATTCGAATTTCCACGTTAGCATTCGAATCCTCACCATTGTATTATTTATTTGTCCATATTGTGATTAATGAATTAGTGTGTGATGTTATTCTGCTTCTATCCGAGTTCTACTTTATCATAATGTTGTTGCTCCTTTACACTGCATGAACACTCTTCTTCTATTTTCCTGCTTAATCTTAATCTTTCTTGTGAGGTATACATCAGCTCTTAGATCTGCTGTGGGGATTTTCACACTTTTGTGTGAGCAAGAGATTTATTTGTTTGTCATGCTCACGGACGGAGAAGAACCTTGCTGAGCTAACCACTAGGGAAACTTTCTTGATTGGATGTCTTCGTTTTTCAAAACCATTTCTTTGATGGAGATGAAATTTTTCGGAAATTTGACTCTTTGATATAAGCTCTTTTGGCTTTTGATTTTGTGGCATGGGATCATTTTAATTTCCATACATCTGTGAGACTTGCTTCCTTTCCGTGGGTCCATCATAGCAGGCTACCTGAGACAATAATTAATGTGAGAGTGGATGGATCCCCAATATAGTAATCCAGAGCTCTTGAGCCTTAGTTATTTTACAGGGTTTATAATGACTCCATGTGCACTTGAAGTTGGTCTCTCTTTCTAAAATTGGGCAGCAATTAAAATTCTCAAACTGATAATGTTATATCAAGCATGCCTTTCCCATAAGAAGATTTTGACTTTCAGTGATTAACAAAAAAATCTGGGAGATTATTCAGATTTCCTATATTCCCAAGCGTCAAAATATTGAGCTGGTCTT
Source organism: Larix kaempferi (assembly GCA_027924585.1). Lineage (NCBI taxonomy): Eukaryota > Viridiplantae > Streptophyta > Pinopsida > Pinales > Pinaceae > Larix > Larix kaempferi. The sequence goes on from BSBM01000499.1 coordinate 866,832, forward strand.
ATTATAAGACAAAAATAAACAAATCAAACAATAAGCAAATGAAACTTGAAATTAATCAAACCAGAAAAGAAAACAAACTAGAAAAGTTTGAGAAAAGATAAACCTTTATTTATGTACAAAAGGTGCTCCTAAAACCTAGGTGAAATCATGTTTGAGAGCTAGGCCGTTGACAAGGATATTTTATTCCTCCCCTTGTAAATCTTGAAGTTTGTAAGTTGAAGGGCCAAGCTTCTCAATAATCTGATAGGGGCCAATCCATAAATGTTGAAATTTTGTGTGTTTTCCCTTTTCATCATGTGGGTGATCCCATTTTAGAACTAAGTATCCTACCTCAAAACATCTCTTACCGGACTTCCTCTTGTCAAACCATCTATTGATAATATTCTGGTGTTGGTTGAATCTATCCTTTGCCTTTTGCCTCGATTCCTCGAGCTTCAGCAGAGTATCAATTCATGACTGTAAGATTTCACTACCGGATCCTCTAGAAGCTTGGGCTAATTGAAGGGATGGGATTAATACGTTTGGGGGGAGTACAACTTCCCTTCCGTAGACCAAAGTATAAGGAGAAACTCCTAAAGAATGCTTCGGGGTAACCCTATCTTCCCATAACGCGTTAGGGAGAGCTACATGCCAATTTCTCTGACTTTCGATAACAGTTTTCTTTAAAATTCGAATGAGATTTTTATTTGTTGATTCTGCGAATCCATTTCCTTGGGGATAATAATTAGTGTAATAATGCAATTTGATTCCTCTTTCATAAGCAAAAGCAGTTAAGTTGACAGATGATAAATAAGATGCATTGTCAAAAACAAGGGAAATTGGAACCCCAAACTTGGTTATGATGTTCTCCTGCAGGAAATTGACGACTGCGTCTTCATTCACTTTACACAAAGGAGTTGCTTTCGCCCATCGTGTAAAATAATCCGTAGTTGTGAGGATATACTGGTGCTGCAGTGAAGAATTTGGGTTTATCTCCCTGATAATGTCCAAGCCCCATTACTCAAATGGTTCTGAGATGATAACGGGCTGTAATGGTCCTGCTGCTTTCGACAATCTACCAGCACTCCTTTGGCATACATCACATTTTCTTGTGTAAGCATGAGAATCCGTGAAAAGAGTGGGCCAGTAGTACCCATCTTTGAGTATCTTATGAGCAGTGGTATCCCCAGAAAAATGTCCTCCTGCCGGACCATCGTGTAATTCTTTGACTACCTTATTCGCATCTTCCTTCTCAAGACATCTAAGAAAAACTTCGTCATAATTTTTTTTCTGAAAAGTACTCCGTCAATTATCTGATAAGATGCTGACTTCAATCGAAGTTCCCTTCTCTACTTAGAGTTCCATTGTTCTGGAAAATATCCTTGCTGGAGATAGTGCACCAAATCTCTGTACGAAGATTTTGGAGTAGTGAAAATGGAACACACTTTAGTTAAATTCAATTCAGCCTCATTTTCCCAGTCATGATCCTCATCGGTTTGGTTCTCCGTGAGAAACTTACACAATCCTTGACCTTTAATGATAATAGCTGGTTTGAATTCTAGATCATATTCTTGCAATGTCGTTACCCAATTTCCTTTTCGTTCTCCCAACTCTTTTTGTACAAATAATGACCTGACAGTCGGATGAGGTACGATGACCTTCGTCCTATTTTTCAAAATATAAGGTCTGGACTGCTTTACCGCTTTGAACACTACATATGCTTGTTTATCCAAGGCTGGGTAATTCAATTCAGCCCCTTGTAACCTAGTGCTCATGAAAGATATTGTATATTCGTTTCCCGATTCTCCTTTCTGAGTGAGCACTGCTACGAGAGAATTATCTGAAGCAAAGGTGTATATGATAAAATCCTTTTCAAAATATGGAATTCTCAAAGAAGTTGCGTGAGCTGTGACAGTCCTTATGTCTTTAAATGCAATCTTCTCGATGTCAGTCCATTTGAACTGCACACTTTGCTTTACCATTTGCTACAAAGGTTTCGCAATTTGTGCGAAATCAGGCACAAACCTTCGAACAAAATTAATTGTGCCCATAAATGATTGCACAACTTTTTTATTATGGGGCATGAGAATCTGAGTTATAGCTTGAACTCTCTCTGGGTCTATCAAGATTCCCTTTTTTGAGATGATGTGGCCCAAACGTTTTCCTTCAAGAACAACAAAAATACTCTTCTTTGGGTTCAAAGACATACCATATTTTCTGCAATGGTCAAAAATATGTTTTAAGTGGAAAACTTGGTCTTCTCTTTTCTTGGAGAAAACTGTTACATCATCTAGATATATGACCACGCAATGGCCGACTAAACCTCGTAATGCAATATCCATGGCCCTTTGGAATGTGGCTCCGGCATTCATCAGGCCAAAAGGCATTCTCCAATATGTGAATGTTCCCCACTTTGTACGAAATGTAGTTTTTAATAAATCTTGCTCGACCATTAATACTTGATTATAGCCAGAAAATCCGTTTAGCAGGGAGAATAATTCTGAGATTGATACCATTTGTAAAATTTGCTCCATCGGTGGAACCAGATAGTTATCTTTGTCTGACGCTTTATTCAAGTTACGAAAATCAACACACAATCTTATCTCTTCTGATTTGTTCCTTACGGAGACTAGATTTTCTACCCATTCAGAGTGTCAAACTTTGAAAATAATCTTAGCATCCAACAGCTTCTTCAACTCCTTTCGGATTAAGGGCTCCAACATAGGGTGCATCTTTCTGAGCTGCTGTTGAAAAAGCTTCACACCTGGTTTAATGGGTATCACATGCTGTATGATGCGTGTATCATAAGTCTTTAAATCTTCATAAGTCCACGCGAAGACATCCTTGTACTGTTGAAACAACTTAATGAACTTGTGCCTTTCTCTAGGCGAGCAACATTTACCTAGATTGACATATTTAAGTTCAGCTTCTGTCCCTAAATTCACCAACTCATACTGCATCGAAGATCTGTTCGTCTTAACATTAGCTGGTTTTCAAAATTTATTTTTGCAGGTCAAACATTCCTTCAAGGGTTCTCACCCCTTTTGGCATGAAATTTCCTTTGACTACATCCTTGTTTGTAAATCCGATTGATGTTCTTCTTCATCAATTATAGATTCTTTGAAATCATCTTCATTTGTCAGGAAGTTAATAATATGTTCATCATCGTCGAACACCCTCAGATTCGTAATGTTGTCAGCTACCGATGGCCTGAAAATTAGTTCGATAGAACACTTGTTATTTGTCGGAACTAATCTAGAAGCGGAAGTAGCTAATAAATCAGATGCAACATTTTGTACTCTGGGAATTGCATTTATGTTAAAAGCATTGAAATGTGATATTAAATTCCATACCTCAGATTGGTATCCTTTAAGATGCAGAGATAAACAATGAATAGTATTTCTAATTTGTTTGACAACTATTTCAGAATCACCAAAAACTTTCAATTTTTTTACATTCAACTTAATGGCTCTTTTCAGGCCTTAGACTAGACCTTCATATTCTGCAGTGTTATTTGTACATTCAAACTCTATCCTACAAGAGAGAAAATGTTTATTTCTTTCAGGATCAATAAGAACACAACCGACTCCCGATCCCTCTTGTGTCTTGGAACCATCAAAGTACAAAATCCAAAACCTATTCTCTAAATCAATTTCGTTAGTGGTATCTCCTAAGTTAGTAACTAAGTTTGCTATGTTACAATCAATTTCATCAGTCCGTGAGAATTGAAGGAGATCGGACTGTGTGTCTGACTCATGACTGGCTTCCTCCACTTGATAATTTCCTGGTTCAAGTTCTAAAAAATAATTTCCTAAAACCGAAGATGAAAAATTTACAGGCTCGTTCTTTTCTTCTAGCTGAGTCACATTTTTCTTCATGTGAGGCTCCCTTAGTATTTTAATATGATTTTTCTTGTTCTGATATGACAACCACAAGTGAGACCAATCTGTTGCGAAATAGCCGCTTAGTTTCGTAGACTAGTCCCTACTCAATATCAAGCCATAAGCTTCAGGTGTATCCACTACCACTATATCTATAAATTGACATACCCTCGGGTCAGCAGACAATCTGATAAGCACATCTTTCATCTCCCCTATAACCTTAACAACGAACCTATCTAGTTGTATGATATGGGAAGGAGATGGTATTGGTTGCCCATTGATTTTCTTACAGATGGAAAGTGGCATAACATTGGATGAAGCTCCAGAATCCACCAAGCAATTATGTACATTATGATTAAAGATTTCGAAGGTTAACAAGAAAGGCAGAGTCTGAGATTTTGATTTACCACCAATACTTGCTTCGTTTATCTCAGTATCTGACTCAACGGTCTCTATTGTACTGCTCGGTTGTGGGTCAAAAGCTTCCAATAATATCTTTCTCTGTTGCGGGAGATTACATAATTCAAATAAAGATATGTTTTCTTTAGTCTTCTAAATGTCCTCCACAATATCATACCCCATATTATATTCTTATGTGCTCTTCCCACCATTTTCTGGCTTGTTCACTATGGTCTTCACCTGCTTATTTATCGTTGGGCTCGTTTCTCTTACAATTTCAAAATTTACTTTAGGTTGAGGCTGAGTGCTGCCAATATTCCTTTTCAAAGTTTCCTTTGTCACCCTCATCTTAGGAAACACCGGGCTTTGATCTACCACCAACCCTTTGCTTCTAATGGTGATATTTATCGATGATACTTGGATTTCTTCAGCCCACACCTCTTTGTTCAATCCCAAAGTGGGTGCCCAGTCCCATAATACCATTGTGGTCTCCTCGGTTGGTTCTTTTTGTTCTTTTGTTTGATCTTCTTCTAGGTCTTCCTGATCTGTCACTTGTGCATCTAATAATTGATTCATCAATAGAGTCATTGAATTTATCCATTGTGGCCAACTCTTCTTAGAGTGATGTTCTTGGTGAAAAGTGCAGAAATGATCCATGCCAACCTCATTCAAATTTAAAACAACAGAATTATCCAAAGGCGGCTGAGGCTGTCCACTTTCTTCCATTTTCTTGTAGAAGGGCTTAAATGGTTTTCTTGATGCACTAGCTCCTTTATCTTTCTCCAAGTCTACTATTTTGTTAGATAATTTCTGCACTGTTTTAACCACATTTTCTAATTCATTCGAGGGTTCCTCTTTAGGTCTGGATAATATCAGAGGCTTCTTACTGGCCGTTTGTTTCACTTCCAATTCTAATGCATGCTTTGCAATACTATCCATGTCAGCTTCTACCTTCTTAGCTTCCTCATAGTTTTCTATCAAAGTAGCCTTAACTGCTCTTTTGACAAACATAGCTATAGGTGGATAAAGTGTTGTAGTGTAATACTCTACCAAGGATTCCTCAGCGGGTTTTGTTGCAGCACTGAAATTATTTAACAGGGTAGTGAATCTCTGATTGAACTCCTGCACCTTTTATTTATTTTCTATCCTCATGGATAATAGCTCTTTCATAAGTGTGGCGACAGTCTTCTGATTTCCAAATTTGTTTAAAAACCTGTTTTCAAAACCATCCCAATCTGCTATAGAATTAGCTTGTAGACTAAAATACCAAGAAGATGCCCTTGACTCAAAAGTGTAAGGGAAAAGTCTACAAACCACATCTTCATGTTCTACGTTTAAAATATTCAGAGCCAAATAGAAACTCTTCAGGTGGTCTTCGGCAGAGATGCCTTTTCCAGGGTCGAATTTAGGTAGCACCCTCTTTGGATGTTTGGGCAGATTGTGTAATGGGGCAGCCATATTAAGTGGCCCTCTGGATCTTCGCGCAGGTGGCTGGTTGAAATTATGAGCCATGATTCGTGGTGGAGAATGTGGTGGTGAATGATGTGGAGTATGAGGTAATGCCTGAGCTGGAGGGGATTCGGGTCCCAACTGATCAAGGAGATCTGTGATTTCTTGAAAAGATAAATCCAACAACTCTTCCAAATTTTCTACAAGCATTGAATGTCTGGTGTATGAGACCTCTTTCTTAGCAACTCGTCTTCTTGGTTACGTATGAATTATGTTTAATCCTCCAAGATTTCTTACGTAAGAGCGTGTATGTCTCCGGAAGTGGTCTATTTCCTCGAATGGGACAATGTATAAATGTCCTTTGTTTTCACCTCCAAAATTTAGCTTTTCACGATCTTCAGTTTCAAGAACAAAGTCTTATGGTAAAGTTGTTTCAAGTGGGTTTCCAGAGGAATCTCTTCGTACAAACAGATTTCCTCTGCCAGCCATGCACTTCAGGCCCTCCTTCTAGCGCCAAAAAACTGTTGATGCCCAGAAATTCTCAGCATCGACAGGAGGGATTCTCCTAATGAGATATCCCAATTAGATCGTCCACTGTTTGGTATGGGGAATCCGTCCGGTTAACAGTCCGCCTACCGTAGGTGTAAATGTTTAAGTTCTTTATCGGTTGCGGCCCGGTTCACTGTTTATGTAGTTTTATTTTAAAGTATGAGATGCAGGTGCCCTAATTAATGCAATGGAATTGGCAGGTAGAAGCCTCATAAGTGATGCGCAGGTTCTTACCTCTCATCTTACCACTTCTACATTATCAATTTGATTATTATCTAATCTAAACTAACTATCCTATATTCTCAGCAAGGAGCAAATTTAAAGTAAGAGTTATAAGCTGAAAATGCTCAAGTACATTTAACAAATAGCCATTAAAAGAAACATTCACATTTACAACATAAACTATCAAAGATAGCTCTGATATTGATTAAAGAAAATTATTACTCGGTTATACATAACCATTTGCATGAAATAAGGAAACCATTCATCATCATTGAAATAATTCGAAAGATCTCACAGTATGATAGATGCAAAAAAATAAATAATTATGTTCCAGCGATCACACATTCCAGGCAAACATCAATGCAAGCTTTTTTCCAGCAAACTAGTCCCTTCTCATTAGCAAAGAAATAGTTCTTTTACAAAAATGTCTCCAGCATTTAATTTACCAGTAAAAATCCCCCTTTCTCATTATTCTCCTCCTCTATTTATATTACCAAAAGTTTGTCCTCTAGTGACTCTTCATTTACCCTAACCTTAGGAATTCCCAAAATTTTGTTATTTAGTGCTTACATTAGAAAATACAAAAATATATTACAATTAAAATTAGGTGGGCCCTTTTAAACTAGAAATGTAATCTGCCCACGCATTAGCCTCTTCAACTATGATATTAAATTGGACAGGCTCCAATACTTTTAATGACACTTCATGATATGACATCTGCGTTTCTATATGTGTCAATCCCGTTGTTGCAGCCTTGCAGCTATATTCCAGAAAAAATAGGCATTTATAGATGCTTATCCCAGATAGTGGTGGATGTCTTCTTCTATGAGAACATCCAACTTTCTGATGTAGTTTAGGTCTTCCCACAACCCATTCTATAGCTGTGATATGCGTTGGTCTCTTGTAGGAAGCTTATTAATCTTCAAGACTAAAGGGAGATGACATTTCTCATGAACCTGATGGATTTTCTCGTAAAAATCTTGACACTTTTGGATAGTCTAGGAATTTTGTTATTTAGTCTCCTACCAGCTTTCTTGCAAAATTCCAGAAGTGCCATATTCGACTTCAGGTCTTTTGTTGTCTTCGGAGGCAAATGATCAGGGAATTCTGAGTTAGTTTCTCTCCATGCCATCTGGCTCTTAACCTTATCTATAATATCCAACAACTTTTTCCTGAATGCTAGTGACTCCGCAACTATCACCTCCATCCTCGCCATCAACAACTTCATCTTGTAGATTTCTTCTCTGAGTATTTCCTAAGAGCGATATATTTGTTCCTGAATCTTGCATGCTTGTTCATAAAACGGAGTCATGTCTTGCTTCCTATTATCTGCCAACTCTAGTTTTTCTGCCAGAGATTCCTTTTCTCTTAACAATTCATCCACTTGAGTTTTCAATTCATCGGCCTTCTGGTTTGTCACTGATTCTTGCTCTTCCAGGTCCCTAATCTTTGATTCAAAATCACTTCTCTCACCCTCCATTATCATCAACTGCACATTTAACGCTTCTTTCTCTGCATCCATATTTTGGTAGTTGGATAGCAATTTGTCCTTTTCAAATAATGTGGCCTCAAATTTCCTTTTCAGCTCTATGCTTTCACCCCGCTCCTTTACCAAGTTGTCCTTCAATTTCAACATCTTCTCTTTGTTGCGTTCGATATCATTCAACAATTTGTCAACATTATCTGCACTTGCTTGCGCAACAGCTATGTTAATAGATGCCATGAACTTAGGGTCCTTGTGGGTACCCTCCATGATTGTGTTTTCCTGGACAATGATGACATCGGGTTGGGCACCCATTTTCAATCTCTTCTCTGTCCTCCTCGTGATGGTCTTTCTTTTGGAATAAAAAATGATCGTGTCCAATTTGGCCACAGTATGTTGCTTTGATGGGGTGAATGGGGTGAGTCCGAGATCGATGAATGGGAGGTGACCTACGGTGAGCGTCACACTAGACACCTCAGGTGGATCTATGTCCATGTGCTGTGGACTCCTGTGTTCACTCTGGGTTCCTTCTTTATCCACAGCTTCCTTGAACCGATCCTCTTCTTCTTTTCTTCTTAATTCGTCATCTGCTTCCTTTATTTCCATCTCTTTCCTTGCTTTTCTACTTCTTTAAGCTCTTCTTGAGCTTTTCTCTGTTGTTCCTCAGCAACTTCTCTTTCTTGCCTCTCGACCTCTTCCTTTTGCTGTCTCTCCGATTCTTTTGCTCGTAGCCGTTCTGCTTCTTCTATTTGTAGCCTTTCTGCTTCCTCCTTAAGCTTCCTTTCTGATTCCTCTATTTGTAGTTTTGTGGCTTCTTCTCGTTGCCTCTGTAATTCTTCCTCCTTGGCAGTGTTGGCAGCAGTACTGGAATCAACTCCCCTCTTGCGAACAAATCGTTTTTTCAGCCCGGTCATGTTGCTTGCCCTCCGATACACTTCTTCGTCCCTCAAGAAGTTATTTGTGTATTTGAAGTTATTCTTACAAGAAGCACAATGTAGAGAGACCTTATCTTGGTTATCGTGCCTTACAAAAATCTTTGTTCCAAAATGAAAGGCCTCCAAATCTTTGACAAAATCTTCAGCTCCCTTTGCCTTGGGGAATTTGTACGCGCCGATAGTGAATGGCAATGGTGGGTAGGAGGCCTTCTTCTTCTCATGGAGAAAATTGCCAACTCCATTGATAAAAACTTGCCTTACGGCCTCTTTGTGCACAACAAAATCGGTAGCATATTTAGGCAACAGAGAAGGGGGTTGGGTGCCCCCATACATCCTGATATAAGTGCCTTCTGTGGAGAAATAATAATCTCCATATTCCTCGATAACTGCCAAAGCGTTCTTGGACAAACAATTTGGTTCCTCATTGAAAATTAGCGAGTAAAGAGGCATGATTAATCCCTCACAAATTAGTTTGTAGTGACTTGCATATTTGTGAGCCCATGTCATCTAATAAGCTACATGAAGGGGAGGTTTGGCCCAATTCCAAGCACATCCCAAATTAGGGAAAGGGATTCTGACTAGTATGTAATCCAAAAGATAGGAAGACATGAAGAATTCATTCTTCTTCTGCGTTAGTCTTCCTTGTATTGCAGCAATGTGTGATGCCATACTTTCAGAAATGATATCTTCCCAGCTGAAAATTGTACCACGTGTGGCAATGTGGTACATCACTGGTACCCAACTGAGTTTATAGGTGTTTCCATTTTCCAAGCCAAAAACCCTGCTTAACATCAAAACTATGATTCTATACGGGGTCCTTAAGCTTTGACTATCGTATTCTCCACTAGGCCTCGGTCTCAACTGTTTTTCAGGAACCGTCATCTTCTTAGCATAATCGAAGTGATCTATATTGACCTCTCTTATCCAGTCATCAGTCATCATAACTTTAGGGGAGGGTAGCTTGTACGCTGCAGCTATGTGGCCTGGTTGGAAGGATGCGAGCCCTTCTCCTTTGGCATATGATATGATTCTGGTGGTAACATTCACTTGGGGCAAGATCCATCCAATAACCATTGAGCAAGGGAATAAATCCGGGCGTGTGGCCGCCTTATGGAGGCCAGACCTCTTAATGTTATGGTAGACAATTAACTCTTCGATAGTTGCTTCAGGCACATTTCTATCTCTGATGTAGTTTACCCCATTTGAACTCTGGGATGACCCTGTCATGGCTCTAGTGTCTTCCAAAATTGTCTCTATTGGGGTATCCAACACTATTTCTACGTCTGACTCCGATTCCACCAACTTAGACTTTTGCTTGGCGGACCTTGTATGCAGATCAAATCTGACGAGACACAAAATAAATAAGTGAGGAATCTTCATCAAATCTTTTACAAACAATTCATTATTCATGGTATAACAAATGAGCAGAGTTAAAACAATATATGAATGTTGTCATTGTTTGTTTAGCTTTTAAATCGCAATGGAGTCTTCAAGCACAAATGTGGAAACAAACCAAAGGTACTTATTTCAACTGTTTGCATCAAAATTTAAAACCTTTGGGTGAAAGACAAGCTTAATTGGCTCAATGCATAAACAAACTTATAAAAGGAAAATGCAGCTTGGGAACATTGTAGCATACGCAGACAATTAAGCAAATGAAGACTTTCATGCTGACAGACCAATGCTGCTAAGGTTTGCTACATTTCAGCGATATGCAGATGTGTGGAAAACAGAGTGCAACTGGACAATAAGTAGAACTATTTTGACGAAACCCTTCCAGATTATTTTCATTAATAACCAAGATATCTACGTTCTTAAAACGAGCGATGAGGAACAATGACTCGGTAAAACTGATTTCGGGGTCACTCAAACAATGTTTTTTCAGTTTTAAATCTTGCTCGGATGAATTTTTTTTTCTTCTTAAATTAGAAACACATGTTTGATGGGCATGACGCCTTCAAGCTAAAAACGATGTCGGGTAAGAATCTGGCATCGACAATGCGACTATGGGGCGTCGTGTGGGATTTGAGAACAAAGTGGTCTCGACGGGAAACGAGAAGGAGACATCCAAGCCGGCCCTCTGCAAGGGTAAAAGGCATGAGTAGCCTGAAGACAAAATGCGACAATCCTAATATATATGTCTGGACAACTTCTTGATTTTATACGTGTTACCCAAAGTTCAAGTCGTTCAGTGCTTAGGTTCTTAAAGGTAGGTTTCATGGCGGTAGGGAAACTTGCAAAAAAGTGTAGAAAACCCCACTATCCATGGCAAAATCACTCCTTTCCCCACACGCAGTCATGTCGCCTGAAAGGACACAAGGGTTACGACAGGCGTGACCGAGCTGTCAGGTTAAGGTGAGCTACTAGACCGAGAAACCTTAGCCAGGTGAGGCCATGGTAGCCCCATTCAGAAACACGACTCTAAGCCCAAACTAGATAACCCTAACCCAAAAGACTTTGAAAAAACAAAGGCGGGGCAGACAAAGGTCTAAAATAAGGGAAAAAATACCCAAAACAAGACAAAGTTACTAAAAACGGATGAAGATGAGGGCGTGAGGTTGCCTACCTGTCACTCGTAGAGTGGCCGTGAAGTTGAGCTCGTCAGTGTTGAGTACTTGGCGTCCGACGACTGGCGGTGGCTTAGAGTGCACAAACAACGTTTTTCTTCCTTTTTGTGAATGTTGGCTAAAAAACCTTTTGCTATGTATATAACAAACGAAACCCTTGCATTAAATGCGAACGGGATTGGTAGGTGGGGTCATTAATGACCAAGCCTGTTGGTGCCAATGCCCTTTTCGCTCTCCCTTTCTATCGAAGAAAAACCCATGCTGATCGTTTTGGCGGACTTTCCCCAGACGCCGTGACACGGTCGACGAACTTTCCCCAGTCGCTGCGACACGTCGGCGCACTTTCCCCCGGTTGGCGTACTTTCTTTCCCAAAGGTTGCGGAACGGTCGACGCATTTTGGCCAGATTGCAGCGAAGCGATCAGCCTATTGAAATGATCGCTACGAACGGTCGGCAAGCTTTTCCCAAAGGCAGCGAAACAATCAGCGTAGACTTGTCGAAACACTTGCGAGAAGTTCGGCGCAAACTCATCAAAAAGCCGCGAAACGGTCGGTGCAACCTGGTCAAATTACTTGCGAAATGGTCGGCGTAAACTCTCCAGTCGCTGCTAAACGGTAGGCGCCTTTTGGCCAGATTGCAACGAAATGATCGACGAATTTTACCAAAGGTAGAGAAACGATCGGCGCGAACTTGCCAGGATGCTACGAAAAGTCGGCGCAAACTCGCCAGAACGCCACGAAATGTCGGCCTAAACTCGCCAGAACGCTGCGAAATGGTCGGCGTAATCTTGCTAAAACTCTGCGACTGTTTTGGTGAAAAAAACCCTGAGTTACACTTAGTTGAAAACTTACTTGTTCTTCGAAACTTTTCAGGAAAATTCTAAGTGTCAAAAGGGGAACTCTTCTAAGAAGAAATAAACTCTAAAAATAGAAGGAGGGGCCCTAAAATTTAAAGAAAAAATTGGGGATTAGGTTTGAACTGCAACAGGAGGATAAGACTAGGGCATTCAACCGTCTGAGCTATACAAGTGTGGGTTCCTGTGCCGCTGATTCCAGACAGGAGAACCTTATTAGTGTTTTGTTCCATTTGAATCGTTTTGCCGACGTTTAGGGGGATCTCCGCTGAGCCAATCTGGAGCTTGGCGCGAGCGAGGATGTCTGTGGTTGAATTGCTTTGCAGTACCAGTGTGTTAGAGATTTTCCCCTCCCTGGTCAGAATCCATTGGGGCGGCTCAGAGCCGTTAGAAGGGAGGGAGGCGAGAGGGCACAGAGTAGGTGTGAGAGCTGTAGTGAAAAAAACCTAGCTAGAGTGAAACCCTAGCCAGCGTCGAGCATCAACAGCCCTTGTGTCCATCCCATATCATCCAAAATTGGATCGCTATCACTTCCACTTTACAACTTTTACTTTTGAATGATTTTTCTTTTAATGCATTATCTTTTCTTTCTTTTGATATTTCTTTGGAGTACTTTTTTCATTTTGCAATCCTTTAGTTATCTAGTGGCTGAAAGGTATTGGCCCTGTATAGCCTTTCGGGCCCCAATTATGATATGGCCTTAGCTCCACTACCAACCACCGTCCATAGGTGCGACGAAGTTGCCACAGTGATGCATTTTTAGGGCTAGTAGGCTTAAGCTCTTAATTCAAGGATTACCTACCCTCCCAGTCACTAACTAATTTCAAGGATGGGGGTACTTTTTCAAGTCTAGGGGGTACTCTTTAAATGACAATGCCTACCTTACCCACACTCAATCCACCTAGATCTACAAGCAGAAAGAGATCAATGGGGTTAACAAGTGTTTTCCACACACATCAGAGCCAAGACACCAGGGAAAACATGGAGGCCATCCTAACAAAGAGGTCATAGAGGTGGAGGGTACTCAAGTCACCGAGTCGTATCTAGATCAACAGGGACTTAGTATACAAATATGGAAGGGATGGAAAAAGGGATGAGGTCATCATGAGAAACCAAAGGTTCAGGTGATGATCTGATCAACATTGGAAAGACCTACCAAAGAACAAAATGTACATATAATCCACAAACTAACACTAAATATACTACTTAGCTAGTGTCCTACTCATCATACTTATAAAATAATCACAAGTTATAGAATAGAGCAAAATGCAAGTTAGTCCACCAATATCACCTATAATTGTCCATATAGCAACCTCAAGGCACACTGTCTAGTACACAATGTAGCATGTAGGATGCATCATCTGTAGTTGCCGTGAGGCATTGTCAACCAAGATCCAATACTTTGTCAAATAGTGGAGACATCCACTCAAAACCAAAGTTCTAACATGTATGGCAAGGGACCCCAAAATCAATAGGTAAATGACCCAGGATCCTACTATGGAACATTGCCCACTCAACTGATCCAACCATACTGCTAATGAATGAATCCCAACCATTTGTATCCGATGCTCTGTCTCTGGGACTCAACTGTATTGGTCAAGCTAAAAAATGCGGTATGCTATGGCAAAAATGAGGATACTCCCCTCTACAAAATGTGTGATAACACTTACATTTTGCATGCTTTCATACCTAACATTGTCATAGATACCCTTGCATTGATTTCCCTTTACTAATAAAACAAATCCCATCCTCACACCAATCCTTTACAACTCCTTCAATACGTTATCTTATCTTCTTTAAGCATTCTTCTCACTCAATTCATTGAAGCTTCCCCAACCTTATTAGTGGTAGGGCATAGTTGGTCTAGACATCTCTTGCAAACTCATTCTTATTATTTAGTCCAATTGCATGTACAAAACACAATCTTGTTCCTCAACGTTTCACTATGGAGGTGAACCAACACAGCACTACTACGACTCACTATGAATCGACAAGGCTGACTAACCAATTCTAATAGTTGCCATCTTAGCCCAATGTTTAGCTCTCCACAATACGTGCAACGACCGTCATGTCATTCCAATTCCAATCTCTCTCATCACCTCTAGTGAAGTTCTTGGTATTGATCTCACTGCCACCATGATCATAAACGAGGAATTGGAAAAATAAGCCTCCACAAATCCCTTTCAACGACCGTTATTCCAACTCCTATCTCTGTCTCATCATCTTGGGTGAAATTTTGGGTTTGGATCATAGTGCCACCAGAATCACAATGGAGGATTTCAAAAAATGACCCATAGGGGCGTTTTTGGAGGATCTACAAACCTAAAATTCATCGGGATAGATCGAAACGGAGCTACAAAAATATGTTTCACCAGATTCCAGTATAAGTTGCCAGAAGAATTAGATTTTGACAGCCACTTATCGAATACCCGAGCTAGAGCAATCCAACTTTGTGTAACTCATTTGAAGAGCAAACGTCTTCATTCATACACGGTACAATCATGCTGCATTTTCTCATGAACCGACAAAATATTGTTTGGCCAGGTTTCACAAGAGGCTACCACGTGGATATAATTTTGTGTTTAGAAGCTGCCTTGCACGCAATTTTTGCGTGGATTGCTTGGACTCCACGATCAATTCACACCCCGTCGTCGTCGTCAAACGCAACCGGCACAGTTATCATACAATCATAATCTGCAATCCATGGCTTTCCCGCAGCACGATTCTCCTGCCTGCTGTTTTCTGCAATGCGCAGGGGAAAATGTTGACAATGGCGGCAGCTACTATCCCATATGGACTAGCAGTGAAAATCCCCATGTCCTCGTCGGCCTTCAATTCTTCTTTGCCACTGGGACGTCGCCGGAATTCTAGAACGCAACGACAAAGAAGGCAGCCATGGCGGAGGAGCAGCTATCCTAGGCGTTGCCGGTGCTCTGCTCTACCGGGAGGCATCGATTTTGAGAATTTGGGCTACGATCTCTACGATCTACTGGGCGTGGAAAGTAAGGCAGGGCAGGACCAGATTAGGAGGTCTTACCGTTGGCTTCAGAAGAAATGCCATCCCGACATCGCTGGCCCCGACGGCCACCACATGTCGATTCTCCTCAACCAAGCTTATTCCGTGCTTTCTGATCCCGACGCCCGCTTTGCATATGACCAGGTCTCAGTTTTATCCAATTTATTTTTTTATTGTGCTTTGATTTTTTTGTTTTCAAAGGAAAATCTAGTTAAAAAACTCTTGGGCACTTTTCTACATGTCGTCGATGATATTCAGTGTAAACCCTTCCATGCTAAGGTGCTGATTACCTGCCTCGATGATATTCAGTGTAAATTCATGAATGTTAAGGTGCTGATTACTTGCCTGATCCAGTACAAACATCCAACCGACATGAGTGAAGCTCTCAATAAAGAGAACCAGTCCTTGGAATCGAACATATACCTCCTGCAGGCCCAACCACTGAAACTAACCCACGGACTTAATGTGCTCTGAATCTACTTTGAGTTGAATTGAATGTACACAAAATTTATCGACACAACATTGGATAAATTGAATATAAACACGATTCATCGACATGATTTATCCAGAGTATATTTTTATTTTATTTGTTTGATATTTTGTTTTTGGCATTGTAGACTCGGGTAGAGACATTGGAATTGGAGGGTTATTCAGGACAGCCTTTGTATTCCAAATGGTTTGGTTCCGCGTCGGAGGACCGCGCGCTGTTTGTCGACGAGGTGAAGTGCGTCGGGTGTCTGAAATGCGCCCTCGTGGCTCCCAAGACGTTTGCAATCGAGACCATCTATGGCAGAGCTCGAGCCGTCGGGCAATGGGCCGAATCCGAGGACACCGTCGAGGACGCCATCAATGCATGCCCTGTCGATTGCATCTCGTAAGTCGAAGTGGGTTTATTGTGTTTTGTTTTCTGAGGGAATGTTGTTCTGTTGATTAGGGTTTATTGATGGATTTTGCAGATGGGTGGAAAGGGCCAAATTGCCTGCGTTGGAGTTCCTCATGGCTAAGAAGCCTCGCGGTCCTGTTAGAATTGCTAACAACAGTGTTGGAGCCAGAAACACGAATGTGTTTGCGGATGCAGAAAGACTTTTGCAGAAAATTAGAAACAAGAAGCAGAAGTCATCCAAGTTCGAGGTTAGCATCTGTAGAATTTCATAACTGATCAATTCAACCACACATGAGATCTTAAAAACCCCATTTCATTGTTCAAATATATCTGTTTAAATTCAAATTTGGATTTCAATTTTATTTATGATGATGATGATTGCTTGTCTACTATGTTCAACTTTATAATATGGAACCTATAAAATTAAATGAATTAATTGATTTATCATGTCTTTTTTTTTATGATCGAACAACTTCCTAGTTCCCTTTGATTTTCATGGGTTAATAAGTGATGGAGTTCGGTTTTATTGCAAATATTTTGAAAATTAGATCTAATGTTTTTGCAGGCTGGGCATCCCAGGAGAAAAATGTTTTTTTATCCTCTACGTTATTCGTCTTATAGATTTTACAGAATCTTTTGTACCAAGATGTTTTAGGTCTCAAGGAACATTCTAATAGAGGAGGAACCATAGAGCAGATAGGTCTCAAAGAACATAAAAAATAAAACATAAGCATCTGTCTAGATGCTCTGTATCCATTACTACATAGCTTGTAATTGTTAGACAAGTTCAATGTGAGGGAGCTCTGGTGTGGGTCATATTTCTTCAGTTATGAAATTAAAAGATTTAAAAAATAGAATAAAATGTTTGAACAGCATAACTGTTGAGAAAAATGTACAAATTACCTAGACGGTATCTGAATTTAATAACCTGAAACATGGCTCCTAAATACAGCATTTTGCTCACAATCCCTGTTTGCGGAGGAAAGTATCCCTTGAAAACACCTAATACATAAAATAAATTAGAATAGCGAATACCATGTCTGAATTACCAGGTCACTGCACTGAGCGATTATTTGAGTATAATACCAGAAAAGAGCTAGTTTTTAAGAATTTTAACCAAAAAAACAATTAGGGAAACTAGAAAAATGTTTTTAAGCTTCTCATTACATAATTTGTTAGACTTTAAAATTTTAAATGTTTAATTAGTGTAGAGTGTTGCATCGTTTACCATTGAATAGAGGATGGGACTGTAGTTGTGGGTCAACCTTGGGAATGGCCTCAAAGATGATAGTGAGAACGATATAATAAGTGGTCATACCTCTTCATTTTCTCATCAAAAAAGATGGAGTTTAAATATTAATGTCTTTTATATATGTGTGCAGAAGGAGGTCATAGCTTCCTTAGATCCTAAGGATTTGGCAGAGCACAATAGAAATTGGTCAAAGTGAAATGAATCTTTCTGTATTTGGTGAAGGATCATCTAATCCCTCCCATCGTAGATAAGAAGACAACCAGGGAAATGCTTACTGCCCTGGTCACCTTGTACCAAAGTGAGAACATGTCCAAGAGAATGCTCTTGAAGAACAAACTGACCAGTACTCGCATGAGCAAGACTAACACATTAGCTAGCTATCTAATGAAGATCATAGAGTTCAGAGATCAGCTAGTTGCACTTGGTGACAAGGTAGAAGACAATGAGCTAGTCTGGATCAATCTGAATGGCTTTGGTCCATCTTAGCATCATTTTTCTACAGTGTGTATGTGCTTGTTAGAATCTACCTTCATTCAAAAGTTCATTGGATGCCTTTCTTGGGGAGGAGATGAGAATAGAGACAGTTTTTAAACCAGCTATGAGGATGTACCAGACCTAGCTCTAATTGGGAAGGTGAAGAAAGTAGGAAAGAAAGCAAGATCCAAGAAGGGTCAAAAGAAGAAAGAAGACTCAGGGTCTTCTAACCAGAAGAAGAAGGATTTGAGCCATATCAAGAGCTTCAAGTGCAACAAGCATGTCCACCATGCTTCTCAGTGTCCTGAGAAGAAGGGAAAGAGTAAGCAGCAGCAACAACAGAAACAGTTTGCAGGAAGTGAAGAAGCTTTAGGTGTAGACAAGTTGATTGCCAGGCTTGACACAACCTTTTCCATGGTGCCATGCCTTTCCACCAGCACAACATTAGGTGTTGGGTAGTATCATTGTATGTTGACAATGAAGCTCAAGGCATATGACAACAAACCAGATCGGTGTTCTTTAGGTTAGAGGAACAAGATATTGGCATGCGGGTATATCTTGGCGATGATGACAAGTACCTAGTGAATGGGTTGGGTTCTATCTCATTCCACATGCCAACAAGAGAATTTCTAGAGCTACATGAGGCATAGTATGCTCCTAGCATGACTAAAATTCTACTTTTAGTTTCTTGTTTAACATATTTGAAGTGCAGTGCTGACTTTGATGATCAAGAAGTGATCATCATAAGTCACACCGCTGATCCTGGTTGAGTTCTTTCTGAAGGAGTTAGAGAGGGTGGACTTTACAAATTGCTGGTAGATCCCATGAAGCAGAAAGCGTTGTTGACCAGCAATGACAATTTGTGTGAGCTTTGGCACAGAAGATTTAGTCACCTGAACCATGGATCATTGCCTCTTCTGAAATATATGGTGGTTGGATTCCCAATTTCAAGGTAGAGAGGAGAGGAGTGTGCACTTGACAAGCATGTCAAGGCTGCTTTCCCAAGCTGTGAGCACAAATAAAAAAGATTCTTGATCTGATTTATTCAGTTGTCTATGGACCCTATGTCATTAGGTTGTTGACAGGTAATCTTTATTATGTTACTTCCATTGATGATTCTTTCAAAAAATCCTAGATATATTTTATGAAGACCAAGGATGAGGTCTTTAATGGGGTTCAAGAGTTTAAAGCTCTTATTGATAACCAAACCGGTAGGAAGATCAAGGTACCAAGATCAAACAATGGAGGGGAGTGTAGCTCCAATGATCTTGATTCCTTTTGCAAAGAAGTAGGGATCAAGAGGGAGTTTTATAGTACCATAGTAGAATTGGGTTGTAGAAAGAAAAAACAAGCCCATAGTAGAGACTACTAAGTCTATGCTTCATGACTCGGATCTGCCTATGTTTCTTTGGGCAGAGGCATGCAATATCTCTCATTCTAAACTTAGGCTATTTTGGCTGTAATGTAAATATTGTATGCAATGTGTGTTTCCCTAGTGTGGAGCTCAAGGCCAAGGCCCCACTAGTGGATGATTAGGTTTAATTGCATAGGCAAGTATTTGGCAGTTTGATAATCCATGTGTTGTTAAGCCATGAGATAAATTGTAAATGATACTATGTAATAAAATACCAAGGGCTGGCTATGGCTGCAACAAAATGAGGGGGAACTATGTATCCACTATGGAGTGGTGAGGGGGTACGGATTGAACCTAGACTGCCATTTGTCACCTAGGGAACCCCTTTGACCTGTCCTAGACACCATTGATTGTTGCTGTAAGGAAGTGGTTGAAGAGGACTGTGCATGAGGTCGTGGAGTATGGGCAACCCCGAAGGGACGGATGGCAGGGTATGGAGCTTTGCTGCCTTGACCCGCATGTTACTCCACCCCCTGGCAGTTCGTATTCCCCATTCCCAAACCGTGGTTGATCATGGAGAGATCAGTCGAACCCTTACGCATCACAACAGCAGAGAGAACTGAATACTGAGCCATGGAGCAGAGAAGGAGAAATCGTGATTCTGTGCATGGCCGTGATTTACAGAGCCGAATACACTTAGAGAACTCTGCATGGAAGGAAAACCCTATGGACAAAGCCATGAACCTGATTTCTGGGGTGAATTATAGAGCGTGAGACGCTTAGGAAAACTGTGAGGAAGAACCTTATGTTAGTGGCTGAGAATCCAGCCATGGAATAACACTGTTCGACCAGAGGAAAGTGGGGAAGAGAACCTAAGTGGGAAGGAGCCTAGAGGTTGTAGCTTACCTGCCAAATCCTGAGAGGGCTTATTTACCCTGATTTAGCAGTCAAGGCCAGCCACACTTACCCAAGTCAGTGCTAGGGGAAGGGTTGCCCTAGGAACTGTGCAGTAGTGAAGGGAACCTTACCTAGACTGAGAGTGGGGTGATGGGGGTGCTTGAACCTGTCTGAAATCATTGGGATATTCCCATAGCTTTGTGGAGGAGCTTATTGAGCCAGAAACCCTTACCTTCCTTTTCCATTTGCTTGACAAGCTAACTGTTGGCTGGATGCCCTAAGTGACTATGAACCAATGCTATGAGTGAGCCTGAGTGATACTCCTTAGTGGATACATAGCCCCGACTCGAGGGTGATTTCTGATTGCTGAAATAACTGAGGTTGAGCAGAGTTCTATGGTTGGGTTGGAAAGTTGCAATCCATAGCCAGTTCGCTTGGAGGTTCAATACAAAAGATAAGTGTTTCTTGTGTCTTGAATGATGCCTATTTTGCATCCATGCATGTGTATTTGTTTATGTCTGAGTGTACAGTGGATCCAACTGATTACTAGGGCTGAATGGCCATGTCTTATGCTTCATTCTGCTGTGCATGTTAACGATTGATGGATGTATGGATCATTGTGTGTGAATGATGCTACTTTAGCTATAGTTGTTAAGTGTATGCCTGCATCTAATTGCTTATGGAAATGACCCATTGATGAAGAGGACTGTATGCCTATGCTTGTGCTAAGTTTGTGTATATGTTGTTATTATGCCCAGGTTGAATGTTGGATACATGTTAGATGTGTGGATGGATAATGTGACAGTCCCCCTTGGTTTGTTGATGCATGAATCTGCCTACCTGAGTCATTTATCATACCCTTGCACATCTGCATCTTTGTATTTATCCTTGGTACTTATGTGTGATTATGTTTGATTAATAAGGCTAAGCCCTACATGCTTGCATCACTCTGCCTAGGAAAAATCTGTGCATGTATTCCATTCTATGTGTGGATCATGTTTCATCTCTAATGTTCCTATAGTAGGCTTATGCACATTTGTAATTCCCTTTGACAATGCTTTGAACTATCCTTGGATGAATTATGGCTAAATCTAGTAAATGTGCACGACCACTCCAGCCAGGTTTTGGGAGAGGAATGGACACCTTGTGGATCAGATGAAGGAGAGAAGACTTGGTTGAAGTGGAGCAGAACCCTTGTTGGAGGTCAATGGTGCATTAAGGGAGTTATAGACCATAGTTTCAATTGGAAATTGGACCAAGTTAGAGCGCTCAGATTGGGTAGAGGATCATACCAGTGGATAGAGCTCTCCAAGAGCTTTCCAATGGTACTGACCTTGCCCAATTTGGCCCAAGGATGGAGGAGTTATCACCCTATGACGTTGCCTTAGAAGCTTGATGGTGAGAGGGTCTGTGGTCCCGATCCATCCGCATCCGCAATACGGGTTGTAGATTGCGGAGGTCGTGGATCGATCATTGGAGCGGTGTGATTGGGATTCCGCCTTTCCGCATCCGCAAAGTGGATTGTAGGTTGCAGGAATCAGAAGGGCGAATCCAACATAATTTAGCGCGTGGAGTTCCGCCTTTCCGCATCGCAAGCGGGTTGCAGATTGCAAATTGCTGATTGCGGGCGGTAGTTTTTCCCTGGGTTCGAAATGTGGTTTCCACTTTTCGACGTCCGCAATAATGGTTGCGGATTGTGGAATCGCGAGGGAGTAAGTTTCCCCGGGGCGGTGAACGAAGGACTCCGAGTTCCGAGTTCCGCATGCGGATTGCGGAACTACGGAAGATGGACGGTTGATTCCGGGGCAGAAATTGACTTCCGCCTTCTGACTTCCGCACTGCGGATTGCGGAAGTCGGGAAGGTGATTTCTACGGAGTGGCGGATTTGACAATCTAGCTTCCGAATCCGACTGCGGATTGCGGATTGGATGGCAATGCGGATTGCGGAAGGATGGCCATTGCGGCTGTGTGTGAAAATGGATGGATTTGGAGAAAAAAAATAGTGTCAGAGGGTCTCCCATGGCCTCTGAAGGCCATTAGGGAGGTTGAGGAACATGACAAGGCATGTTGTACAATAGTCTACATACTAACCAATTGTCGTCACAGAGTGTTGAAGGACAAGACTCCGGAGAAATCTTTCATAGAGGAGAAACCAGATCATTATAGTGTGTTTGGGATTCTAGTTTACATTCTTGTTACGGAGGAGAAGAGGACAAAGCTTGAACCCTGCAATGTGAAGGGTATTCTAGTTGGCTACAATGAGTCCTCTAAGTCTTACAAGATTAGGTTCCATCTTAGAGGAAGATAGTAGTGAGCTATGAGGCGAAGGTTGATGAGGATGCGTGATCTTCCAAGTTCTAGGAGCTTCCGACAAAGATTGAGGAGGAGACAACACTTGCTACCCCAGGTGTTCGTCCATATAGTTTTGTGGACTTTAGGTTTAGGTTAGACAAGTTCTAGTACAGGTACAAAGACAACTTTAACATCCAGTACAACCAAGAAACCTAATTGGTTTACCCAAACATTGCATGAGGTAAAGGAACAAGTTGGTGCTCCAAAGAATTCTTTTTGGGTAAGTCATTCTCCTAAGAAATTTCCTAGTTATGTTGAACCATAATCTTCCATCATTGATGAAAAACCTTCCATTTATGAGGAAGCAACAAGTGAGTAGGTATGGTAGGATGCCATGGTGGAGGAGTACAAGTCCATCATAAAGAATGATGTGTGGGATATTGTGCCTAGACTAGAGGGGAAATTGGTTATTGATTCCAGGTGGTTATGCAAGGTGGAGTAGGAAGCTTTGGGAAACATAGAGAAGTACAAGGCTCGGTTCGTAGCAAGAGAATTCTCCCAGAGAGAGGGAGTTGACTATTAGGTGATCTTTGCTCCGATTGCTAGGTATACTTCTATTGAAGCTATTATGGCTTTAGCATCATTTTTTGGTTGACAGTTCTATAAGATGGATATAAACACAATATTCCTCAATGGTGTGATTGAGGAAGAGATAAACATTAATCAACCAAAAGGGTTTGAGGTGGATGGGTAAGAGACCCACGTGTGAAGATTGAAGAAAGCCCATTTGCAGGCTAAAGCAGGCACTGCATGCTTGGTACTCCAGGATTAGTGAGTACCTATTAGGTTTGGGATTCACCAAAACTTTTGCAAATTGCAATCTTTATTATTTATTTGATAGATTTGATTTGCTTGTTTTCGTCCTATATGTAGATGACCTATTCTTGGAGTTCAAAGAAGCTCCTTGCACGGTGCAAGGTAGAGTTGGCATGTATGTTTGAGATGAAGGACATTGGATTTGATGCTCTTATTTCTTGGGTCTAGAGGCGAGTTCAAATTGGCATGTGAGTTCGAGGTGAGGTTTCCTTGGGCAAGGACAGTACATAGTTGAGATCCTGAAGATATTTCAAATGATGGATTGCAAACTCTTGGCTACTCCCATGATACGGAATATGAACTTGCATGTTGACTTGGATTCATATTTGGTACATCTTTTAGTGTATAGATAGTTGATTGGATCTTTGATGTATCTGGTTAATATCAGACTTGATATATGTTTTGCAATGAACACTTTAAGCCAGTTGAGCTAAGGCAAATTCATTGGGTTGTTGCATAACATGTGCTTCAATATTTGAAGGGCACAATACATTATGGTTTGAAATATGCAGGAGATAGTGAGTTGAAGTTGCATGGGTTTATTGATTTTGACTAGGGAGGGGATGCGGGGTATAGGAATAGAACCTCAGGTTGTTGCTTCAATTTGGGTTTATGAGTGATATTTTGGTTCATCAAGAAGCAAGTATTAGCGACATTAAGTTCAACAAAGGTAGGGTACATGGAAACCAACACTGCTAGTTGTGAAGCCATTTTGGGTTCACAGGTTGATAGCAAAGTTGACAAGTGAGGTGTTGGAGCCTTCTATAGTCTACTTTGACAATCAAAGTTATATCAAATTCTCTAAGAATCCAACATTCCATGACAACTCCAAGCACATTTACGTCAGGTACTATTTTCTTAGTGTTGTCACTAGATTTGTCCCATAAAATTCTTGGATTCTGGCAGCATGTATATAGTGAGGAACTCTAATTTTCACCGTCGAAAGGAACATGCCCAAGAGTTCAGATTGTCTAAGACAGAGCATTCACATTATGAGTTAGTGAACAGGTACTGAGATGATTTCTTCAGTTTTATCAAATGAATTTGCAAAACTAAGTCTGAAAGTTGAAGGTGATAATTGCTGAATTGAAATCAAAGTTTTGTAAGAGGACCCATACTCCATAATCCAAGGCAAAGGATTATGGGAAGTTGATGATGTGAATGGATCAGTAACCAGAGTTCCTTTTTCAATGTATATCATAGTTGGTCTAAATGTTGCGTTTTCTGTTGAGGAAGAGATACGAATAAGCTATGGTAATAAAGGCAATGAGGAATTGCTATACCTCTATGGGTTTGTCATCGAGAATAATCCAGATGATTTTATAATGGTGCATTATCCAAAAGAAGCTCTTCAAAGGTTTGATTGTGCTGAGCTTAAGTTACAACTTCTTGAAAAACAGAAGCTCCAATTGCGTTGGATTTTACCTACACCTTTATTGCATAAAGGATTTTCAAGTGAAAGTTCACTGTCATCGGTGGGTTGCAAGAAAGATTGGAGTCAAATGAGTAGCTACAGTTGGAGTGGTCATCACATGAAACGCCAAGTCCCAAACATGCGCCCAACTGTCATAATGAAGCTTATCTTCATCAGAGAACACATCGTCTGCAAATCAAAGTAGAGCAATCAAAACACTGACAAAGGCAACCCACACATGGGATGCTTGCATTTGGAGATTATTCCAGGTTTGATGGCAATAATAAAACATTTAATCAGTTCCAGAATTCCAAGATAATGATCATTAGGTTACTACAAATCGCTCCAGATTTGTAGTGATGAGTTGAGTCATCAATCACTAATTTGTATGCAGGATTTGAGCATTCGGTGATCACAGGTGGCAGAGTATTTTCTAAAAGTAGGTTCCAAATCTCCAAAATAAGTGCATGTCAAGCATAACGTGTCAGTCAAAGATTAATGATAGATTTCATGGAGAGAGATTCTAATTTTCCATTCATTCGAGGATCTCATTCAGTTTTTGTTTATTAATAGACATTTGTTCCAAAAATGTGGGGATTAGTTGTTGGATCCATCTTGTATATATTTTATCACTTGTAATAGATGTGAGAAGCAAGGTTTTAAAAATCGGAATCGGACTCGGAATCGGTCGAGGGTCAACTCGGAATCGGAATCGGAATCGGAATCGGTAATGAATCGGTAATAAATCGGTCGATTTGAATTTAATGAATCGGTTTGCTCAAAAATACATAAAATATTTAATTTTTTTTAAGAAAAACAATATTTTCAAGATTCTAATTCATGATTCCATAGCATTAGAAACAAAATATTCCCCTAGACATATCAAATTGGAAGAAAGGATTGGAACCTATATAATCAATTGCATCTGTTCATAAACTGTTGCTTTGGTGTGTAAACAATGAACACAGATCTCCATCGAGATGTGAATTATAATAGAATAACCCTTTCTAGGAAATTATCTGCTACATTTGCATTGGTGTGTAAACAATGAATATAGATCTCCACCAAGATGTGAATTGTAAAATAATAACCCTTTCTAGGAAATTATCTGCTACATCTTTCTTATGCCTTCCTAGGAAATTATCTACTACATCTTTCTTATGCCGTAGGGCTATCACATGCCATGAGGTGGGGGGATATGCTGGCGGCATTAAGCTTAACTATCTTAGTCTTAGCTACCCATATGTAAACAAAGCTCTTGTAAAACCCTTAATTAAGCCTAAAATATATATAGATGACCTTCTCATTGAAGAGGTACAAGGAATCTTTCCCTTTCACGCCGGTCGATTCTTCTTCCAAGTGCAATAGGTGCAATAGGGGTCGGGTTGGGTAGGTTAGAGGTAGTTTAGGTTTAAAATTTAACTTATAAAAATTAAAAAAATTAAAAAAAGTGTAAACAACTTTAGATTAGTCAAAACGAGGTGGAAGAATCCGAGAATCCGATTCGGGTGCGGTTCCTTTAACTATGCTGGGAAGCAATGAGCGAGTGATATCTTCAACAAATAATGTCCATCACTTCCAAAATTTGTGGAATCTGCTACAGCACTTAAGGGAAGACATTTATTTGAGGCAAGACTTGTCAATCCAGATCTGTCCCATCTTATTCCAGGCATGAAGAAATCAGTTTATTTAAATTAATATCAGATTTGCCTTGTTGAATGCACTACTGTTGGAAATAGGATTATATACACAGTATTATTCTTGATATTTGGTTGCTATTATATGGTCTATTTGAAGTTAAATATTTGAATATTATATATTGTGAGCTATCTGGAACAAAATGCCAAGAACTAAACCACAATGAACAATCAGACCTGTTAATTAAGTTCAGAATTGAAGTTACAGCAGTAAGACCACTATATGTTCGTCAAAATACCACAACCAAACATTATCCTTCAGTTCACATTAGATCAGATTTTCTCTACAGTGAATTACAGCAGTCTGAAACCCAGTGTTTGTCGAAATTCCATAGTCATTGGCTGAGCAGATGTGAGGAAAAAATTGCATCCATTTGACTGGGGATTTTACAGTGGTATCAGAGCATGATTGTTGACAGCTGTGGGGCTTTGAAGAAAAGTGATTGAAGAGGTCGTGACCTTCCATTGAGAGCAGTATCTTGTTGGAGAGCCATTCTTCTTGCCTATTGAAGGTCAATCAATACATGGGATATTTCCATCATTTTTCTAGGCATGTGCTTTGTGTTTGAATTAATATTCAGATCTGAGTTTGGGAAGAAATCGTGGCAGGAGGAAGAGTGACTTTTGACATCCTTGGTGGCAAAATATCACTGTCTTTCAGCTGAGTATTATCTTCCACAATCAGTTGTATTTCCACCATGAAAATCAGGCTAGAAAAGGGATCATAAGCACCATGTTCCAGATCTGAACTTTCTTGCAATCAGTCAATATATTTCATAAATTCAGTCCTGGGCATCTTTATGTAAATCAGGGTGAACATAACTGTCGTGGGCATCAATATTCTTGAGTTCGACAGCTGCTGCAGCAAAGTCAGTTGTTGGGAAGTTTCCAATTCTCAAAATTGCTAAGGATCACTTCCAGGCATGTTTTTAGGTTCCTATGATATAAATATCAGTTTTCCATCTTGATTGATTAAACTCTTTAGCATACTGCTGTGTTATTGTTTATGTCATTTCATTGTTGTGAACAATATATGTATTAAAAACCCACACAAAAAATCGGTCCGATTTTTTACTTGAATCGGTCAAATCGGTTTTTTCAGATGAATCGGTCCGATTTATTGGTTAAATCGGTCTAACAAACCGGTTTGGAGGCCAATTTGAACCGGGCAGGGGATAAATCGGTGAATCGGCCGATTTACAAACCGATTTCACCAATTTTTAAATCACAGGTGAGAAGGGTTCGAGCCAGGGACTCGTGAGAGGACAGTTTTTGTACAGTATGCAGATTTTATTTTGTTGATCAGTTAATACAATGAGACAACGCTCTTGAAGATTCATGACAGTATCTTGTAAGATTATGTGATTTCTTCTGTTTATTTCATATCCATTTCCTCTTGTGATTTTATGCATAAAGATATTATGTACTGAGGAGCTTTTGTCAGCTTTGCTTCATCTTCTATGAAGAGTTTTTGCTCAATTGCTTCATCTTCTATGAAGAGTTTTTGCTAAAGTTGCCTTCATCCTCAATTATAATTGATATTATTCATATTCATTCAGCCATTTCTGTGTACAACTCAAACTCAGCTTGTATGTACTAGATTGCCTTTAACATGTGTTAATCATTCTTTAACTGATCATAATCCTCATTGAGTCAATTCCTAGATTTCCTTAAAGCCTAAACAAACCCATTTAAATTTTATTCAGCCCTAGAGCTTAAGATGAACTAGCCATGCTCCTTCTACAGTCAAGGAGCATCTTTTAGTGATACCATCTTTTGGCGCCATTGCCGGGGACGGAGGAGTGAAGATATCTTCCCTGGGGAAAACAACAATAAAGAGATCTATTGCTTGAAGGTGAACAAGTAATAGGCATATGAATATTGGCTGCAAATTATTCACCTGGCGACTCCAACTTTTGCGGATCCAGATTTCAAAGATTCACTGATGATTTCATTGGACTAATGAGGACTTCAGATGTTAATTCTATTGTTTCAAGGTATGCATGTCTAGATTTTACAAAACTTCCTGGTTTTCCAAATATTCTTCCTACAGATGAATATTTGTTGAAAAATGGTTCTAAATTCAATGGAGAAGATATGAGTTTAACTATGAAACATATATCTAATTTCCGTGAATTTACGGAGCTACTTAGAGTTAATCATGAAGATGTCTTCACTAGACTATTCTATGATTCATTACAAGGAAAGTGTAAAAGTTGGGTTGAATATTTGTCGGTTAGGTCAATTAGATCAATAACAAATTTTTGGATTGTCTTTTTGAAGACATGGATGGAGAAGACAGAGTTTAGGGCAGACTCTCTTTCCATTCAAAATTTCAGAGAATGGAATAATATGTGCACCGATGAGGAAATAGATGCTAATTTTTCTTCCCTTTTGTCTTCTTATTTAAAGTCAAGCTCATGTAACTCAGAATCTAAATTCATATTTTTAGAAGAATTTGCAAAGTATATTGAGAAAGAGATTGAAGCTTTAGAGGTCAAAATATAGAGCTTGTCTTTTCAAAACCCATTTCAGCTATCTTTTGATATCAAGATTGAAAAATGTTCTAAGAAGAAAGACAAGTTTGATGATTCAAAACTAAAACAGTGGTATGGCAAAAATTGCACGCATGGATTGTTTAATCTTCATAATCAGATGCTAGAATATCTTGAGGGTTATTATGTTTTTTATGACCCAGTAGCCGACTATATGGAGGAATTCATCGATTCAAGGTTTCAGTACTCAATTTATGATAAGTCTGAAAATCAAACTTATAGACATGTGTTGATTTTTGTTCTAGTCTTCATCTTGCTAATCACTTTGCTCGCTTAGATAATATTGTCCTTAGCATGACGCATTGGTGATGCATATCCATACAATAGTGAACGCTTCAACAGAGCTCATCTAAGATTTTGTGTAGTATTTCTGGTAGAGAGATGGCACAAAAATAGTTTGCAGTGTGGAGGAGGCATGATTATGTAGGCAAGTAGAGGTCGCATGTCAATCTTTGTATATTTCCAATTTTGCCACCTTCACTTAATTCCAGTTTACATGTTATTTCAAATTTAGCAATTCTAGTTTTGCTTTTACTAGTCTTTAGTTTACTTTTAGTTCATTTCAGCTTTAAATTGCATGCGTGGTCTATTAGGGTGCAAATCCTAGGCTGCCTAAGGTACATTGCATGAGAGATTATATTCTAGGAGGAGGGGTGTAGCTCCCTAGGTTAGTGGTTTATTTCTAGTTCAAAGGTTGAGTTATTGCATGCTTTGACTTAGTCATCTCCTATGGGGGCACTGCATTTGTGGCACTCCTATCTATGCAGGGGGCGCACTAAGTGATCAATTAGGTCTAGGGTTAGACACATTCAAACCAAGTGCTTCTAGCATGTGTCTAGAATCCTAGATACATTTGATCTTCCTCTTCTTCATATTCTATAAAGGAGATGCAAGGCTAACAAGTTTTTGTTTTGGTTAACGAGTTTTTGTTTAAGCTATTGCAGTGTATTTATTCCTTCAATATTCAATATTCAATAGATGTGATTGAGAGTTCAGATCTGGGTATTTTCTGTTTGAATTTTGAGTAGTATGTGTTTGTAGATTAGTGTACTCAGATTTATTGTTTTGATTGAAGCTTTCAAGTTTTTAGCTACCTAGGATTTAGGTTATTCTTTTTAAGTGCAGATTAACAATGACATTGGGTGTGTTACCGCCCATTTTGTATGGGTATGCACATGTGATTTTTTTCACAACTTCAACAAGGGGTGACAAGTGATAGAGCCTTGGGATGGCCTAGGTTCTATAATGCTAGATTATTGCTTCATATATGATGATGTTGATGATGCCCTAGCATATGGACATTCATGATGTGGTTCAACTATGGGATGTGGCCTATCATGATTTTGGCTTTTGAAATGGATGATTCAGAGGGTTTGATGCTGCATTTCATTCACGTGTCACATTGATCATTTTATTCTAGAGCACTCTTGTTCCTAGGACCTTGTATGGATCATAACATGGTTTTCCATCACTCTCTTGTGGAGCATTCTTGATCCTTGGCGAATAGATGGCATTTGGTTGAGCGCCCTTCTTGTTTCTCTCGTGGCATGTGTGGTGGCATTATGGTGGCTTGCAGAAGGGGCCATCCCCTTCGATATGGGTTGGTTACCTATTGTGGACACATTGCTCTTGAGGTTGATGGTTTATTTGTTGATTGATAGTCTTCTTCTTTAATGGACTTATCTTCCACGTGTGCATTGATGAGATGGTAGTGGAGGTTGAGTTGGTTAATATGTGGACATCATTGCACATATATTGAGGTTTGATCCTTGGGATATTGAGCCATTTAGAGGTGACATCGTAGCTTGAAGGACTATTATTGGAATATGGACATCATTTTGAGCCTTTTGGAGGGGCATCTTAGCTTTGAGAGCTGTTATATTTTGACAAAGTACCTAGATGCATAGTGGCTGCAGGATTTCCACAAAGTGATTGTAATAGAAAATCCAATAAATATTGAGGAAGTTAGCAATTCCCGAACTATTGTTTAAAGAGACACACTGTATTTTTGCCACCTGCACCTTATGGAGCCCTTTTATAGAGAGTATTCACCTTATTTGAGGAAATGCTCCACCTTTTGAGGCCTTTTTTCGAAGCACTATCTTTTGAGAGCCTTTGGAGGCAACGCTTGACTTCTTGTCATCATTCACCCTCATTTGACGGATGCATCCCCTTCTTGGGTCTTTCTTCTCTTGGATGTTGTACTTGTGGCTTTGACTACCATATTTCATGGATGTTGTACTTGTGGCTTTGACTACCATATTTCATGGATGTTGTTAGAGTTCATAGGAGTACTTTGATTTGTTTACTCCATCCTAGGCTAGATCTAGGGTTTTATGATTTTTTTATTGTATAAGGAAGAGCTTATTCTATATAAGGACTTGCTCTCTCTTTCATTTCTCATGGTTGGATTTTGAGAGCTCTCTCTTTTTGGGAGCCTAATAGACATATCTTTCATGGTGCAACATGAAGTGTAAGGGTTTCTTCTCCATTCAAAATGTGATATTCTTGTTCCTATTTCTAAATGATGCAAATGAATAGTAGAATAACTAGAACTTGTTGATTAGGTCCAATTATAAGGGTAAAATTGCTTGGGAGGGTTGTGAGAGAAAAGCTCCTCCAATTCTTTGTTGCCTTAAGTGTGATTATATTACATTGCAATGATCATCTTTCTAGAGTAATTGCTTGTAGTACTTTAATGTATGAGGTACACCCTAGTTAACAATGTTTTGAGTTGGCATTGAATGAGTCTTCTAGTATTCTCTACATTCATTTTTTAGCATGTTAGGATTTATTTGTGGCATGTGCATGCAGTCCTAATTTCCCTAACCCTTAATGAACTCACCCCTTTCTCGGACTAATTCCCTTTGACTCCCCTTGACCTGGGGATTGGCACTAGTTTTCACGATCCCATCACCCCTTTATTTCTATGTACTACAACACAAAAAATTGTTTTGTTGAAGCTACTCTTATGAATCACCTTGTGCATGATTGTTTAAGTTTTACTAATCCCATCCTAGTGAAGCCCCCCTTGAGTTGGAGAAGAGCAAACCTAAAGTGTAGAAAGGTGGTCACTGAGGTGACAGTGGGTAACACCTCTAAGTTTTGGTTGGGATAGCATTGTTCTTTTGGGCTCTAATCACATATGCTAGTTTGAGCTGTAACATTTTGGCACTGTTGCCGAGGATAAAGTCCATTTCTTGGAATTTGTAGTCTTGCTACGTTTGTGACATTTGTGGAAGATTCTTATTTGCAGATTTTTCTTCTCACATGGCAACTCCATGAAGGGACAAAGCACTTGTTCCTTGCAGATTTTTGAAAACTTGTTGTTTTTAGGGTGAAGTAAGCAACATTGTGAAGGCATTTGAATATTCACCTTGGCGACTCCACGTATATTGTATTTGGTATGAGGTATGCATATATGCGTTTTCAAATTTGGGAGCTTCCATTTGAAGAATTGAAGTGAAGAAAATGGCATTGCCTCCATGGTTGGCCTATGGGTTTGATCCACTTGATTTCTCAAAAATTTCAGGGTTTCCTAACAAGCTACCTGTTACCGGGCAAATTAGCAGGGCTAATTCCCAGTAAGCATAAATAAGAATAGTGACCCAATGTCACCTCGATCACCGTTCTGACTTCTTTGGAAGTCGAAACCTCCAAGGAGACGTATCCTTAAAGAACCCTATAAGAACACTAGGACAACCACAGGATATATTTCTCTATGCGATTTTTAGTTAGACCAATGCCTAAATGGAGTCAAGTGTATTTACTTTAGCCAATGAACCAATGAAATGTAAGAACTCATACACATGTATCAGAATAATCAATATTGGATCAAAAGACTATATTGCCAATAAACAACAACCAATAACCGAAATGGTAGTCAAGTTGCAGTCCCAATATCATGTACTTGATAGCAACATAAGCAAATAAATTGGGATGATGTGAGGACTGTCATTCATTGAGAGTTAATCAGGTAAAAAGTTTGAACATGTCTCATTAACCAAATAATTAGGGTCAAGTATGAACCACTTAATATACAAGGGCTATGAGAACATATAAATAGATGTCATTTGCTAATCAAATATGAGACAATTCATAACCATCAACTATATGAAGCTTACCATACCTGTTGTACATAAATCCCGAGTTATAATTTACACGCTACAGCAGGTGAATCAAACTTTTTAATCCCCAGATTTGTGTGTACAAAGGTAATAGCTTGATTAACGATATATATACCAAACCAAATCGACCCTAGCAATTATCCAAGGACTGAATAATCAAAGAAACGATTTAACTTTATGTAGGTTACCAATCCACTCAAATTCGGTTTCAAGTCAAATATGGTCTCAGGTTCATTAATTATATCTAATATAACAATCCAACACGTAAGATAATTTAGGATTCAATGAGCATAATTATCATCGTTTATATTTAGTACAAAGGCAATATTCAAGTCTGTCATATAATCACAATTATATCAGAAATAAACATTCACTAATGTTTTAAAATAGCACTTAACACACGTAAAATGAAATATAAACTAACTTGATTTTTTATTTTTTTTTGTGTCACTGTGTGCAGATGAAAGGATACAAGCAAACACACAGGGTCTGCATGAAATGCGGACCCGTGTTAAGGTGTAGTAAAGAGAGGTGCATGGCCACGGGTTAAAGTAGCAGAGAGGAAAAAGGGGAAAGCCGTGGATTGCAGGAAAGAGGAGAGGAGGCCCGAGGTTATGGAGGGAAACTCGGGGAGGAGCTGGAGGAGCCTGCGGATGGAGGAGATAGGCGTGAAAGAGGGTGGAGCAACTGTCGCGGGTTAGGGCAGTGACGAGAGAGCTGTGGCGTGGGAAGGAAGGAGCTGCGGATGGGAGATGCGATAGGAAGGGAGCCCGAGGAAAGGAAGGGTGCAGCGAAGTGCCCAGCGAGGAGGGAGCGACGGAATAGAAAGGAAAAGGGGCCGCGAAGGATGGGGAAGGCCGCGGGTAAGGAAGGATGAGCAGCGAAGGACGCGAACTGGGGCTAAGCGGCGGAGGAGAGCTGCAATAGGAGATGGCCGAAGGAAATGGAGGCCACGGGTTAGAGGCCGCGGAAATGAGCAGGCTCGGGGTTGTAGAAGGGTTGGAGGGAGTTGGGTTTTAGGGCAACGTGTTGCAGCAGCAGCGAAGGTAAGAAGGAGGCCAACGTGGGACTTTAGGAGGGGTCCGAGGGTATGGTGAAGAGGCTAGGAAAGGAGCCCGAGAGCTTAGGAGAGGAGAGCGAGGTTGAGAGAGGAGCAAAAGGCTAGGCCGTGGGGAGCGCTAGGTCTGCAAATAGGGCAAAAGCTCAGAAATTCAGACCTTGGGGTTTAACTTTAAAAATTAGATTAAGGTTTTACAATAATAACAACTACTAACTCAGAAAAATAAAGTAAAAAAAACTAATAACATAGAAAATTAGGTTAACATAATATTTACAAAACAACTCAGAATTTAGGTTTAAAAGGTAGATGAACAACTAGGGTTTTCCAAAATGCAACTAATCACCAAACCCAGGGCATCAATGAGAGGAGCAAGCCTCCTTGAGATGGTTCTTGGCAAGCTTAGCAATTAAGGCTCACCTCAACAATCTCTAGGATTCGTCGAGGGAGCCTAGCTTAGCAAGACTTGAAGACCTAGAGCTCAAGCTTGAATGCAATGGTGATCAATGACAAAAATGACATGCAAAATCAAGACAAAATGAAGCAACAATGGCTTCCATTCAACCCTAATAAGCATTACTTTCGTGCAATTGACACAGACCTCAAACAAAAAGGTATAGATACCTCTATGTGCATGTTTTAAGCAAACTCTAGCCTCACCTTAACAATGGCATGAACAAAAGTAAAACTTCCAAGAAATGCTTCAAACTTGCAAAATATCCTTCATCAAGGAGAGTGCATCCCTTCAAAGAGCCCTAGTTAAGGCAAATAGCAGACATAATGAAATTATCCCAAAAGTTGATGTCTAAAAATGAAGTGAGGAGATCTTATTTATATGATCTCACACTCACTTTACACAAAATAAGGTCAATTTAATATTTAAGAATGTCAACTTAAAAATATAACAAAAATAATATAAAATAATGTAAAGATGGCCTCTTGTAGGCTACCTGGGGTATGTTTCCCCCTAGGTGCAAAAATATGCTAAACAAGGCTGATTTTGACGAAACTGAAGGCTAGACTATGCAGGGGGGGTTGTCATTCCCCAACTAACCCCAACAGTGATGAAAACCCTCAACGCCCCCCCCCCTTTTTAGCAAGCAAACAGTTTGCTCGGGAGGATGACGTCATCCTCTGAAAAAGGGCGCTTCTGAACTGGAGGACCAAGAGGGTGCCGAAGGTACTCTGGGAGATAAGAGTGCATCTCAGTGCTGAAGAACCTGTCGCTGGAGTGATAAAACAAGGTCGGGGTCATGTGACGCAGTGACCCACCCCTGGAATCCCCAGACACCAACCTCAGGGTTTCAAACCCTTTCATGAGGCAGTTAACGATGCCATTAAGCCATAGTACTTCCAGAAGAAAAGCCAGAGGGTCTGGCCATGCCCCTACCTCAGAATGAGTTGGCTAAACAGCCCTCCTGGTCAGGAAAAAGACACCCTCCCCCTGGGGTACCTCTACAGGAACGCTGGTATTGGTACCATCGTAACACTACCAAAGGCATTTTTGGATAATATTCCAAGATTTCATGGGCATATTGATTCAGCCATTGGGCACCTTACAGGTTTCATGAGGTTCATTTTAGATTTTGGTGTTACTTATGAAGATGTTTTAATGATGTTGTTTGCCCTTAGTTTGAGAGGGAATGCAAACGATTGGTTTCAAATTTTGGTAGAGGAGAAATTTCATCTTTTGTAGGTTTGATTGAGGCATTTTGCAAATATTGGAGCCCTAAGGATCATGAGAAATGGATGCCCTATGTTGAATATATAAGGGAATATTTGAGAATCTTGTTGTTGAAGCAAACCCTCAAGCATATGAGCCACCTCATGTTTCCATTGAGGAGCAAGAGCATGGCAAAGAAAGTATTGATGCACCCATTTCTTTTCCTCGTGTTGATTAGGGTTGGGTAAACCTTAGCTCTGCTCAAGACTTTGAAGTGATATCTTGTTATGATTGTGAAGAGGAAAATTTTGAAGACAAACCCTTGTTTGATGATGAGGAAGATAATGCATGTATCTCTCATTTTCATGATGATTTAGAAGTAATATTTCAGATTGTTGATCATAGTAGGGACATGGAATGTGTGGAAAGTTTTGGGGATCCCATATATGAACTTGTAGTGATGCATCTAATGAGGAAATTGCAGATTTGGAATCTTTGGAACAACCAAATGTAGAAGGGGATTTGCAGCCATGTGCTCCCATTTGTAATGCAGATTTTGGGCATCATGTTGAGCACATTTTTGCAGATTTGTTTTAGTGATCTCCTCTAATTTTCAGTGTTGTTCTGGAGTAGAATTTTCAGGGTGATTTCCAGTCATGTTTAAAAGATTTTTATGCTGGTTTTTCCAGCCATATGGAGTAGATTTATGGGCCAAAAAATGCAGAAATTTTCCAGCCATCTTTTGTCTCTTGTATTGGTCATATTATGCCTAATTTTTTGCAGCTATAAAGGATGATTTAGGGGCTGGAAATTGTATGGGACAACAAGTTTTATATGATAAAAATTTCCAGCCATAGATTTTTAAGTCCTCCATTTCTTTTCATTTTGGGCATGAGTTTTCAACTAGGAAATGTGATTTTGATGCATAAATTTGTTTGGGGCAGTAACCCATCCATTTAAAAGTTAATTGCAGAAATTTCCAACCAACTAGAGGTTGCTTTCAAGCCCTACTAAATTTGAGGCGAATTCTTTTTTAGTTCTGGAAAATTCATTTCATTTTTCATGTTCATCTAATGTAGGGAATTGCCTTGAAGATTATTGCAGATTTGAAGACCCCCTTGAGCCCTTATTGCTTGAGAGGAGTATTGATGATGATGGTTTGATCCATTATGGACAAGCTTGCATTAGTCCTATCCAAGCTTGGATAGAGGACTTTTATGATGGTGCATGCCCCTCTTGGCATGATTTTGGTGTTCTTGGTCTTGTTGATAAACATGTTTCAAAATTTGGCTTACATTTCATGGACATTCCATCTTTATCTATGTGGCATTTGATGTTTCCTTGTTTTGGTTGGTGACTAGACACAGGGGAAGATGCCATGGCATTGATGAGATGAACAATTGGTTACATTGGCTTCATGGTTTCACTTGATATTTGCTTCATCTCATGTTTAGAGTAGGGTAGGAAGAATAAGCACATGCGAGCATTAAAATAGAGTAGATTTTATTTTGGTAGTAATGGCTTCGTTTGTTGTAAAGCCAAATTGGATGTAATGAACTATTGGATGTGATGTGGTGTTTAGGGATGTTGAGGTTATCCATCCTGCAACATAATTTTTTGGTTTTTTACTATTGGTGATCATTGCTAGCAAGTACATTTTCAGGTTCTAGGGTTCTCATGCAATCTCTAGAAGAGCACATGTCTGGCAGTTGGAACCAGATTTTAACCCCCATTTTGCATGGGTATCCACATGTGAATTTTTTCAAAACTTCAATAGGGGGTGATGGGTTGGTAGAGCTTTGGGATGGCCTAGGTTCTTTGATTCTAGATTATTGCTTCATACTATGATGATGTTGATAATGCCTTATCATATGGATCTTCATGATGTGGCTCAGCTATGGGATATGGCCTCTTATGATTTTTGGTTTTTGATATGGATTATTCTATGAGGTTTGATGTTGCATTTCATTCACATGTGTCCCATTGATTATTTTCTTCTAGAGCGCTCTTGTTCCTAGGCCCTTGTTTGGATCTTAACATGGTTAGCCATCACTTTCTTGTGGAGCATTCTTGATCCTTGGCACATAAATGGCATCATAGCTCTTTTTGGTATCATCTTTGGTTGAGTGCCCTCCTTGTTTCTCTCTTGTGGCATCTGTGGTTGCATTCTAGTGGCTTGTAGAAGGGGTCGTCCCCTTCCTTGTGGGTTGGTTATCTATTATGGACACATTGCTCTTGAGGTTGATGGTTTATTTGTTGATTGATGGTATCCTTCTTTCATGGACTTATCTTCCATGTGTGGATTGATGAGATGGCAATGGAGGTTGAGTTGGTTAATATGTGAACATCATTGCACATATGTTGAGGTTCGACCCTTGGGATATTGATCCATTTGGAGGTGACGTCCTAGCTTGAAGGACTATTGTTGGCATGTGGACATCTTTTTGGGACTTTTGGAGGGGCATCTTTGTTAGCTTTTTAGATTGGGAGGCACTCCGCATAATTTTGTCTTGTGTGCGGAAGTGACCTTGCATTTACATTACCTAGGCACTTGACTTTTTCTAAGTTGTAATAAAGTGGCTCTTTTTATAAAGTGACTTTTTGTAATGTTCCTAGTCCATTATAAAGTGATTTTTATAAAGTGACTTTATGAAGTAAAAGTGCACATATTTCATAAAGTGAAAATACATTATTAAAAAATTATAAGTGAATTATTTTGGAGGGAATGAATTTCATCCCTTGATCTGTGAAGACAAGATTAGATCTTGACTGTTGGATTTAGGGATTGGGAAGGTGAAAAGTCACTTTCATGTTATAAGAGAAAGCCTAGGGCAATGTGCAAAGACACAGTTTTTACAAGAGTGAGCATTTTGGGCATTTGTGAGTTTTGAGAGTGAGAGCTAGAGTTCTTTTGGGTGGCTCGATTCTCTAGGAGAGGGATTCATCCCAAATAGAAGGTGGCTCGAATCCCAAGGAAGCTTTGCTGCAAGTTTTTGCTGGGCCAAACAGCTGGGCCATACTTCTTTGCTGGCACGTTTTTCGAGAAATTGTTGTGCACAGATTTCGAGGGTTGGTACACAGTTCGAGATTTTTTTTCTTCTGCACAGTCCTTGCAGTCGTATGGTGGCACAGATTTCGAGGTGCTGTGTGGGATGGATTTTGAGGTACTGTTGGGCACGAATTTCGAGGTATTGCTGAGCACGAATTTCGAGGTGTTGGTACAGTCATTAAATGCTGAATTTATTGCTGCTGTAACTCTGATTTTATGCCTGAAAATTGCTAAATAAAATTGCTCTTGGACTGGTTTTCCCCGTGTGGGTTTTTCCAGGGTCTAGTTTGACCAAAATTCACTGTGCTTACAATTTATAGTCTATTGTTCTATTTGTCTTCCGCTGTTTATTTATCTCAGCATGTGTATTTCAGCTTGCTGATTCATTGTTTAAATGTCTGTAAAATTGTCATTTAGCTGTGACAACTTAAGTCTGAAATCTAAGTGTTTTTGCTGAGTGGTTGAATGGCTGTAAAAGCCTGATTTTTATTAGTCTTATCTTTGAGAGCTCCATGGTTTTTCTGAAAAGTGGTTATAATAGAAAATCCGATAAATATTGAGGAAGTTAGCAATTCTAGAACTGTAGTTTAAAGAACTACACCATATTTTCGCCACGTGTGCTTTTTGGAGCCTTTTCATGGAGAACGTTCACCTTATTTAAGGAAGTGCTCCACCTCCTG
The DNA here is from genome assembly GCA_027924585.1 of Larix kaempferi. NCBI lineage: Eukaryota > Viridiplantae > Streptophyta > Pinopsida > Pinales > Pinaceae > Larix > Larix kaempferi. The sequence goes on from BSBM01000499.1 coordinate 906,435, forward strand.
AGGCCTTTTGTTTTTGGAGTGCTACCTTTGGAGGCTAGGTTTGACTTATTCTTATCAACATTCACCCTCATTTGATGGATGCATCCCCTCCTTGGGCCTTTCTTCTCTTGGATATTGTACTTGTGGTTTTGACCACCATATTTCAAAGATATTGTTAGAGTTTTTAGGGTTTGTTACAGTATTTTGATTTGTTTACTCCATCCTAGGCTAGATCTAGGGTTTTATGATTATTTTATTGTGCCAAAAAAATAAAAATTTTATGATTATTTTATTGTGCCAACATCTCCCCCTTTCAAAACCAGTGTACAGGTGAACCCGTGAATTTCGTAGCCGGATTTCAACCCAAATCTGAACGAATTTGATTTTTTTTTATAGGTTCGCCGGATTTCGAACTTCAAGGTTCAAATCCAGTGAACCTTGTCACATAGGGTGCACCCTAGTTAACAATGTTTTGAGTTGGCGCCGAATGGGATCTCTTAGTATTCTCTACATTCATTTTTCAGCATGTTAGGGTTTATTTGTGGCATGTGCATGCAATCCTAATTTCCCTAACCCTTAATGAACTCACCCCTTTCTTGGACGAATCTCCCTTAACTACACATGCCTTGGGGATTTGCACTTGTTTTCATGGTCCTCCCATCACCTCTTTATTTTTGTTTTGTTGAAGCTACTCTTCGGAATCACCTTGTGCATGATTGTCTAAGCTTTATTAATCCTATCCTAGGGAATCCCTTATTGAGTTCGAGAAGAGCCAGCCTAAAGTGTAGAGACTAGAGAGGTGGTTATTGAGGTGATAGTGGGTAACACTTCTAAGTTGCAGTTGGGCTAGCATTGTTCTTTTGGGATTTAATCACATATGCTAAGTTGAGCTACAACAAGGTGATTTTAATATAAATATGATTTATCAACACTACATTGGGTGAATTGAATATAAATACAATTTATTGACACAACATTGGGTGAAATGAAGATAAATATGCTTCATCAACACTTTAGATGGGTTTGTGAATTGAGTGTATTTTATTTGATTGTTGTTTTGTTTTTGGCATTGCATTGTTATCACACAATCTCTAGTTTCTATAAAGGGATATCCCAATAGGGACGGTAGAGGATGAGCAACCAGGAAGGCGTAACCAACAGCAGCTAGGTCCTCTGTCCAAGGGACAGAAGTCACACCGGACAAGACTACAGTCGCTTTAGACGAGGCAAGTAGCCAAGTCAGGGGGGAGACCCCACTCAACCAGTGATGGTTAAGACTCAACAATCAGACACCCAAATCCAAAAGATAAACAAAGTGAAAGACATAATGGATGACTAAGTGTGAAAATCCTTCCAGCCTATGTGGAATCGAGACTCTGGATGGGAAGATGTAATAGAAGAAACAAGTTCAAATCGGATTACACATATAAATGATGAATTCCATGAAAGATTAGAAGGCTGGAAATTAAATCAGCGAACAGAAAATTACTAGAAGAGTGTTTAGGGACCCAGCCTATGGGGAATGAAGCTCATTATGATTTATCAATACATGGTAGAGATGGATCAACAATTGAAATACATCTTCTAGTGATTATAAGATTGATAACTAGCTGATTTAAACACAAAAAAATAGATCAGCAAGAAGTGGAATGAACAGCCCTAGGGGAATGGGTTAAACAGTGGAAAAATGGACCTAGGCCAGTAAAAAAAGGGCGTTTAAACTTACTTGCAGCTACTGATACATGCTATTCTATGGTTAAAAGACGTTTTAAAACAGATTAGCAAGTACCCATAACCCCAAAATTGACCCAAAAAAACAGATTGACAGTTTTGCCTAGGTAGGGCGAAATCAGTGATGGACTAGTGCTTGGTTCTATGGGCATATGGAGTCGGATTGCAATGAAATTTGAGATGTGGGCGTTTAAGCATAAATCATTTGTGGGTTTGCAAAAGAAAAGAGTTCTAACGGTGGGAAGTTAATTTTTGTAATTTTAGGGTTTATTATATGGTTGCAGCTTAACAAAACAATGAAAATGACAAAGAAGAGACAAGGAAATGAAGTGCACCTAGTAAAATGGTGAAGCGGGGAGATTTTGAGTGAAGACTAGCCTGGAAGATCAAATATGGAGCAGCCTGCGTGTTCCCTTGAGCATGAGGAGCGACTGGATGCCAATGGCGATCTGGGTACCTGCCACAAGCAAGAAATAATCAATAACTGCAGCAAATAACCAAATATAACAGCAAAACAATGGCTTAAAGATAAAAGAATTGACTAGCTGAAAGCAAATGTCAACTCCCTTGTGAATAACTTCGAAGAAAATTGCTAGAGTAGAGCTCCCGCTCCAAGTATAGCGCCCTTCTTCAAATGGCCACCGCTGCTGCAAATATAAACCAGCAAACAAACATAGAAACACGATACAAACTATCTCCACAATGCATCCAAACACTAGCTATCAATCACCACAAAAATTTGCTCCACAACACCAAGTATCAAGCTAGAAATGAAATGTCTCTCTCTATCAAGTGCAAGTCAAAAATGCCAAGAAGAGCTACAAATGGAGTGAGTGCCTTCTCTTATAGAGAGAGGCCACTCCTCATACAAGTTTCCCCCCAAAATGGAGGGTGGAGATCACTCCCCAACCACCAAATCGAATGGTGGAGAGAGATCCCAAGAGGGGGGTGCGAATTGCCCCAAGGAGAGCGCACATGTGGATGAGAGAGGGCCCATGTGGGGGCCACACAATAATACAAGGGGTTGGAGGGTGTCTATATGGGGTTTTATCCCCCCAACCATATACAACAAGGGCCCACATCAATACAATAACCAAAATCGAATTTCGCCTATGGAGAAAAACGCCCCTATGGGCCATATCGACCTCAAGTGATGAGTTGCCATGGAGAGGTCCCCACAATGTGCCAACAATGCATCAATCCTTACCATTTACCTTTAGAAATTACCTTTGCCTTTGCCAACCATTGATTTTTCCATTTGCCTATAGTTGCCTTAGTCAAATTCTGATTTCCCATGTAATTTTTGCTGGTTTATATGGCTGAAGATGAAAATTGGGCTTTTGACCCGCTTTTATTGCCCGGATTGTCGAACCGTCTGCTGCAATGCGATCGTGGACTCCAAAAGTATTAGGGATGACCACTCGAACAACCCTGATCCATCACTTTGACATCATTTGCCCCAAATCCATGATTTTTAATTAAAACAGGTCAAAGTTGACCAATAATAATTAAAAATTTCTCAAACGGTCCAATATTTTGCAATTCCGTCAATTACATGCTCATATGGGACCCCTGTAGATAATAATTGATCGAAATCAAAATTCCGATCGCAATATTTTTTCGGGCCCATTTTGGCCTAGGCAACCAAGTTTGACCAAGTCAAATCTGGTCAACAATAGTGCTAGATGAACCTGTATGCAAGCATGAAGTGACAAGGCTCACTCATACGAGTTAGTACATTACTAAGCAATATAATGATAACATGGTGATAAAAAAATACATTAAATCCCGAGATAATACAAGGCCCTGATGAAGTGGGCCCACCACCTCCAAAAGACTAAAATGCTATGCACATCTACAGAATTGACCACTTTGCTGACTTTAGGTGATGTGGACAACAAGGCTACGGACACGGGAAGACAAGGATGAAGATCATGTGACCCTTTGGACAACACGGGAAAGCGGGGTCCACTGAGGTAAGTACGCCATGACGGAACACGGGGAAGGGCGGCGTCTCACAAATGGGTATAGTGCAGGGAAACCACCACTAGTCATCTAACAAGTATCCCACAACTCACATCCGTATCCGAAGACTCCGTGAGGTTCTTTTCTAGAGCCGCCAAACTGGGTGTCCGGCAAACCGTAACTTGAGACTCTAGGGGGCAATCTTGAGCTTGTCCCTTGCTCCTTCTCACCTCCTTATCCTACAGGACTAGGTGAGGAATAACCACTACAAATGCTGGCATGTATGGCTGACCAGAATCCATGTGTGTTCATAAACACATTGCATGGATTTTACAATGAGTTTCATACTTGGCCCTTTTTTTGCTAGATTTTACAATTTACAATACAATGGCCTTTTTAGCCTGATTTACATTTCATTTCTTCATTTCTTCATGGCCCTCTTGGGCTACATACATATCTCAAAAGATATAAACATGGTGCTCATACTGCAAAGGTAATGGGGGTGAGCAATACATGCTTCGATGATCAATGGGGAACACTCGGTTAGGCTACACAATCCTAACTGCATTGCAACATCGGGGGCAATCGACAGGAGCAAATCCCAGGTCTAACTCTGTATCTCACACACTAAAGAGCCGAGGCAAAATAAACAGGGAGTCATGGCAAACTCAGAGATCAATGGGGAAAGGGGTCCTCGGGATCACAAATCAGAATCCAAGTCGGGGAAGAAGTGTCATGGATGAGTCGGATGGGTGGAGAAAGTGATGATGGTGCTAAAGTCAGCTACCGAGGGGCTAAATGATCAAGTCTATGCCAAGTATAGAGGACATGACTCAGCGTGCATATATGTAAGTCTAACCGGAGGGGTGGACTAACATCACCAAGGGCCCAAACACATCATATCATAGCTAGATCACCAAATATATCATCTCATGCAAAGTTAGTGTACTAACAAGTATAAAGAAGTCTAATCTACAACATGAGCAATAATCAACATATGCAATACCTGCTGCACCATATACCTGCTGCTACTGAACCTGTATCTGAGCTGGATCTTTGTTGAATCCGGGCACATAATAAACCAGCACTGTACTGTGATAATCTCGATCAGAACAAGACTAGGAAACTGTCTCAAATGGTCTTGTGTCAAAGCCTAGCAAGGAAAGGTAACCCTGTGGTAGATGGTAAGTCCAATTGCCTGTCCCCTCTGATGTATCTGCTAGGGGCAATCTAAACCAAAATGCCTCCTCTGAAGGCAGCTGATCATTGATCTGGGAAAAAAAAAGTACTGTGCGGTCCTCGGCCGCACAGTCTGCAGTATGGTAGCTCCAGCTACAATAAGTGTGATAACACATGCTCCAGCTGGGACAAGTGCTCTAAGGGAGAGAGTGCTTGAGAACCACAGAATCTCTAGTCCGTATCACCCCTCTCATCATCATCAACGTACATGCACCCGCACGCTATCTGCATCGTCATCATCAAGGTGTACCTAATCCTGTAAAATGCAGACGCTATACCAATCTCCGCAGATCACACGTCAGGCCACACAATATACATGTATAATAATCCAGTAAAAATAAACAAAAATGACAATGCTGAAACAAAGATATATCAATCAACGGAATTAACTCTACAGCATTTAAAATTTTTATTAGGCCGACACATGGGGTGTAATAAAGTGAAAAAGACAACTAAAGGGAAGCTATGGTACAAAAGGACATCAGAAAATCAAAAGGTGTGAAAGGTGTGAGATGACCACGGAATAAAACAAAACAAAAAGGTCGACCGGTTGTTGGACAAAGATAAGGTCAATCCGGGGCGACAAATAACCGACTGCTGCTCTCAAGAGCTTATTAGCCGCAAAAAAAGGGGAAGGGACGAGCTTGGGTCACTCATTGCCTATAGGTGGGAAGTAATGTTTCAACAACCTCCCATTTACAGGCAGCTCAAGTCTCTCACCTTCCAACGTCTCCAGACCTACCGACCCCTTTCCTACTATTTTGGCCACCCTATACGGGCCCATCCATAGTGTTACCGGCTAAGTTGTACTTAGTTGGACTATCAAGTGAGCGGGCAAAGTTGAACATGTTACATGTTCATTTTCGATGATTTGATGTCCGTCGGGCCTTTAAAAGGGCCGTCTTTTTTAATTTTTTTCCACATGTCCATGGCCCTGCGGGGTTTGTAATAAAATGTACTAGTATGGTGTTTTGTAAAGGACTTGGTTCACTAGGACTTTTTGGCTAAGTTAGGTATTCCAAGGAGTTTTTTCACCTATTAATTATGTCTCGCATTAGTGCATAACATAATTTTTTGGGTTTTTCTCCTGCTCCTCCAAAGCTGGAATGCCTGGGGAGGTTAACGGGCCTTAGGGGATTGTTAAAGTCCATGGGTCAATGTATATGAACATGCTAGACATTGTTTTTGAATCATATGGACATGTGCCAAGTCCCCCTAGGTTGTTTTTTAATTTTCGGCGAAGTTTATTTTTTCCGTAAATTGAGCCATTTTTTTTAATAGTTCAATTAAAAATTTTGTAATTGGCCTTGAAGTGGCGTCTGGAGGTCTTTTCTGCTTTAGGGGTGCTCGTTTTCTAACTCAGAGCACCCCCTTAACCCTTAAACCCACTTTTCCTAATGTTTGGGTGCTTAAATTTTTACTTATGGCCAAAAAACCCAAAAAAGTCATGAAAAAATAAAAAAAATAAAAAAATGACTCATAAAAATATTAAATTTTGGGAGTGATTTATGGACTGATTTTTTCAGCTATGTTTTAGGAGTTGTAAGAGTTGATTTTGGAAAGATTCCGGGCAGCTATATTAGTGGGATTACTTCCTCATTTAAGGGGGGCATATTTTCCAAAATTGGGCACCTTCAATCATGGAATTTGCAGCTATGTTTATGGGCTGTCACATGGCTGATTTTTAGCTGATTTGGGGCTGATTTTGGTAGCCCATTACATGGGAGTGGGCAGCCCCATTTGTTCCACGAATTATGCCACTCACTCCACCCATTCCTCCTCAACTTGGGCACCCCCTCTCCTTGAGTTTTTCTATATAAGCAAGTTCACTCTCATTGTTTTCTCATGAGAAGGTGGAACCTCTGCTCTTATCATTGTAATATCTTTGCATTTGTTTATGAATAAAAGGCTTTGGAGGCAATTCTATGTGTAGATTCTCATGGTGTGGATGATCATGTTCTATTTTTACATATGAGGTAATTTATGTCTTTACATGTTTATTCATGTTTGTTTATTGATCAATCACTAGCTTTTGAAGGAGATGTTGAGCTTAGTAAGGTAAAGATAGTGTAATCTATTTCATTATTTTTACTGTTGGTTATCATAGAGTGCTTAGAGTTCAATGTCATTTTTGTTTAAATGCTTGAATCTAGTTCTCTATTTTAGTCTACACTAGTGCATTTGATCTTGCTTGCGTGAGTTGTCTTTTGTGTCTACAGGTTGCTGATCCGAAGAGTTGGTGGAGCTTGCTTGCATCCATTGGTCTTCGAAATTGATTCAAGGTGAACTAGTCCCATTGATCCCCACGGTGGAGGATTCCATAGCCCAAATTCAAGACATTTCTTCTTCTTCTCATCAACATAAAAAATCTTCAAATCTTTCATGGTTACTTTGGTTTGCATATTTCAGACCTCATTCTTGTTTAAAAAATCATAAGTAGGTCTGATTTTTGTTTTAGATCTTAAGCTCATCTTCAAGTAAAATCTTTATCTAGATCTAGTTGATGCATGCTTCTTGTTTAAGTGTACTTTTCCGAATATTTTAAGGGCTTAAGCAAGTAGTATATTTGCCTGAACTTCATGTGTATTTGGCTGATTTAAAGAGCTGATAATTTGCAGCCCTTAAAAGCTTGCAAAGATCCCAAGTAAAAGAAGCCCCATCGCTTGTTTTACTTGGTTAAATTTTGTCATTTTAACTAGTTTTAACACTTAGTTTTTTCTGGGTTTTTTAGGAGGTGTTCCAAAGACACTCTTAAAGTGTTTTTGGGCATCTTATACTGACGTTTACTTGCTGGTTTGCAGCAAAAGATGAACAGGTAGGAGGAGGTGATGCCAAAATTTCAAAGATCCAGGCAATCCGGAGCATCTAGTTCGAAAATTTCCTGAACTGGTCACTTTTTCTCTTCTATTTTGTAAGCCACTAAGTCGATTTAAGACTGGGGCATTTCTATCATATTGTAACTAAAGCATCAAACGAGAGCAAGTGGGCTAAACCAAGCGCCCACACCCCATCCCCCCAGGGGGGAAAACTGTGTCGACTCAAATTTCGTGGTTCACATTTTTTAGTTTAGATTTCTTTTTCTGCAACAAATAAAATCAAACTAGGATTAAAATCAACCTTGTTGGTTCGTTCCACTGGTGGGCCACAAGTTCACTCAAAACGTAGTTTTATCATTTTTTTTACAAACTCAAAACGCCCCCCTTGCTTTCCCGAAGTAGGGTTTCTGTACAAGGGCTTGCCCGAGTACGTGCCTGAAAAGAGACTACTGGGGTTTAAAAAAGATAAAATTTTGGTTCATAAAAATTTTCTTAAAAATACCAAGGTCTTCTCCCGTATGCTCTGTGGCCGACTTGCAGCTCAGTCTGATCCAGTTGGTACACATCAGAAAGGGGGAGATGACTAGTAATAGGAGCTAACACCGCCCCAAATAAAAAACCCTTTATGTGAAAATCCGGCACATCACGAACATTTTGTTGTCGTGGGGAAATTTCTCAGAAGGCTTGGGACAAAACTGAGTAGTGACCTCTTGGAAACCGTTAGGCTTGCCCTCGTTAGTACAGCATCTGAACACCTCCTTGAGACTCCGATTCAGCCCAAGCCTAAGAGGGAAGCCACGCATCAAAATTCCGGACATGTTCCCCTGTACCTTGCGTATATTGGGAACCCACCTACCATAATAAAAAGATCACTTTCACATTAATCTTAAAATACACCAAGAACATTCGCACTACATTTACTTTTCTGCTCATGCATTTATTTGACTCCATTACAAGGCACTGGTCTATATTAATGTTATTTCATGCTATTATGATGCAAATGAATGATAATGATAATGAATGAGAGCAAATGATGTATTGATAAATGATTGCTTTGCTTTACAAAAGTATATGCTGCTTTGTCTTGGTTATAAAAAATATTTTTCTAACTCCTAGATTAGACGCCTTAGTTTTGTTTTCATTCTTAGGGTCCACCCCCCTTGGCTTCGCTAGGAAAGCCTTGACGGAGGGGTCGAGTCCCTAGTGACAGCACTTGACTTTGAATTGCCCCCAAGGCCACACCAGCAGCTTGAAGACTTCTGCTCCGTTTTCCCCAAGTGTGGAACCAGGCGGAAACACATAGTCTATCCAGCTTGCCATGTTTTCCAGGCTTCTCCTTGTGTTTATCCCACAGCAAGACCACATCACCAACCTTGAAATGTTCATTTCGGGTACTTTGATCGAAGGTCCCCTTTATCCTTTCTTGCTCTATGACCGTTCTATTAAAAGCCTCTCTTCTCTTCTCATCCAGTTCAACTAATCTATCTATTCTTGCTTGGATCGCTTCCTTGTCAGACCCGCATTGGTGCAACAATTCATAAACAGGGATCTACAAATTGATGGGGAGTCTGCAATCTTGCCCATACACTAGCTCAAACGGGGATTTACCTGTTATCCTCTTCACCGTAGTTCTATCGGCCCAAACCGCGTACTTTAGCTTGCTGTCCCAACTTTGTCTGTTATCCCTGACCATTCTTTTAAGGAGCCTGATGAGGTTCTTGTTACTTGATTCGACTAATCCATTTCCTTGTGGGTAATAGTTCGAGGAGTGGGATAACACAATGCCATGATTAAGGCAGAAGACTGACATTTCCGTTTTGCTAAAAGCCTTGGCGTTATCCGTAGTGAGCATAAAAGGACACCCGTATCTTGAGACAATATTTTCTTCTAGAAATTTTACCACGACAGCAGCTGTGGCCTTCTTCGTAGGGATGGCCTCGACCCAACGGGTGAAATAGCCAGTGCAAGTGAGGATATACTTGTAACCATTGCTTGAATTTACATCAAATGGTCCCACAAAATCCATTCCCCATTGCTGGAAAGGGGCCTCTACTATCACAGGGTTCAAGGGCAAGGCAGGGAGTCTAGGTTTCCCGGTGAAGAATTGACATTCCTGACATGTCTTTATGTGCTTATGAACATCTCCAAATAGCGTGGGCCAGTAGTAACCTGCCCTCATGATCTGGGCTACAGTGGCTCTAGGGGTATAATGGCCACCACATAGTCCAGAATGCATTTCTTTGATAATTACATGTGATTCATCAGGCGCGACGCATTTCAGGATATTGCCGTCCGGGTTTCTCCATCCCAGGCCATTTCGCGTAAGGACAAACCTTGAGGCCTTCAACCTGAGGGCCCTCCTTTGGTGATCAACTAGATGGTCAGGGCACGTTAGGTACTGTAAGTAGAAAATTACGTCCCTATACCATTCGTGCTCTTCCAGCGTATTAATGTTCACATTAATCTCACGGTCTTCACCTACTTGATTTACCTGGGCATCATTCTCGTTCTCAGTCAATAGCTGGGCTAGACCCTGACCTTTCACAATTTTTATTGGCTTGATTTCCAAGTCGTACTCTTGGATCCTGGAGATCCAATTTCCCCTGGCACCAATCCCATCCGCTTGAGATAAAACATCTTTCACGGCTTGGTAGGGTACATAAGCTTTAATCTTGGAAAAGCCCACGTAGGTTCGAAAATGTTTTAGGGCCTTGACCAAAGCGTACGCTTGCTTCTCGATGGTAGTGTACTTGAGTTCCGCATCCCTGAGGTTCTTGCTCATGAAGGCGATGGGTTGCTCGTGATTGCTTTCGTTCTTTTGCAAGAGGACCCCCGCAATAGTGTCCTCAGAGGCATACGAGTAGAACAGGAACTCCTTGTTGTAGTCAGGGCGGACTAGGACGGGGGACGAGAATAAAGCTTCCTTCAGTTTTTTGAATGCGATATCGCACTTCTTGTCCCACCTGAATTCGGCATCCTTCTTCAATAGGGCGTTCAAAGGGTTTGCCAACTCGGCAAGGTTAGGGATGAATCTTCTTACAAAGTTAATCTTCCCAAAGAAGGACTTGAGTGCGGTGACATTGTGGGGAGGCGGGATCTCTTGGATGGCACAAATTCTTTCTGGGTCAATTTTGATTCCCTCTTTGGACACAATATGTCCCAATAGCTTTCCTTCATCAATCCCGAAGTTTGACTTTCTTGGGTTAAGGGATATCCCAAATTTTCGACACCTGTCAAAAACTTTTCTCAAGTGGTCTATATGATCGATCCGTTCTCTGGAGAAAACCGTCAGGTCATCCTGGTAGATCACGATGATTTTTCCGATCAAGTCACTGAAGGCCTGGTCCATGGCCCTCTGGAATGTAGATCTAGCATTTAATAACCCAAAAGGCATGCAAATGTACTCATAGATTCCCCATGGGGTGGTGAACGTGGTTTTCCCTCTATCTTCCTTCTTAATCTGTGCCTGATTGTATCCGGAGAACCCATCTAACATAGACACCATTCCTGCCCCGGTGACGCTTTGCAACAGGTTTTCCATGTTAGGCAGAGGGTAGTTGTCTTTAAGGCAAGCCCGGTTCAGATTTTTGAAATCAATGCATATCCTAATTTCACCATTTTTCTTTCTTACTATCACCGGGTTAGATACCCAAGAGGTATGCCTTACAGGCCTAATGATTCCGGCTGCCAACATCTTCTCAATCTCTTTCTTGATTAGAGGAGCTAGTTTTGGGTTGACATTTCTCAACTTTTGCCTATATGGTTTGGCCCCTTCCACTAGCGGGATAGTATGCTCGATGAGCTCGATGACCGATTTATCATAAGTCTTTAAATCGTCATATGTCCAGGCGAAAACGTCCTTGTATTTGAGAATCAGCTCAATGATTTTCCTGCTTTCCTCTTTAGACGCATTTTCCCCGATCCTTATCATCTTAGGGGTGACCGAGGAGCCTATATTTACTTCAATTACCTCATCAACAAGTTGAGCTCTGCCCCTCTTGTACTCGTCGTGTCTGTTGAAATTTTTCTCGAGTGGTAGGGACAACTCTGATAGGTTGATGGTGCTTGGGGATTGATCCGAAGACCGGTCTTCCAGGCTCACCATTGGATCAAGGGAATTTTCTATCCCTTGCAAGAAACGTACTATATGGGCATCATCCTGGAACACCTGCCAATAGTTTTCATTGTCGGGCACAAAAGGCCTAAACAGGACCTCGACTTGGCATTTACGTTCATTCAAGGTGTCAGGGATTTTGAAGGTACTGGTAGCTATGGCTAGTGCGTCTGCTAATGAATTGTTGTCCCTAGGGACAGCCTTAATTGAGAAGGCGTCGAATAACTCAATGGTGTCCCACACCGCATTTCTGTAGGTGCGCAATCTATCATTCGTGGCAGCAAACTGGTTTCTAATTTGGGAGACTATGAGATCAGAATCACCGACAACACTCAAACATTTGATCTTGCGGTCCCTGGCAATTTCGAGTCCGAGGAGAAGGGCCTCATATTCCACCACATTGTTAGTGCAGTCAAACTCTAAACGGAATGATTATATGGTTTCTTCACTAGTGGGTGAGGTTATGACCACCCCGACGCCCGCACCATGCCTAGAGCGAGCCCCATCGAAATGCATCTTGCACACCTTGCTAGGCGGGAAAGGGTGTTGTCTAGTGTCTTCCCAGAAATTTGCCAACACCATAAAGTTTCCCACCTCATCTGTTGGGCGGATGGCTTCTTCATAAAGGTGATCAAGGGTCTCCACATGCTCTTTCATAGGAGGCTCATTGAGTAGGGTGATGTTTTTGTTCTGCCCCCTCGGGATGGTTGCGTACGTGAGATCCATTTGGATGTTACCACCCAACTTAGCAGCCCACTCTCTAGCAGAAGCATGCCCCAAACATCCCGGACATCGATAACGAGAACATCCATGGATATCCGGATATCGGGGCAGGCAGCTAATTTCATGTGGAGGTTTTCAATAACTCCTACTGCTTGCACCGGGCGAGAGTCCTATTATCACACAACTTGTAGTTGCCCCTAGTGGTATCCCATCCGGGATGGTAGAGGAGATAGGCAACTAAAGAGGTGACCCAAGAGATGCCACGGTTCCCAATGCAAGGTGGGAGTCACGTCAACCGAGGCACTCTTCGCTTTAGGTCAAGGTGAAACAAGATCTAGGGGGAGACCCTATAACCAATCATAGTTGATTGGACCCAAACAAAGGTTCCTACGGATAAGTAAATGATGAGTTACGGAAACCAATGCAAGGTTGAGTGGACCTAGAAGTTAAAGTATGGTTGAAGGTGGTTTGAGAGATTGTTAGTGTTTCAACCAATGTATGATTTAGGCCACATAATTAGGTATAATGACAAGGTATAGTACCATGTGCTACATAAGTGGGTCCTACTTTCTTGGGATATGTGAAATGGCTTAAAGTGGACCCACAAGGTGAAGTTAAGGGATGCAATTGGCACTAGAAGATATGTAATGAGTAGATCTAAGGATCTAAGTTGAATTTAGGAGTACCCATGTACCGGATCTAAGGTTTGACACAATTCCCAAGGAGTGCGACTTGCTTTGAGGAGGACTAGTGCCTTGTTGGATGGGCTAATGGAGTCAAAAGGTATGTCAAAGTGTAGATTGGGACACCTAGAGGTCAACTCAAGTGGGCTAATTGAGATAGAATGGTTGGATCTTGCTAGATCTAGGTTTTCATGAAATGACCCAAGTGGACCACAATCCCTTAAAACAAGGAATGCTACCCCCAAGGCAGATCGTCACAAAATGACACTCTAGACCTAGATTTAAGGGTATGGCCGTTCCAAATCCACAAAAATCTCAACCACCCACTTCCTCAAAGTGGGCAAACTCACTCACCCAAGGGAGTGCGACCTTGCTCAAGGAGGGCTAAAAGGTGGATTAAGTGGACCAAATCAAGTCCAATGGCCACCAAACTGTAGATCCAAGTAGTTTATGCACCGATCTATGTGGATCTAGAAAATCAAGTCAATCCAAGGGTTAGATCTTACTAGATCTGAGTTTTAAGATGCCAAGAAATTCAAAAGGGGGTTTTAATCCCTTAAAACGTGGAATGATGCCCACAAGGTAGAAATCACCAAAGGAAAAGTCTGGGGGTAGGTTATCAAGTTTGTAGATTGCAAATCAAGTGGGATCTCACCTACCCATGTGCTAGATCTAACCCAACAAGCCTCTCTAAGGAAGTGCGATTTGGTTCAAGAGAGCTTTATTGCCTTGAAAAGTGTGTAAATTTTAACCCAATCACCACCAAACTATAGATCCCACTAGGGGTGGATGCTATAGAGGTGGGTTTTTAATATCTCTTCAAAAGCAAGGCTAGATCTAAGTAGATCTAAGAAAAACCAAAACTGAGGGTTTTAATCAATTAGGGTTTTTATGATCTAGAAATTATGGATGATTCAAGGAAGAAGAAGATCATACCTTTGGAGCATACCTGGATGAAGAGATGGAGGCTAGTTGAGATGAGGATTACTTTTGCCAAAGATCAAATGGAGAAGTTTTGAAGCCCTCTTGCCAAATCGATTTTTCCAAACCACATATGTGTCCCTCTAACCTGTCAAAACCAAGGAGCAAAGCATCAATCGGTTTATCATGTTGAAGGTAGATACAAACAAGAAAGAGATAAGCAAAGAATAGTTGGTGCAAAGACAAAACCACTCCCTGTTTAACCCAAAACGTCCTCCACCAAGCTTGAAGGGCAAGCCTCCCCACCAATTCGCACTTGTTGAAGAAGTCTTCTCAACCTGTAAAAAGATATGGCAAATATGCAAGATAGCTACAATAGATCCTCCAGTGCAATGGACAAAAGCATTTACAATCAAAACAACCAACATCCACTCCAACCCAAGCATGTAACTCCAATAGATAGAAATTTTATTCCAAGAGCCAAGAGCCAAAAATCTCTAGATGATTTTACAATGAGAGGCTCCCTCCTTAAATAGGATGGGGAGAGAGTACAATCCTAACCACTTTTTACATGAGTGGCTAAGATTAAAAGATCAAAAGATCTAATCAACGGCTAATAATAAATCATAACAATACATCACATGGATCACCCCATATAATGATGACGTCCTAACTAAATGGTACAAAGGGAGGATTACGTCATCCACTAGAGGGGTAAAAGTACAAAAATCCACCTCATAATGACTAGGACATGACAAGATAAGCACATGGTGGGGCTAGGAGGCATCAATCCTTACTAGCTCATCCTCAAGGCACAATAAAATAATAAAATATGTCCAAGATAATATAAATGATCAAATCTGTCCTCAAAATTTGTGACAGACAAGCAGTAAAAGACCTCCTGTGATCGATGTGGGCATACCCACATGGTGAAAACTGGCTGGAAGATAGTGGGATCACCTTGGAAGATCTCTGTGAAAACCAAACGCCAAAACCTTGCCTCAATTGCCCAAATCGAATTTCTCAGTGACCACTTTATCCCAATTTTTAACTGCCTCGGTAACTGTGAAAGTGCCAAAACTGCCTCCTAGGGAATCTGTGCTGTCCATCTGAGCCCACCAGGCTCTCCAGAAGGGGGGGTAAATGGTAAAAACAAGTGGCTGGACCACCCCCTCCTCATACAGCGCCCTAGGTGAACTGGCCTCTCATGGCCCCTGCTGCTCAGGCTGGGAAATCAGCCCCAAATCTGGTCAACAAGTGTAAAACTGAATCAATCACTATCAGAAGTGCCCGAAACTGAAAGATAAGTGTCTCATTGGATCCAGAAGACCCAAATCCACTAGGAATGTGTACTCATACACCATGGGTTGCCCTAATGGGCCAGCTGTAGGGTCCACCATATATGGACAATGCATAATCTGCTGATCTGAAGTAATAATAAAACTTGTTGAAATGCATCCATCATCATCTGAACCATCTGTCCATCATATGATATCATCACCAAGTATGTGGGACCATCAATCATCCTCAATAAGCATATATATATGGCCCACATCATCACGGATCCCGATAATATACAACCAAGGATAAATCACATCAGTAGACTAAGACATGCTTCTCTAATCATTCTCACAGCCAAGCTCAAAGTATAACATCCATTCAGTGGCATTAATCAAGTTAGCATATTCCTTTGTTATATAAAATTACTTGCACACTAGTTCACATGACAAACTCACCCATTGGACATGGTCAAACTGCTAGTGAAGGGTGAAGGCTAGGAACAAGGTTGGGCCAAGGGGTTGACTTGTCTAACTTAACTCAAAAATACTTTGGACTGGGAGAAGGGGGAAGCTACAAACTCTGTGCTGGACAAAATAACACGGGGAATGGCTGTGTCTCACAAATGGATAAGTTGTTTAGAGAGTGCTTATTCAACTTAGGCATCATGTCTACATCAAGTTGATCCAGGTTCATTAGGATCATTCAATTTCATTTCATGGCCTTTTTGGCCTACATAACCCTTCGGATCTCAGGTGTGCTGATAAGCACAACTAGTTGCAGCTTGCATCCAGGGCATGTTTTTCAAATACATATAAGGTCAGCAATTGTTTAGATATAACTTTTAAGAACCATTGCTTTTTGGACCTTTCTTATACTCTTCGAGGAGTATTTTTAGTTGTTCATCGCTCTTGCCCTTTTTTAGTTTCCATGGGCGAATTTATAAGTTTCCATAGGTAGAACATGAGCTTTCATTTTTAGCCAACAACATCTCAAGTGACTAGGGGGAGTTTGAGCCAATGCCAAACATCAGGACAACCGACCAGAATGATTTAGGCCTACAATCCAACTCACCAAAGGCAAGTTTTGTCACCAACTTAGAGCTGAGACACTGAATATACAGGGATGCGGTCCAAACACAGAGGTAGAAAAATGGGGAAGTCCTCAGTATCAGAAAGTCAAATGAGACAGGTCAAGGTATAAAGTCAAATGGGAAAGTCATGTATGGATGGAGTCAAGTGAATATGGAGCCTACACTAGCAGACAACTGGTGTCAGGGAAGACCATATCTATGTAAGGTGGAAAACCAGTGGGTTTTGTTAAATGACCTAAATGTGCAAGCAATTGTCCATTTTATGATTTATAGTTCATTTTAAACAGTTTGCCACCTCAGGAATAATATACCAAGCAGATGCTGTGAACATGACTAAATCAACAAGATAATAATCCACAGTCAGTGATAACATATCCATAGATCATACAACATCATCATAGTAATAATCATCATACACCATCTGAAACACTGCTGCAATACATCTCTAAGCACTAAACTGAAACTGCATGGGATAAAGGGTCACATCGGTCATCAAATCTGAACTCTCAAGGCTCAGCCTTGACATAAGTCTGAATAATACACTGCTCTGATCATGAGTGATCCAAAATATACAATCATCATAGCCATGCTTTGAGTAATGGAAGCTCTGGAATGTGCAGATATCTGCTGAACAAGGATAGTAGCCCTGCTACTATAGTGTGATAACAAGTCCATCCCACACACATTCCTAAAGGGTCTAGACGGGGTCAACTCGAGTTGTTCCATGACACGCAGCGGCATGACGTTGACCTCGGCCTCTGAATCGAGCATGCAGTTGTGGAGTATGAGTTGATTTATTTCGAGGGAAACGTAGAACGGAGGACACCCTTCTGAGTTACCGGATACACTGTGGATGTTTATTGGAGGGTCAAGTGCGATCTCGATTGGTTTCTTGAGAGGGGTCCCTCTTGGTTGTATTCCCCAGAAGGTGCGGGCTCTGTCATGCATTTCGGGAATCTTCAGGATTTCACTCAAGGGTATAGGCATGCTGAGTTTGGACAAATAGTTTCCCATATCGAACTGAAAGGAAAATTGCTTCACCTTGCTAATCAGGGTGGTCTTAATGCCGAGGAATTCCATGATCTGGGCTCTGACAGCCGGGACTTTAACTAGCTCCTTCAAAGAGACTTGAACCGAGGAGTTGGTTAGTTTGCCAGAGACGGCTACCTTAATGGGATCCGGGCCATGGGGCTCTTTATTCAGAATTTCTTCGGGATTGATGTCCCTCTTCCATCTATTTGCCTATGAAGGGGCGGTTTTGGCTCCTGGGTTAGGCTTGGTTACGGTTTTAGGCACATCTGCCTCTTTTGTCCGAGGGTAGTCTTTTTCTTTGGTCATAACCCTAGGGTTAGGTCTCGGAATCATTTTTTCTTTTGGGCTAGGTTTGTCTTTTCTTATGGACCTCTCGGGACTGCGCTGAGGACAATTTCCTTTTAGGCTTTTGGAATTTACCTTGGTATGACCAGGGCTCGTTGGGTCAGCTCTTTTCTTGGCCAATTGGCCCCGGGTAAGGACCTAGGCGGAAGCGGTGGAACAGTTGTAAGCTCCCTCGTACATGTGCCGGATGTGTTGGTCACATTTCCTATTATCCTCATCTTGTTGTTTTAGAAGGAGAGTGACATTGGTGACCAACTCAACTAGTTGAGACAATAATTTCATGGTCATCCCTCCTGCTACTACGTCCTTTTCCGGAGCGGGCATCCTCACGGGTGCAAGGGAAAGTTCTAAAAATTTCGTTTGACGTAAACGATAGGTGTGCTATGTAATGCATCAGACCGCTCAAGGCTACGAAGGTTATATGGATGGGTTCGGCCTCCGGTGGAGCCGCGGGGTGGAGTCGCCAGTGAACTGAATGCCTCGTTCACCAGAGGTGGGATGTCGTGGAGGGGAAGTGATGAGTGAACAAAAATGTGTTGACTGTAAAATTAAGTGAAAATAAATCAGCCAACTGAGTTTTAATTTTTGATGCGATGATAGAGGCAAAACGCAAGCAAAAACTCAAACTCAAGCAAAAACACGGGTAGGCCTCTACCTCCTCGACAGCGACGCCATATATGTTATCACACAATATCTAGTTGCTATAAAGGGATATCCCAATAGGGACAGTAGAGGATGAACAACCAGGAAGGTGTAACCAATAGTAGCCAGGTCCTCTGTCCAAGGGACACAAGTCACACCGGACAAGGCTACAGTCGCTTTAGACGAGGCAAGTAGCCAAGTCAGGGAGGAGACTCCACTCAACCAGTGATGGTTGAGACTCAACAATCAGACACCCAAAGCCAAAAGATAAACAAAGTGAAAGACAGAATGGATGACTAAGTGTGAAAATCCTTCCAGCCTATGTGGAATCGAGACTCTGGATGGGAAGATGTAATAGAAGAAACAAGTTCAGATCTGATTACACATATAAATGATGAATTCCATGAAAGATTAGAAGGCTGGAAATTAAATCAGTGAACAGAAAATTACTAGAAGAGTGTTTAGGGACCCAGCCTATGGGGAATGAAGCTCATTATGATTTATCAATACATGGCAGAGATGGATCAGCAATTGAAATACATCTTCTAGTGATTATAAGATTGATAACTAGCTGATTTAAACACAAAAAAACATATCAGCAAAAAGTGGAATGAATAGCCCTAGGGGAATGGGTTAAACAATGGAAAAATGGACCTAGTGCAGTCAAAAAAGGGCGTTTAAACTTACTTCCAGCTACTGATACTTGCTTTCCTAGAGTAAAAAGACATTTTAAAACAGATTAGCAAGTACCCATAACCCCAAAATTGACCCAAAAAACCAGATTGACAGTTTTGCCCAGGTAGGGCGAAATCAGTGATGGACTAGTGCTTGGTTCTATGGGCATATGGAGTCGGATTGCAATGAAATTTGAGATGTGAGAGTTTAAGCATAAATCATTTGTGGGTTTGCAAAAGAAAAGAGTTCTAATGGTGGGAAGTTAATTTTTGTAATTTTAGCGTTTATTATATGGTTGCAGCTTAGCAAAACAGTGAAAATGACAAAGAAGAGACAAGGAAATGAAGTGCACCTGGTAAAATGGTGAAGCGGAGAGCTTTTGAGTGAAGACTAGCCTGGAAGATCAAATATGAAGCAGCCTGCGTGTTCCCTTGAGCATGAGGAGCGACTGGATGCCAATGGCGACCTGGGTACCTGCCACAAGCAAGAAATAATCAATAACTGCAGCAAATAACCAAATATAACAGCAAAACAATGGCCGCATCCATATCCATATCCGAAGACTCCGTGAGGTTCTTTTCTAGAGCCACCAAACTGGGTGTCCGGCAAACCGTAACTTGAGTCTAGGGGGCAATCTTGAGCTTGTCCCTTGCTCCTTCTCACCTCCTTGTCCCGCAGGACTAGGTGAGGAATAACCACTACAAATGCTGACATGTGTGGCTGACCAGAATCCATGTGTGTTCATAAACACATTGCATGGATTTTACAATGAGTTTCATACTTGGCCCTTTTTTTCTAGATTTTACAATTTACAATACAATGGTCTTTTTAGCCTGATTTACATTTCATTTCTTCATTTCTTCATGGCCCTCTTGGGCTACATACATATCTCAAAAGATATAAACATGGTGCTCATACTGCAAAGGTAATGGGGGTGAGCAATACATGCTTCGATGACCGATGGGGAACACCCGGTGAGGCTACACAATCCTAACTGCATTGCAACATCGGGGGCAACCGACAGGAGCAAATCCCAGGTCTAACTGTGTATCTCACACACTAAAGAGCCGAGGCACAATAAACAGGGAGTCATGGCAAACTCAGAGATCAGTGGGGAAAGGGGTCCTCGGGATCACAAATCAAAATCCAAGTCGGGGAAGAAGTGTCATGGATGAGTCGGATGGGTGGAGAAAGTGATGATGGTGCTAAAGTCAGCTACCGAGGGACTAAATGATCAAGTCTATGCCAAGTATAGAGGACATGACTCAGTGTGCATATACATAAGTCCAACCGGAGGGGTGGACTGACATCACCAAGGGCCCAAACACATCATATCATAGCTAGATCACCAAATATATCATCTCATGCAAAGTTAGTGTACTAACAAGTATAAAGAAGTCTAATCTACAACATGAGCAATAATCAACATATGCAATACCTGCTGCACCATATACCTACTGCTATTGTTCCTGTATCTGAGTTGGATCTTTGCTGAATCCAGGCACATAATAAACCAGCACTGTACTGTGATAATCTCAATCAGAACAAGACTAGGCAACTGTCTCAAATGGGCTTGTGTAAAAGCCTGGCAAGGAAAGGTAACCCTGTGGTAGATGGTAAGCCCAACTGCCTGTCCCCTCTGATGTATCTGCTAGGGGCAATCTGAACCAAAATGCCTCCTCTGAAGGCAGTTGATCACTGATCTGGGAAAAAAAAAGTACTGTGCGGTCCTCGGCCGCACAGTCTGCAGTATGGTAGCTCCAACTACAATAAGTGTGATAACATGTACACAGGAGCCGAGACGTTGGAGTTGGAGGGCTATTAAGAGAAGCTTATGTATTCCAAGCGGTTTGGCTCCGCATCCAAGGAGCGCATGTTGTTTGTTGATGAGGTGAAGTATGTTGTATGTTTGAAATGCACCCTTGTGGTGTTTGAGACATTTGCATTGAGACCATCTATGGCCAAGCTTGAGTCGTCGACCATTGGACCGATTCCGAGGAAGCCATCAGAGCATGCTCTGTCAATTGTATTCCACAAGTTGAAGTTTGTATTTTATTTTCAAAAAGAAATGTTGCTTCCTTGAGAGGGTTCAAGGTTCAATAATGAATTTTGCAAATTGTGGAAAGGGCCAAATTGACCACATCAGAATTCCTTGTGTCTAAGCGCCCTCATGTTTCTATTAGAATGAATGCTAACAACATTTTTTTTTTATAAATGAGCTATTCAACCACATAAAGGATCTCCTAAAATACCAAGCATTACATGTTGGTGTCTATTAAAATTTCATAATTGATATATTCAACCACAAAAATGCTATCTTAAAAACCCCACATCATTGATTAAAAAATATCTGATTAAATACAATTTTGGATTTTCAATTTCATTGTAATAGTGGAGGAACTATAGACCACATAGGTCTCAAAGGACATTAGAAAGAAAACAAAAACCGTTAGACCATGTCTGAATTATCAGGTCTCTGCTCTGAGCAAACTTTGAGCATAGTGCCTCAAACGAGCTAGTTTGCAAGAATATTTACCGAAAAAACAATCGAGAAACTAGAACAATGTTTTTAAGCTACTGTTCACATAATTTGTTAGACGGTTAATTTTTTATTAGAGTGGAGCTTTGCATGGCTTACCATTGGCTTGGGTGTGGGGCTTTAGTTGTGGGTCAGCCTTGGGAATGGCCTCCAAATATGATAGTAAAGACAGTAATAATAAGTGGTCATGCCTCTTCATTTCATCATTAAAACATATGGAGTTTTAAAATATTTTTATCTTTTATACATTCATGCACTTGTATGATAAATTCCTGGGTTCTATCATAATCCAAGTCTCAAAATGTGCAGAATACTTACATTTAGAATTCTGAACTTCAAACACTGGCAAAGTTAATTTGTTAGCTTATCGTAAATTTGATCAAAGCTCTGAATGGAAAATGATTCAATTTTTTTTCAACAAAGCATTGAAATCCTCATATCCTGTCAATCCAGGGTCTATGTGGTCAGAGAAAACATCAATCATGTCAACCTTAAGCAAAATTTGCTTAACATGCTGCAAAGGAGTATCATCCCCATTACAAACTTTGCAGAAGCTTGCTATTTTCTTAATCATCATTCTTAATGCTCAGAAACTATCAATTACTACAGTATAGTGTTAAGTTTTACCTAAATGAGGTCAAATGATGAGTTAAAGTGTCCCGAACTATTTTCCATAATCCTTGCTTTGTACTTCAAACAAGAACCAAAATATACAGCAATTTATCTTTTCTCACTGTTTTTCTTTTGAAATACCATGGTTGAACTGACGTGCTGCAAACTTTATCATACACTACACAGTACCAAAGCAGTTGAAAAATTACAGCAAATGCATCGGAACATGAATTTCTTAATCAATGCAACAATGATGACTGAGAGTTCTATGAATATATGTGAAAATCTTCAATTTACAGCTGAAATGTGGCCAAATAGGCATTTGCTGGATTGACATGATCATACCAGCATAGATCCATCTTAAAAGGGGATCTACCAAGCGCCGAGAGGGATCAAATCTCTCAGAGGTGCAAACCCCTTTTTAGACTGGAAATGTTGAGGAAGTGTGTAATGCAATGTTTATGGTTTTAATTTATCTAATTTGTGTAGTTTTATATATATGCTGTTCTAAATATCTTAAATCTAATTTGAGTCGACATGTTATTTTTTATAATATTTCATTATTTTTTATAAAGGACACATGTCAGCTACAGGATGAGCACGGAAGGAGTTACACATCTCCCCCCTATTGGGCTGTAGAATGCACCTCTTCGGCGAATTGAACAGTGCCTTTATAACCTGAAAATCTTCAATTCCTGTAAATCATTGTCATCAAGCCTCTAGTATTGATGTGGAATGAAATCCCAACATAAGGATATGATAAGGGCATCTCCTTATGTTGGGATTTCATTCCACATCAATACTCTCGTTCTTGAGGCTTAAGACTTACAATTATTATGTACAACACATTGATACCAACCATGAGCCAAAGAGGGCCCACAGGGCATGACACCAAAACTGTGGCAATGTTATTACTGGAGTGAGGGATGATGCTATCATATCAACATAGGGACATATCCAAAGACAATTGTAATGATAAACCATTTGGATTGTTTGGAATATTCTTAAATGAAAAATATGTCTAAATTTTAATGCTAGATATTTGTAGCAAAGCTTTAATTTTTTCTGACATATCTTTTCTACTTACTATCCATGCATAGGAATCCCCTGCACAAAGGGAAGCAAGAATGGCAGCAGTAGAGCAGATAAGGACTAGTGCTGGATGGTGGTGGCACCATGTTGTAGGAAAGCAAGCTGCAGAATATACTAACTACCAACGGGCATCAAAGGGAGCCATTGTACCCCTGAATTGGAGGCAACAATCAACAACAGATGCTGATCCCGTCAAGGTTAGCAATGGGCCAGAGAAGTACCCAACAATTGAGATTACTAAAGAGCTAAGTGAAGCTGCTGCACGGCTACGGAGTGGAATCTCATCATCCACTTCAAAACAGCGAGAGGCACTCCATGATGAGGCCTATTGGGTACCTGTTAAGCCCAAAAAGAGTAGTGAAGCTGCACTATCTCCTGCTGAAAAAAAGGAGATTGACAGATTATTTTCAGCATCTCCCGGTGAAAGGCAGAAAAGGTCAACCGGGGACGAGGCAAAGGAGATGAACATAAGGCAGAGAGAAAGCAAAAAGGAAGAAGATTGGAAGAAAAGGATACTGTTAGGGATACCATTGACAACATCTGTTGGAGCAGCAATTATTGTTGGCTTTGGAAGTGGAGGTGGTGAGGCAGGTGGGATCGAGAAACACCTGGGTGGTCCTCTTGCAGTTGAGTTGATCAACAGCTTTTCAATGCAAGTTTTTCTTGCAGCAACTGTTTGGTTTATTATTGGGAGTATTCTGGCCTCTCTTATAGCAGTGCTTGTGTTCACTAGAGAAAAGTTATAGGGCAAAATGTTTCCTGCTGATAGTCTACATGCAACTCAAAGCAGGTTAACAATTACTTTTTCACAGGAACTCTCAATGTTAAGTTCTATATAATCATTATTTCAACTATCTTTAGATTCATCAACTAAATCATAGAATGGGTAAATCAGTGATCTGAATGTAATTATAAACTACACTCTAATGACTCCAGTTGGGACGACCTATGAGACAGCCATCGATGTATCTATATTTTGTGTAGGATACACTTGATCCAGCTATCTAGTGTTCATTTATATATCAATACAAGAGAAACGTGTAAATTTTTAGGTTCATTTATTTGCAAACTCTGAATGCTATTTGAAATTTTGAAATAAGAACACGTGATTTTTATAGATTCCTGTTCTGATTTTTTATTGAGGCAAAATGCCAGTCCATTTGGAGCAAAGATGAAATTTAATGGATGTTGAATTTCATTTAGCAGGAGCCTGCAGTGCTATAGATTTGCAGCAGTTTATGTTGAATAGATGAACAAAATCTTGTACGTCAGCACTAAAGGGAACAAGGGGGGTAAGTTGCTGTCAAGCACTTATCTGATAAAGCATGAAGTTCGCACTGATTACCTCAGCAGGGAAAACGCATTGCACATGCCTTTGTGGAATTTATATGATGGTGTTAAAGAAATTATAAAATGAAGAGTATTGCGATCAACTGAATATAGTGCAAATTACATTAAGCCATGGAAAATAGCAGCTGTTATTATCTATAAAATGCATACCATCTTTGACAAGAAGAAGATGCCAAAACAATAGGAACTCATTGAATTGCTAATTGTTTCATGCGTAGATTGCAGTAACAAATTTCTTGAGGGATAGGATGCATTCAAAGGGTATGGAAATTCCTGAAATTAGTTTCAATTTCTTGAACTAGCAGAGTGTTGCAGGTGTTATTACAGTACTATGGGTTCTCTCAAGAACACACTTTAATATGCAGAATGAATAGACGTATAACAGAATTATATGTTAACTGCAATGAATGGTCAAAGTGACATAGCACTACAGAAACAAGTATTATAAGTATTCAATCCAAAACGGAGCATGAAACTGGAACCAAAAGAAGTAACTAATCATTCAATCCCATAAATAGAACACATCTCAAGAACACACTTTAATATGCAGAATTAATAGACGTATAACAGAATTATATGTTAACTGCGATGAATGGTCAAAGTGACATAGCACTACAGAAACAAGTATTATAAGTATTCAATCCAAAACTGAGCATGAAACTGGAACCAAAAGAAGTAACTAATCATTCAATCCCATAAATAGAACACATCATAGGTGGTAAATGCAGGATTATATTATCTGAAAAGCCCAAATTATTCAACGAATAATATAATCTATTGCTCTCACTTCTGCTCACAAATGAAGCAAGAGGACATATATGTACACTGCTGGTGTCACAAAGCACAACTAAACAAGCATAGTCATCTAAACGCCATATCTATTAAACATTGAGAGCAATAAAAAACACCAAGTCCAAATCTCTCCCCACTTAAAAGATTTGGGTTTAGATGAATGGATGATTGAACCAAAAGAAGTAACTAATCATTCAATCCCATAAATAGAACACATCATAGGTGTGGTAAATGCAGGATTATATTATCTGAAAAGCCCAAATTATTCAACGAATAATATAATCTATTGGCTCTCACTTCTGCTCACAAATGAAGCAAGAGGACATATATGTACACTGCTGGTGTCACAAAGCACAATTAAACAAGCATAGTCATCTAAACGCCATTTCTATTAAACATTGAGAGCAATAAAAAACACCAAGTCCAAATCTCTCCCCACTTAAAAGATTTGGGTTTAGATGAATGAATGATTGTTGGTTTATTTTTTATTTTACTTTATTAGGTTACCCCCACACACATGCCAGGCACACACAAACACAAAGATATTTTCCACCTTGAGCTGTAAGAGCATCTCTCTTCTCTCAGTGTAAATAAAAAATTGTACAATCTAAAAGAACTTCTCTAGTCAATTGAAATGACTTAAAATATACAATACGTAGTAAAAAAAGTGACACTTTACCAGATATAACCACTTCAAAAGGTATCCAAAACCACAAAATGTACTAAGCCCAAAATTGGGCAAACACAAAGATACTCCTGTTATCAAATGAGCCAACTATAAAATATGTTGCAGAGGCAAAGATGAAGGATGTATTGATGTCGGAAATAAAAGGCTGCCTCAGCTTGTAAATGGATGTGGAGAGCAGTTTTCAACAATTGTGCATGGGGTACACTTTTCAAGCTTGAATGAAGTTGCGTAATATTCTTGCTCCAAGGGATGGAAAGGGAAATCAATAGACAAATAATTGGGCAAGGCGTAAGCCCTCTTAACTAGGAGAGAGAGTTTAGGTGACATTAGCTTATGCTCAATCCTTCTCTCCAATTGATTTAAAAGAGAGAAAAAACAATATGGAAAAATATATAATTGATGTTACAGATTTATGGGTATCAAAAGCATACATTTCATTCTAGTTTTGAAGCGTTCATGTAATGCAACTATTAGCAATGCGTTTTTGGGTGGTTATTATACTAGTATATTAACACTGCTTTTAAGGGTTGAGAGTTTGGGGTTTTTAGGGTCAAAGTCAATTTTGATTTACTTGAACTCTATCATTGGTAGAATCTTTTGCAAATTTAGAATAAAAGTGTTCAAATAATGTAGAAGAATTTTTTATTATAAAAAGGTGGAGACAATAAAGTTGTTTTTCTCTTTTAATCAAATTAGTTATTATGTGGTTTCTTTTGGCTTAAGGTGGAGACAATAAAGTTGTTTTTCTCTTTCAATCAAATTAGTTATTATGTGGTTTCTTTTGTTTTGTGTTCGTTAATGTTTGATTTTTGTTTATGTTAGTGATTATTACTAAGTGAAGTGGAGTATTTATTAAATCAAGTTGGATGAGATGTGTAACTTGTGTATGTCCATTATTACTAAGTGAAGTGAAGTATTCATTAAATCAAGTTGGATGAGATGTGTAACTTGTGTATGTCCATTATACTAATAAATAAAATGACACATTTTAAATGTTATAAAGAAAAGAAAGTTAAAAAACATAATAGACAAATGATAATAATAATAATTATAGCCTATTCTTAACCCTGCGTTTTAGCTATAGTTTAGCCTATGCTTAGAGTGTTAACTATTCACATGCATTTATGAGTTTTCAGAATTTTATAAAATATAGCAAAATTTTCTTAAGAACAACTAAAGAAGACATGGCTTGAAGGGAATTATTACGTGTGCTGGAACTTTGTGTTTTCTCACTAGTTTAGCCCAAGCTTAGAGTGTCGATTATTCCCATGCATTTATGGATTTTCGAAATTTTATGAAATATTAGGACACTTTTCATAAGAATGACCAGAGGAAGAGAATTATTATGTATGTTGGAACCTTGTGTTTTCTTGGTAGTTTAGCCCAAGCTTAACACAAGCTTATAGTGTCAATTATTCCCATGCATTTATGGATTTT
The DNA here is from genome assembly GCA_027924585.1 of Larix kaempferi. NCBI lineage: Eukaryota > Viridiplantae > Streptophyta > Pinopsida > Pinales > Pinaceae > Larix > Larix kaempferi. The sequence continues at coordinate 934,181 of BSBM01000499.1, forward strand.
CAAAATTTTATGGACTATAGGAAAATTGTCTTAAGAATGACCAAAGGCATGTTGTGAAGAGAATTAGGTTTGTTAGAACCCTACATTTTCTTGGTAGTTTATCCCAAGTTTAACCCCGTGTTTTATCACTAATTTAACCCAAGCTTAGAGTGTCAATTATTCCTATGCATTTAAGTTTTTTGGAATTTTATGAAATGTAGGAAATTTTTCTTAAGAATGACCAAAGACACAACATCAAAAAATGATCATGTGTTGGAACCTTGCGCTTTCTTGGAAGTTTAGCCCTATGTTTTATTGCTACTTTAGTCCAAGCTTAGTGCGTTGATTATTCCCATCCACTCATGAATTTTCAGAATTTTATGAAATATAGGAATCTTTTCTTACGAATGACCAAAGACATTGCACGAAGAGAATTATTACATGTGCTGGAACCCTACATTTTCTCAATAGTTTAGCCCATGATTAACCTTGCGTTTTATTGCTAGTTTAGCCCAAGCTTAGAGTGTCGATCATTCCCATGCATTTATGAATTTTCGAAATTTATGAAATATAGGACAATTTTCATAAGAATGATCAAAGACACAACTGGTTATTACCATGCATTTATGGATTTTCGGAATTTATGAAATATAGGACAATTTTCTTAAGAATGATCAAAGACACAATTGTTAGAATATTGAGAATATGCATAAACATACAACAATACATTTGTTAACATGCAAAACAAAAATCTACTAGTCTAGCCTTCTATCTATACAAGCAACAGTAATCTTGTAAGAAACAAGAGACAAGAGAAAAGAACGATACACCAGATGTGCGTGGTAAAACCCCAAATGGGGAAAACATCCACGAGAAAGGTACGGTCTTCTTTATTCTTCAACAATCTCCATCTTACATTACATGGCATCCTCACATATGCATCACATCACACTCCATCTACACTTCATGTCACAATCATGTGTGTACAAATGACACACAACAATTTGTACACACACAATATGTGATGTGCGTTTCTACAACATAACACAACATACCTAATAGGGTCTCCTTCACCTCTATTATATAGCTAGAGGTATGGAATATTTACATCCCATAACACGTGGGATACATAGTTTTCCACCTCTCTTATATAAAGAATGGTTATAATATTACATGATGCATGTGGGATAACTCTTTATAATATTAGAGTTATTTATGCATTTTATGATATTTCACCAACAAAATACCACACAAGTCATCATTACATATTCCAACAACATGGAGAATTTTTATGTGTTGGAACCTTTCATTTTCTTGGTAGTTTAGCCCAATCTTAGAGTGTCAATTATTCACATGAATTTATGGATTTTTGTAATTTTATGAAATATAGGAAATTTTTCTTAAAAATGACCATAGAGATGGCATGGAGAGAATTATTATTGTTGAAGATTAGGTCACTTCGGAAGATATTCTTATTATATTATTGTGTTCCTTCAAAAGATATTCATATTTTAATTGATCATGTAAAAACTCTAAAAGAATAAGTGAAAATAGACAAGTCATCTCCACAGAAGTCAGTGGGTAAAACTGCCCCAAACAATGGGACAAAATGCCCCAATGAAGTCAGCCCTACAGTGAAAAAGTCATCCAGACAAATGTATAAATAAGGAGGTCGAATTCCTCATTTGTATCATCATAAGTTTGCTCAAGCAAGTGAATAAGTGCGCATGGGAGAGTAGCTGCAGCTGGAGGAAGCTTATGTTTGGGGTTCTATCTTATCTTGTCTTTGTATTTTCTATTCTTGGGGCATCTTTGTATAAGAGAGATTTATCTCTTCATTGTATTGACATTGTACTTGTTGACAGAATCTGCTGGGTTTTCTTCCCCTAGCGTGTTTCCCGGGATAAACTCTTGTGTATGATGTGCTTGTCTATCTTTCAGTGACCCTATTGCTTATGTTTATTAGTAGAATTTGCTTAAAGATCTAACATAACTACTATTGAAGTACAAATTCTAACATGGAATCAGAGCCATACTGAAATAAAATTGTCAGAAGTTGGAAACTAGGGTTTACTATTTCGGGCACTTCCATCCACATATCAGCTTGAAAAGGAGGTCAAATTAATTTTCCCTAGGAGGGCGCATGTTCCTGTGGTGACAGATCTCAGATCAGATATAGGGTGCATCTTCCTATGGTGACAGATCTTAGGTCAAAGAATTTTTTTGACCCTATCACTACTGCTCAAGAAAACTAGGGCATCATATTTTTGGCAGTTCTGTCCACGGATCTAGAAGAAAAGGACACTTGCTCAACTCGCCTTAGGGAGGTGCATCTTTTCCTTGGATCAGAATTCCAAGATCTATAAGTTGTAAAATTAGGGTTTCTCTAACCTAAGTCAATAGATTTTAGAAGGACCTGGAAAAGCATCTTAATTGGTAAGTTCTATAATCTTATTTCCATTTGAGGTTCTCATATTAAAATTATCAAGATGTCAAGCAACAACAAGCTCAATGAGAAGCTTGAAAGAGCTGATAAATTCGGAGCATGGAAGTATAGAATGCTTCTCATTCTAGAAGAAAATGATCCAGAGAAGTATGTTAAGGAAGAAGTTGTAGAGCCAAAGGGAGAGGAAGACAAAGTAAGACATAAGACGAATCTGGTTAGGGCTAAAAGGATTATTGTTGATTCTATTAAGGATCACTTGATTCCTCATGTTTCATCCTTGAAGACTCCCAAGGAGATGTTTGATGCATTGACCAGATTATATGAAGGGAGATGTTCGATGCATTGACCTTGAAAACTCAACTCAAGAATGTAAAGATGCAAAATTCAAAGACAATCCAGTATTACTTCACTGGGATATCTCAAATCAAAGAACAACTTGATCACTTGATTCCTCATGTTTCATCCTTGAAGACTCCCAAGGAGATGTTCAATGCATTGACCAGATTATATGAAGGGAGATGTTCGATGGATTGACCTTGAAAACTCAACTCAAGAATGTAAAGATGCAAAATTCAAAGACAATCCAGTCTTACTTCACAAGGATATCTCAAATCAAAGATCAACTTGAAGCCATTAGAGATACAGTTGAAGAAGATGAAGTGGTAATGACCACATTAAATGGTCTCCTAATGTCACAATAATCATTTATTCAAGGAATATGTTCTAGGAGGAACCTAACAAAGTTTAGTAGGTTATAGGAAGAATGCACTCAAGAAGAAGCTAGTTTCGTAGAAAGAGAATAAAATTTGGGTGAGGATGATGACCAAGCATTGGTAGCACATATGAAGAAAGATAATTTCAAGAAGGAATATCACTCTCACAAGAAACCCAAGAAGTATCATAAGTCTCACAGGTCCCAGAAAGATTATTCAACATTCAAATGTTACAATTGCCAGGAGATGGGACACATTGCAAGGAATTGTCCCCATGTAAAAGATCAAGTCAAGAAAGGAAAGAATAAGAGGTATCATGTTCATGCCACAGAATATTATGAACATGTTCAGAAGAAGGAAAGAGAATATTGGTCAAGTGAAGATGAATATGTTTTGATTTTCGCTCTTACAGAGTGATACTTGGCTTGTTGATAGTGGTGCTTCTAAGCACATGATACGATTCAAATACTTTTTCACTAACTTGACATAGAAGGATTCACCTCCCAAGGTAAAGCTTGGAGATGATTACCAATATCCCATAAAAGGGGTAGGGGAAGCTCCATACAAGATAGATTCAGGAAAAGCTATAAAGATGAAAGATGTTTTGAAGAAGAATCTCCTTTCCATATCAACATTAGAATAGAAAGGATTCAAAGTTGATTTTGTTGATGGACAAGTTCTTATGTGGCCAAGAAGAAAGACTATTGATGATGTAGTTGTAATTGGAGAACGAGATGGAGGCTTGTACAATTGAACAAGCCATGATACATAACATCGTGAACCCAAGAGAATCATGATAGTGTTTGCAAAGGATGTGCACAAGGAAACCTATTTCAAGAAGTGACAACAAAGCAAAAGGAGATCCTGGATCCAGTGCATGAGGTCCAAAGATGAATACCTCAGCAAATTCCAGACTAGACGAAGATGAAGATCAAGGTCTTCAGAATCAGATGATGGAGTAGAGTATGCTTCCAGAAACCCCAGTAACTTCTGCGAGGCATAAACCAAGAGGGATCCTACAAAACACATGAAAGATAAGTATTTAAACTGTCATTTGAGTTATTTCTTAAATCTCTAAGTGTTTAAATGATATTGTTAACAACAGTTGTATGCATATTTGTATTCCTAGAATCAGGAAGTGTATTATGCATGTTACAGTGAATGCATTGATATGGCTAGGAATAATGAACAATATACTCTTAATGTGCATGTGATGGATAAGTATCCTATGGTGTTGCATAACATTCCATGAGCCATTGTTGCTTGTCTAGAATGAAACCTCTTTGCTAACATGTTGGGAGTAGTACACGTTCTTGATTATATGGTCTGGTAGAGATGGAAGGCATCTAGATAGTTACCGTGAGTATACAGATATGGATGAGTGTTGTGTTGAAGCATTGGCTAACATGGTTACCTATGCATTTGTCAATATGATTTGATGATTACGAAAAGTTACTAATCATATGATTGAATTTGACTTGTAGGAAAGGTCTTGTGCTATGACCTACAAGATAAGGATGATGATACTTGTTCAGAAGAACAAGTGATGATTGTTCAACAATTATCTTCAAGTAGATTTACAAAATCAAGCAGTATCGAGAAACGCAAGGCAAGGTTTGTAGCTCGTGGCTTCTCCCATATAGAAGGAATTGACTACGAAGATACATTTTCTCCTATAACAAGATACACTTCGATTAGATATATACTTGCAATAGCCGCAGTGATAAAGTGAAAGGTAGACCAGATGGACGTGAATACAACTTTCCTAAATGGTGTAGTAGAAGAAGTGTATGTGGAGAATCCACTAGGATTCGAGACACATGACAGGAAGACACATGTGTGAAAGTTGAAGAAGGCATAGTATGGATTAAAGCAGGAACCCAAGACATGGTAAGGTAGGATTAATAGTTTTCTGATGAGCTTGGGATTTACCAAGAGTAAAGCAGATTCCAACCTTTACTACAAGGTTGAGGATGGGAAACCGGTGATATTGCTATTGCATGTAGATGACCTGTTTCTAATAGGAGACAAGAATATAATTGCAGAAACTAATAAGAAGCTTGCCGTAGAGTTCGGGATGAAAGAACTGGGTATGATGCACTATTTCTTAGGTCTAGAGGTGTGGCAAAATCCAGATGAGATTTTCCACGAAAAATATGTTGTGGAGATCCTAAAGAGATTCAGGATGTTGGATTGTAAGGCCATGGCCACACCAATGGCATCAAATTTGAAGTTGATGTGTGATACCTCTTCAGAGACAGTGGGTGTCACATTATACATACAAATGATTGGTTTGTTGATGTACTTGATGAACACTAGACCCGGTATATGCTTTGCGGTGAACACTTTGAGTTAGTACATGGTCGAGCCGAGACATGCTCACCTTATTGCAGCAAATCATGTGATGAGGTACCTGAAGGGTACACTTGATTATGAACTCATATGTGTCAGATCAGAAGATTAGCCTGCAAGGCTATGTTGATTCAGATTGGGCCGGTAGTGTCACATACAAAAATAGTACTTTAGGGTGTTTCTTCAGTTTGGGATCAGGCATGATTTCCTGGTTCAGTAGGAAGCAGACTAGTGTGGCACTCAATACAACCAAGGTAGAATATATTGCAGTGTGTTCAACTAGCAGTTAATTGTAGGGTTGTTTGATCTCGAGTTAGAGGTGACTTTTATTTTCTATGACAACCAGAGTTGAGTGAATTTGTCCAAGAACCCAATGTTTCATGACAAGTCCAAGCATATCGACATCAAGTACCAGTATATCAGAGATATGGTACATAAGGGAGCAATGAAGTTCCAGTATGTTGGAACGGGTGAGAAAATAACCGATGTGTTGACCAAGCCTCTATCGAGAGTGAATTTCAAGTACTTCAGGGAAAAGCTTGGCGTGATGCAAAGAGATGTCCCTTGTAAGAGGGAGGGACGATTCACATATCTGATTCGGTGGGTTGTAGCTAAACGGTGCAACAGGTGGTCATTTACGGGCACAGGTTAATAGAACCTGTGAGAACTGGAGAGAGTGACCAACTCTTGATGAATAGAGAGCATGACCATACTTTGTATGTGTATCCAGTTGGAGCTAGTGTGAGATGACTGGAGAGAGTGACCATCTCTTTTGATGATTGGAGAGCGTGACCATACTTAGTATGTGTATCCAGTCGAGTATGTATATCCAGTCGAGTATGTGTATCCAATTGAGTATGTGTATCCAACCATGTATGTGTATCCAATCGAGTTGTGTATCCAGTCGGGTGTGTGTGTCTAGATTCTATGTGAGTTAGAAGAAGTCTTGTAATGACATAATTTGCACTCCTGGTTTGCTGATGTGTTGCTACTGTGATGCCCCCGGATGTATGATAGTGACTGATGCATGATTGAGATAATGGCTTGCTTATAGAACTTCTAGTGATGTATAGATTCGAGAGATGTCACAAGTCAATGGTTAGAGTATAGAGTTTGCAGCAGCAGTGATGATGTTCGTGTCAGAAGAATACCTTCCTTGTTAAGAGGGAGTGTTGAATATTAGGTAACTTCAGAAGATATTATTATTATATTATTGTGTTCCTTCGGAAGATATTTATATTGTAATTTATCATGTAAAATCCCTAAAAGAATAAGTGAAAATAGACAAGTCGTCTCCATAGAAGTCAGTGGGTAAAAATGCCCCAAACAATGGGAAAATTTTCCCCAGTGAAGTCGGCCCTATAGTGAAAAAGTCAACCAGACAAGTGTATAAATAAGGAGGTAGAATTCCTCATTTGTATCATCATAAGTTTTCTGAAGCCAGTGAATAAGTGCGCATGGGAGAGTAGTTGCAGCTAGAGGAAGCTTATGTTTGGGGTTCTATCTTATCTTGTCTTTGTATCTTCTATTCTTGGGGCATATTTGTATGACAGAGCTTTAGCTCTTCGTTGTATTGACATTGTACTTGTTGACAAAATCTATATTGAAGAATTTTTGTTGGGTTTTCTTCCCCTAGAGGGTTTCCTCGGATAAACTCTTGTGTATGCTGTGCTTGTCTATCTTTCAGTGATCCTATTGCTTATGTTTATTAGTAGAATTTGTTTAAATATCTAACATAACTACTATTCAAGTACAAATTCTAACAATTATGCATGTAAGTTTCACTTGATTCTAGCTTTAAGTGTTAATTCAATCAACTCAACCATATGCCTAAGATATAAGGGGAGACCATAATTCATAGGTCGGGATGATCAATGGTAATTGACAATTGAGCGGCCCTCCATTTGGATATTATGGAAAAGAGGGGAATCATGCAAGGTATTACATAGATAAAAATAATAATGCAATGATTCTTGATGGACCCATGGAATTTGCTTTTAAAGGTAAAGTATGTCTAGAAAATTCATTTGAAGGAAGCTTATCGAATGGAAAGGATCTTTCAAGGAAGAAAAGGAAACACAAGAAACCCAAAGATAGAGTAAGTCCATAGATTTCATTTGAAAGAAACTTGTCGAATGTCAAGGATATTGTAAGGAAGAAAAGGAAAAACAATAAACCTAGAGGTTGATACACTCTAAGACAAACCCCAAAAAATAAAGTAGAGCAACCAAACCCTAAAGCATCAATGGATATCCATAAAACTCCATCTGTGGAAAGTGATGTGGATATGGATCCAATCATGCTAGAGAAGCTAACCCCAAACCTAAATAACCATCCAAGACAACATTCAAAAGACCTTGTAGTTAGCAATTTCGGGACAAAAACAAAATTTACAATTTTCGGGGCTTTTTTTAGTGGTTCTTTTGTGTCTAGAAGTCCTCAAACAAAGATTTTTGCCCATCTTCATGTTGTGGAGCTTGCTCAAGGTGTTCCAATTTTTCCAATGCATATTTGACGTCGGAATTTTGTGCTATGATGGAAACATTATGACTAACAAGTTGATTGGAACATGTCCACCTTAGTGAGTCTATACATGTGCCAAAAATGGAAATAATCACATGTACAATTACACCTATGTGCCAATAACATTGTGTAGCACACTAGGGGATAAACATTCATCAAGGATTATATAACTGAATTACCTTGGAATCCAAATAAACATTATGTAACTCAGGTATATCTATGTATAAAATGTAAGATATGAAATATAGCATAATATCAAAATATTTTTCCTATTCTTGCAGTTCTCCACATATAAGAGTACACGATTTTTCATAGGAATACACATGTTTTCTCTAATTGGTTTTGTAATAATTCATTTATCATTTGCATCGTTTATATTCATACTTTTGCCCCTAAATCAATAGCCTAGTCGATTTAGGTTGTCCTTTGCAAGAGATCATAGAGGAAAGATGTTAATGGGAATGAAGAGGCAATGTGAATCAAAGAATTCAAACTAAGAAATGAAAGTAGTGCTTTAATCCAATCTAAAGGAAGCATTGTAGTTGGTGAAACTACAATGTTTTGGGCATCTTCATGTTGTCGAGCTTTCCAATGCATATTTGAGGTTGCTAGTTCATGGTAGGGTGGAAAACTATGACTCCAATGAGTTGACTGGCAATGTCCATCTCCATGAGTTTGTGTGCATGCCAAATGGAAACCATCACATGGACAATGACATTTGCACACCAATAACAATGTATATCACACTAAGGGATAAACATTCATCATCGACTTGTAATTGAAATTCCTTGGAATCCAAATAGACACTATCTAACTCATGTACATCTATGTATAAAATGTAAGATATGAAACATAACATAGGATTAAAACATATTTTCTAATCGTGCACTTTTTCACATAGCAAAGTACAAAGTTTTTTCACAAGAATACACATGTTTTTATCTATTTTGTTATATGGTAATTCATTCATTTGTTTGCATCATTTATGTTGATACTTATTCCCCTATAAAAATAGCCTAATTGATTTAGGTTTCCCTTCAATAAGTTGCATCCTCGAATAAGATAAACCCCTGCTTTGCAAGATATCATAGCAAAAAACCCCTAAAGGGAACGAAGAGAGTACTAAATCAAAAAATTCAAACTAAGAAATGGAGCCAATGCTTTGCTTTAGACCAATCTAGAGGAAGCATTGTAGTTAATGAAATTGGAGACTCAATCAATGTATTTAATGGAAAGAAACTAGGAAAAAACAAGAAAAACTAATACAAGACAAGGAAAAAAAGTATGATACATGCCTTTAGAAATTTGATCCAAGTTGAACATAATTTATAAATTCAAATTGTATAAATTCAAACTGAAACAAAGAGTAAAAATTTAATATCAAACCTTAGCTCTCAATATACATGGTCAAAAGTCAGAACATCAAACTTGAGAAAGGGCCAATATGTTTGTAAATGTGCCTTGATAATGAAAAAAAATTATTTGCCAAAAAAAAAGACAACTTGCATGGCTAGTGTGTTAAGATGTGGTATAGATGTAAGTGGGAGCACTTTTGATTATGCACATAATGAATATATATTTTTTCCCTTGATATTAGTCAATTTTTTTTTAAAATAAGTTATTTTTGTCTATTTTGATGAAATTATATATATAGTTTTTATATTCTTTTTAAAGTGAGCATTTTGCCAATCTTCTTTAAAGAGAAAGAACACCAATAAAATAAAACATTGCTTTGTAAATTAAAATACAAAACCTTAATAAATATTAATAAATAAAAGAAATAGATAAGAGATAAAGAGATGAATCATTATGAAAAATAAATTAAAATAGTTAATAAAATTATATAAAGTTACATTGCTTTTAACTAAAATATACCCTATTAGCGTCAAATTGAAAATACAATCTATAAATATGTTTGGATGTATTGATTAACCATGTCAACGTGTCATGTGTTAGGAATAATGATAGAAATTTTAAATTTTAATGGATAAGATTTATGTTCACATCTTATAAACTATGAGTACGTGATTGAATTATTAATTCAAGAAAATGTTGTAATCCGTATTAATGGAATATGGAGAAAAACAAGAGCTGCGTGTAGTTTAGTCTCTGTTTTATTGTATAAAAAAAGTAAAAATCAATATTAAATATCAACTAATAACTATTTATTTAAAAAACAAAAAAAAAATGGTATTGAGTTAAAAGCTCTATTGCCTCAACCTGAAACTAATGCTACGAACATAAAATAAGATAATAATTAAATAATTAATAATTAGGTTAACTAAAGTTAGGTTATGAAATGAGGCGTCTCCTCAACATCAAATGCTCGAGCCATATTTAAGGCAGGGCCATCATTGTAACATATCATCTTTTATCCTATCATCTAATATATTATTCTTACTTATTATTCAATATGAGAGTCGGATTCGACTATTAACGAGCCAACTGGATACAGTTGCTGCATTTGGTATCACAGTCAGCCCTTCCTCGGGCTTCTGCTGATCTCTGGCTTATAGCCAGACTATCAAGGTTTCCTTGAACTCGAATCATCTTTGATCTGACACAGGATTTTAGCCACCAAACGTTCAGAGCTTCTCTACAATCGAGATGTGTCTCAATCAAAATTTCTGCCATCGAAGAAAGTAGGAATCCGCTGCCAAAGTGAAGATAACCAGAAATAGAAAAAAAAACAATTTTACTGGGTTCTCCACGCTATTCACCCTACTCCAGCTCCATGCTAATCCCTCGCTGCTCTACGCATCACCCCCACAACGCCCTCATGACCACGACCCTAATTCACGCTTCCCTCTGCCTGCCACTTCTCTATGTCACCTTCATGCGCCTCCTTCCGCCACCATCGCCGCCTCGGCCTGCTCTGCTCAGCTGCCTCCATGCTACACTCCCTCCACCACGACCCCAGCAACCTCCCGCTACCTACCATCCGCCCCTGCCACCTCGCGCCACCTCCCACCGAGCTACCTCCCACCTGATCCCTCCCCACTACTCCTCCCCACGCCTAATCTGTCGCGTCCCCACCCTCCTTCCCCCACTATCCTCTCCCCTCTGCTCGCGCATCCCTGCGCCTATTCCTGCACCCGTGCCACCCGCCCTGCTCCCTCCCTGCTACCTGCACCCTCGCTCCCCTCCAACTACATCATCTTCCTCCCCCGTACGCCCATGTCCACCACCACCACACCTCCCCGCAAACACCACCGTCGTCCGCTCCTGCCCTGTCCACCTCTAGCTGCGCCAGCTCCTCCTACAATCCTCCCCACTCCCTCGCTCCCGCCATCCATCGAAACCCTACAAAAAAATTAAATTAAATAACAAACAATATAATAATATTATTATATTTGTTTAGATATTTTGATTTAAAAAAAACTATATTTATATTTATATAGTTTATAAAACCATTAATATTATTAATAATTATTATTATATAAAAAAAATATTAGTATTTTGAAATAATAATTTTTTTTTGAAAAAAAAGTTATTTGGCATAATACAAAGAGAAAAAAAGGAGATAGTAATAAAAATAAAAAATAAAAAGAGAAATAATATTATTATTTTATTAAAATAATAATTATTTTTGAAAAAAAAAAGAAAAGAGATAAGAAGTATTGAAGAAGACAAAATCGAGAAAAAGACAAAAAAGACAAAACGAAAAAAAAAGACAAGAAATGAAGATCTAGTAAAGACTATCCATCATTGGATAAGTCAAGTCAAAGAAAGACGACAAAGTTTAAGAAAGACTCATCAAAAAAATCAAAGGAGATCATTCCACCGTCGAAGAAGTCAGAAACCATGGAAGCCGATTTGCGGTTACAAATAGAAAAATTAGAAGCCACATTAAAAAATTATCGAAAAGACAATGAAGAATTGCGCGACATAAATAACAGTTCGAAAATAAGAATTGAATTACAAGAAAGGTGCAATGAAATAAAAATCTCTGACTAGGAAAGACATATAGAAAAATTGTATGCGCAAATTGATGAATTAAAAGCCGAAAATGAATTCAATCAGAGGTTAGGAAATCAAGAAATAAAGAAGGAAGTAAATAATTACGAAGCAGAAATAATACGCTTGAACAAAATTGTTAGTGACAAAGATGAAGAACTAATGCAGATACGACATAAATTAGAAAGTCAAGAATCAGAGGTCGGTCAATGTCGACAACAGATAAAAGTTCTTCAACAACAAAATGACGACTCTATAAATACACATAAGTCGGAGATCGCGAAGAGTAATAAAGCATGTGAAGAAATTTTTAGACTAAGAAATCATAACAAGATACTAGTCACAAAAATTAAGAAGTTGAAAAATAGTCGGAAGATAGAACAATCTATGGACAACATTGAAGGGAAACTTCTAGACAAGTAGGAAGAAAATAGTTGTATCAGAAGTCATAATGAAGATCTTAGGGAACAACTTAAGACGTTTGAAGATGACAGAAAATCGCAAGTCGAAATGATTAAGAAGTTTCAAAAGGATAACAGGAAGTTAGAAAACAAGTTGGAAAAGATACAGAACAAAAACTTAAATCTTCAAGAGATGAAAATACAACTTCCAGCTCAGATCAATGCTCAAAAGGCAACATTCGTAAATGAAAATGACATTGTGAAAGTTCCCTATCGACACCCCAACCATAAAAACCGATATTCGAAAAAGTGGGAAATGTCGAAAGATAATGGTACTAATGTTATCAAATCTCCTGACGACAGATCAGTAGGTAATCCCAACAGTCAGCAACAAATCAATTTTGGATGGATTGACCCATCCACATATCGGAAGTTATGCTCTACACTTAGCAGTTCGTATCGACATGTTTCGTCAGTCGTGACATCGCAAAGAACAATGTAACAAAATTATAAGGCTTTGAGGACAAAGCCTTTCTAAGAGAGTGGCAATGCTACAAACATAAAATAAAATAATAATTAAATAATTAATCATTAGATTAACTAAAGTTAGGTTATGAAATGAGGCGTCTCCTCAACATCAAATGCTCGAGCCATATTTAAGGCAGGGCCATCATTGTAACATATCATCTTTTATCCTATCATCTAATATATTATTGGGTGAAAAAATGAAGATGGGTGTCTATTTTGGGGGGTCTCATGAGAAAATAATTCTAGTTTTTTCATGTTTTTCAACTTTGGGTGAACAAAAGTGATATTTTTGTTTAAAATTTCACTTTGCAATAAAAATAAAACTTTTAGAAAATTATGTTAGCTTTCTATTCATAATTCTTTCATTTTTTTTTTTGAGATTTGATATGTCGATTTCGCAAATGTTTGACAGTGTGTTCTTATAAAATGAAAAGACTACAAAATAGTTATGATTTGTTACACCAGTAAAATCGTTGTTAGACTTGTTTTTTGCAAAAACAGAAAATGCTACGACAATCTACACACAATGTACTAGTGCCTGACTATAAGTTTGTAACAAATGAATCTATATATTAATTATTATATTTTTTTAAAGTCGATCAATGGAGAAACTTAGTCGATTTTCAACATCTTTTTTGTTGCGCCACTTTTCTCTCAATCGGCTCTAAAAATAAAAAATCTATGAACACTTTTTTGAAGTAGACACGCCAATTAAGATTCCCACATTTTCTTCAACTTTTTTGGTGGTAGTTATGGATTTTTCTTTTCACTGTTTTTTTAAAGAGATAAATCCAAACTCGACACATGTTACGAAAATAAAACATTAAAAATATCAGTTCTTATCTATACACAACAAAATCTATACCCACGTAAAGTAGATTCAATGATGAACCTAATGGTATCAAGTCCGACATTCGTTTTGTAGTGTAAGAGGTTGTTTTTCCCTTCCGAAAATGGAGAAACCTGAAAATTCTACAGAATCGTGAAGCTTCCATGTTTCAGAGATTATTCCGCCGAATAACCTTTTTCCGTAACGGCACCGTCAATTACAGCAAATATTATTCGGTCGAATAATGAAACGAAAAATAACAAACGTTTTCTATAAAAAAAAAAACAAACAAACAAATAAACGTTTTCTATACTCGTATAAATAAACCTAAATTGATTCATTATTTTCGCATGTTTTAAGTTCGCATATTTCTTATCAAACTATTTTTGAAAGGGTTTTCAAAGAAGACATTTTTTGCAAAATGAGGTTTTTACAAGATATGTTTCTTCTTATTTTTTTCCAAAATGCACATTGAAAGAGTTTTTTTGTAAGGCATTTTTGTAAAGGGATTTTTTTTGTAAGGCATTTTTGTAAAGGAGTTTTTTTTCTAAAGCATATTTGCAAGGAGTTTTTTCAAAATATTTCTTTTCTTAGACATGTTTGCAAAGTGGTTTATGCAAAGAATGTTTCTTTCCAAGGAGGTTCTTTCCAAGGGTTGAATTTAAAGAGTGTTTATTCCAAAGTATTTTTGCAAAAAAAATGTATTTTTCCTTCTTATTTCTTTGAAATGGATTTTTTCAAAGAATTGTTTTGGTAAGGTAATTTACAAATGGTTTTTTTCCAAGGTAATTTTGCACTTTTTATTTCTTTGAAAGGGGTTTTTTCAAATAGTTGTTTTACTAAGGTATTTTACAAAGGGTTTTTTTCCAAGGTAGTTTTGCACTTCTTATTTATTTGAAAGGAGTTTTTTCAAATAGTTGTTTTGCTAAGGTATTTTGCAAAGGGTTTTTTTCCAAGGTAGTTTTGTACTTCTTATTTCTTTGAAAGGGGTTTTTTCAAAGAGTTGTTTACTCAAAGTATTTTTGCAAATAAGTTATTTATTTACAAGGGTTTTTTCCAATATATGTTTACAAATAAGTTTTTTTTCAAAATATTTTTTCCTAGTGGCTTTTTTCTTAGATATTTTTTCATAGAGGTTTTTTTTTTTTCCAATGGTTTTTACAAAGAAGATTTATTTACAAGATGTTCTTATTATTTTCCAATGGGTAGGTGATTTATTGTCAAGGAGTTATTATTTATTTTCAAGAAGGTTTTTTTCAAAGAAGATTTTTGTTCAAAGAGTTTTTTCAAAGGAAATTTAATTCCAAAGAGATCTTCTTCAAAAGACTCTTACAAGATTTTTATAAGGTGAAGTAAATTTCAGTTCATGTTTTTATAAATTCCGTAAATGTTTTTAAATCTTAATTTATTTATTTTTACTATAAAGTAATGATTCTTTAATTTATCATCTATAGATTAAACAATCATGGGCAATAAGAGAAAACGTAAAAAAAAAAGTGATCGTAAACGTGATGATGATGGTAATAGAGAAAAACAAAAACTTAGATATATTGCCAAAAAACAAAGGGTTGCCGAAATGGAAGAGAGAATTATTGAAGATATAAATACAGATTTACATGATAATGTTGAGGAAATGGAAATTGAAAATAAAGTACAAGAAGAACAAATTGAAGTTGAAGAGACCATTGTAGAAGATGTAAATAGCGATTTACATGCTAATGTCGATGAAGTCAATATTGAAGATCAAGTTCAAGATCCAGAAATTGGACTTGGTATGTATATATCATATATTTTCCAAATTCATTTTTTTATAATGAATTTTATTTTTGGATATATGTTAAATTAAATTTAACTTGATGTATAGGTACTTTCACCATTGATGATGAAATGTTAGAAGACATTGATTGCGACAAATATGAAGAAAAACTACCAATACATTGCACGATATCGTGCTACAAAATTTTATGATGAAGTTCTCAAGGATTACTCAATAGCAGGACAAGCACAAATTTTGAGATGTTTATTAGTGTCCAAGAAGTTAGAAGGTGCTACATCATTATTGGGTATTCACAAGGCGACAAAAGAGTCGAAATTGAAACAAAATGTGATAGAAAATATAGGTGATGTAATAAAAAAAATTGAAAAATCCAAGAAGAAAGATATCAGTGCTGAACATAAAGCAATTCATACAGCAATTCTTTCAGCTAGTACTAAACAAAATCGTTTGACAACAGAACTAGCAAAAGCAGTTGGAACATCAAGAAAGACATTATACAAACATAGCAAATTCAGAATGAAAATAGATGAAAATAATGAACTTGCTCGCTGAGCAATTATTTGTAGACAACCTTACAAAGATAGATTGGGAGAAAGTGTTAAAGATATTGTATGGGAATATTGATTGGAACATGCTCGAGTTTCACCAAATTCAAGAGATGTGATACACAAAAGAATATCATGAAATGTATATGAAAGCCAACCGAAACATATAATGGACATGACACAAGTACAATTGTTCAATAAATTCAAGGAAGATCAGCGTGGAATTAATATATCAATCACTACATTTGTGCAACAAAAACCATGGTATGTTAGACCTATTACTATACGTGATACATGTTGTTGCCGTTATCATGTGCAATTTCAGTTATATTATGACACGTTTCTTGAATTTGGTAAAATGTTTTGGACAAATTCACCACCTCCGCCCACAATACGTGAATTCATACCTCAAATTTTATGTGAGAGAAATCACGATGAAGTATTTTATTCAAAGAAATGTGTCAATGGAAAACATTGTTATCGTTGTGGAAATCTGGTGCTATTCCACAATAAATATCCTATTAATAATGATCAATCGCTGTCAAATGTAAATGTTGATTGGAGGAGATATGAATACATCAATTATACTACAAGTTCTAGTGATTCACATTCTAAAAGAATTGATTTGCTAGAAGATAAGATATGCATGACAGATTTTCTCAAAAAATTTGAAAGTGAAATTTATAAATACACCCAACATTCACATAGAGCACGATGGCAAGATTTTCAATTCAAACAGTCTCGTGAAATTTTTTCACCCGGAACAATTTTGTCCGTGGTTGATTTTGTTGAAAACTATACATTTGCTGCATAAAAAGAGATACAAAGTGAATACTATCACTCTGACCAAGTTTCGATATTTGTCCATGTTGTATATAGACATTCTCAACAGGATGTTGATGGCATTGAAAGCACATGTGACAATCGAGATGTGATTAAATAATATCACTTCTATATCAGCGATGATCGTACACACGATACACATTTTGTTCAACATTGTATAGAAAATATTTTCTATGATTCATTGAAAAAACGCGAAGTTAAATTCAATGAACATTGGATATGGTCTGATGGATGTGCGGGTCAATTTAAATCTTCACGATCATTTTTTGGTTATGTCAACTTCATAAAGCGTTGAACATTAAACATCACTGGAATTTCTTTGAAACTGGACATGGAAAAGGTGAACATGATGGTGCAGGAGCATGCGTAAAAAGAGCACTTCGAAGATGGCAAATGAACTATTCTTCTGCACGGTTTCATTCAGCTGCAGAGGTTGTACAATGGTGTCAATTAAATCTAAGCCATGATTATAATCAACATTCAAAAGATGTGTGCAGGTATGTACACTATTTTTTTAATTTATATTATTTCTTGAAATTTAAAAAAAAGTACACTAACATTAAAAGTTGTTCTTTGTGATTTATCATTTATTGTGTAGGTTTTTTTGGCTTGTTGGGGTCCAAGATATAAATAGATCAATACCATATGACGCTAGCACCATACATGGGACTAGAGATCTTCACTCTATTCAAACAAAATCATTCCAAAACGTGTTTGCATTTGACAGTAGAAAGCAATCATGCTTTTGTCATATTTGCACTAAAAATGTTGAATCTACAGAAGTTTGTGAAAACATAACAAACAACTACGTAAAAGCTTAGAAACACACAGAGATTAATCCAAAAGGAAAAATGCCACTAGCAAGTGTAGAAGAATTAGAATCAAAAGAAATAGCAATATCATGTGATGGCGATAGAATTTCAGATCTTGTTAGAGAAGGTAATGAACTTACTTGACTTTTAAGTTAATTGTTCATTCTTGTCCATCGCCATAAGTATAGTCAATTTAATTGATTTAAAAACGCTAACACCAATTGTAATTTGCCCCAGAGATGTTTTCGCTGTGATTGCACCTTTAGACAACAACGAAAATGTGAAATATTATTTGATGCGATACACTGAAGGAAAGATGAAGTTATTGGAGGACTACAATGACAACGGATTTACATACGAGAGAGGATCCATCATTTTAAAAGGCTATTTTTTTCAGCAGACACATATGACTAAAAATTATGTCTACTTTCAAGATTATGAACCCGATGTTATATGTTGTCAGTATATTCATTTAGCATGTGCATCTCGAATAAGGTTGGTACAAGTTCCATAAAAAAAACAGTTAAAAACCAAAAAATGGAAACTGTCCATATGTGACCATGAACAGATAATTAAGGATGGCATTCCATTGCGATGTTTTTAACTATATATTAAAAATGAATTGATCTATGTTTTTGTCCATGTCAATTGTTGTGTACAATATATTTTTTGTCCATGTGTCACAACTGTTGTGTACAATATATTTTTTCATTGAATTTTTATGAATATTATCTTGAATGAGAACTAGCATAAGAGTTTAACTGGTTGTATTTTAGCATGCTTAAAAATGAATTCAAAAATTATTTGGTAATGAAATTTTTAATAAAAATTTAAAAAAATTCAAAAATGTTGTAAATTTCAGCTATATGGAATGTTTGTCTTTATTTTGTAATTTTGTAATATAAAGTACTTTATTTGGGTCCCCATATGTCTATTAGACCACTTAAGGGATGAGATAACGGATGTGGATATCCCCCTATTTCTATCAAAAATTCCTATCATTCCTAACATTCATTCATTCTTAAATATTCATATCAGGTACAACATTCTTAAACTTCCTAAAACTTTGATAACAAATTCATTTCTTAACATTTTAAACTTTGGTAACATCCATTTCTTAACATTTTAAACCTTCTTGACACTTCCCATTCATTCTTATGATTCAACACTTTCTCAACATTCATTATTTCCATAACATTCATTCTCAACATAACATTGAACATTTTTAACAAATTCAACATTTCCTAACTTTAAATTGCACCTATCAAATGTTCCAAACATTCATTCTTAACATTTTAAACATTCTTGACACCTCCCATTCATTCTTTTTCAACATTCATTCTTACCATAACATTCATTCTCAACATTCAACATTTCTTAACTTTAGATTGCACCTATCAAAAGTTTCAAACATTCATTCTTAACATTTTAAACATTCATGCAAAAAATATTCTAAACACTTTACCAAATGACAAATAATTAACATGTACTCATATATAATCCAATAAAAAAGTTCATGAACTGTGAGTTCAATGTACATATATGTATAATCAAAAAATAAATACCCTTGATGTCCAAAACAATTACAATATATATATATCAACAAAAACAAAAAAA
The DNA here is from genome assembly GCA_027924585.1 of Larix kaempferi. NCBI lineage: Eukaryota > Viridiplantae > Streptophyta > Pinopsida > Pinales > Pinaceae > Larix > Larix kaempferi. Next base: position 953,503 of record BSBM01000499.1, read on the forward strand.
GTTTGAACCACTGTCCATCTGGACCACTATCTTCCACTAAGACCTTCCCTTGGACTCAACTCGGCCTACAACATGTATAAAAACAAATTATGAATATCATAAATTATTTAAACAATTTTATACTAAATTCAAAAAATTAAAATATTAAACTTATATATGAAAGAACAATTCAATTATTAAAAAATTTGTACATCAAATTCTCTGAATGCATGTCCACCACTTTCTTCCACCGAAGTCTTCCCTTTGGCTCCAAAGGATCTAAGAGAGCCAAGCTGCAACATGTACAAAAGTAATTTATGAATCCAATAAAGTATTGAAACAATTTTAAAATAAATCTAAAAAATATAAAATATTAAACTTATATCAGAGATCAATTCAAGTTAAACAAAATTACCTCGGTGCCAATATCCGCATTCATCAAAGAACCTACGTCTTCACCCCCAATTTTCATATGGTCTCTCCCCTAAAATTTAAATTTTGTTAATGAATAAAACATAGTAGAAGCAAAAAATAAATTAAGCAATTAACTTAAAACCAAAACAAGAAAATTAAAATCATTAGCTCACAAGAGATGGTAAATCATCTAAAAAGTTCGATTCTAAAGAAACCTGCATGGATAAGTCAAATTAACAATAAGATACATTGATATTTATTAAAATTCAAAAAAAAGATAAAATATCAAGTTCAAGCATAAATATTATAATAAATATAACTATCCAAGACGCTCTTCATTTTGACTAGTGGAGACTTGAAAATTATGTGCATTCAGCATTCTAGAAAACTGCAAACAAAATACATTTGCTTAATGTACTTATTACTATGTAACAAAAAATTCAATTCAAAATGAATAAAATATCAAATAGATTGTCATAGCATAATCAACAAACCTCTCCCATACTCGATGTGTCATTGGATAACACATCTGAAGTTATGTCGCGACAAGACTTGGCATAAGCCCTGAGATCGTCGATGTTCAATCCATCTACCTCATCATTCGTCTTGTAAACAAACTTTTGACGAATAGTAGCAAGAGCCCTCTCTTGACCCAATCCCACTTCTACTCCAACAAGAGCTGACGCTAAACCATCACCTACAGAATCCCTTGCAGTTGTCCCAAGTTGGGATGTGGGCTCCATCTCCGATCTTAAAGCCACAACCCTGGGTGGATAAGGTATCTCGAGTGGAGGTCGAAGAGTTGTAGGGTCTCTAAGAGCACCTTTTCGATTATATATTCGACCCTTTCCAACTCCATAAAAGTCAGAAGGAATATCAGTATAGTTTGGATTTATACCTAAAAAAACTCCGCATAGAAAAATATAGCAAAATAATTAGGAACCTCATCGTTCCATGGCAATCGACCATAAGCTGCAAGGAACCGATCATATATTAGATGTGCAATTTGAGGATGCTTGAAATATTGCACTTTTAACATTTTTCGCTTAAGGCCTTCTTTGAAATTAAACATTGAATTGGCATGTTCTTTGGTCACTCTCTCCTTCACAACCTCCCACTTGTCTGGACCCATAACATGTTCCCTTCGCCTCTACATCAAATGAACAAAACCATTCATAGTTGATCCGAGTTCCTCATATGCATCAATGAATTTTTGCAATGACCCCAAAACAATCTCTAGACTTTGTCTGCTCTCTGGAGGGAGATCCAAAGTAGAAAGATCATTGTTTAACCTGTCATAGTGGGATCTACAACTTTCAAGGATAGTTTGTTGCACAACACCTTCCCATGGAAGCTCATCAGGTAAATCAGATGGATAAGTTGATATGGGTGTACAACCCTCAGCTAGTGGAACATATGTCGTCCTAGCTCTAGGAGGATCTTCGGGACCCTGCTCTGCACCCGCACCTATTCCATCATCTACAGTCCTATCTTGATCTTCCTCCCACTCTGTCGAATTACACACATCTTCTGAACCTCGCTCTGCTTCAAATATAGCCTTAGTCAAGTGTTAACCTTGTCCAAAAATTCAAAACAAACAAAAATACAGATTATACATGTATTGAAACATTAATGTTCATACCGATAGAAGGTTGAGATCGACGCTCTCCCATAGAAGATAAAGGGGAATCATTTGTAACACTATCACCTTGTTGGTGATCGGATGACTGTGACCCATACAATAAACTCGAACCCCGAGGTGAATTCGACAACCTTTGACTACCAATTGGGACACCAATTCCCGATGAATGTGATGACCTCCTACGCTTTCGCTTCGAAGACTCCACTCTTTCCATTAGATATGATTTCTAAATTTACACAAATGTCAACTCATAACATATTGAAGTTGTACATGTTAATTCTACAGACTTAAAGACATATCTGATCAAGAACTACATACCAAATGTAGGGGTGTCTAAAGTAGTATAAGTGATTTTTTTTTTGTAAGTCCCTCTCCTAACTCTAGCATAATTAATTAACTAAAATTCCTACCATCACTACTATTGCAACATAAAGACATATTTAATAATCATTTCATAATCAAATATAAAATATAATGCAGTTAATTGTAGTAGTATAGTAACTTACAAATTTTTCATCCATCACATATGATTCCATTATATATCTCAATAAACAAACATCACGCGAAATATATATATATATATCCACTTATTATAAGAATCGTACTTTATTTATAAGAAAGAAAAATTTACACAAATGTCAACTCATAACATATTGAAGTTGTACATGTTAATTCTACGAACTTAAAGACATATCTGATAAAGAACTACATACCAAATGTAGGGGTGTCTAAAGTAGTATAAGTGATTTTTTTTTTTGTAAGTCCCTCTCCTAACTCTAGCATAATTAATTAACTGAAATTCCTACCATCACTACTATTGCAACATAAAGATATATTTAATAATCATTTCATAATCATATATAAGATATAATGCAGTTAATTGTAGTAGTATAGTAACCTTACAAATTTTTCATCCATCACATATGATTCCATTATATATCTCAATAAACAAACATCACACGAAATATATATATATATATCCACTTATTATAAGAATCGTACTTTATTTATAAGAAAGAAAAATAATGAAGGACTTACAACACTATATGACTCTTTATATGAATAGAGTCTTTAAACTCTGTTCATGAACATAGAACAGAGTTTAAGAACTCTGTTGATGAACAGAGTTCTTAAACTCTGTTGATGAACAGATTTTAAAGACTCTGTTGATGAACAGAGTTATTGAACTCTGTTCAAGAACAGAGTTCTTAAACTCTGTTCAAAAAAAGAGTTTAAAAACTCTGTTGATGAACAGAGTTCTTAAACTATGTTCAAGAACAGAGTTTAAGAACTCTGTTCATCAACAAAGTTTTTAAACTATGTTCATGTTCTTAAACTCTCTTCATGAACAAAGTTTAAGAACTCTGTTCAATAAAATGAACATAAAATTTAATGTAAAAAAAAATAAACAGTCTAATTTTAATTATGAATTCAAATATTTATTATTAATTTTTTTTAAATGACAACTATATTTATTGACAATCCAAAAAAATGAAAAAGGAGGCATACCTGTAAACCAAACTCGCAGTCAACAGATTGTCGAACCAGACACGAACACCAACGCCGCACCGGATACGACCACCAACTCGCCGAACGAAAAAAAATTTCCTACAAACATCAGCAAATTGTATTAGCAACAAAAAACTATAAAAATATGAAAACGAAAACAAAATGAAAGAACTTATCGTCAAAACATACTTGAGAAAATGACAAACTATCAACTCTGCGCCGAACACCAACGCCGCACCAAAGACAACCACCAACTCAACAAACGAATTGACCTGCACACACTACCACATTTCTAGCACACATTAAAAGACGAATCCATATGCATACATTAAAAAACAAATTGGAAAAAAAAACAAAAATGTAAACGAAACATTTAAACTAATTCTTACCTCACCCCGAAGCCGTTAACTCCACGCGGATCCGTCAGGGAGCGACCGTCCAATGGCAAACAGCGATTTCGAGCTGGCAGATAGCAGCTTCGTCGACGAACAGAGAAGTTGAGTGCTGTGGCGAGGAGTGACGAGAAAGTAGGCGAGGAGTGGCGAGAAAGCGGGCGAGGAGTGGCGTAAGATCGAACACGGGTCGAGAAGGAAAACATGCAGGGTGGCGAACGTCGACGATCCCAGCACAGATCAACAGCGGGCCCACAAGCGGGGTCCAGAAAATTGCCAGCAAATAATGCCGAACTACGGACGAGGCTGGGCTTTTATGTAGTAAATGTGTTCGGGCCGAACAATTATTCGGTCGAATACTTATTCGGCTGAACAATTAGTCGGTCGAATACTTGTTCGGCCGAACAATTATTTGGTCGAATAAACTAACACCCGAAAAATTTTCCCAGCCAAGAGTGCCTCGCACACACTTCAAGGGTCCCCGTTAACCTAAACGGAGAACTGTTACTAGTTATTCGGCCAAATAACTTATGCATTATTCGGCCGAATAATGACAGTTATTTGGCCGAATAACATTTGTTATTCGGCCGACAACGTTTATTAATCGGCCGAATAACCTCCGCTAAGTCTTTTTTACACTTGTTTCTCACGGAAGTGTTACCCACCTTCACATTTTTACCCTATTCTTACTTATTATTCAATATGAGAGTCGGATTCGACTATTAACGAGCCAACCGGATACGGTTGCTGCAACTAATCCCCTATATTTTCCCCGAGAGTCTATGTAAACAAAATCTCAATCACCTGGAAATTTAACTAACTCACCAACTATTTTCTTTCTTTGCAAACATGGTCTTCTATAGGAAGAGTACAATAGGCTTATTAGAAGAAATAACTTTTTTAAGGCCAGGTTTTTTATATGTTGACTATTAATATTCCCTATTCTACTAGGGATTATTAAATTATTATTATCATATTCTACTAAGATGTTTTAAATATTATGTTCCTGCCATTTTCAATTCCTCCATTGCTTTTCTGTATTTAGGTTTTTGAAATCATGAGTTTTACAGTCTTTGTATAATGAGCAATCTGTCCTCAGTTCAAGGCTCCGTTGTTTGGGATTTTCCTGATAGGGATTCTGGGTATAAGAAGGCCCAAAAAGCCAGTCTTGACTTCAAATTTCTGCAACTGCAACACTGATTTTTCACACTAAGGAATTAGATTTTTATAGTTTTTTTGTGGTAAAGCCCAGAATTGAGAAGTCAATACAGTGGTGGTGATTTTTTTTAATCTTTTGCAGTTATTTTTCATTTAGGCGATTGAATTCAGTGTTTTGGGTCTTTGCATGATTGTTTTCATAGTGTTGATTTATAGCAATGAAAGGATCAATAGTGTCATGCACACGGCCCCGTAAAGATGAAGGTGGCGACTTCTCCAAGAAATACAAGGCTATGAAGAAATGGGTTGATCCTTTAAATCGTGTATTATTTGTCATCTAATTATAGCATGTAGCTTACAATTGCATCTTGAAATCCAATACATAGCATAGTTTTGCATGTTGAAATATCGTTTAAGACTGACAATCATTACCATCTTCAAAATTCCAAGATGGGTGTAAGTGGCACAAATTGCAAGGATCTTATTAAAGAAATATATAAGGTTGAGGAGTCTCTTAAATGAAAGGGATTACACCCTTTGTATTTTCCTTCTCTTAAAAATAGACACACGGACGCACAAATATATAAGGTTGAGAAGTTCAAAACTTTATTATTTCAATTTCATTACATTGAATGTGTTTTTTTAAGGGAGATGTTTTCCTTAAAAAAATGTCATGTGCCAAGAGCCTCTATAAAGTTTATTGTAGAACATTGCGTATGCTATTATGTTTGGTTTATATTCTATTTTAAATCATGATTTATCAAGAATGCATCCCCAAATGGATATGGTTGCAATTGGACCATAACATCAGTGGAAATATTTTAAGGCCATGGCCTATTTTAGCCTTATCTTTGCATTATTGCATTATTGCATAATTTCATCTTTTTCTTCTATGTCTAATATCCTTAAGGGCGTCATCATTCATGTCTTTATTTGTCACTTTCTATTAAGAGATATCATATTTGTAGTAACAACACCATCACTCGTTACATTCACACCATTTTGAACATGAGGTGGAAATTTTGTAGAAGAATTTGAAGGTGTTTCAATTGGCATGTCCCTTGCTCTTCTTTTATGGCCTAGTAGAGATTGCAACCTCTTAGTTACTTGATTTCTCTTACCACTCTCCTTTATGGAAAGGGTACAATAAAGCTAATTGAAATTTGATAGAAATCCATCAATGGGAGCTATTTCACTGAATGGTTGTAGTTGAACACTATAACGTATGTAGGTAATTTAGAAATAAATTAGACTTATAATTAAAGAAAAAATGCAATGCACTCACAGTCAAAACACTCCGTAAAAGAATGATGAGCACAAATGTAGGAAAGAACACTAAGAACTCTATATTAAAAATGAATGAAAAATATTTAACAATAACACTGCAGGAGAATGTTGAATACAATTAGGGATAGGAGTGTTGAGAACTTTTTGTCAAATGAGTGCAAATTATTAATGGAAACAAGTTTTCATTATATAAACATAAATTTTGAATGTTTGAAATTTGTTTAACCCATGGACCAGCAGTTGATATGTTGAGAGTAAGTTGGTGTGGATTGACTATGTTGTAAACATGTCTATTCATTGAATTTAATCTATGTACTTGCTTTTGATTTGTTGATAGTTGTTGGTGTGGATATAGCCCTACTCTAAGTATGTCTTTTGGAAAATATATTTTTTAGATTTTTTTCAAAAAAAAATAGTATATTTGTTAGTTCATAGAAATCAAAATATGCATAAACCAACCAGCTTACTAGATCGTTGGATTTCTCAGAAAAACCTGCAAGACTTATATTTCAAAACTACATCAGACAATGTCTCTTACTACCAAGTTCTCACATCATATTGATCAAACATTAAAATTGTATAGATCTAGAATTGTTCACCATACATAACTAGAACAAGAATTTAATTTCACCATACATAACGAGAGTTGTCACTACCAAAACCTAAAGCTAACAATCATCCTTCAATAAATATGTCTTTAGAACTCAAATGTATCTTTAGATTGTGACCAAATGTACATGCTTATTTAGAAGTTATTCAAATATATATGTATTGGCTCTACTTGTGTAGTGGGGAGCCTTACACAATGCTTAAATCTTGTAGGGAATAAAGTTAATGGAGATTGCGTCTTCAAAAGAAATTCAATAAAGGGGATTACTAGTTGGGCATGTTTCTTTTGTGACTTAGAAGTGTGTGGATGATTCTTTATTTACGAAGATATTATTCTTTTCTTTTTTAAATAGATAGTTATAAAATTTACCTTAAAAGATTTGAAATTCTAATTTGTTTATTAAATAAAAAAGTTTAATATTTATTATTTAAAGAAAAATGTGTAAGTACATATTATGATATTGATGTAACTTTTAAAAAACGAACTTAATTCTTAAGTGAATTTAATATTAATTTCTCTTACATTAATAAACTTCATAATATACTACATAAATATTTTAAAGAACATTTTATCATATTTTTTAATTTAATAATTAAATGTGTTTTTAAATAAATAATTGAAAATTACTTTAACATCCAAACTCACCCTCATAAATCTAGTATCATCACTTTCTATATACTTTCCATTTATCAAATAGAATAATTACCTTTTCAACATATTGATTAACATAAATATTATCAATAGATCAAGTTGAGTGGACTATATTGTTTCGGTACTAAGAACTCTTATAATTAAAACATACCTAAATAAATTCTAACTTTTCTAAAGATCTTCAATTTTAAAACTATGCTTATCATCACACTATTTTGTTATACTATTTATTTAATTCAAATAAATTTACTTTCCTCATTAAGTCATGATGAGAGGAAACTTTCTAATTTAAAGCTTATTAAATATTTGTAAGCATTATATGAAGTGTTTTCACTTTGTTGTTATGTTTATTTCAATTTTAAAATTATTATTGTAAGCAATATATAAAGTGAAAGCACTTTGTTGTCATTTTTATTTTGTTTTGAGATTGTACATAAATGTATTATTAATGTTATTGTCTTTTTTTATATAAATGTGATGTTAAATTTAAAATTATAAAATGAATTATAAAATTTAAAGGAATGTAATCTTAAGATACTAGCACCAAAAAAACTAAACCTAAATAGATATTACGGGGGATGCATATATATCACCAATGCTATTTATTCTCGCTGGACGGGTATCTATATATCTGAAACACCCATACCTAAAAATCTAAACCTATATCTATCTATATCTCTCGCTGGCAAAAACGAATACCTATATATCTTCTTGCTGCTGGATGGTGGCACCAATAACTACAGCTCTCAAAACCCATATATCCCGCTGGATGCGTGCGATAATACAATTACGGGTGCGAGACAATAACAAATATACAGCAATCTTATGTATGTAGGACAGTCATATCATGTTCATCTCACGTATAGACCAACGGACAGTAATGTACACTCACCAACGGCAATCACCCATGGACCATATAGTGTATGGACCAATAGAAAGTCACCGGACAGTCATTGACAATCACCAACCACTGGACATTCATCTAATGCATGGGCCAATTTCTAGTCATCTCACGAATGGGATAACGATCGGGGAGAACAACACGCAAAAAAAATATATAGATATAGATATATTTGTAATCGTTGTTAAAACCCCACAAGTATGGTATGCTTGAACCAGTAACTATTTTTTCTGTATATTCATCTCTATGCATTCACATACTTACACTCTCACCTCATCACGCACTGTACAGACATGACTTCACATATCATCTACGGATTGCTTCACAGATTGCTTAAAACGCTTCTGTATCTTGAGCTCTTCTATACTCTATCAGATGCTTAAAAAAAATCTGTTGCAGTATCAGATGCCGCGTTTTCTACTTAAAAAATAACCTGTTACATTATCAGATGCCGCGTTTTCTACTTAAAGAAACCTGTTACATATGATATGGATGTGAACCCAAAAAAACCAAATAGATTCTCTGCAAGGTACTAATTTTAACAACAGCATGAACATGCCCACTGTAAGGACTCGGGTAGACAACTCAGTCATAAAAGGAAATCACGAGAATCGAACCTGCGTCTATGCAGGCACAGGCTCAGCCAACTACTAATATTTACAAGATTACACAACACGACATCTCATTGTTTCTTTTGTTGGAAGTCATTCATAATTCTGTACTTCTCATTTTAACAGTCCATCACACCGAAAATAAACTTTCTTCCAGTCAAATTAGCTGGGGTTATGCAGCGCATGACTTGTGATCCATGGATGCTCTGCAGCAAAACGAATACTTCTCTTCAATATTCAACGAATCTTACACAACCGACAGCAGTTTGTATTGAAGTTGCAATATTTGCGATTACAAGAAAAGAGAAAGGGAATACCTAGGACTTGATCTGCACTGAATCTCCTGGCGACGTCTTTGCAGAGCATCCGGCGTATCAAGTCCTTGGCGGAGCGCGATATGGAGAGCCACGGATCACTTGGGAACATAAGCCGCCCACAGAGGACTGCCTCAAATATCTCCTGTGGCGTCTCTCCCACAAAGGGGGGAACGCCACTGAGCATAATGTACAGGATCACCCCTGCGCTCCACACATCCACCTTCTCACTGTAATCCTTCCCTCCCAACACCTCTGGTGCTACGTAATGCGGAGTACCCACAATCCCTTGCATTAATCCTTGCCCTGCATACATTAATCTAAGAATTTCAACGATGGGATTCATCAATCTATACCGAAAAATTTCATAGACTTGTATGACAAGGGAAGGAAGCACACGTAATTTATCATACCTGGAAAGAAAGAGGAGGCCTGCCCAAAATCTGCGAGCTTGATTTGAGCGAGGGAATTTGAGTTATTGGCAAAGAGAATGTTGTCAGGTTTTATATCTCGGTAGGCGATTCCCAAGGAGTGGCAGTAACTGATGGCCTCCATGAGCTTTTGCAGGATGGTGGCGGCTTCCTCTTCTGAAAAGGGTACTGTATTCTTCCTGTTAACGATCCTGTCGAACAGATCCCCGCCTGAGCACATCTCCATTACTAGATGAACAAAGTCATCATCCTCATAAGCCTCATGAAGGACAACCACAGCAGGGTGGCCTGAGACATACTGCAAGATCTTGATTTCGTTGTTGAGGCATTCCCTGTCAATGGAATCGTGCAGGAGATCTGCTTTTCTTATGGTCTTGCAGGCGGTCTGTTTCCCACTTTGTTTGTTGAAACATGTCCTGATAACTCCGAATCTGCCTCTGGCGATCACTTCCTCTTGCAATTGATAGTTTTGAAGGGATTACACCGTGGCCGCCATAAATCGCACAAGGATTTACTCATATGTATACATCAAGGGTCTATTTACCATAGTGATGAAGCGCATAATATACAAATGTGAAGGTATCACCCTGTGAGAACAAGGTTACGAACTTACGAGTCAGGACCATCATAACCCAACTGCGTGATATGACTATGATTATGCATAATAATGAAGGTGAAGACCATTAAGAGATGAAGTTTTACCTTTCTTCAGCTGTTGAAAGCTTGATCCAGGCATGGCTGAGTTTTCTATAATGATTATCTGCTTGCAGAAATCCACTTCCATACAATACATAAAGATATACCTTCTATGCTCCACAATACCTTAAATAATAATATTATTCTCAGTGCTCTTCAGTATGTGCAGTGGGAGCCCAAACTACTGGCTACTTACAGATTTCATTCTAGCATAATTGATTTCTGTATATTGAATGATCAGCAACCTACAGGAAAAGGAGCCCTCTCTTCATTCTAGCGTAATTGAGTTCTGTATATTGAATGATCAGCGACCTACAGGAAAAGGAGCCCTCTCAATCAACAGACTATGTATTCAATGAAGAAAAAAGGAATCAACAGACTATGTATTCAATGAAGAAAAAAGGAAAAGAGGGACAACATTCAAACAAAGAATACAATATAAATAAGGAAATTATAATGCAACTTTATGGTTGCTTGTTCTCTTCCTTCTTACCAAAAGCCTTACTTTTGTTTCTCCTCCTCTTTTTTCTTCTTCCAAAATTCTCAGGCTTCTCTTCCCTTTCTTCTTTTCCTGCTCCCAAAAATGTCTGAACTGCACACTATGCTCTAATTTCAGAAAGAAAAAAACCAGATAAAATTCATGTTTTCATGCCTATCAACTCTCTCAACTTTGAGGTGAAGGCTCAAGTTATGACAGAAAGCAACAGAGAATAATAGGGTGGACAGGCCATTTACTTTCAGGCTAAGCAATATTCATGTTTTCATGCCTGTCCACTGTCACAACTTCGAGGTAAGAGTCAAGTTTATGGCAGATGCTGCAAGGTTATGGCATAAAGCAACAGAAGTTGGTGATAGTGAGCATGTATGCCAGGTGGGGAGAAATGGATTAATAAATCAATTACTTGTTGGACACCTATATCAAATATTACATAATATAACATACCCCTTCCAAAGTATGGTTTATTTTTTTTATTTCTTATTTTTCTCTAATCGTTGGCAATGATAAAAATAAAGCATTTCATCCAATCATATTTTAACAGCGGAACATATAGTCTCTACCTACAACATGGACTAAATATGTTCAACCATAATATTAGGTTGCAATTCTAAGACTCATTCTCAAGTGATTTTTAATTTGATTTGTTAGTATAGAGAGTTGGGGAAATGAAATATTTTGTCTAATTAAAACATTGAATAGCAAATTGTCTTCTTTTTTTTTCACAAAATTTTCTTTTTTAACTTTCATCTATATATATATAATGCTTTATTATTAAGAATCCTTAGAAATTAAAGATCTTAATTTATTTATTTTATTCTTTCTTTGATTTTCATTTTTCCATATGAAGAATTTTATGATTCAATATTTGAATCACTTAAATTGTGCACATTATGATGATTTTTATTATTTTTTTGTTTTTTATGATTTGAAACTATCTCAAATCCCTTAAACCCCTTAAGTGGGATTATGTTTTTCTAGTTTACAAAGATTAAATTAAAACTTAAACCTTTTTTTTTAATATATTTGGCACTTGATATTATTGAATATTCAATTCGATGACAAAATATGCATAAAAATGCTATATTTGCATAATCGAGAGCATCACTTTCCATTGAAGGTGGCCTTGTTAAAAAATCCTATTTTCAAATCTTCTTCAACATGCATTTTTGCACACCAAAAATTGTTTGTTTTCTTCTCATGATCAAAATTGATAAATTTGAGGGGTGCCAAGAGCGGGGTGTTATATAAAAAAATATATAACATAATAAGATATATAAATAATTGTTTTCCAAGGAAAAAAGCATAATTTAATTAAAGTATAATCAAATTACATATTGCAGAAGGGCTTCTAGAAGCCTTTTCCAGATGTTAGCTTTTCAGCTTCAAAAATGGGAAGGGTCAGTTCAGCACTGCACTGGGGTATAACCCGTACACTCTAAAAAAAAAGAGAGATGTTTGAGTTCCCCGGAGGAACCCCAATATCATATTTAGCAAATTTTATACAAAATATACCCAAAAAACAAAATCAAACTATGTTGATCTGATCCAATCCTTCGATAAAAGGCCTATGATAATATTCAAAAAATGTTTCATTATTCTATTCCAATATCTTCCATTGGCCATGTGGGATAGTTAATCCCAGCTTTGAGAGCTGATCTGCTGCACCATTTCATTCCCTGAAAACATGTCGACAAGAAAAAGCGTCAAGATCCTCCAAGAGTCTCAATGTTTCTGTCAGCACTGCATTGATGAAAAGATTGTGATAATGTTGAACTTTCTTTATCGAGTTAATGATGATCATGGAGTCTCCAAAAATATGAAGGTGTGAGCAGTTCCTTTCTCTAGCAAAACAAATTAGAAGTTTTAGAGCACAAAGCTCAGCATAATTGTTTGACCCACGACCAAGACCCATTTGGATTTTGAAAAGATGGTTTTTAGTTAAGTGAAGGATAGCCCCTCCTCCACAAACCTCATTTTGGGAAGCCCCATCGAAAAAATCCCAAGGCTTTTGTTTATTGATTTCTTCCTCCGAGATAACTCAGGGAACTAGAGGATTCTTTTCCTGAGGGAAATATGATAGGATGTTTGTGCATTTTTGTGCAACAAGTTCTGGGATAGATGGCTTATCCTGAAATACTGCCTTGTTTCTAGCCAACCAAATTCCCCAAATGGCAAGAAGAGGTAATGCACGAAATTTTGATGTCTCTGGTGAAGTGAACCAAGATTTCCAGGCCTCTTCCATTGTATTTCCTCTCCATTCCATAGTTGAAAGTAATAGAGTTTTCAACTCAGCCCATGATTTTAAAGTAAAAGGACAATTAATGAATAAATGGTGTATCGTTTCCTCACATTGCTTGCAGAGGGAACACCAACCCGGTCCCTCAATGTTCCTATTTTTCATTCTTTCCCAAATAGGGATCTTGTTTGCCAAAATACACCACATAATTTTTTTTTCCTTTAATGGACAGTGGGATTTCCAATTTTTTTTCCACCACCATTTATTTTCCCCGGCATGTGCTGCCTTAGCTAGCAATTTGTATCCCAACTTCGAAGTGTATTTTCCATGAGAAGCTGGGGACCAAATGAGCTCATCCGGCATATCAGAAATTCTGACATGTGTACTTATGAGAGAAATGATAAATTCGTTCCAATGTAAGCCAAGATCAACAGGAATGCCCAGAACCTCCGATATTTTCCACTGTTGGTGCCATAAAGTAGAAGAGTTTTGGTCTGCAATTTGATCTAAGTGAAAAAACCCTGCGCATGAAGGAACTGTAGAAGACGTGGAGGAAGGATATGTCGATTCTGGCACCCCAACCAGGGATCTGAACCAATACGAACCTGTGAACCATTTCCAAATTTCCAAACTAATCCTCTTTCAATAAGCGAGAGTGAAGATAGGACAAATTTCCAAACTAAGCCTCTTTCAATAAGAAAGAGTGACATAGGACAACTTTCCAAATAACAGAGATCCCCACTTTGCTCTTGGATGGATTCCTTATCCAGTTTAAAATTGAATCTGGGGCACTGTATTTCTATTTCACCACCTCGGTCCAGACATTTTATGTGGATAAAATTCTCAATCTCGTTTTTTTCGCTAATGATTTTGCAAAAATATGTACATGTTTTAAGCCCCATCCTCCTTGAGACTTTGGTTCAGCAAGTCTTTCCCAATTAACCCATGGGGAGACAGAAGACTCTGAGTTGCTTGACCATAAGAAACAAAAGCATAATTTTCTTGCTTTGTCCAAAATTCCTTTTGGAATCCATGCCAGAGACATCCAGTAAACCAGTATTTCCTCTAGAACCGATTTTATGAGTACCAATCTTCCCGCTCTGGGTAACCCACGATGGATCCAAACCTTTAATACTTTTTCCATCTTTGCAAGTAGCCACCCCCAGTCATTATTTTTATAGCCATTTGGTTTTAACTGGAACCCTAGATACTTGAGACCATCATCCAGAGTTTTGTTTTCAAAAGGGAAGATAGTCGCGTACCTTTGAGATTCATCAACTTCTAAAATATAAAAGGTGAGAGTTGACTTGTGAGCATTAATAACCATACCAGTCGCATGCTCAAAGAGTTTCAGAATGTTGTCCAACTTGTCTGCATCCCTCACCGAACCATCACAAAAAATAAGGATGTCATCCACAAATAATAAATGTGTGATCTTTAGAGTGGAAGTGATGCCAATTCCATTAAAAGTTCCATGTCTTTTAGCATCCAAAATGGATCTACTCAGACTTTCCACTACTAGTAGGAAAAGGAGAGGGGAGAGGGGACACCGCTAACAAAGACCTCTTTCTGCTCCAAAAAAAGAAGTGGTTGCCCCACTGATTAAGACTACAAAGTAGGATGATGTAATACAACTCATTATCCATTTGATGAAATCATAATCAAATCCCAAATGTGTCATTAAAATTCTTAAATACAACCAACTAGCTCTATCAAATGCTTTTGATAGATCAATTTTGAACATTGCACCTTTAATTCCTTTTGTTTTTTGTGAGTGAAGGCCCTCCTGAGAAACACCAATGGCCTCATGAATCGGTCTTCCTTCCAAAAAAACAAACTGCTCGTGAGAGATGACCTTTGAAAGAACCTTTTTTAACCTCCTCACGATGATTTTTTCCATGACCTTATAAGTGATGTTGCATAAAGAGATCAGTTTGTAGTCATCCAAGGTAACAGGATGCCCTGATTTTGGAATCGGGGCTATGAAAGTAGCATCTATGGGAGGATGCATGATTCCCCTCCTCCTGGATTCCTCCACTAGATGAAGAAGATCTGCTCCAATCACATCATAGTGAGCCAAAAAGAACTCTATAGTCCAACCATCTGGGCCAGGACTCTTGTCATTTTGAAAACTGTGAAGAGTTTCTTTGAGCTCTTCTTCTGAGATTTCTTCCATGAGCTCCTGATTTTCTTCAGGGGTTATAAGACATGGGAAGAATTGTGAAAGTTGAATAACTTCAGCCATGTTGGCTCTTCTTTTTTCCCTAAAAAGGGATTTAAAATGAGAAATTCCCAGATTGGAAAGCCCTTCAAAAGAGGTAGTAGCCTCATTGTTTTCATTTTTCAATTCCCAAATCGTATTTTGGGATTTCCTTCCTTTCGCAAAAGCATGAAATAATTTCGTGTTTTCATAGCCACATTCCAACCAAATTGCTATGCTTTTTAGATGCTAGACTTCCTCCTGCTCCAATATGTTGATGTATATGTAACTTCGGAATGTATTTCACATATATGTATATTGTATTCCTCTAGAGATGTTATTATTCCTCTATACGGAAGTGGTTTTATTCCTATAGAGATGTTATTATTCCTCTATACGAAAGTGTCGTCATTTATATTGTAAGTGTCGTAACTTATACTTGATGGGTTATTAGACCACCTTGTTGGGGTCAGCCCTGTATAAGTCATGTGGGTCAAAGGGTTATTAGACCACCCTATTGGGGGTCAGCCATGTGGGTCAAAGGGTTATTAGACCACCCTAGTGGGGGTCGGCCCAGTTAGCATTATGTTAAGTGATTAAGTTGAGGCCGACCTAGTTGAGTAAAGGTCAAGTCAAGTTAGTGTATAAATAGAGAGTGTGTCTCTCTCATTTTACACATTCTATTCTCTCACTCACACTTTGGAGAGTGGCGCACTTGTGGAGGAGGAGGCTCTGCTGCTAGGAGAAGACTATCTCTTGTATTCTAGTTGTATCATTTCTCTATCTATCTCTGAGGAAGTTATTAAGGTTTTTCACCTTTATGGTTTTCCCCAAGTAAACTCGGTGTCTCTTGTGTGCTTGCATTATTGTGTCCATGATTGTTATGTTGTAGATTTGTTGTACATGTTGTTCTCTCAATTAAGATCCTAGATCAAATTGAAGTAAATTCTGAAAATTTAACATGGTATCAGAGCTAGCCTGAAAGAAGGCATGATATGGCATGTATGACACTTGTTGCACTTACGATGCTAGGGCTTGATATAGCAAAAACCAGTCATCGTAGCACTTTCGTTATAAATCTGTTTTGGCGAAGTTTTCAGATCTGAAACTTTTACAGGTCGAAGATCAGATCCCCATGTACCTTGTGTCCAAAGGACAACCTCTAACTCGTTGTACTTTGTGATTTATGATCTGTACAATATAGGGTTTATGCCTCTTCCAGATCTGAGTCAAAATCAGGTGACCTTGGGAAAAAGGTCATAACTTGGGCTAGGAAGCTCCAAATGAAATTTTGTAAAAATTCACAGGTAGTACACAGACTGCACTATCGCAAGACAATTTTTCAGAGGCCGAAGTTGAACCAGTGACACGTGGCACGCCGTACAAGTTCGCTCTCCTGTATTATCCCATAAACAGGTCACGTTGCGACACTTGGCATAACTCTCTCTCAGAGAATCCAATTGAGGTCAGACCTATCGGGATGGAAATATAACAGGTCGGGCTATCTCAAGAAAAAATTTCATAGGCCGAAGTTGAACCAGTGATACGTGGCACACCGTACAAGTTTGCTCTCATGTATTATCCCATAAACAGGTCACGTTGCAACACTTGGCATAAATCTCTCTCAGAGAATCCAATTGAGGTCAGACCTGTCGGGATGGAAAGATAACAGGTCAGGCTATCTCAGGAAAAAATTTCAGACCCTGTGGA
Source organism: Larix kaempferi (assembly GCA_027924585.1). NCBI lineage: Eukaryota > Viridiplantae > Streptophyta > Pinopsida > Pinales > Pinaceae > Larix > Larix kaempferi. The sequence goes on from BSBM01000499.1 coordinate 970,743, forward strand.
TCGAAAAGTTTGGAGTTACACCAAAAACAATCATGTACATATTTATGTCAAAACAGAATTTTTTTTAGCACCTTCATTCATGGCTTCCGGAATTTAGGGCTTCGGAGAAAGTTGGAATTTTTGTAATCGAAGACCACGGATGGATGCTACCCATCAAAATCGAAATTTAGAGACCAAGATCATATTTTTTGGTTGGGCAAAAGGCCGGGCTTGATCAAACCCTAGTTTGGGACTTTGATCGGAAAAGTGGAAAATTAGGGCTTCTGCAAAAATGGGAATTTTTGAAATCTGTGACCACGGCTGGAAGCTCCTCAGAAAAATAGAAGCTTAGATATTTGGATCAAACCTTTTGATTGGGCAGAAGAGTGGGCTTCATCAAACCCTAGTTCGGGGTCACATCTAGTGAATCCGGAAGTTTCAAAGGCAAAATTGAGGAGTGAAACTTTGCAGTTTTCAAATTCTGAATATACCAACTTGATCAGCTCATCAAGGCGCATATTTCTATCCTTTCGGAAGTTTGAAATTCAAAGTTTGAATTTTTGGGGTTTCTCTGACAAACCCTAATCCAGCTCCAGGTCCAATTCTTGCAAATCAAGTGGATTGGGTTAATCCTAGAAGAAGATGGATTGGTCACCTACATAAGTGAAGAAGTTCCTGTCTTAGAGGGAGATGAGGCGAAGGCCTTCCATAAGAAGATTACAAGCAATCTTGATAGGTATGACTCATCAAGGTATGTTTCGAGATTTGTTCATGATTAAGTTTATGGTATGTTTTTCTTCATGTTATTATGGTTAGTACAATCTTGATTTTAGATTTGTCGTATCACCTTAACAAAATTATGAATGCATGATAGAAGATATTCATTGATTAGGGTGTTGACACTTATGGTTGTACTAATGCATTATGGTGTTGTATGAGGTTTATGTTGTCTACTAACATGAAAGGTACACCAAGAAAGACAAATCATGTTCTAGTTCAAGAACATATGATCATGATGACATGAGGACAAATATTCATCCATTTTCATGGATCACTTAGAAGATCTACTTACGAGGTATGTATAACTTGGTTCTACAATGGATAACTTATGAGACATGCAGGTTACTAGCACAAATCACTGAAGAGAACCAGAAGAAATTATGCGGGTATGTTAGACATAACTAGATAGCATGGTAATCCATGTATGTTTTTCCTATATCAAGCTAGAATCCTACCTTGTGTTAGGATCTTATACTGTTGTGTTGTTGATAATGATTATTCATGAAGTCATAGGTTTGAATAGTCATGGTTGTATACATATTATGTTTCTTACCAGAATTGATGATATGACTAACCAGAAGAATCATGAAGTTATAGGTTTGAGTAATCACGAGTTTATGCATTGATGATTTAACTAATCAGAAAAGTCCTATGATCAAATAAGAATATGCATGAGTAAAAGAAGACTTCCCTGAAACCTTGAATACTAATGTTTATTATCTATGAATGATCATGACTATACATGTTTAAGATTATTGTGTTTTGATAGTATTAAGATTATACTAATAAATGTGTGATTATATATGAGACCTCAAGATGATACTAATAAGCATGCATAGTGATTAAGGATGGATATAAGTTCAAGGACAGGTAATCCAGGAAGCAAAGATCAAGAGAGAGCACACTCCAGTTGTTCCTACAAGAAAGCAAAGGAGCACACTTCGGTAGTTTCTGCGAGGATGCAGATATTCAGAGGGAGTTGACCACTTCTCACAATCCACATCAGAATGGAGTTGCAAAGATTCAGAGGGATTCCACCCAGCAACCAAACAAAGATAAGTATTTGAATTGTCATTTCTTACATAATGTTATTCAATGATATATATGCTTATGTTCCTAGAATTAGGTTGTGTATTATGCATATTAGAATAGTTGCATTGATGAACAGTATACTACTAATATACATGGGTAAGTGGCCTATGGTACTGTACAACATTCCATAGCTACTTATCTAGAATGAAACCTCTTTGCTGACGTGTTAGGAGTTGTGCACACTCTTAACAATGTTCCGGTAGAGATTGGAAGGCATCTAGAAAGTTACGGGATATGGATAAATGTTGTATTAAAGCATTGGCTAAGATAATTGTATGGCTGTATGACATATTTCTTCATGTGTAAGAATTTGCTTTGAAAACTATGAGATGTTTTCTAATCATGCAATTTAACTTGTTGTGTAGGAAAGATCATATACCATCACCTACAAAAGAAGGACTACAACATTTGTTCAACAACAAAGTTATCTATTGAAAATATTGAAGATATTGAAGTTCCCAGGATCTGGGAAGAATGCCATGATCGAGGAGTACCAGTCGATCACGAAGATGTTTGAGATGCAGTCCCAAGACCTGAAGGGGAGTCTGTAGTGACTTCCAAGAGGATCTACAAGATCAAGCATGTTGCAGTGATGAAGAGGAAGATACACTTTCTTGAATGGTGTAGTTGAATAAGAAGTGTATGTGGTGCAGCCACTTGGTTCTGAGACACATGACAGGGAGTCATATATGTGCAGAACTTGGTCTGGTAGGATAGACAGCTTTCTATCCAGTTTGGGCTTTACCAAGAATAAAGCGGATTCCAACCTTTACTACAAGGTTGAGGAAGGCAATCCAGTGATACTACTATGTGGATGACCTGTTTGTAACAGGTGAGAATAGATTGATTGCCGACATGCAGCGGAAGCTTGATGCCGAGTTCGAGTTGAAGAACTTGGGGATGATGCACTATTTTTTTTTGGCATGGAGGTGTGGCAGAGTGCAGATGGAATCTTCCTTGGACAAGGGAAGTATGCAGTAGAGATCCTGAAGAGGTTCAGGATGATGGACTGCAAGGCCATGGCCACACCTATGGCATCGAACCTGAAGCTTCTGTGTGATGCTTCATCTGATCCGATTGATGGCACTGTGTATCGTCAGATGATTGGGTCATTGATGTACCTGACGAACACGAGACCAGATATTTGCTTTGTGGTGAACACATTGAGCCAGTTCCTGAAAGATCCAAGGAGTGTTCACCTGGTTGCTGTAAATCATATTCTAAGGTACCTAAAGGGTACGGTTGACTATGGGCTCAAGTATGACGCGAATCAAAAGTTTAACCCGCAGGGTTATGTTGATTCAGACTGGGCAGGCAGTGCTGCAGATAAGAAGAGCACTCCTGGGTGCTGGTTCAGTATGGGATCAGGTGTGATCTCTTGGTTTAGCAGGAAGCAATCCTGTTTAGCACTAAGTACAACCAAAGCATAGTATGTTGCGACGGATGAGCAGGATGCAGATGTATTGACCAAGCCGTTGGCCAGAGTGCAGTTTGAGTACTTCAGAGAGAGGCTTGGTGCACTTCAAATCGAGGTTCCTTCCAAAAGGAAGTGATGAGTCCGGAAGATGTAGATGCACATGAGATTTTCTGACATGGTTGATGTGTTCTCCCATGGTCGTGATGTAATTGCTGAACCATTCTCACATGGTGGTAGATGTGTTCTCCCATGGTGTAGATGTAAGGGCTGAAGCCATTTTTCACATGGTGGTAGATGTGTTCTCCCATGGTGAAAAAGTAAGGGCTAGAGCCTTCCCCGAATGGTGGTAGATGTGTTCTCCCATGTCGGTGGTGTAAGTGTTAGATGATGTGCATCTGGGTTGTGCTTCGTGGATGATGAGATGATCTGAAGAGGACGATGCTCTAGTTACTGCTCTGTATATGCATCAGGATGATGCTGGATATGATCAGTTGGATCATTTGTATGTATTTTGTATATGCATCATGTTGGATGCTTAGATCATGTATGTTGATATGTATCAGGTATGATCAGGTGGATCATGTATTTGTATTTGTATCAGGTGGATACACTGTATGATCAGGTGGATCATGTATGATGATATGTATAAGGTAGATACTTGGTATGCATTAGGTGGATGCATTGTATGATCAAGATGATCATGATGATGAGCTTCGGGATGTTGCTCCAGATGATATGTACCAGGATGGTACAGTGATGATGATTAGTGTGATCATGAGAATCAGGATGATGCTTTGTGCGATGATGATCCGTTGGATCATGAGTATCAGGTTGAGACTTGGAGGTCAGAGATGATATGTGGCAGGTTGTGCAAATAGCATGTAATCAGTCCTGGGAGATCTTGTCGGTCGTGCTGCGACACATAAATGTTCCTGGGATACTCTTTCCAGTATTGCTATGTAGTATGTAATCAGTCCTCAGATATCCAATAGGTTGAGCTGTGTGCTCGTAATCAGTCCTGGGATGAGGTATTACTACGGAGACATGTAATCAGTCCTGGAGATCCGAGAGGTTGATCTGTGTGCTCGTAATTAGTCCTGGGATGCTCTTTAGAGATCTTGTCGGTCGTGCTGTGGCACATAAATGTTCTTGGGATTCTCTTTAAAGGTTTTGTCTATCCACATGTAATCAGTCCTGGAGATCCGAGAGGTTGAGCTGTGTGCTCGTAATAAGTCCTGGGATGCTCTTTAGAGATCTTGTCGGTCGTGTTGCGGCACATAAATGTTCCTGGGATTCTCTTTAAAGGTATTGTGGAGGAGATGCATGTAATCAGTCCTGGGAGATCTTGCCGGTCATGCTTAGGCACATAAATGTTCCTGGGATACTCTTTCCGGTATTGCATCCACAAATAAAATTAGTCCTGAGAGGCCACCTCTATCAAACCATTCGCACAAATGATGAAGACCTGCAGGTGGTGGGCCTACATCCAGTACGAAAAAGGACTGGCTCTGTAGAATTTTCTATGACGATTAGATTCAGAGATTGATTGAGATAGCAGCAGCAGTGACGATGATGATGACTCAATGACGATTATCCAGTGACGATGATCCAGAGAAGATGACTTGTGCTAGAAGACCTGTGTCGAGAAATACCTTCCTAGTTAAGAGGGAGTGTTGATGTATATGTAACTTCGGAATGTATTTCACATATATGTATATTGTATTCCTATAGAGATATTATTATTCTTCTATACGGAAGTGGTTGTATTCCTATAGAGATGTTATTATTCCTCTATACGGAAGTGTCGTCATTTATATTGTAAGTGTCATAACTTATACTAGATGGGTTATTAGACCACCTTGTTGGGGTCGGCCCTGTATAAGTCATGTGGGTCAAAGGGTTATTAGACCACCCTATTGGGGGTCGGCCATGTGGTTCAAAGGGTTATTAGACCACCCTAGTGGGGGTCGGCCCAGTCAGCATTATGTTAAGTGGTTAAGTTGAGGCCGACCTAGTTGAGTAAAGGTCAAGTCAAGTTAGTGTATAAATAGAGAGTGTGTCTCTCTCATTTTACACATTCTATTCTCTCACTCACACTTTGGAGAGTGGCACACTTGTGGAGGAGGAGGCTTTGCTGCTAGGAGAAGACTATCTCTTGTATTCTGTTTGTATCATTTCTCTATCTATCTCTGAGGAAGTTATTGGGGTTTTTCACCTTTATGGTTTTCCCCAAGTAAACTCTGTGTTTCTTGTGTGCTTGCATTATTGTGTCCATGATTGTTATGCTGTATATTTGTTGTACATGTTATTCTCTCAGTTAAGATCCTAGATCAGATTGAAGTAAATTCTGAAAATTTAACATAATAAAAGTTTTTTTCCTTCTATTATCCAAAATTCCTAGTTGTGCTTTTGTTTCCTTAGTTAGGAAACCCCATCCTTCTGATTCATGTAACTAAGAGAGCTCCAATTCTACAAGTTTTAAATCTCTTTCATCCCTCTATTTTTTTTAAAGGCCCAATCCTTGATTTTCTTTTTTACCAGTGTAAGGTTCTTGGAAAAGTGAGGTGCAACAAGATTTCCATCTTCAGTATGGAAAGGAATCCATTTTTCTTTTATAATACTTTTAACCTCTTCTTCCTTCATCCATGCAGCACATAATTTGAAAGGGATGGGAGGTTTTGTGGAATCCCCCAGAAATTCAAAGCAGATTGACAAATGATCATAGTCTCCTCCCGAGTCCACCCATTATCTGAATCTAAAAATTTTCCCAATTAGATTTTATGCTATCAGAAAGCGATCCAACCTCTTCGCAATTCTACCTTCGCTAGTTCTACGATTAGACCAAGTGGGCTTCAGTTTTACAGGAACGATATCTATTATATGTGAGTCTCTATATCAAGATATCAAAGTAATTTGTGAGAGGATCATTTCTAGTATGGGGTCCCCACATTTCATGGTTTCCAAGAGTAAAGTTCATCTCTCCACCCAATATCAATTTCTCAAATTTAAAGAAATATTTTTGTCTTAACAAGTTCCAGAAGGAGACCCTCTCATTATATGGACCATAGACATTTAGAATTATGAAAATTTCATTTAAAACAACGTGAACAACTTCAATCCCTAGCCTAGAATCAAACCCCCAAGAGTTCTTAACCTTTACAACAATCGAGTTCCATCCCAAAGCAAGTCCTCCCGAGTGCCCCCTGGAATTTATAGCAAGGAAATCATAAAATTTGAAGGTTGATTTAAAAATATTAACCTCTTCCTCCATACTCAGTGTTTCTTGAAGCATAAAAATATCCGGCCGATGCAAATTAATCATCCTTTTTAAGGCAAGTTTTTTAGGTCTACTTTCCAAACCCCTGCTGTTGAGAGACAAAATTTTCATTGGGTAACCCCTCCCAAGGCTCTCGCTTCTCTAAGCGCCCCTACAATAGACTTATGTTTTCCATCATCTAGGTCATATAAAGCTTGGTGTTGGGCCGAGGAGAGATGGGAAGCCCAACCCCTTCCTTTCACTTTTGTAGCCAACCGAGGGTTTTTTCCAAGTCTATGAATTTGTGCACTTAAGTCCAAAAGGTCGGGGATGTCTCTAGATCTCATATGAAAGCGAATGGGACAATTTTCCAAGGTGGAAGAGGAAGTTCTTCCAGGTGAAGAACCCGAAGAAAGTGAGGAGGCTGGTTTTGAATAGGTTTGGACAGGTTCTAGGAGAGGCTTGTTTTGATCCAGAGTATTGAAAGGGGGTGGACCAAGGAATTAGGAATTAAAGAAGTAGAAAGATCCTTGTTCTCAGTATTTAAATAAATTAGATAAGCTTCTAGAGAAGAGATAGGGAAAATGGGAGTTTCTTTCTTACCAGGGGAAAGATGTGCTTCTGATTCGGTTGTAAGATGTGCTTGATCCACCGCAAGTCCTTCTTCAATGAGAGCCTCTTTTTGTTGGTGTTGTGTTGTGTCTGGTTCTTCAACTCTTTCCGAGTCCTCCAAATTATTGTCTTCTGAGACCAACTCATGTCGTTCCTCCATATGTGTTTCCTTCACTCTACCTGCTTTTTGTTGTCCCTCTTATGCTTCCAAGCCACTTCTTCCTACTATACTCTTTCTTGGTCTATCCAAATCGCTATTGAATCTTTGTTGATAATGCTTACCCATATTTCCATAATTATGGAATTTGTGGCATCTGCATAGAACCCCTTTCTAATATAATCTTTGCCTGCGGCTTTCCTGTCCCCAGATAAAATTTAATTGCTCTCTGAGCCCTGATCTGATGTTTAAAGAAACCAATATTCTGGAAACAATCATCTGTTTGGTCTGAGTGAAATTCATATCAGCACCAATGAAAGCTCCTAAAGCATTCCCAATATCCCTGAAAGAATCCAAGTTCCAAAACTCCCAAGGTAGTCCTGGCAACCTTACCCACACCGGAAACACATCAAATTTCTCTGTATATGCATCAAACATAGGAATCCAACTTTTGAAGAGTATGGGTGTGTTTCCCAAGCTCCAGTGTTTCTGGAATATTCGACCAACGTCCTCCTTGCTTCTGAGTTTAAAATCAAACCATCCCCGCAAGAGTACTGTAATACCCCAAATTTTGGACTTATAACCCCTTTTATATTTTGTTAAGTATTATTTCATTTTACTTATGTGACATTAGAAATTTGAAAAGTTAATTTCTGATGACCATGTGGACCAGCAAATTAATGAGATGGGAGTCACAGTTCTTATGGGTTTGGAGGATAAATACCAAATAAAATAATAATGAGAAATTATTATGGAGACACTTGTAAACCCTAAAGAAAAGTTTAGGGAGAATAACAAAATTAAAGAAATCAGAATTAAGAGAACTCACACCAAGGACAATAAAAAGAGAAAAGAGGAATTCATTCACACATTATCATGATCATTATCACACAAGAGAGAAATTAGAAGAGGGGATCAAATAACCAGAGCAAATGAATACAATGAAATGGGGGCAGTTTGGAGCACAAAATGAACCAGAAAAAGAGAAATCATAGCAGCTGGGTATAACTTGGAACGCTAGTTGTGTTAATGTAGGAGTACTACCACAAGTCTGCAGGAGCACTGCAAATACCCTGAATAGGCTGCGACTGCTTGTTCTCTTAAGTGCAGAGACTTAAAAGTCCCTAGAGCATCCTAGCTCAGGAGTACTGAGTTGGATGTTGGATTGTTTGCTGCCACATAAATTTTATAAATAACTTGGGGGAACAAGTTAAGGGCAAATAAAATATAAACTCTGACCCAGAGGGACCATGAACTCAGCTCGACAGTGACCATGAGAACAATGAGACTTGTTGGTCTAAGGCTGGGAGGTTTGTGGTTGTGTTCCACTGGTCAATCAAAAAATGCAGATAAGTATTATGTCATTGTATTTAAATGATTTTATTACTACACATTTTCAGATGGTTTTATTTGTAAAGTTCTGATATGTTTTCTGAAAGAATTTGTATCATTAGATCTGGACAGAAATGATCTTATAAGAAATAGCTTCCTGTATGTGCTATCAGGATTTTATTCATTCATTTTATATCAATGTTGGAAATGATGTGAGTATTGGGGCCAAATCTTGCTATGTTTTTCATATGCATATTTTCTGTAAAAATAAAGGATACAAAGAATACATTTTATACATGTGATTCTGGCAGAACTGAACTAAACATGTAAACCTTAAGGCTTACATGTCCAGTAATTACCATATATAAAATTATTATTTTATCTTTCATAGATATACATGATTTTTGTATATTAGAGTAATTTATATACCTGTAAACAAAATTGTTTCAATACTTAGAGTTTATGCATAAACACTGTTCACGAATTTGTGTGTAATGCCATTCATTCGGCATGAGAAATGCGAACTCATTTCTCTTTATATTTATTTTGCGAATGACAGCAAGTGTCGGCATGGGAGTGTTAACTCCATAGTCGAAAATCGACCAACGCATAACAAGAAAATAATATACAATGTTTATGCAATAGAAAAATCCTGAGCATGAAAATATATTATTAATTGATACGATAGGGTTTGAACACCCACATTTGTGTAAAACAAATTAATAATAAATATATTATTATTACTTTTCTCATTGTTATGTTCGGTCAAGCCAAACGCAGATAGGGTTAGCGACTAACCCTAATGTCATATGTGTTAACAAGGAAAAATTATACCCTGTAGATTGATTTAAGAAAATGTTACTAACATAGTTCGTGTATATATATAATGAATCGTGTTTATAAATGTGATTTGTTTTCATTATGGAAACTCGAATTTCTTCCTATCAAATATGTACACGATTTCCATTTATTTTCAGTATGAACTTTTGTAATTTGTTTTTATTTTTTTATACATTTATGCCTTTACCTTCGGCATGGGAGCTTGAACTCCATGGTCGAGCTCCGACGATTATTATTATTGAAACCCAAACACTACACAAAGGATGGAACAACGTTAACACAAGTTTTCCAGTGGTTAAACGCTGTATAAAATACATTTACAAGCTAGGGTTATGTTTCCTATTATTTCACGAATACACAGTAACCATATCTATTTAAACGATTCTGAAAATAAAAAATAAAAATGAATGCAAATCTATCCTAAGAAGTAACCCTGTTCATTGCTAAAAAAAGAACACTGGAGACAGAGACCAAATGTGAATTAAACGAACTATGCACATAATATTTTGCTAGGGTTTAAACGTTGTTCCAAAATTATATATATATATTGCATGAAAAATAAAAATAACAAACAGTGGCATAAGAGAAGTCCTGTACAAATACATGACCATTTTAATATTGAAATGAAAGTACATATAACGGCATTACAAGAGTGTATAGCAAGAATAACCCTAACACTTCAGAGTCCTGTATTAATTATCAAGAATAACCCTAACACTTCAGAGTCTTGTATTAACTTAAAACATGGTAAATAATACAGCCGAGACCGCGAAGGTCTGTTCGGTCTTTCGAAGCCCAAAAAGAGACATTTACATTATGCCCAAGGCGTGAACAAGAGCTTAACGAGTCAATTCGACTCTGTGTAACATTTACATAACAAACCAAAGCTCTATAGGCTCACTCGTTGGATAAACCAAAACATTGGTAAATTTTACAACCCCAGGTCGAGAGACTTTTGTGAAGTGATACACGGTGGGGTTGCAATCAATTAAACGGCCTTTTAACTAGGCGTGCAGGCAAACAGAGAAACCATAACGAATTAAGTAACCCATCACTAATCTCGGGTGAGTTTTCCCGAGACTTGTGGAGTGAACGGGTTACCTGTCAATCAGTGCCTTCCTCCTTTTGTTTCGATTATGGATGAAGGTATTAACGCCATCTGTCTGCTACTTTTCACCTGCGATAGTAAAAACAAAGTGAAATTAGAAAAAATTTACTTAGACATAATCTTTACCACAAAATGCATTCTATTAATATAACACGTTACCTATGGATTAGAGCGAAGGCATAGTAGTGCTTCACCTGTACAAAGAAAACCAACGATGGAGTTAGACGTTGCAGACAGTTTAACCAAAGGTTGAAATGATAAAGTTTAAAAGCAGAGATGATGAGTTTTTCTTACCTTCGTGTGCATGGGTGATCCACCGAGCACCTCAATTAGAGAGATTTTGAGGTCAAAAAATGGCCTCCTAAGAGATGTACTAAAAAAGTATGAGATATATTAAAATATTATGAATTTAGGGGTTTTATGGGGTAGGTATATATGACAAGTCACCTCCTACACTATTTTCTATGCACAATATAAATAACCATGGTTGAGTTACTTTTCAAAATTCACTAGAAATAAAGTTAATAAAATAACTCTACATTGATATGTCTAAGATTCATTGTAAATTCCCAAAAATTTATTATCCTTTAGCATTTATTTGTCTTGAACTTGCAAATGAAATTAAATAATAAAACACATTTTTTAAAAGCTATTTTTTTAATTTATGTCGACTTTTTATATTTAGTATTTTTCTCATCAATTTAATATAATGTGATTTAATTAAAAATTTATTTACATGTAAAATGTTAATAATATTATTATAATCCACATTGCATTATTATTATTATTTTTTATTCATTAAATCTATATTGGTAAATTAATATCAAAATCATAAACTTTTTGGGGATATTTATTTTATTGTAAATTAATGTTATAGTTAAATCTCTCATAAAAAATAATATAAGACCTAATTTATTCTTAAAAATTGAGTAGTAAAAATATATAATTTAATTTATTATCATTCATGAATTTAATTTATATGCATAATTAACATACATTTTTCATATTAATATTATTCATGAATTTAATTTATTTTAAAAGTACAAGGATATATATATATATATATATATATAAGTTTGGCATTATAATATTAAATAAAATGGAGTGAATATATAATTAAAAATTAAAAATATGAAAAAATGTGAAAGGAATATATATATATATATAATTTAGTTTGGCATGATGATAGTAAATAGAATGGAATGAATATATAATTTAAAATTAAAAATATGAAAAAGACAATATATTATTTTATAAAAAAATGTGAAATGACCTTCTTTATGAATTATGAGTACTTTACTTGAAAATGACAATAATATTATTTTATGAGAAAGTGTGAAAGGAAAAAAAGTGTGAAAAGACATTCATTATGAGTACTTTACTTGAAAATGACAATAATAGTATTTTATGAAAAAATGTTAAAGGACTTTCATTATGAATACTTTACTTTATGACTTAAAAGTACTTATACCACTACCTTGGTTAACTATGGGTTTTCATCCACCATAGAAAATTTGACAAAAAAACATTCTTAACTCATGCAATGCCACCTCAACCATGAGGGATGATGTCATCTACTAGAATGTGATTGGTTGATTTTCATAGTACATTTTCTTTGTTTTGAGACCCATTTTTTACCTCAAAATTTCTCTAATGCTCCACCCGCACCTGCCAACCCTGGGTTTCCTTTCAAGGCTCCATCAAAGAAGAGAATATTACTCACCAATTTTTTTTTCCAGTTCTGCATCTCCTCAACATTTAGTCTGAGCTGCCACTTCTAAGTATTAGGAGGTTTATTTGGAGGAATCAAACAAATTGTGGGATTTGGGGAGAGTAAATCCGAAGCCCAAATTTTCTCTTCCACATTCAACAGTTCCTTTTGGATGTTTTTCAGTCCAAAATGCTTTGGACGAGGCAAGGACTCGAGTAGGGGTGGAGATTATCCCTTCAAAAATCTCTTTGTTCCAAGCTGTCCATAATTTCCAACATATAAACTTGGGGAGGGCCTCCCACGCTTTCTTGAAGTCAGGTTTTTTGTGCAAGGAGCTCGTGCAGTAATCCTTCCAGCAGTCGAAGAGATCGTTCCAATTGGTTGGAAGAGTCACCATAGTCTTTAAATCTAGAAAGGCCCTATGCCAGAATTCCTGAGCGTACTTGCATTCCAGAAATAAGTGCTCAATTGTTTATTCTTAGGCTTTGCAAAGAATGCATCTGGCTGGCACCTCGATCCCTCTTTTTTTAAGATTTTCAGAGGTTAGAATTTTTTGGTGGGCGAGGATCCAGGTGAAAGCATTAATTTTCGGAAGACTGTCGTTGCACCACACTTTTGCCCATTTTTTTTCTTTGATGCCATTGTTGTCCATCTCTTGGTAACCAGCTTTCACTATATAAACACCCTTCTTACTCCATCCTCTTTTGTCATTTAAATGATGATGAACAAGGGTAGCACCATGAAGGAGTTCGAGGAAAGTGTTGAAATCCACCTGCAGCTGGTTTGGAACCTCTAGTCTAATCCAATCCATCCATCTTCCCATTTTAGACCAAACCGACAAGTCATACAGGGCGGTTATGTTAGTATGGTCCATCCATTCTTTGAGCTCGACAAAGTTTTGAAGGAAATCAACGGGGGATCTCTGAGTTGGCCCAAGCTTGTCAGCCCAGATTTTGATTCTCTTATTGTTACCAGGTACCCAATATAACTGATTATGAAGGATGTGTGTCGCCTTTTTACAAAGATTCCAAATTGGAGAGCCTGTTTTGGACTGATCAATCGACTCTACACATCTCTGCCTATTACCATTCATGTTATTTTTGCATAAGATCTCTTTCCACCATGCATTTTTGCCAGTGCTTGCTCTCCAAAGAATTTTGGCTCCAAGGGCCAGATTCATAAGCGTGGGGTTTCTTATTCCGGCACCGCCAACACATTTTGGTCTACAAACTTTATCCCAGCTCATCAAATGAAACTTTTTGCTAACATATGCCTTTCCTCCTTGCCAAAGAAATCTATGGATCTCCTTCGTGATCTTCTGGAAAACACTCTTAGGGGCTAAAGAGATGGAACAGGAGTATATAGGAAGGGCTGAGAGAACTGACTTTATTAGGACGAGCTTGCCGGCCAAGTTGAGCCACCCGAACCCCCAGGATGAGATTTTGTTTTTAATTTTATCCACCAGATCCTGCTAGTCTGTGACTTTTTTGTTTCCTTTAAAAATTGGTATTCCAAGGTACTTAAAGGAGTTCCAAGCAAGGCATCCTTCAAAACCAAGGATTCTAGCAATTTTGGCAATGGTCTCGGTGGAGCAATTCCACCCATAAATTTTTGATTTCCTATAATTGAATCTCCCATCCGAAGCTTTGAGGAAGGTAGTTAAGGCACTTTTGAACCTTTCAGCTATGATGGTGGAAGCTACTCCCAGCAAGATAGTATCATCCGTGAATTGAGCGTGAGTGACTGCTCTGACCCCTCTCGCTATCTTAAAACCTTTCAGCTCCCCCTAACTTTGAAGAAGATGAAGCTTTCTACTCAGGGATTCGGCCACCAGTAGATAAAGAAAAGGAGACATGGGGCATCCCTGTCTTAGGCCTCCAGTGGCTTGAAAAAAGGAGGTGGGTCTGCCATTAACCAAAGGGGCGATCCATGGTTTGCTTATACATGCTCTTACCCAGTGGATAAATCTGTCTAAGAAGCCAAACCTTTTCATAATTTCAAACAAGAAAAAGTGGTTCACTCTATCAAAATCACTCTCCATGTCCAACTTGATAGCCATTCCCTATTGTTTTCTTTCCATGCTGGAGTGGATAGCCTCCTGGACTACAATGATGTTGTCAAGTATTTGGAGACCGGAAATAAACCCACCTTGTGAGTCAGAGATAACTTTGCCCATTATTTTTTTCATACGGATGGCAATGATTTTTGAAAGGATTTTGTATGAGGTATTACAATGAGAAATAGGCCTGAATCTTGCAATGGAAGTGGTATTGTTGTCTTTCAGGATAAGGGCCAGAAAGGAGGAGTTTGTGGCTCCCCAAATCTTATCCTTCTTCCTGGTCCAATTAAGCATTTTCTTCAAGTCATCCTTTATTATATCCCAAGCTGCTCTGAAAAAATTTATTGTAAATCCATAACGCCCTGGAGCTTTGTCCAGGTGAAGAGACCAAATAGCCTCTCTTATTTCACACTCATTGATAGGTTTGTCCAGATCTCTGTTATCGATTTCAGTAATAAGAGAGGGGATACCTGAAAGTAGATCCGCATGTGCCTCAACATCTGCCTCATTTGTGTCAGAGTAGATCCTCTTGAAATGCTCCAAGGCATGAGCTTTTAACTCCTCCTATCCTATAATGTTATTTCCAGTAGTGTCTTGTAATTCAATGATCGAATTGTAACTCAGCCGAGCTTTGGTTTGCTTGTGGAAATACGCAGTGTTGCTATCCCCCCCCTTTAAGCCAAGTCTGTCTGGATTTGACTCTCCAGACCTCCTCTTCTTGACAAGCTGCACTGAGAATTTCAAGGTTGAGGTTCTTCTCCCGATTGAGGATAATAGGGGTGATTTCGCTTTCCTCCATTCTGCGTTGAAGAGTAGCGAGGTCAGTTTGAAGCTTTTTCTTGGTATGACTGGGATTTTTATACTTAGACTTGGCCCAGGATTTTAAAACTGTCTGAACTGATCGGAGCTTGCATTCCCAAATATAACTAGGCAACCCCTTAAATGTGGAATTCCAAGTGTTGTGGATAAGAAGTAAAAGTTCACCATCTTGCAGCTAAAGGTGACTGAAACGAAATGGGATTGGCCCGAGGGTTTCAGGAGCGGAAATAGCCAGAAAAATAGGCTTATAATCAGAGGTGGCTGACGGGAGGACACACACAGCCAAAAGAAATTTTTTTAGGAGATAAGTGGTACTTACCAGGAATCGATCTAGCCTGGCAGCAATATGACCCAATCCTGATCTTCTATTGCTCCAGGTGAATTTTTCGTGTTTCATTTCCATGTCCATCAAATCCAGATCTGAAATAAGATCCTCCATCTTTTCCCCATAAGGATCTCTGACCCTAGAACCACCACCCTTTTCTTGCTGATTTTTTGTGACATTAAAATCTCCCGCGAGGATCACATCCTTACCATGCAGCTCATCTTTTAGCTTTGAAAGATCCTCCCAAAACATAACTTTGTCCCTATAATGCGTAGGGCCATATACATTACAAATATAAATAGCTTGTTGATTGTATTTTTCATGGATTTCCAAAAGGAGCCAAGGGTGGCTTTTTTTGACATTTTTTATCTTTAAGTTGCTAGAAATATATGCAACAATACCCCTGGAGGCTCCTTTAGAGCTTTGGGCTTCTCTGAGGCAATCTTTCCAAAAGTGACGTGAGAGCTCTATAGCCTCCATGCCCTGTAATTTTGTCTCCTGGAGCAGTAGTATGTCTGGCTTCTCAGATTTTACTAAGTCCCTTAATGCTTCTACTTTGCTAGCACCGCCCAGACCTATGCAATTCCAGGAGACAAGTTTCATCATTTCTTACTGGGCTGCGAGCCTGCTTGAGGTATGCCATCTGGTTTTGCCCCTCCCTTATTTTTTTTAATTTGGAGCTGATAAGTTTCTTCTATGCTTTTTTGTCTTCCCAGGTCTAATTCCCTTTTCGTTTTCTGCTCACGAAGATATCTCTGCGATCTTCTCCCCCTTGTATTTGGGATTACAAGATCATCCTGTGGATCGAGAGCCTCTTGAGAAGACAAAGGATCCAGGGAGAATATTTGCGGAATAGCGAGGCTTTTTTTAACCTTGTCCGCCCAGGTTCCCCCTGGGGTCGATTCCTCTTCCCTGACTTCCTCTGATGCTTCCTTATGTGTGGAAGGATTTGAGGGGATTCTCTCAACAACTATCTCTCTTTCTATCTCAGAATTAACCATCGCTGGAATTTCTCCATCTTCCATATCCAAAGATTGGAATTGATTGTTGATGTTGACTTCGGCCTGCTCTTTTCTTTGCTTTTTTCACACTACTCTTTTCCTTTGGTTTTCTCTATGAGTGGATCCATAACTGAGGGGCTTTGGTGCTTGGCTTTCCTTCCCTTCTTAGCTTGCTTTCATCCTTCTTCTTGTGCCTGATCTTGGGTTTCAGACGCAACTTTGGGAAAATTCTTGACGAAATGGCCATACTCATGACACTTATTGCATTTAAAGGGTAGTTGTTCATAGTCTATTGTCTGCATGTGTTCCTAGCCATCCATCTGCAGGTTTACTATCTCAGGGAGCCCTTTTTCTAGATCAACTTCCACACAGATGCGGGCACAGGAGAAAATTGGCCCTTTAGGTTCGGCTTTGTCGATAAAGGTACCTAAGGCATTTTCGATATCTTGCAGGTTTTCATCATTCCAGCAGTGGAGTGGAAGATGAGGGAGGTGGACCCATACTGGAACTGTTGAAGGCACATCTTTTTACGGATCGAAAGAGAGACTCCAACGATTTAAATAAAGTCCACGGGTGCCCAGGAAATAAGGGCCACTTCTAAAAATAAGATCTCTGTCAATCTTGTGCTCAAAGAGAAAGGTGAAGAAGCCCTTACCACAAAAACCATGTTGCAAAGCCCCGGAGATTAAGGGCATCCAATTTTTATTGATCCAGGCGTCCATGGTTTTTGGTGAGGGCCAGATCCCAGTGAACTTCCCTATGAAACCCCGCTCACTGAGAGCTAGGGATTTCAGACGTGAAGCTGTCGACTTGATCTGGATCTGAGGAGCAGTTGTGCGTTTGAAGAAAGCTTCAGCAATGGCGGGGGACACCGACGGCGGTGGGGTTGCAGCTACCAAAGCTCGAAAGGCGTCATCGAGCCTGCGCCTCTTCTCCTCCTGACTCAAATCCAAAGGAATGTCCATAGGGGCACTCATGAGGAGGGGCCCGAACGCCAGGGAATGGTCAACTGTTGTAGGCTACGAGCCCTAGCAGCGACCAAAACTCGAGCTTGCCCAGATCATTTTCCACATGGTGTAATAGGGCTTTAATAAAAACATTATTATTGAATGGTATTTTTTTAATAAAATGTTGTTGTTGAAGGGTTATTTTTTCACTAAAACGTTGGGTGACAGCAAGATAAAAGATCAAAACGTCACAAAAAATAGTTAGAAGGGCATAGATGAAATGAAATTCCAACTATGCTAGCATGTGAAATTTTGAAAAATAAAAAATAATTTCGAAATTCAAAAATCAAAAAATACATTTGCTTGGCATGTGAAATTTTGAAAAATAAAAAATAAATTCAAAAATCAAAAAATACATTTGCTTGCCATTTGGTTTTCGTACATCATGTTTCATTAATGACATTAAATATCATGTCTTCTATTTTCAAACTCCACTATCTTAAACTCCATTGTCTCAAGAGCTTTTTCATCTTCAATTGCTTCCATCCAATGCTACAATCCCTCCAGAGATTGTTAGATGATCACCATCTCTGGAAGAGATGGTCTACAAATTAAACAGTGCATTGCTTGGCTCAATACCCAAAGATCTTGCAGGATTGACTAAATTGAAGGTTCTAAGTTTGTCTCAAAACAACCCGAATGCAGCAATATCCCGCCAGAGCTTGGAAAGTTGGACAAGTTACAAACCTTAGATCTTCGTTACAGTAAACTCACTGGAACGATTCCATATGAGTTTGGCAGCTTGTTGTTGCTGCAGAAAATAGATTTGAGATCCAAAAATATTTCAAGGAGAGTCCTTCAGAGCTTGGGAAATTGCAGAATTTATGTCTTAAGCCAAAACGAGTTAACTGGACCCTTACCCGATACATTGAAGTCTTTAAGAAATCTTCAATACCTAATGGTCAATTCCAATCACATGAACTCTGTTTTACCAAAAAATTTAGGATCTCTTCCCAAATTATCCGAGTTAAGCCTTTATTCTGCGAGATTTGAGGGTTTTATTCCCAAATCCTTGTGCATTCTCAGCATCTGAGCCCTTTTGGAAATGGATGTTGGAAATGGATGATAACAAGCTCAACATATCCTTTCCTTCAGATTTGAAAGAACTACATTACTTGTTTCAGATGAATTTGAATGAAATTTTTTTGAGCGAAGAGATACCTTTCTTTACTGACTTCATGAAGAGGCTTGTAACAAATTAGACCTGAGCGGGAGCGAGGATTTGTGTGCTAGCAAAAGATTGTCAAAATATTTTATTGCAACTGCTATTTCTCATTGTTCTGATAAAGAGCGTGGCAAAGATTCTCTCGTGAGCAATAATGGCGGTTTCAACTTCCTGAGACAGCAAGCAGATTCTGGTTTGGCAGCTCCCTGTTATCAAGGCGACCGAGGACATTATTGAGCTTGGAGCTATACTTGAGCTAGTCCATTCCCAGTGGTTTCACCAACCAATCTCCAGCATGGACTTTCTATCTCTTGGTGAAATAATTGGAAGCCTGAAACAAGTTTCCAGCTGGGGACAACCAGCCATTGACACCATTTTCAGGATCCACCTATTGCAGAGAGCCTCCGCGCAAGGCTTCTTCGAACTTGCAAACCCTATTTTGAATGGCCTGCAGCTGGAGGTAGACGAGATTCCAGTTGGGGGCGTAGTGGGATAGACTTTCACGTGTACAGTCATGGAGTCCCACCGTTTCCTACACCACCAGGATGTTACACGTACGAGGGGATAAAGGAAATAAAGAAGTTTCATCATTATCCGTAAGTATTTGCTTCCTTCCATAAGTATTCACTTCCAAATTATTAAAAAGCACTGGCCCCTCAAGTCTTTCATGGAATTGTCATTGACCATCAGGATGGGATAAATCGAACCAAGTTTGGAATCCATATGAGTGGAGTCTGCATATTAAATGAGTGGCGTTACATCATTTAAAGGAAGGAGTTTAACGACAAGCGAGTGGAGCAGATCTGAGCTAAGTGGAGCTATTATTATTAACATAATCATTTCTTCTTGGAAGAAGTCACTTACGCTTGGTGATAATAGGATTTTTTATGAAAGAGTCGACCAGCATCCCATCCAACACGACAATACATGGCGACTTCCAAATGCCATTCTGCTTCTTTGCATGCTCATCTGTCTACAATCTTAACTCAATTTTCAAACCCACAAATGAACTGAGCTCTCTGAGATCTGGTATGCTGACTAGCGCCAAGGTCACGTTATCTACACAAATACCGTGGTCACATGAAATCTATGTCTACAAAGCACTTGCATACGGTATGTTAACTTTCCTTTGATCATTTGTAAAGTTACATACAATATTATAAGTGTATATTATATTGTTAGCTAATAATATCTGGCCTTTTGTTGTCCACACCTTATTGCCATGTGTGGAGATAGGAAGGTGTGCTTCTCCATGCATGCTTGGTGTAGAGATAGCAATGTGTGTCAATATAGTTATTTTGTTCTTTTAAATAAAGAACGATTGTTTAAGAAAATTTATATGCATGGAAGGTTATGTGTCTTTTGGTTTTGATCGTATTTGATAATTAATAACATTAAAAGAGCGAAGGAAAAAACATAAAAAGCTTTTCTCTCCTTGTGTTTTTGAGATATCTAACTTCTTTTCCATTTATTTAATTTGTGATGTAATTTGTGTTACATAAAGTGTTTCATTAGTTGTTTCATTAGTTGTAGATAACAAATTTCTAACCATACAGCTACACCGAAGATACCTATAAATTACTACACATTTCTAATCATATAACTATAAAGTACTACAAATTTCTAATCTTAGTTATGATCGAAGATACCTAAAGTTTCTAATCATACAACTATTTTCCAATAAAAAATGCTCTGTGATCACTTAAATAAATATTTATTTATTTATTAGTAATTTTTGTTGATAAAAATGAGAGATAAGATATATCTTTCAAGCCATATAGCCAAAACGTTTGAATTTCTATGCTTTGAGTACTTGCAAGAGAAGTAAAAAGTAAAAGTACAATGTCCCCTATCTCTTCGCGCTTCGATTCTTCTGGAGAGTTGTTTCTTGGGGTTTAAGAATTCCCCATTGTTGAAATGGGATAGTGAGTCAATCCGGTTGGATCGGTATCATTTTATGGGACACTGAATCATTCCGGTTGGATCAGCATCATTTTATGGCAGGGATGCTTTGGAGTTATTTCCTTATGGATAATATCATACATCTAGTTTTTAGCTAAACCACTTACACAACCATTAAGTGAAGCTTGCTAATTATTATTTAAAACGACAAATTAGCATAAGCTACAGTACAAACTGTATGAGATATTGATATGTTTGAAACAATGAAGTGTTCATGGCAAGCTTTTCCTTGTGCATTGTGCATTGAATTATTGGAGTTGGCTAAGGCAAGGAAGTTTTCCAAACAATAAGTATACTTTGTTTGTAAGTATAGTCAATTTGTGGGTTTTTATTATTTCTCCAAAGTTTCCAAATAGCTAATTTGGTTGGCTTTTATTATTTTCCCTAACCTTTCAAAAGGAGCGGGTTACATCTAACTTATCCAAAACAATAAGCAAAGAGCATACTACATTTTAAGTAAATAATACAAAAAGGAGATACCAAGATCATAGCACCATTCAACCAAGACCACATGCACCTCTTGGCCATTTAAACTTTACTCCTTAGCTTCATTGTTGTAATAGCTTTTTGGTGTTTATAGCTACATTCAAACAACCAGAGCAAAGTTTGTAAAGAGCTTTAAACAGCCATAACGACAACATTTAGATACATGCTGAGAGTGGCTCTTTTTTCATAAGCATTTTTTTTTAGATGCAAGTCTTTTTACTTACTAAGATATTAAAATAGTTATTTATTTGCATGATCATTCATTTTTTTATTCAATTTTTTCTTAAATTTTTTAATACAATCAATAACTTTTTTTTTAAGATTTTATATAACTATTTGTAAACTAATTTTAAACCCAAATTTATTAAGCATCTAGAGGGATCTAATTTCTTGAGATGTATTTTTTTAAATTTTTTATTTTAAGTTGACATGACATTTTTTAATTATTTTTAGTTTTAATAAGTTATGGGGTGACATGGAAAACTTAACATACGTGACAACATCTCACCGACACTAGGTTATTCTCAGTGCAATAAATTGTTTTACATGGTTAAATATATTTGATTAAAATTTATAATATAATTTATTTATTTATTTATAAATTAGACTTATTATTATTTTATTTTTCTTCTTAATAAGCAGGTAATAAACAGCTTTGCTGCTAATTTCACTTGTTATTTATGGGATCACACTCTCAATCGAAGGAGCGCCTTCTTCCTTTTTCTCACGCAAGAGCAATAAAAGTGTACATTGGTTTATCAAAATAAATTAAAGGGAAAAGTTTGGCATTCTTACCAACCTTTATTTTCCGTACAACGCAAATGTAAATTGATCAATGCAAAATACAATAGAGAGAGATATTTGTTCCTTAACGCTAATGCTGCTAGAGCTATCCTCCATGAAGAAAACAAGACTTCCAGGCTATCATATATGTTCCCCCTTGTCATGGTCGTCTTTTCTCTCTCGATCGACTCTTTAACGCCTTTTTCTTTAGATGGAGTCGAAGCCTCCTTGAAGAGGAAAAAAAACTAACTGCCTTCCTCCTTATAGAGAGAGATCAAGAGTGATATCGCACGCTCCTCCATCATCATTCATTATACTGAACCATCGAAAGAAAGCAAACCCTAACTGCTCATAGAACGGTTGTCCAACAAACTAAAGGAAACGTGCTACACCTAAATAACGAGTTGAGTCGCCTTCTTTAAGGTAGTTTTAATCTTCTATTCACTATTCCACATAGAGGAAGGTGTGCCTTTTCTTGAACAAAAGTCTTCATACAATATACAATTATATATATATGTGTGTAAAGACTCTACACCATATAAATAAATTTATTTACTCTTTTATTTATTAATAATAATAATAAGATCATTATAAATATTAGCAAATTATTTATTTTTTGGTATACATAAATTACTAGAACACTTATTTGTATAAGTATGTCATAACAATATATATTTTTATGTCCCGGAAGGGGATCATATATATATCCCCAACTTCGTATTAATTTGACCTAGAGACTATAAATTTTTACATTTTGCAATGTTTAAACAATGTACTGAATATTATATATTAAATAAAATTAAAAAAAAAAAACATTTATTTGAATCGTGATTGGCTTTAATTTGCTGACGTTTGCCTCGTTTTTCCCTTCCCAGGAGGGGGCGGTGGTGGGAAAACATCAGCCTAGAGTGTCTGAATTGCTAGTTAAATGCTTCACAGCAAAATTTTAACACGTAGAACGAATGATAGCTGGTTACAAGATGAGTGTTGAGTCTGGACAGGCTACAGCCTACGCTTGATCGATTATAATTTCTTGAACATCATGGTTTCCAGAGGTCAATACAGAAATTTTATTATGACATTATACAGTTTAGTTGTTCTCCAAGGCACAGTTGGCAACTTGCATGCATTATTATGATCTAAAGAACACTTGCAAGTCAAAGGACTTGAATGAATCCTTTATTGGGAATTTAAAATGTCATAGCTGAGACAACTCACACTTGTGATTTTTTATGCGCCACCTGGTAAAATGTACATTTGTTATTAATGAGAGGACAGTACAGTCAGTCCTCCCAACTGGTCTCAATAGGAGAGGCCTCCTTCTAGCGTGTTACAGTCCTTACCTTGGCCATTTTTTTAATTGTGGTAAGTCGAGTTGAGAGAGAAAACTATGCCTTTTACATTTGAGGATTAGCTAATGTAGATAATAGTTACCATTCGTTGTTTATATTTCAAACGTAACTTCATTTCAGCAAGGTAATTGAACTTGGATTATGAGCACGAGCTCACAGTTCGCAGTTTCGATTGAGGTAAATCTTCTTAGATTTCCCAATAGTTTTAGTGAGTTCAAAACAAATTCTTACTTAAAAACTTTTTAGATGGTAACAACTCCTGGGGGTTATATTACAAGTGAAAAAAGGGTTCAATCCACACTCTGCGATCAGGTTGTTCATGATTGGTGCCTTCTGGGTAAGATTTTCCCGTTGAAAAAGCTTTATATGAATGATAATTATTTATTATTTACCCCTTTGACTTCTTCTGAATTGATTAGGTCTGAATATGTCCATACAGGGACACATTAAAAATATTTGCAACCTGCGAATCTCCTCAAACAATAAGGAGTAGAAAATAGGCTCGTTACATCCATGGTTGAGTAAGTAACAAAGGGAGACACAATTGTTGACAAATTATGGAAAACCATAAGCATAATACTTGGATTTTGGCCATGTGCTCCATTGTTAAAACAATTATCGTGGTATTGGACATGATGGTCACTCAAGGTTTCCTGTATAGGAGAGTCGTAAGATTAATTTACAATTATCGTGGTATTGGACATGATGGTCACTCAAGATTTCCTGTATAGGAGAGTCGTGAGATTAATTTTCAAAAATGCTTATGAGTTTTCAGGAGTTTCAAGGATGTCTCATTGTCTCAGGAAAGATTCATATATGCTTGGTTAAAATTTCACTTCACTATAAAATTTGGTATGGATATGGACAAATTGAAAAGTGTGGTATGGATATGGACAAATTGAAAAGTGCAGTGATCCTGAAGATCCTATCATTGTAAGTGGATTAATAGGTATTCCAATACAAAATAAGTAGTTATACACGGAGATTTATATCTATTTGGTAGCCCTAAAGTCTTACCTTTACATCTGGTCTCGACTCAATTGTACACGGAATTGAGATGGGATATGCCTGTGCAGGAAGCTAAATCTTAGGTGTGATAAACTTCCCAACGTCAGTGAGTTTTCAATATATTAGGTTCACCATCCTGTTCACCATCCCATTCAGAGTATCTTTCACTTTCGTCCTATCTTAGTCCCCGACCTCTCTTGTATTTGTTAACTACTTGGCTTAAAATGAAATTTGAGAATGACTTTAACCAAGTTGATATCTTCTTGGCGAACTTGTCAATTCTTTCGAAATGCATTAATATATATCAGATGTGTAAATAAAAATATCTGGAGAAAAAGATAAGGCATGAACAGATTTTGTTTAGGGTTAGAACTCAGCTATATTTTTTGTTAATTGGTATTATTTGTCCCAACGACATAAAGTAATTGCATAGGTGTATTAATTCCAATCTGGAGCTGAAATGTTTTGGTCTAGCTAAAGTCAGACCATAGTTGGAATAAAATTATTTAACTGCCATTTTATTGGTTAAGTACACATAACGGTTGTATGCAAATTTTACGTCCCAAGTCCCAAGACCCAAGACCCAGCGTCGCACTAACGTCAGAATCCGTAACCTGGTGTTACGAGGTGCAGTATGGTGTTTGCAGTGTTTGCAGGGGGTTAAATGTGTTAGGTTTTCATTCGATCTTCGTTTTTCCATATGGGAACTGGGGCCTCAAAAAATCTCTAATTTTATAGAGAGAAAGCATCTCCAGACTTTGATTCTCCATCCTTCTTTGATCGTGACAGGCCTCTCACATAGACTGGGTAGACCAAGTTAAACGTCCTCTAGTTATTGACGCTTCATGAGGCATCATGGAGTGAAACGGCATTACCTTCCTCGTTCGTTACACTGCTCATATTATAAGGTGTTTCTAGTTTAGTTACATAATAATAATTAAGCTCATGCCTTTAAATCAAATCACAATAGTTCAGCTGGACATTTAACCGGGGGTTCGTATTCAACTTGGCTAAGAAACCTGATGCTGCAAAATTTATTATGTATGGTTTCTCTAAGTTAAATATGGTTGTTTTGTTTTATTCAATAATAAAATCAGAAGTAGATATATCGTTTCTATATCAATTTCAATTTCAATGCATTTTTATTATTTGTATTAACACTTTGACATTCAAATAATTATATACTCAATCATTTAATTTAAAGATTAACATTTATGGAAGGAGTATAATGTGTTGAGAAGGTTATTAAAAAAATAATGAAGAGTTTTTTTAAAAGACGAAGGTATTTTAACATGTTAAATATAGAGAAGCTTTAGTATTTAAAGCTATAAAGAAATGAGTAATGGATAATCGAGATATGTTATTTTGGGGGTTAGAGAGGTCAATTAAAGCTATAAAGAAATGAGTAATGGATAATCGAGATATGTTATTTTTGGGGTTAGAGAGGTCAATCCATATTTTGAAAGGGAATTCATGACTATATTGCTAAGACGTATTTTTGAAAATGTATTCACATAATGATTATGTCTATTATTTAAAGCCATGACAATCACAATGAATACATTTATGATATGCTGGATATCTATCATCTTGGAGATCGATCATCTGATTTTGGACAAGAGACCTTTTTTCACTAGTGTGAAGGTTAGAAGTAGGAGTTAGTTTTTATTAATCTTACTTTCAATTTTTTAAGGTTTTATAAATACATTGGAAATTCTATTTTTTGTTGTACATGATAATTAGATAAATAACGTGCTTAATTTTTTTAATTATTACATAATTTAAATCCATCTTGATAAAATATATGTGTGAATTTGGACACATAATAATTCAATATATCAACATATTTATTCTTCTTAGTTGTTAGATATCTTAAATCCATCTCTTTGGAAGATTGCAGGAACTCCTTCATCCATGGCACATTAATCATACTCATAATGGTTCACACTATCATAATGGATCTCATGCCACTCAACAGTTAATGTTGGGATATCCTTTTGTTGGTTCGTTTGGGAACATTTTACTTTAGACAAAACATGTCCCACCACTGGCCTTCCATTCATAATTTAGGGTTGTGTATCGACCCCTCTATTATATGGGGTACTGATTTTCTACACACTTTAATTATGTTGTGAAAATTGAGCTTGTGACTCCATCTACTTTTCCAAGAGAGATAATTTTCTACATGATTGTTACAAGATAATTCCCCCGCTAGTTTCCTCAACATCCTACTTCTTATTTATGACGTTCATAAAGTAATGGATACATTGAGAGGAGAAAAACAGCAGGCTACAGACAAACCTGACCTAATATCCACGTACTCTCTAATGGGAGTGAGACACATAAGCATTCTTAATTTTTGAAGAGAGGAATTTAATCCCACCTTTAACGCTATGATTTCTAAGTCATTGTGCATGAGTAAATAAACCCTTCTCGACCAATCTAGTGACCTCTCATAGGGCCTTTTATAGGCAGGCCTTTGGTACCTTTAGATCCTCTACAACATAGACATCGATTTCTTGATCTGCTTCACCTTTCACTGATATCCTTCCACAATGCATGAATCTCTTTCATGTGATATGCAGGATCCTATAGCCTAAAAGCAAGAAAAATCAACTCACATGAATCTCTTATGTGTGATATACAGGATCCCACAGCCTAAAAGCAAGAAAACTCAACTCAAAAACTATATTAATTTCACCTGCTCCCAGCTTTAACAGCAAGAGCTATTAACAACGTCGGGGACATTGTCACTCTGTGGATCTTGTTTAACTAATATTCATCCTACAGTTTATTTAAAATAGAAAAACCTTGGTTCTTTTCCCTTTAGGAGTCTTAATGATCTTTATATAGCATTCTTTGTTAGAGTTAAGATAATAGGATGATCACTTAGTCTGACTTGGGATTGTATAATATTACTTAGATTTAAGCCAATAGTTAGGTCATAGAAGCTTATTAATAGCCTGCGGTGGGAAACCACTCTCCCTAGGACTGACCGTTTAACTTAGGATTAACATACTGTAAGATGATACTTACAAACTCAAGGTCATCAAGTGAACATCATCGTTCACTTTCCTTCAAGTGCCTATGGCACCAAGATTACACCTGCCATCAAACTCATGGCATCCCAAACATGCAACCTTTCCCCCTAGTGGATTCATGCCCCTATTGTTTAACTGTGTCAAGCCTTTCAGTCTCCTAAGTTTACAAATCAAACTTCAAAACAATATAGGAATTCTCAATATTACTTAGAGAGTTTACTGATGGGGCGTTGGCCTTGAACTCCTCATCAAGGACTGGTACAATATTACATCTATATTTCTATCACAGAAAAATTGGGTGGCAGAGGGGCTATTACATACTAGCTCCATATGTGTGAGAAATGAGAGCTGACGTGGAATCCATTCGGTAGTATCATGTTTAACTGGATAGGTCAACTTCTGGGAGGAATAAATCCTCATGTGGACTCCAATTGAGGTGATTCTTTCACCATTGTAAAGGTATGGGTGTGTAGAATATGGAATATTGGTCCTGTGTATGGTTTGAACGAAGAAAAAATCGTTTAATACTACAAAATTTCTCCAAAAGGTATCAAACGGTTTTTTACCCCAAATCTGAAGAGTAAGACCTACCCCTAAAATGGGTCCTATAAGCCAATTAATCCAATCTTTCCACCCATAAGGCACTCAAGTAGATGACAAATTTTATATTGATCCATTTCGGATCAATGTGCCTAAAGAAAAGAGGTCCAAACTAGACCCAAAGTTAAGGAAATGTGTGTTTCTTGGCTATGATAATATAGTAAAGGGGTATAGCTTGTGGGATCCTACCGACCACAACGTAATTTTTAGTTGGGATGTCATTTTTAATGAAAAATCCATGCAATGTAAGGAGGTAAAACATAGACATGAGATTGTACCTGTTGAAGTAGAAATGAGTGAGGATGAAAATGAAAATGAAGCTTTTGATATGCAAGAAGAACAACAAATTCAAAAGCCACAACTTAAAAGTTCTACATGTCCCAAGAGGCGCACAAAAATGTATTCTCATTATTTCCAGTCTTCATTTGCTTTGTTAAATGATGATGGTGAACCTAGTTCATTTTAGGAAGCAAGAGAATGTGAGAATGTACATAAATGAAGGAAAGTCGTGGATGAGTAAATGAAAGCACTACACAAGTATGAAGCGTGGGAACTTGTGGATCTTCCATGAGGAAGAAATGTTATTGGAAGCAAGTGGGTGTATAAAGTAAAGAAAAATAATAATGGGTTACTAGGAAGTTATAAATATCACTTGGTGGCAAAAGATTATTTGTGTAATGTAGGTATATACTTTAATGAAATCTTCTCTCTAGCTGTGAAGCTAACTATTGTAAGAGATTTAGTTGCACTTGTAGGAGCACATGATTAGAGTTGTAGAAACATGATGTGAAAATGACTTTCTTGCATGTTGATATCAAGGAAGAGATTTATATGGATCAGGCCAAGGGCTACAAAGAAGGAGGCAAAGAGAATTTGGTTTGAAGACTTATTAAATCTCTATATGGATTGAAACAAGCACCAAGCATGTAGTACGTACAATTTGACACCTTCATGAAGAGCAAAGGTTTCAGTAGAAATGAATCCAACCACTGTGCATATTACAATAGGTTTGATGATGGCATTTTTATTATCTTACTATTGTATGTTGATGATATGTTGGTTGTAGATCCAAGCATGAAGAAAACCATTGATCTTAAGGCTTACTTGGCTAGGGCATAGTGAAATCAAGGATTTAGGAGCATCAATTCAATTCTAGGGATGAAGAAACAAAATGATAGAACATGCAGGAAGATTCGGTAAATTCAAAAGTCATATATAGAAAATATTATGCAGTGCTTCAATATGTAGGATGCAAACTAGTTAGCACCTCTTCTTGCACACTCTGAGTTGCTTTTTGAAAAATGTCCTAGTAGAGAAGTAGAGAAGGTAAGAACATCTTGTGTACCATATTCATCAATAGTAGGGAGCCCCATGTTCTCCATGGTTAGCATCATACCAAATGTTTCCCAAGCAGTGGGAGTTTTTTTTCCAATTCATGGAAAATCCTAGTCAGGAGCATTGAACTGTTGTGAAATGGATATTGAGATACGTAAGGGGAACTTCAAATGTAGTTATTTATTACATATCAACAAATTGACAAATTAAAGGTTTTGCATATTTTGATTTTTGTGGATACATAGATGGGTAAAAGTCTACTACATGATATACTTTCACTCTTGATGGTGGAGCTCTAAGGTGTACACCTAATTTGCAACTAGTGGTGGCTTTATCAACTACTGAAGTAGAATATGTGTTAATAATTGTGGCTAGTAAAGATGTAATATGGCTAGAGTGACTAATAGATGAATTCAATATGATGTAGGGGAATATCACTTTGCATTGCGATAGTCAAAGTGCTATTCACTTAGTGAAGAACCCAAAATTTCATGATTGCACGAAGCATATTGATATTAAGTACCACTTCAGAAGAAAAGTGGTGGAAGAAGGGAAATGACCCCTGCCATTATTGTACAAGAAATCATTGCAATTTTTTTTCGAGTAATAGTAAAATATTGAAGCTTCCATGGTAAGTTTGATGAGAATGACAATAGTTTAAAATAGGTGTCTATCTCCCTTCAATGAGTATGCTCAAAGAAACCATGTGCAATATTTGCTCTATAGGCTTCATGAATTTTTGTTTCAAATTGTTATAACTTTGAAAACCAAGAAGTGCCAACCAATTGGTTGTTGATAAGATTACAAGAGAGGTGTTGCAAGTTATTTGTGAAAACCCTCTAAGAGAAGACAATTATCCTCGACTTAGGGTACTTCGAGCACCATTTCCACTGTGAAGACCATGATTTTAGTCAAGGTTGAAATTCCTCCAATTCAACAACCATTGATATTTGTTGGAAATAATTTGGAAGATCGTAATACTCTAGTGTCTTATAACATTTGTAAGAATTCAACCATACATTTGTTGCTTCGTCCTTGTGGCAGATATCAAAAGAAAGGAATGGAATCATCCAACTCTAAATCTTTAAATATTTCTCCTTCTAAAGGGACAAATCAAGGAAAGTCAATACTATTTAAGGAAAGCCTTCTTTGGCCAAGGAAATTTGCAAGTAGTGGTGAAAGCAACTTCTTCTCGATTCTTGAGAAGACCTTTGCCCCTTCCTTTTGTATGGAGAAGGAAACTTTTGTGTTGGTCTTGAAGCTTAATCTCACATGGGTTAACAAGGAGTAACTTTGGCTCTCCTTCAAAATAATGTAGTTGTGGATAGAGACAACATTGGGATCACTCCTGCAAGATACAATTATTATCCTTCCAACCATGACTAGAGCAAGGCAAATACAAAGTTGTATCAATTGGGACTTAGTTCACAATGGGAACATGTCCCTTTATGAATCCATGGCTCTTTGGAATTAATAAAAGTATTGAAAAAGGTCTCAATATGGCTTTGTTTACATAGTCCACCTTGGAATACTAGGGTAGCCAAACTCTAAAAGGTATCGGTAATGCTTTGGCCATGCTCATTACCATAGCTCACTATATCTCTATAAACTTGTTATAATGTTTCTAATACAGATGTTCAAATATATTTTTAGGTTGATTTAAGCCAAGGCCTTTTTGAGCAAATTGTGTTGGAGAGCAATGATACAAGTTGACAAACTCTGGTTAGATTATTTTATTTATGATGCATAATTTTTTTTAATCATGAACATGTGACATTCTCATGTTCAAAGGAAAAATATTCACATATTTCCAAAGGAAAATATAGGAATCCTTCATGGTGGAAAGATTCAACGATGGACCTTCATTGGACATAATCCAATAAATATTAAGTGGAACCAACTAAATCGATAAGTCTTAGTACAACTTCCATTGTTTTATCCCCACAAATAGGTAACACAGACATTAATATGGTCATGATTCTGAAGCCAACTTCTCTTCCATTGATTTCACTACCAACAAAATTCATGGGAAAAGGAAGAGGAGGTACAAGTCAAACTCTTTGAATCAAGAAATGGAGCCAAATCATGTAGTATCATTGATCATGGTAAAGCAAGTTTTGGTGTTAGATACTCAAACATGGTCTAAGTAGGGGGTTTGTTGGATCAAATGCAAGATAAAATACAAGAAAAAGGGTAGAAATGGGGGATCATGATCTTAAGGTAAAGTTCTTTACACATAAGAATGTTTGAAATCCCAATGAGGAGAAGCAATGTTTTTTTTTAAACCATGGGAATCTATAACTAATCGATATTACCTGGGTGAGGCCCAAGTTCAAATCCAATTGGTTACCACTATAAACCAGGAGTATATGAAACAACCCACAAGTTTGATATACTAATAACTCATGACTTAGCAAGGGCCAAGATGTTTTTAGGCACACCTATGGGTACCTCTATCCTAGGATGCATCTTCACTTCTAGCCTTATCACAATGAGTCAATGTCTAAGTGGGGATTTAAACCCAGGTGGGAAGGGTGTGAAACTTACCTCCCCAACATTCCAATTGTTGACTACTCAACAAAAGCAATAACGTTATAAATATTATCATTAGAAGGTATTAAACAACAAAATTGGTGCATGGGATTCTTTGATCATCCTTGTAAGTAGTTATTCATACTCAACCAAGGGGATTAAAATAGTAAATGCCATGCCTCAAATATGAACTTGTAGGAGGTTGAAGGCCATAAATCTCAATCATGGATTTACTTAGTTAATAACACTATAGTATAGAGGAGAGAAGAGATGATATTTGATGATGATAATGATTATGATAGTTATTAATATCCATTGAGACTAACTTTGTTATATCATACCTTAATAAGGTAAGGAGTCACTTGGTTTTCTTTAGAATTATATTTCTATGCTAAAAGTGATTTAGTAGAAGCATTCCTAAATCACCATAATTGTGATGAGTTAAAAGGTTAGGAAGGTCAATATTGTAGCAAATATTTTGAAATTACGCTCTAATGTGAGTGTACTTAGGACATTCTATGAGAAAATTATTTTCAATTTCAACCATGTTTGTGTCACAAAGATGATACATTCTTTCATCCCACGACATTTTAGGAATTTTCTAGCGCCTTGTTTCACTATGGAGCTTGTGAGACTTTGTTCTTATTTAGCATTGTTGATTTTCTTCTTTACGCTAGTTAAAATTGATGGATAGTTTTGACCTTTTACATTAGGGTTGATCACCTCCTTATAATATATTAATTTTCTCATATCCTCTAACTCTTTATTGCACTACATCATCTCCTTAAATTTAGATGTAATAATATTTTTAATATTATCACTACTCTGCATAGTGACCTCTTCCTCGACTCCCTAATGATTTAGCCAAGACTTAGCAACTTTATGCCAACCTTGCTTAAGTTGCATGTGGCTTTGACTAGAATATGAAAAAATATTAGGAAGCTTCTTATCTCGCATGATGTTTATCTTGTTCTTGTACATTAGGTACCTAGTCATAGTCATGCTCTCAATCAAGGAGAGACTCGCTTTTATGAGGAGGATAGGATAGGGTGTATTGCCTTTAATTTTGAGATTATATGTTATTAAGCGCTTTTGGATTTTCCCTATCCTTTTCCATGATTCCCTAGAGATGTTGTAGCCCTGAACTTCACAACCATATAAGATAATGAGAGTGAAGAGAGTTCCAAAGAGGATTTTCTTCCTATCCCAAATCTAGAGGTCTACTGGTTTACAACTATTTTCAAGTCCATAATAAGATTTCCATCCTCCATTAATCCTTTTCTCAATGGTATAGTTCCATTTAAGCTTATGATGAATATTGATTCCGAGATATTTATATGAAGTCACTTCCTCCAAGTTTTTTTTGACATACACATATTTATAATGGTCCTGAAGTTAGATCGATTTATTTTTATCTCCACTTTTACAAATAGGAAAAAAGAGGTTTTCTATCTAGGGTTTATGAAAACCCTACTTGACTGCCAAATTGAAGAGCTTGTGGATGTGAGGGATGAGGATAGGCCCACCAATTTTTAATATTTTAGCTTGGTATCCTTCGATGTCCTTAGATTTCCCTTTTGCAAGCCGCTTAATCCCAAACTCTATGTCTTCTATAGAGAAAACTTATTCCTTTGTAGAAAGGGTTAAAAATGTTGTCCACGACATTAATGAATTCATAAAGCTTTTTAAGGTAGGAATTCCAGTCCCTCAAGGGAATCAATTTGTTTTCATTAGTTCCATATTCATAATTGGTCTCTAGAATTTCTTAGAATCTACCTTAGAGAGGTGAAAAATATTCTCTTGCTTTCTATTTATATAACATTTTTTCCTTTTAATTAGCGATTTGTACCTAGAGATCTTGTCAATTTTTAAGGACTCATTAGAAGCATCCCTAATGGATTTTATAGCATGCTTGCACTCTTTATCGTACCAAGGTTTGGTTGTTCTGTTCTCCTTTTAACATGACACCATGATAGAGAACTCGTTATTGTAAGTAGAGAGGATTTTGGTAAAATCATGATAGAGGTCTTTAATATTGTCTTTAGTTATAAGTATATTTAATTCATTATTTAAATCCCTTAAAAATATATCAATTTTACTTTTATCGAAGATGAAATGCTTTTGGTTATTATAATTCTCTATTATGGGGCTTATGTGCTTGTCAAGGTTTAGAGTTAGGGTTAAAGTTCTATGGTCAATGTTGGGCTTATGGTCATTTAAGATGTCAAATTTACTATATGTTCATATACGGGGATATAAGATATCGCATAATCTACAACACTACTACCAAAAAATGGATACAAGTCATATGGTTGCATTTTGGTCACTTCATAAGACCATTGCAAATTATTAAATCTTGAGAACTACAAAACTTGATTAACTTGGTACCAAACAAATTCTCTACCAAGTCTTCAGAGTTTCTTTTGTATCTACTAGCTAAAACAAGGTCCTCATCTAGCCATAAAGGATTGGGGTTAGAATCATTTCTTAAAATAATAGCTTGGTTAGTTATTATCATATAAACAATTCCAATACATAAAATGACATTTGAGTTTTAACTCTATAATTACTACAAAATGGGTAATTAACATCAAGTGATAATTAATATTTATGATTACTTTCTCGATCTCAATTCTTCACCTTTATAAACACTAAATAATAAAAATATAAAATGACATATTCGAGTTTTAACTCTAAAGATACTACATACATAATGGGTGATAAATAATATTTATGATTAATTTCCCCTACTTCTTCACCCTTTAAACATTATATAATAATAAATATAAAATTGTATTTACATCGAAGGCATTTTTTCGGCGAGGTCATGTTTTGGGGCATTGTTCCTAGATTCGGCGTCCCTTTGTCCAATAAAATAATGCCACGTGTTTGCCAAAATAGCACATAAAATTCAGTGCCAGGTCTGCAAAAATAACAAGATTCAACTTGAAATGGTGGTTTCGATGTTGAATCTATTGGCATGGCCTCACATGTACAGTTATCTATCATCCCTGAATAATTCAATTTGACATAGATCTTAACAATGAATTCGAGCAAAAGCCCTTTAATTTCCTCTATATATCTGTCATGGACCGCAATAAATCATATTTGAGCATTACCTGTCTCGGTGCCAATTGTATGACCTTAATCAAGAAATCAATTTTCTTCCAACTCGTTCTGCTCAATACCCTTGGCATGTCCATGGTCCTAGAGGTGCTCACCATCCACTTGATACCCTTGTCGTTCTGTCTCATTGAGAAATACTTTGACAAGGTCCAAGGTTTTTTCTCCACCCAGGAAACTCGAGCCCTAAACTCAATTGAGAAATTCAGGGTAACACGAGACAAAGCCTCTTACAATCTAACCTTCAACATCTAGTTCAATACCTAGGGTAGGATGACCATTATGTTCCCCACCCTTATCACTCTCATTGCTCGGGTGGGTGTGTAGCTTCATAAGGACCTAACCGAGGAAGTCTGGGCGAGCGGGAAACTTCACAAGGACTTTGTTGAGGAAGTCTATGTGGTCATCCACGACACCAATCCTAAGGGATTTACCATCAAGTTCTTTGTATTTATCATTACTTACAGTATGTTTATTTGGATTTTTCCATCATTCACTAGTTCGTGTTGTTTGTAAGTCTCTGTAAGACCATCAAAATTGGATCCAACATCAAACCTCCCTTTATTTTCCCATTTTATATATAGAACGAGAAACTAACTAGTCAACATCATTTCCAGCATTAAACAAATCATTATCCCTAGTGACCACAAAGAAAATTGGCCGCAAATTTTCTAAAGTGGCACTAACAACTCCAACTGGGATTAGTTTACCTAATAAAAAGGTATCTTTTAAAACATGGGAGATAACACCCACTATGTGCTCTCCTTCCATAATAGTAACTTACTTTCTCCATATCGAGCCACAATGTATTGATAAGAGATATGTGCAAAAAAAATCTAATTTCTAACCTATGAGTGTTGACAATGAGGTCTTTGATCAAATTCAATAAATCCTTTGTTTGTTTTGCCTCACTCAATTTCCTGAAAAAAAAAAAGATTCTTTTGCAAACTACTTACTTCTATCAATTAATCAAAATCAATTTATGTATCTAAGATGATATATGAGGGCTCAATAATAATGCAATGGCATATCCTTTCTAGAAGGTTTATGCTTCTTTAGACCATTTAATTGCATTGAATCGTGTTGTGATCCAACCTTTACAGGATTTGAAATACTTCCAATTTGATCTAATAGCTTCCATTGGCCTTCCTTTGGAACATATTCAAGAAAAAGATCATATGTGTAGATTCGATACTTACATAGTCAATTTTGAAAAAGGTCAAAGGAGAATATTTTATAGAGGGACATAAGAATGTCTTCAAGTCATTTAATTTTGCTTTCCATCGAAAATTGTCCACATGCTTGATCATGTTGGGACTTACTGAAATCAACTACAAGTCCTTACCATATTGTCTTACACCATTAGCACTTTGGTTTTCCATACCTTGTATGACACCATCTCTCACCCCACGTGTATTATAATTTAACTCATGAGATATTTGAGTTTCATTTATTCACTGCTACACTTGATTTAAGTTGAAAACATGGTCTCTTTTTTTCCAACATCACCTCATATCTTGCCAACACTAATACATTTTGGTGTGTTCAATAAACTGACAAATACATTTGGAGAAACAATTGGAACTGGTTCCTGCTTTTTGTTCCATTTCCTTTTATCATTCCGAGGAGATCCCTCTTAAGGTGGCAAACAACCCTGATCTTGGTCCTGATTTCTAATGGTTTCTTGTCTTCTACCTTATGTTTGTTCTCTTTCTCCAAGTGTTCAATCATATTTTCTATCAAACCAAACACATTTTTCATAGCCATTTTAGTTGAGCCATACAACCAAGTTCATGCATCAAACGATTCTTTAACAAAATTGTTGGAGGATGAACAAAATAGGGATCACCATGGGTGTTGAGTCAGCAATTTTAGTGTTGGAAATTTAGTTATTCTAATCTCCTTGACTAATTATACCATTTTCATCGTTTTTCTAATCAGAAACTCCTTCTCTATTTGGCATCTACTCACCTATAGATTTTCCATTTGTTTCTATGTTTTCTTCCCTTTATTATGCCATATGCACTTGTACCAACTTGATTAGACATGCCATCAATTTTGGCTTTAGAATTTTGCTTGATTAGCTGCATATTTTCCATACATTTCCACATCATCAAAACCAATAATTTCCAACAATATATACTTACAAACCAACTTATGGACAATTAGAAATCACAATGAGAAAGAAATAATCAATTATTTGTTGGTATGCAAGATTGTACACTAAGTAGAATTTAGGAGCTCTAACTCTTGTCATAATTTTCAAGCAACTGCTATAGATAAAATACCAAGAGAGATTACAGTTGTAAAAAATGGTATTTAACTTCCATATTTAGTTATTACAAACAATCTCATCCAAGTTACCACTAGATAGAACTCCAAGGGTTCTAATATGTCGAATTTGGGAAGTTGGTGGAAGAAAGAGAAGGGCATGGGTTGCTTTTAGTGGAATTTTCCCTCTTTTATGATAGTGAAATGAGTAGGCTAGTTTCTACCAAAATTCTAAAGTTGGCAATAGTACAACTTATTTTCCTCTTCCTTTGAGGTCTTAAAGCCATGTTGGAGGAGCCTAGTTGACCAACCAATTAGGTCCTCCCGGCCGACTAAAGATTAGTCGGTGAGAGTTATGAAGTTATAATTGTATAATTGTTTATATGCACTATATAATAGGTTGTTGAGATAGAAGATGCAATGCTACTTTTTGTACATGATGACCTCATAATACAAGACAACTTGTTGCTCCTATCACCACTACTTGTATTATTTCTTGTACCTTTATGTATGAATGTATGATCTTGTATCTTATTATGTATTGTTGTGCTACCGGTAACTATATGTAATCCCTTAGGTTAAAACATTGGTTCCATTTCCAATAGTACTAAACCAGGATAAAAAGATGATCACGTCTACATAGATGGTAAGCGAGGAAGAAATTCGAAAGTGGTACAATCAAAAGATAGCGAATTACATCCAAAATTATGGTAGAAGAAACAAGTTGACCATTGCTAATGCCATGGAAAAAAATTTCACTAAATCACATGAAAATTTTATAGAAGTTGTACCTCGTGAGATAAAGAAGTTGGTCGATCGAATTCATAAGAAAACTTGACCATCGAAATGAATGATTGTTAATGCACAAGATTTATAATGGAGGATGGACAAATATGTATGAGTGGCTTGAGCATATAAGTGATGACTACTATGAAGAGCAAGCTATTGAAGAAGGGACCTCACTCAACAAAACCAAAGCCATATTTTACAACGACTTCCATGACTCCTTTTTCGGCACAATTCCAACCTTGTTGTACAAATTTCTAATTGAAAAAGGAACCAGTCACATAGTCGAACCTCAACCTCCGTTGGGAACTGGTGACTTCAGACTCATAAAAAAAGTAAAAATATTGGGAGCGCTTTGTCCGCGAATGCGAGTGGGAATATTTTCTAAACAAATGAAAACGCTTTTTATTTCACTTTCATTGCTCAGTAACAGTAAGGTCAACAACGGGAGGGTAATCGACCATGTCAAATGAATGAATAGACAATTCTAGTTGACAAGAGTGAAAAGAATGAAGGCCAGTAAGAAACCAAGCCTGAATCAATGAGAAAAATTAGTAGTCATCCATAAACTAAAAACTAATATTTAGAAGATTGAATGAGAAAAGAGACAGAAGAAATGGGAGGAACTTAGAAATATTCTAAGTCCGCGTTGTGACAAGAGAAGTATGAAGAATCCAGTTGGGATGGTCAAGCATCCAAGTGGCCTTCTCGAGTCGAGGGAAATTCGACCAAATAATAGAAAGGATGAGGCATCGGCATCAGTAGAAGGGTCACACTTGATGGTTCTAACCCTGCAATCCTTGCAGATTGCAATTCCTAACATCATGACTCTCATCGAATCTATCCCAATGATTATTATGACTAGCCCAAGTATTAGACAAATCGTTGAGAAAGATATGGGAATTGGACATGGAGGCAGTAGCATATGGTGTGGATGAACTATGGACCTACTGATGATTCAGAGACCACCACATGGTAACTGGATTACTTTTACGCCTGAGTTCAGATGACATAATTTTAATCTATTATATTCAGAACACATCGATGCGCCCCAGTGCCAGCAACATTACTTATCAAGCACGTAACCCATTAGGAGAGCCAACCTATCAATGAATATTTTGTATAAGAAGTCAAGTTGTCTTGGTACAAAATTCACCAACCAGAATACGCATAAAAACTCATCATATCGAAGTAAGTGCAGAAAATCAACATAATGAAGTACATAACAAGTTTTTCCATAGTTGGTTATTCATCACCAGTAAATAATAGAACTCAAAATAGAAGTATAAATTCTATCAAGATGGCATACCATCATCCAATTCACACTCCTATTTATGAAGTGGATGAAGACCCCAAGAAACACTCGTTTGTATGTGAAACCATTTGGCAAGCTAACCTTATCAATGATGAGAATCGACAAATTGCATAATTTGTTGGGTGGTCTT
Organism: Larix kaempferi; assembly: GCA_027924585.1. NCBI lineage: Eukaryota > Viridiplantae > Streptophyta > Pinopsida > Pinales > Pinaceae > Larix > Larix kaempferi. The sequence goes on from BSBM01000499.1 coordinate 1,010,127, forward strand.
CGGAAAAGAGCACTCACATGGTACACAAACTTTATTGAAGATGGAGCAAAAACAAAGCAAGAGATCAAATAAAGTTTTCTAGACTTCTTCAATACCTAGGATAGCATGAATTTGTCCAGCCACAAACTAAAAGAGATTACTCAAAGATTGGGTGAATCAATATGTGAATATGATAGAATATTTAATGACCTTCTTAGCTATATTCCATCCAAGATGGATTAATGAACTCTAATCCAGTTTTTTGTTGTCGGTCTGCAACCAAGAATTAAAATGCCTCTGTTGTTACTTGAATTGGCAATGTACGAAGAAGTTTTAAAGAAAGCTCTAAAAGTCTAATCGAATACAAACTTTTCAATCAAACCTGCAGACAAAAGACTCGAAGCTTGATGGAAGATCATACTAAAGACAACTTTTGTTACGACGACCAATGAATTCAAGATGACATATGAACATCTCACAAAGAAAGAAGACCATATGCATAAGAAAGAAGATTACTAAATGAAGAACCAAAACTCTTTCCTGGAGCCTAAGATAATTAGAAAAAAATCAGATTGCTCAAAAAAGCTACCACTCTGACATATGTGAAAGGTTTGAGTGAAGAACACTTGATCTCCGACTGTCCCTAGAAAAACAGGAGAGACCTCAAGTTTTGCACAAAAAGTGGGGTGAGGGAGCATAATCTAGAAGAATGCCCCATTATGCTCGAGAATCTCAATAATAAAAAGAATATTAATATATTGTCTAGTGTCCCTAAGTAAGAACTGCTAAATCATAAAAACTTGCAAATCATTGCAAGGCATGACACAAGGATTGGAGATGACAATCCTCAAATTACAAAGATTCAAAATAAGGAAGATAAATATCCAAACCTGCACAAGCAGAGACAAATATTTAACAATGCTTCAAAAATATTTGAATAACTAGCACATGAAGAAGAAAATGCATAATATATCTTATAAAACTCTTAATGAATTATTACAACCTCTTACGAAGGAATAAGTTGTCACCAAACTCATCGATTTAATGTATATGATAAGGAATAGCACAAGAAACGAAAAAATCGCTAAGAATCTATGTGTTGGAGCATAGGCCGCAGCTATGGCAAAGCTGCCAAGTTTTAGGAAAAAGCACTAAGTTTTGAAGGAAAAGTGCTAATTTTGAGGAAAAGCACCATTTTTTGGCAGAAATGAACAGTGCGCGGTACGGTGCCAGATGGACGAGCTCACCGTAGATTGCGGGCCAAAAATCGTGGAGCTCGCGCGCATAAGTCAAAGGAAAGAATAAATAAGGTGGCCTAGTAGAAAGCTCAACCACCACAGTAAATGAAGCGGCGGAATAGAGGGCTCAGTTGCCCTCATTAAGGCAAAGTACAGGAGTTATGGTTGCTCGGACCAAGGAAGAGCAACGGGCCGAAGCATTGAAGGCGAAGGACAAGGAGCAAAGAACGATGAAGTAGCGCCCATACCCGCGATCTGCACCGAAAATCGCGGAGTCTGCAGGAAGCTGCGACGTGACTGCAAGAGGCACCTACAGTACACCTAGCCGTGTCTGCGGTTAGGGTTTTTGGGGATCACTGTTGGGAAAGTCCCACAGTTTTGTAAAGGTGCGACCCTCAGGGCCACCTATATATATGTGTAATTGAAAAGGGTTTTAAAAGGGTTAGATAGTTACTAAGTTACACGAACAATCTAAGTTGATGTCTGAGTCATTTGTATTGTTGTATCTTTTAAGCTGTTAATGATCATTTTGTGCATGTAAGAAGGTCGCGATCTCGCAGGAAGACCGCTTGGCGTAAGGGCCATTGCATGTATCGACCAGTCGCAAGAGGACTGAGAGGGGAATGTAATTGTATGTCTTTGTCATGGTAATATCTGTAGAAGAAGAGAATAGATCTAAGAGAAGGGCTCCCAGCTGTGTGCGTGGAGTTTCCCAGAAAGATCTAAGCCTGTAGCTGTGTGCGCAGCGGAACTGTGTTATCCCCATCTCAAGATAATATAAAACACAATTCCCGTGGATGTCGCTTCCCTCCTGGAAGTGAACCACATAATTCTTGTTTTTGTGGTGATGCTTTATGTGATTGCATTTCTTTGCTTTACTGTCTATGTTTCTATGAATGTTTCGCTATCTTTATGAATGATTATTTAAAGTAAATCCTGGAAGCTCCATTAGAAGTTGTACTTGAGCATTGTCGAAGGAGTCTGTAAGAACACTGTCGCCGCAACGCTAAAGGAGTGTGTTACTGCGCTGTGGCGCAAGGGCAGAGACGATACATAGGGTATCGGAGGTAGCGGGTAGAAGACTCGTGCGCAGGTGCGGAGCTACCGCGCAGCTTGGCTGAGAAGAGTGAGTTCCAACGTTGTAGCGCTGGGAGACCTGTGAAAGAGTAAGACACTCTGTTCAATGGTTACCTCCAAGAAGGGAAGAGAGAAGACTGTAGACTCCACACCACCTAGGTTAAGGAAACCTGATTCCTTAGCCCCCCCATAGCCACTTCGGGTGAGACTTCGGGCTGCTGCGCAGCTCGTTGCCGAAAGGGACAGTGCGCCAAAGGGGTGTTTGTTGCTGCGCATCCTGAAAACCCGGGTCTGTCCAGAAAGCAGCCAACAAATGGTTCCGTTGTCGGCTTTAACACTATTATTTTGAAGGCAATGTGGTGTTGGAATCCTACAGCTAAATAAATTCAAGAGTGGTTTGATTCAAAGGCTAGAGAGTTCGCTGAACGTGAAAATAGAAGCCCTAGGCTTTAGACAGAGGACTGGTTGCAGAAGCATATTTATACTGAGCTTCACGAAATCTTCTTTGTAACATTTGCACTCGAGTTGCATGAGTGGGTATCCAAGCTAGCAGATACTGGACCCACTGTGTATGTTGATCAACCTATCGTTTGGACGCCTGAGCTAGTTAGCATTTTGAAGTGGGTAGATAATCCTGTGTCCCGTGCAGTAGACTTTTGGTTGAACAGTCTGCTGGAAGGCTTCATCACTGAGTTTGCAGTAGATACGAGAAAGAGCTTCAGCGAGGCTGAGAGGAGCTTCTTCAAAGCATACAGGGGTAAGTTCTTAAATTCTCTGAACTTGTGGATTAAAATGCTCTTATATGAAAAAGGAAAACTATGCATAGCTTCCGATGAATAGCATACACAAGTAATGTCCTCAGATTCTGATAGTGATCTTGAAGTTATTGGTTGCACTCGTAGCGGAAAACGGTATAAAGTAGGCCTCGACCAGCATTCTTTTGAGTCTACCCCAAAAGATAGCCGAGCTCGTAGAGCGAGCCATATAGAGAGACAAGGGAGTGCTCATATCCCTTATCACCCTTTTACACCGCAAAAGCCAGACGGGGCTCAGCATAACCCCGCAGTAACACCCTCTAGTAGCCCGCACGGTACTTCTAGTACCTCAGCCCCACCTTTGTTTAACCATCCCGAAGGCAGTGCCACAGCACCTCCATGTCAACCTAGCGCAAGAAGGATGGGTGATGACATGAAGCTACCAACCTTTAGAGGAACAGGGCTAGAAGACCCTGAGCAGCACTGGTTTCTATGTGAAGCCATTTGGACGATTAAGAAAATTAATGATGATGCTGTTAAGCTGGTTCAATTAGAAACCACACTAAGAGAGAGAGCCTTAACCTGGTTTATGAAATACTCAGCAGCACAGAATAGGACGCTCGCTGATGTAAGAAGTGCTATGATTAAAGAATTCAAGAAACCTAAATCAGAATCACAGTGCATAACAGAACTCAAAGACATAAAACAGTTACCTACAGAATCAGTATGGGACTTTGACCAAAAGTTCAAAGCCTTGACAGATCAAGTAAGCTTTGAGTTTGCACCGCAGCAGCATAAGGAATGGTTCATTGCTGCGCTGCTTCCTCATATTAGACTTCCTCTTATGCAACAGAATCTCACTACTCAAGAACAAGCTCTAGAGATGGATATGAAACTAGAAGCTTCACCAATTGCTGGAACAAGCAACTATGTTGCGCAGTTGCAGAACCAAATAGCAAACCTAACCTTGCAAGTGCATGATATTAAGAAAGGAAAGGATGTTAAAGAAGAAATTTGGTGTACAAAGTGTAGAGCACAAGGACATTCAAAGAACCATTGTCCTGTTTTCATAGATTATATTGCAACCGGAGCACCTAACCTTTTACCACAGGCTCAGGGGCCTTGGTGTGAAATCTGTAGAACTAGAGGCCACAGACCACAAAGAGTGTCACTTGTTACAGAAATATGTACAAACTCCAAAGAATCTATATTGCAATTTCTGTAAATCAGTAGGCCATGATGAGAACAATTGCAGAGCATATGACCTTATGATAGAAAGAAAACACGATGTTTATAGAGTACAGTCAGAACCACAGGGACCCACAGCAGGTCCGCAGTATGACCCAGCTCGCGAAGGCCGAGGAGGAAATTACAGGGGCCGAGGACGTGCAGGAGGTTTTGGTCATGGAAGAGGACAGATCACTTGCTATAACTGCGGAGCTCAAGGCCATTATGCAAGGGATTGCCAAAACCCTACAACCACCTACAGATACTGTAAATCTTATGATCATGTCATTGAAGAATGCCCTCCGTTGATGGCCAAGATGCAAGAAACGAAGCCACAGGTTAACCAGAATATTCAGTTGATTGCAGCAGAAAAAAGAGAACCAGATCCCACAGTTAATATAGTGACGCACAGTGGTGCAACCACTGGTGCGCCAGAGTTGGGAACTGGAAATCCAGCAACACAATAGGTGCGCCGCGCTAATATTAAACCATCCTCGCTCGACCTACAGAAGCAAAAAGAAGCATTCAAGCAAGCTCAAGAGTATTTCTCAGATCCGCGAGCTTCAAGTTCTGTCGCATTACCGCACAATGATATCAGACCGCATGTGCCAAGTCAAGAGAACCTGGTACAAGAGCAGGCTACTACATCTGGAAGGCCTGATGAGGAGGATACACTAGGCAGTGTTCATGCTTTCCTGAGAAGCTGCTTAAAGTTGTTGCGCAATGAAAAAGCAACTATGGAACTCCAACACCTGTTGGATCAGTGTCAACAATCTGCTTTGATGAACACAGCGCAGCGTGTTGTTCATCAGATCAGGAGTCATACTAGAACTGAAAGAGAGATGAGACTCACAGTGCAGATTGGAGCATTCGAAATGGACGAAGTCATTTTGGATTTAGGCTCAAAAGTTAATGTTCTCACCATGCAGACTTGGTAACAGATGGGTAGTCCTCAGCTTATCAGATCTCCTATCCATCTAAGACTAGCAAATCAGCAACGAGTTTCTCCATTGGGCAGATTACCCAATGTACCCATTGATATTGAGGGAGTAAGAAGTTCTGCAGACTTTGAAGTAATCAAAATTCTGGATGACAGTAGACCTTACCCAGCACTTTTAGGCATAGACTGGGCATTTGATAATCTGGCTGTCATTAATTTGAAGAAGAGACATATGACCTTTGAGGATGACCAGATTAGGGTCATTGCACCACTTGATCCCCTTCAAGGACCACGGTATATTGAACCCATTCGAGCAGAAGAAGAAGTGCGCCACATGGAAAGTTTGTATCAGATGACTGCTAGTCATAATGATTATGTCAATCCCACAGCGGACGGCCATATCAGCTGGCGATGCGATAGCTCGTGCGCATCAGATTCCGAAGAAGGACTAGAAAACTGGCAAAATCGCTTACATGAGGTTTCTGCAAGGCGTTACGCCATGACGACTAAATCCATTCGATGGATTGGCACAGAATTGAATAACACTCCAATCTTTGATGGTTTAACTGGAGTAAGTGAATTCATACATGCATATGAACAAGAAATCCCAGATGAGCAGCGCATCCAAGCATTGGATGTAGCACTACGCGCTACACCCACAAGATGGTGGGGTGCGCATAAATAAAATATCGACACATGGCAAGACTGTCGCAGGTTGATACTGCGCAGATTTCAAGAGACTACAGCAGGAGTTTTGCGCAAATATGATGGACAGAGTGACCCCAGGTCACACGTTGAAGCATGTATTCAGCAATGGTCAGATATTCTAGAGGATGAGTGGGTTCACCTATTCATCCACACGTTGGATATAGTTCCAAGGAACTGGTACACTGAAACAGAATTGCGCAGAGGCACTATCACTTGGCCTCTCATGATTGAAAGTTTTCAGCTCACTTCTAGCTTTGAGTCAGAACATCCAAGCATCGATCAGGCTTTAAAGTGTATTAGAAAGAAGATATTTGGACAATGTCCTTTACCAGAGTATTCTCAACCAGATTGGGCTGTCCAAATGGAACATGCGCTGGAATGCTATAATTTCACCACTGGAGAAGAGGATGACGATCCTCGCAACATCAATATTCCAGAGTCAGAAGGGACGCGCAAAGTCGAAGGCCCTCAGCTTGATATCCCTGCCATTACAGAACACATCAAGCTCAAGAAGATTAACATTGGTACAGAAGCCGAACCCAAGTTTGTCTCTATAGGAGATTATTGGGATGATGAAACTGTTGGCCATATTGCAAATTTACTACATGAGTACCAGGATATCTTTCCTACCAAGTTTACAGAAATGAAAGGCATCCTAGGAGATTTAGGAGTTATGCGCATACCTTTGAAAGCGGACGCTAAGCCAGTAAAACAACGCCCGTACAGGTTGAACCCGCGATATAAAGAAAAGGTCAGATAAGAAATTGATAAGATGCTCGCAGCTAGTATCATTGAGCCAGTAGAGGAAAGTGATTGGATTAGTCCTATGGTGGTACAAGAGAAAAAGACAAAAGGTGAAATAAGAATCTGCGTGGACCTGCGCAAGCTCAACGACGTATCAGTGCATGATCCATTTCCTACTCCCTTTACAGACGAAGTGCTTGACAATGTTGGAGGACAAGAGGATTACTCCTTCACTGATGGCTTTTCAGGATACCATCAGATCAGAATCCATCCAGAGGACCGCCATAAGACCACTTTTGCGACTGAATGGGGCTCATTCCAGTATACGGTAATGCCCTTTGGTCTTAAAAACGCTCCTGCTATTTTCTCTAGAGTCGTTGTTGCTGTTTTTAAAGAATTCATTCATAAGTTTCTAGAAGTCTATTTTGATGACTGGACTGTGTTTGGTTTACTAAAGAACCATATAGGGAATCTAAGGATGATGTTAGAAAAATGTAGACAGTATCAGATTTCCCTTAACTTGAAGAAATGTATCTTCTGTGCTCCTTTTGGTATTTTTTTAGGTCACATTGTGTGCAGACAAGGACTCATGATGGATCCTGCGAAGGTTGCCATCATTGCTAACTTTCCTGCGCCCAACTCAGTCAAACAATTGCGCACTACATTGGGACATACATGATACTACAGGAAATTTAACAAGGGTTATGCAAAGATCACTGCACCTGTGGAAAGACTGCTGAAAAAGGATTCGAAATTCCAATGGACAGAAGAATGCCAACAGAGCTTGGACACACTTAAAGGAAAGATGGTCACAGCACCTATTCTAGTTTTCCCAGACTGGAGAAAACCCTTTCATGTTCATGTAGATGCTTCTTCCATAGCATTGGGGGTTGTACTGACACAACCGGGAGAAGGAGGTATTGACCACCCCATTGCTTACTCTAGCAGAAATCTGTCTACAGCTAAGAAGAACTACACCACTACAGAAAGAGAAGGACTCGCTATGGTGTATGCCTTACAGAAGTTCAGACACTATCTATTGGGTGCTCATTTTAAAATGTATACTGACCATTCTGCTTTGAAGTACTTGGTCAATAAGCCAGCGTTAGGGGGAAGAATTTGCAGATGGCTACTCCTCTTCCAGGAGTATGATTTTGAGATTATTGTGAAGCCAGGTAGATTGAATGCAGGACTTGACCATTTATCTAGGATAGAGTCAGGGGAGGAACCTACAAATTTGGAGGACAATCTGCCTGATGCGCAGCTGTTTTCTGTTCAAGCAACAGATGAGTATTATTCTGATATTCTTGAGTTTCTCACTATAGGGAAAGCGCCAGTTGAGTTCACAATGCAGCAGAAGAAACAACTTGTTGTCAAGGCCGCAGACTTCACTTTGATAGCAGGCCAGCTCTATAAGTTGGGCCCTGGTGAAGTCTTGCGCAGATGCATTTTACCGCATGAGAAGAATTCCATAATCGCAGAAGCGCACTCAGGAACCGCAGGAGGCCATTTTGCAGGAAAGCCGATTGTGCAGAAGATCTTAGCCGCAGGTCTTTGGTGGCCAACATTGCACAAGGATACTAAGGAATTCTGCAAGTGTTGCGATGTGTGACAGCGAACAGGAAAACCTTCAAGAAGAGATGAAATGCCGCTAAGACCCCAGATAACAGTGCGTGCTTTTGATAAGTGGGCCATTGATTTTGTGGGACCTATCAATCCACCAAGAAAGAGAACCGGCGCAAGATACATTGTCAAAGCTACTGAATACCTCACCAGATGGGCTAAGGCGAAGCCAGTTAAGAATTGCGACGCTGTCACTGCTGCGCAGTTCATTTTTGAGAATATTGTCACTAGATTTGGATGTCCACTGATTCTAATGAGTGATCAGGGCACAAATTTCCTGAACGAGACTATAGAGGCCCTTACTGAAGAATTCCACATTAGTCACCATAAGAGTACACCCTACCACCCTCAAGCTAATGGTACGGTGAAGGCATTCAATAAGATTCTGGAGAATGCCCTGACCAAGATCTGTAATCAACAAAGAGATGATTGGGACCTTAGAGTCACAGCTGTGTTATGGGATTACAGAACCACATGCAAGAAATTAACAGGTCACACACCTTTCAGTTTGGTGTATGGACAAGAAGCAGTCATGCCCATGGAATACATTGTTCCCAGTCTCAGAATTGCTCAAATTACAGAAATGGCAGATACTGATACTATGAGTGAAAGGCTGTCACAATTGGTTGCCTTAGAAGAAGATAGGCTTTTAGCTGGATTCCATCAACAAGTGCAAAAGGCGAGACAGAAGGCTTGGCATGACAAGCATATTAAGAATAAAGTCTTTCAGGAAGGAGACTTGGTACTCCTCTATGATAGTAAATTCATCAAGTTTTCAGGCAAGTTTCGTTTACATTGGTTAGGCCCTTTTCAAGTGATGAAGATAATAGAAGGTGGACCAGTTTAGCTTGCGAAGCTTAATGGAGAGTTGCTGCCCACAATGATCAACGGGAGTCAGCTCAAGCTTTATCGTGACGGCCACTCCGCCTTGTCGACCTAATCAGCTGCTAAAGTCGTGTAGATGTCCAGTGTAGTTGAAAGAGGCATCGCATTTATCACAGTCTACACGGAAGTCGTGAGACATTTTCAGTCTCTGGCTTCCTACGCAGTTCCTCAAAACATCCGCGCAGTCAATAAAGCCTGTTCTGAGCGAGCCTATTTTCGCTCTTGCGGAGTTCCCCGGGTTGTCGATCTTTCGCTCTTGCGGAGTTCTCCTCACCGTGGAGCCCTCCATGTGCACAGTTACCCATGCTGAAGTTACCCGCCGAAAATAATAATTACGGTAGTTCTGTAGCCGCGTCTGAGTCTTAATGAAGGATGAGACCGCCATCTAATTGTACTTGCTCTGACAAATTCGGCTTGATTTCCCTAAGATTCACATTTAATTAAGGAGCCGAAGGCCTTAGCACATCTCCCAAAGGCTGTCAGAGCCCATCCCTCGCATTTAATGCACCACGGAGGCGCGGGGGGGGGGGTTGTCAACTCATCCGCTTAGGCGCCAACGGTTATTAGCGCCACCTATCCGCACCTACTACTGCCCTCATCTATAAATACCCCTCACTTGTATATGCTTGGGTTACTTTCCTCGCTATTGAGTTGTATAGTTGTCCTGTTTAAGAGTCTAAGCCATTGTTTTTAGAGTCGTGTCGTGCAGACTGCTTTCCTCTGTTTTCAGAGTTCGCATCCTACGTCGTTCCACCCTTTTCTATTCAGTGTTTGTCATGTATGCAGGTTCATGTCGGAGAACCTGTCAACTGAAGAATTCGTCCGTCACATCAGACACAGAGGGTTAGACTTCGGTATGGCTACCCCGACCAAGATTGTCAAGCTTCCTATTTTCTCTGATCCAAGACAGTCCCCAGGCACAAGGGCTTCTCAACAACAGCCCCAGCAGCAGCAATCGGAGGTACCCGTTCCAGAGCCCTTGGCCACTCTGGTTAACTACATTCCTCCACACCCAGATGATGCACCCGAGGTGTGTATTCCCAAGAATGCCAAGTATTTGATTCTGCTGCCACCAATGGCGGAAATCGTGGAAGAAGAAGGATCCCTGCTTGGACATCTCCCGCTGGTTAGGTTTTCTGACTTCAACTTGGGAGATTATAGAACGTATCCTCAGTTCGCGCCGGATCACTATCTGACGTTGGTCCATAATCCTATTAAGAAGATTGATGAATTCCTCCCGCAAGAATTTGCAGTAAATCTAGACAAGCCTGGACTGTTGAACCTGTTGAAGCTACCGCACTTCGGGCGTAGCAATGAAGTTAATGCGGTTGTCAAGGTCCTGTTATCCTGTGTTCACGGTGGTTATCTTTGGCTAGGGAGGCCAATTGATCTGAATGTGGACCTAATTCATCGAATTACCGGCCTATCTAAGGTTGGTAAGGACCCCAACGTCCATTTCGTTGGTAAAGACAAGGACCGAAAGCTGGCTGCACAGGTGGTGCAGAAATACAAATTGTCGAGAGGAGGTTGGGATTATGACCTCACTGTAGTTGAAGATGAAGCACTCAGATTCACAGGCAGTCTGCTCGCAGGCAGACTTTTAACGAAATGCCGACCTAAAGAAGTCCCTGGAGCTGTTGTAGAGCTCACAATTGCAGCTGCAGAGGGAGAGCAGTATAACTGGTGTCTCTTCCTCCTGAATTCATTCTTGGAAGACTGCCGGAACGTTCAGGACACCGCCAATCAGCTGTTCCATTTCTCTTGGCTCCTGATCTTGTGTGCCTTTGTCGGGTGGAAGGAACCGCCCAACACTCAGTTTCTTCCGCGCCGCTCAGGAGAGGTTACAGGGATGCGCTATGTCAACCTCTGGGATTCTAGTAATCCCGTGAAGCGCAAGATGAACCGCGCCGTGTTCTTCGAGTATTATCATCTTCTCAGGGATACCATCCTGGAGATGCCGAGGCTTACTGAGGAGACGGCAGAACTCTATGGAACGAAGTTGGTCTTTTTTGCCAACTTGCATGAAATCTATTTTTGCCCTTACGGAATTCAGTTGGAAGAATGGGCCGTAGGGCTCTACCGAATGACTACCCAGGACGTGGAGGACACTGTGAAGTCCTGGCCAGATGAATGGAAGCAGGCCGTTGAAGCCACTGCCACGATGCCACCCCCTGAGGCGCTAGAGAAAGATAAGGGCAAGGAAAAGATCGGGCAAAAGAATGGTGAAGGTCCGTCAGGACCGGCTACCAAGAAGCAGAAGCTGTCGTACCCCGCAGAAGTGACTGGATATCCCTATGAGATCCTTGCCGCGAGGCTCAACCAGTACTTGAAGGAGCCATTTCAGGAGCTGTGTGCCTCTCAGACCAATATCAAAAGTGCTCTGGATCTGCAGCTCGTGGAGTTGAAAGGTCTCACAGGACGAGTTGTGCAGACCCATGTGCCAGCATCCGGCTCGCAAACGCCGCAAGCATCTATAAGCACCGAGTGGGTTGAAGTACCTACAGAAAGGCACACTGTCATCCACATTCCACCCACAAGCATGACACTCTCGGATCCTCTGGCCGCACCGCAGGTAAGCGCAGTTGGCCCTGTTGAAATAAATTTGTCACTAATTCCGTTGGAAACTCTACAGTTGGTTCACGAGCAGGTCTCTACTGAGCTGAGAGCTAGGGAGCTCTCCACATTCCATGCCAATCAAAGACTGCAGACGTAGGAAGTAGAGCTAAGGGCAGGCTATAAGGAGATCTCTGCGCAGCTTGCACTTCACGAAGCGTGAGACACTGGGCTAAGGAATGTCGTAAATGAAATCGCCCAGGAGCTACCGGCTTGCCAGATTCAACCAGACCTTCCTTTAGTTGAGAAAGTGCAACGCATTAGCAGAAGGGTGAAAGCCCTAGGACAGCAAGTAGTTGCTATGGCTGAGGACCATAGAAAGCAGCTCACCGAGTTGGAAGCTAGTGTCGTAGTGCCTCCCGTAGATGATAAGCAAGAACGACTTGAAGCACTGCGCATAGCTTCTACCCAAATGAAGTGCAGAACAGATGAAGCCTAGTAGTTAATGACGCAAGCTATGCAGGCTTGGGATGAGCTCGAGAAGCTCCCTTCTAAAGTTTCCCTTTTGGAACAGGTGAAAGCAACAGAACAATCCCTAACTGTTTTGAACGAAGAAGCTAAGCCCTTGGAAGGCTTAGCCAAAATGAGAAAGATGAGCGAAGTCCGCAAAGTCCAGCAAGAACTGCACAGGCTCAGAGACAAAGATGCTACTCTCGCCAACATCATTCAGCCATTTATGGATGAGTATGCTGAACTTGCTGCCCAAGCAGAGGCCAAGGTCAAAGCATTTGCTGAGTCTCAAGAGTTGGTCGATGGTGCGAAAGGAGAAGAAGCTACTTCAGACCTGGTGCAGATAGCCACGAAGTGCATGCAAGACATGGACTCCGTTATTGCGCAGTGGAAGCAAGACTTCGCTGTGACCCAAGCAAAGTCAGATGCACAAGTAAAACGATCACAATCTAGTGCAAGTGGCTCGGGGACGAGCCACAAGTAAGTGTTAGGGGCCTGTTGGAGCATAGACTGCAGCTATGGCAAAGCTGCCAAGTTTTAGGAAAAAGCACTAAGTTTTGAAGGAAAAGTGCTAATTTTGAGGAAAAGCACCATTTTTGGGCAGAAATGAACAGTGCGCGGTACGGCGCCAGATGGACGAGCTCACCGCAAATTGCGGGCCAGAAATTGTGGAGCTCGCGCGCACAAGTCAAAGGAAAGAATAAATAAGGTGGCCGAGTAGAAAGCTCAACCACCACAGTAAATGAAGCGGCGAAATAGAGGGCTCAGCTGCCCTCATTAAGGAAAAGTACAGGAGTTATGGTTTCTCAGACCAAGGAAGAGCAACAGGCCAAAGCATTGAAGGCGAAGGACAAGGAGCAAAGAACGATGAAGCGGTGCCCATACTCGCGATCTGCGTCGAAAATCGCGGAGTCTGCAGGAAGCTGTGACGTGACTGCAAGAGGCACCTATAGTACACCTAGCCGTGTCCGCGGTTAGGGTTTTTGGGGATCACTGTTGGGAAAGGCCCACAGTTTTGTAAAGGTGCGACCCTTAGGGCCACCTATATATATGTGTAATTGAAAAGGGAAAAGGGTTAGATAGTTACTAAGTTACACGGACAGTCTAAGTTGATGTCTGAGTCATTTGTATTGCTGTATCTTTTAAGCTGTTAATGATCATTTTGTGCATGTAAGAAGGTCGCGATCTCGCAGGAAGACCTCTTGGCGTAAGGGCCATTGCATGTATCGACCAGTTGCAAGAGGACTGAGAGGGGAATGTAATTGTATGTCTTTGTCATGGTAATATCTGTAGAAGAAGAGAATAGATCTAAGAGAAGGGCTCCCAGCTGTGTGCGTGGAGTTTCCCAGAAAGATCTAAGGCTGCAGCTGTGTGCGCAGCGGAACTGTGTTATCCCCATCTCAAGATAATATAAAACACAGTTCCCGTGGACATAGCTTCCCTCCTGGAAGTGAACCACGTAATTCTTGTTGTTGTGGTGATGCTTTATGTGATTGCATTTCTTTGCTTTACTATCTATGTTTCTATGAATGTTTCGCTATCTTTATGAATGATTATGTAAAGTAAATCTTGGAAGTTCCATTAGAAGTTGTACTTGAGCATTGTCGAAGGAGTCTGTAAGAACACTGTCACCACAGCGCTAAAGGAGTGTGTTACTGCGCTGTTGTGCAAGGGCAGAGACGATACATAGTGTATCGGAGGTAGCGGGTAGAAGACTCGTGCGCAGGTGCGGAGCTACCGCACAGCTCGGCTGAGAAGAGTGAGTTCCAGCGCTATAGTGCTGGGAGACCTGTGAAAGAGTAAGACACTCTGTTCAGGGGTTACCTCCAAGAAGGGAAGAGAGAAGACTGTAGACTCCACACCACCTAGGTTAAGGAAACCTGATTCCTTAGCCCCCCCATAGCCACTTCAGGTGAGACTTCGGGCTGCTATGCAGCTCGTTGTCGAAAGGGCCAGTACGCCAAAGGGGTGTTTGTTGCTGCGCATCCTGAAAACCCGGGTCTGTCCAGAAAGCAGCCAACACTATGTCCTCTTAACCAAAATTAAAAAATTGACATCGACCCACTAGTCGACCTTGAAGTCAAAGAATATTGCATCTTGCAAGTCATCCTCGACTTTGGTTCACAAGCTAACATAATGACAAGATCGACATGGGAATAACTCGGACGACCACAGTTATCAAATTCAAGCATATATCTTAAGTTCGTTGACCAAGGTCTAATCGAGTCCATTGGAGTCTGGAAAAACATTAACACATGCATCATGGGTATCGACACACAAATCAACTTCGAAGTAATCAACCCAGACGAAGGAGCCAAATAATTCCCTGCATTGGTCGGTCGATCATGGGAAACAAAGATGAAAGCCTCCATCTCAATTGAAAAAGATAGAATATAACTTAAGGGAGATGGAAAAAAGGTTAGTGTGGGTATTTACCCATCTAACGAGAAACCATGGGAAGACCCAAACAACCATGATGCAGACATAAGAAGATTATAACAAGTTATGGAAAACAACAAAGATTTAATTGAAACTAACGAGCATGGATAAATACACTTGGGGTTGCCCATGTCAATCGGTCAAAATTTCGACTCTAAACTTTACGACTGGCAGATAGAAAATTATGAAGCACATGCAAGAGAATGTTGGTCAATTGAGGCCATCCATCCACGCTCAATACAGAAGTGTTTCACAATATTTTTCATTCCAATTTTTTTTTTTAAAAGAACAAGGGAATACTCGACCCTTGTGTCCATGAAAAACGATCCAATTAATTTACCTCCCCTACGATACAAAGAACGAGAATCACTGTTGACACATGTCGAAGAGGTTTCCAAAAAATGTTGGTGAACAAGGCCGACTACAAAGTCTAGTCGAGACTTTCATTGGACAAGCGACCAAGTGGTGGGACACCCATCAATTATGCATGCAAAATTGGATGAGTGCTTCAACATATTTTATTGAAATATTCCGTGGAAAGAAACTAACAACTCAAGTGCAAATTCAAAAAATTGTCCAAGGAATAGACCCCATTGTGCACAATGAAAATTGTGAGAAATAAAGGAAAAGACTTGGATGTTGAGATGAAAGAGTATAGCCACATCTATTCCCAAGAACATTGGATGACCTAGCTAACAAATGGTACAAGATGGAAGAAGAAAAAGGATAAACTTTCAAATGGTAAACACTTAAGGAGAATTTTATTAAGGATCTTTCACTCTCCCCTGTAGAGGAATTCCTAAGAGAAGTGGTCCTAGAAATAGAGCAATTTATTAAACCATCGAAACAACCAATCGAAAAAACTAACAAACCCAGTTCATACTATAACATAATCACGACGACCTGGAAGTAGTCTAACCATCCTCTGACCCAACTAGATATAGGGAATGAGGATACCCTTGAGAAAAGTTTTCAATGGAAAAGAGATCATCCTTGCATAACCCATCCAATAAAAATCAATTTTGAAAATTTATACAAAAGACAAAGAGGATGATGAGGACCGAAAATACTTTCCCCCATTGTTCACAAAATTCAAAGAAGGAGAACAACCAATTGACAAAACAAAGCACCAGAATGGATGGATGCTGGAATAAAAATAAACGAAGTCAACATCTCAACTGACGAGAAACATAAGATGGCAAAAATAGGTGATTACTGGTCAGAACAAAAAACAACAAAGATATCAAACCTACTGAAACAGTATCAAGGCATTTAGCCTGGGATAATAAAGATTTGAAAGGGCTAGTGCAAGAGATGGGAGAAATGAAGATTGACATGATGCTCGATGCAAAGCCTATAAACAAGTGACCTTATAAGCTAGCTCACAAGTACAAAAACATAGCGAAGAAATAAATAGAGATCATGCTAGTCGATGGTATAATATAACATGTGGATCAGTCGGAATGGGCCAGCCACATGGTCATTCAACCAAAGAAGCACAACCCTAAATGACTATGAATATGTGTCAAATTTGGAGGGATGAATAAAGTAACACTTACAGACCCATTGTCGACGCCCTTTGTCAACGAAATTATCAATGAAGTCATCGGTCATGAGTTTTATTCCTTTATAAATGGATTCTATGGATATAATCAAGTACCCATAGCGAAGGAAGAACAACACAAAACAACATTTGTCTGTGATTTTGGATCATTTGCATACAAGGTCATGCCTTTTGGGTTCAAGAATGCACCAACTATTTTCTCTAAAATCGTCATAAAATCCTTTCAAGAGTTTATTTACAAAAAAATGGTTGTTTATTTTTACGACTGGACCATTTACACAATGCTCACAGACCATGCACAGTGGCTACGATTGATGCTAGAAAGATGTTGAAAAATCCAATTATCCCAAAACATAAAGAAATGCATTTTCACCATGCCCATTGGAGTCTTGTTGGGCCATGTCATATGCAAAGAAGGAATCAAAGTGGATTTAGCAAAAATTAAAGTCATCATTGATCTGAAACCTCGAGTAAACTCCAAGCAGGTCAAAATTTTGTTGGGTCATACAAGGTACTATAGAAATTTCATCTGACATTACTCAGATATGACATTTCCTCTAGAAGAATTACTTAGACTAAATATTGAGTTGAAATGGACCACAGAATGCGAAGAATCCTTCGAGTTGCTTAAAATAAAATTAGTAGAAGCTCTAATACTCATATCTTTGGATTGGTCAAATAAATTTCATGTCCACATCAACGTATTGGGTATTGCAATCGCTGCAATACTCACTCAACCAGGAGATAATGGGTTGGACTATCCAAGTGCATATGCTATTTGGAAACTAAAGAAATAATGCAGGAACACCGGGGCCTAGGAGAAACAATCGAAGTTGATCGACAGGAGAAGTCGACCAGGGGGATTGTCGACGACCACTGGTGCGAGGGAAGACTGGCTGTCGAAGCCAAGTAGTTGAACAAAAGCTGTCAAAGTGCGGTCGACAGAAGCAGAAGGTCGAAAGTCGACAGACGACATGTTTGTAGCGAAGAGGTCGGGTGTTGACGAGTTGTCGAACAACGACACCGACGTATTTCGGTGGAAGCCAAGCGTGGAGGACGGGGCGGACTGGCAGACGTGGAAGCAAAGTAAGGTCGAAGGTGACGGAGTGTAGTATGGTCGAGACGTGGGGTCGACAACTGTAGCAGAGTCAAAGAAGTGCAGAATTCAAGGCGAAGTACTTAGCAGTCGTTGGAGGTTGTTGAGGAAGTTATGAGCAGTTATGAAGGTGGTTGGGATCATGACAGATATCACCACAGGCAGAGTTTGTGCAGCACAACCAGAGGGTGATAACAACTATAGGTCTGCAGGATCTTGAGGATTCAGCGGACAAAGGAAGAGTGTCTCGGGGAACGAAGTGACCTCGGGAAGAGCAACAGCAATAGAGTAGGGTAGAAGAGCAGTGCAGAGGCACAGAGGAAGGGATCTAATCCATAGCTCATCATTCAACAGAGAACCAGGAGAGGGAGAAGATTGCACACAAACGAAAACACACTTAGAGACAGATTTTCAATTCTGTATATTGTAACAGGCTAAGGCCGACTAGTTTCATAAGTTTACTTTGTATTTTGCACATTGTAATTTGATTGATTATAATATGTATTCTTGGTCTCGGCCAAAACTTGCAGCCATGAAAGTTACAAGGAACTTGGCATACATCAAGGTTTCAAAGACCAATATTTAATTAGCTACTTACTCATTCAACAAAGCAGCTACGGAATAGAAATAAACTCTTCAAAATTGAGACCGTCCTCTTCTTCCAACCATAAGAGTTTGATTAAAAACAGCTATATGAAATTTAGAGACCTGTTCTCCAAATGAAAGACCTTCCTCTTTCATAATTGTATTATCAATATATAAACAAAGAAGCTTCGAAGTTTATTCCTTCAAAGAAAGAGAGACACCTCTCCTCTTTTGCCACATAAGGTATTCAACAGAAGTCACTCACTGAATAATATGAAATCAAATAAATATATGATCAACAACGTGAGATGGTTTCCTCGGAAAAGAGAGATATATATTTCAATGCAAAGTTAGTTGATAGTGTTAACATTCCAAGCAAAAAGGGAAAAACTACTAAATTACATATGATTCAATTTTTACGATTTAAACATGATCGAGACGATGGATTGAATATCCTCTAGGGCATCCATATTTCTCAATAATTACCAGCCTAGATCCAAATCCTAGGCTCTATCAAGCGTCGAGAGGGATCAAATCTCCCGAGGTGCAAACCTCTCCTTGAATAGCTCCTTGAGTGCAATACCTGAGCCACCTGATCCTAAGCTCTAAAGTCTCTAGTTTAAGTCTCATAGCCGACATAATATTTATTACTTTTTACTTTGTATTATTATTTTTTGTTTACTTTGTATTATTTTGTTACTTGAAAAACACTCGACAAACACTCTAAAGTCTCATATTAACTTTTTACTTTGTATTAAAAGTAAAAAGTAAAGTCTCTAGTTTAAGTCTCATATTTACTTTTTACTTTGTATTATTCTTTTTTGTTTATGGCCGACATTATATTTACCACCTAATCCTAAGTTCTAAAGTCTCTAGTTTAAGTCTCATATGTACTTTTTACTTTGTATTATTCTTTTTTGTTTATGGCCGACATAATATTTATTACTTTTTACTTTGTATTATTCTTTTTTTGTTTACTTTGTATTATTTTGTTACTCAACAAACTCGACAAACACTCGACTCACAAGATCTCCCCCATACTGGGCTATAGAGCGCCTCTCGACGCAAAAGTATAGATAACAAGTCCTTCTTTGAAGAGGGGGACTCTCAATAAAAGTTCAACCAATTTTTTTAATAAAAGAAGGAGTTTCCAGGCTATCATATCCATTCCCCCTTGTCATCTTTTCTTTCCTTTCAAGAACCTCTGGACCGACTCTTCACCGCCTTTTCTTTAGATGGAGTCAAAGCCTCCTTGAAGAGGGAAAAAACCTAACTGTATTCCTCCTTCTAGATAGAGCAAGAGCGATATCGCACACTCCATCATCATTCATTATATTGAACCATCGAAAGAAAGTGAACCCTAATTGCTCATAGAACGGTTGTCAAACAAACTAAAGGCTATGTGCTACACCTGACCTGAATAACGAGTTGAGTCGCCTTCTTTAAGTCTAGTTGTAATCTTCTTTTAATTATATTTACTATTCCACTTAAAGGAAGGTGTGCCTTTTCTTGAACAAAAGTCTTCATACAATATACAATATACAATTTTATATATATATATATGTATATATGTAAAGACTCTACACCATATAAATATTTTTTTTTACTCTTCTCTTTATTAATAATAATATCAATATAAATATTAGCAAATTATTTATCTTTTGGTATACATAAATTAATAGAACACTTATTTGTATAAGTATGTTATAACAATATATATTTTTTAATTAATCTTCATCCCACAACTTATTTAAAATAGAAAAACCTTGGTTCTTTTCCCTTTGGGAGTATTAATGATCTTTCTCTAGCATTCTTTGTTGGAGTTAATATAATAGGATGATCACTTAGTCAGACTTAGGATCGTATAAGCTTATTAGTAGCCAATAGTTAGGTTGTAGAAGCTTATTAGTAGCCTGTAGTGAGAAACCACTCTCCCTAGGACTGACTGTTTAACTTAGGATTAACATACTATAAGATGACACTTACAAACTCAAGTTCATCACGTGAACATCACCGTTCACTTTCCTTCAAGTTCCAGCGGCACCAAGATGACACCCGCGATCAAACTCATGGCATCCTAACCATGCAACCTTTCCCCCTAGTAGATGCATGCCCCTATCATTTAGTTGCGTCAAGCCTTTGAGTATCCTAAGTCTACAAATCAAACTTCAAAACAACTTAGGAAATCTTAGCATTACTTACAAAGTTTACTAACGGGGCCTTGTCCTTAAGCTCCTCGTTAGAAACTGGTACAGTGTTACATCTGTATTTTTGTCACAAAATAATTGGGTAGAAGAGGGAATATTACATTCTCCCACCCTTAGAAATAACACCGTCCTCGATGTTTGTGCCCTTTGAAACCTTGCTTTAACTTTCCAGTGTCTTTATGAAATACAATTTTTGATCCCTTTTACTTGATTTTCTGACCACCTTTATTTTCAGCATCTTTGGTTAGATGTCTTTAAGGTCCTTTGCCTTTCATAACTTGCATTTTACACATGCAATACAAATTCTTTCTATAATTTCAACATAAAATATATGCATGCTCATAATCATCCAAAAGCAAAAGGAACATAAAATATTCCTTTGCAACATCATGTCGTTTCCCTTTTCATAACAACTCTTTGAGAGTTCGATTACTTACAAACTTTTACTTTGTAATATCCTACACCTGCAACATCTATCAATCATACATGATCTATATATAAATCATGATCTAAAATAAATATAATCAAAATTCTTTTCATGGCACATAACCTTGCCATATAAAACATCATCATCCATACTTCATGTATGGTAGTACTTTTAGTCATTTTCAACTTGCTTTTCCTCATAAAGCAATCATTTCCACTCTCATCACATGAGCATAACGTAAGTATAATATGATCATAACATAAGTATAATATGAGCATAACATAAGCAAAATCTGAAATCACATAGTGCTCATATCATTCATAACTCACCCAACACAAGGATGATACCCTTCATTGACGTATCTCCTGCCTGTGCTATTCAAGGTGGTAACACAACCAATGTTATTAACTAGCATACAAAGTGCTAAGAGTACATCAAGTACTCACAGTACACCAAGTATTTCAGTAAACCATTCAAGTTAAATAGATCTAGGTGCTCTAGAGCCATAAACTCAACACCAATTCAAACATCATAACGAGTCTAAGTAGTTCAAGTGCTCTAGAGCCAATAGGCTCAACACCAAGTGTTTCATCAAATCATACAATACAAGAAGAATCTTACCTTTTTGTTGTATACTTGGTCAAAAGTTCAGGGTCATTGTCTATCTTTGTTACTAATGCAGAGTAGCCACAAGGTATTTTACCCGCTCTATGTAGAGTCATGTAATTTTTATCCCCTTTACACAGTCCATCTCGGATTATCCATACATTGTACCATGGAAAAACTAATCGCTCAAGGACCTACAACGGAACCTTCCAGTGTACTAGGGACCATTACCCCCTACAATGTCCACTCTTTGCAACTTTTCTTTTTGGGAAAGGCTCTAATTCAAATTTAGGTTCTCTTGCTTAGATAAATACTTTTATTAGCCAATCTCTTCTTCCTTTTCATTAATTGTTTAGCTTTCAATATTAAGAGTTTTTTTAGTGTAGAAATATTTCTTAAAATTTTAAGATCCTTATAACCCAGGGCATCCCCCATGGTTAGCTCAAAAGGTTCCATAATTCGTTGTTTGATTACTCTTTACTTATATTAAGTTTATTCTTCGTATTGCAGGTTTCATAAGTTAACTTTTTGTTCTTAAGTTATGGTCTTATCAGGGCTGCCATAGCCCATTACTTGCAATAACCTCAAAACACTGTCAGTCACAATGATATATAATGGATACTTTTCAAACATGAAATATCATAATCATCACATCTTAAATATACTTGATGCTTCATAGTTCTCAACTCAACATCAAGTCAAACTTATCCTTGATGCTCCAGAGTCCTCCGACTCAACATCAAGGCTTGTATCTCTAATTCCTCCAAGACTTGATTAACAATAATCATCAAATATGCTAAACATCATATTACCAATTTCATAATAGGATACTTTTAGTATCTTGTAAAATATGCGTAAACAATTCTCGGTGTACATCTTCTATCTGAATCAATTGCCTTAACATAATTATGCCATATTAACATTCTCAAAATGTTATGGTTTACTACTTTCACACATTTCAATGGAAATTTCAGATCTATCAAACTCATTTCCTAAGAAATATATACTTGGTTTAAATCCTCCATGTTAACACCAAAATTGACCCCCTAGGTTATGGAGAGGGTAATCCTGGGTAACCACTAACCAGTCTTTAGTTTACGTTTCTGACCTAACATAAACAGAGAGGGCTCTCTCTTTAACTCACAGAAAGATGGAAATCATCAAGATTGTCAATAACGATGAAACGAACCAGCATTCAACATTTAAGATATTCAATGAAAAACAGGTGCAGAGGATCAGAGTTCTGCAGGAACAAATTGTTTAAAACCTTGGTAAGAGAATCAGGAGGAGTACTATTGGGCAATGGAGTCAAAAGATGAATCATAAACACACAACAGTGCAGCTGCATAAGATATCTAAACAGAGGCAAGGTAGCCACCCACGCACAGTCAAAGAGCTTTAAGGGGTGAAATAGAAGAAGAATGAACAGTCCATCGGCATAGGGCATCTAACAAGGATGAATCCTATACCAACTTTAGCAGAAATTAGTGGTGAAATGCCTGGAATGAAAGGAACGGGGCATTATTTCTATGAATCCCATTCCGATGCTACCCTTATCCAAGCATGAGAGAAATTTAACATAATGAAATACAAAGAGAGATAAACAAATTAACAAGGAAAAGGAAAGACAAACTGCAAGAAAGATGACACGGGAATTCTCTGCAAATAACCCAGTCTCAAACACTGCTTATGTATTAACAATAAAATCTCAGAAAACAGAGCTGAGCTCTCCTAGGCTTCAACCAAATGATTCACTCACCCTTAGTTTCTTCTATTATAATGATTTATATAGTTGTCCTGAGATACATAGTCGACCTAATCCTAACAGCAAATGGTTACAAATTTAGTGACGGATCATCAATACAACTCTGCCACCTACCTTTTCAATCAATCAGCTTAACATAGGAACAGGGAAGTGCAAGACCAACACTACCAATAGTCATGTCATCCCTGTCAGAAAAGGTTCCACCGGCACAAGTTTCAGTGAGACCATATCCCTGCCCAATTGATGCCCCAAAGCAAACGTTGATGAATCGTTGTGTATCTCCTGAAAGAGGGGCTCCACCAAAAAGTAAACCACGGATATGGTCTCCAAGAACTACACGTATCTTTCTAAAAACTAGTACATCCCAGAGAACCTTCTCTGGAGCCCATACCCCTAGCCAACTTCCTTCTATAGCAACCGATCTACGGCTATATGCAATGTTAAACAATTTCTTTGCAACTCCACCAGTTGCATCAACCTTATTCCTCACACCATCCCGGACACGATCTAAAATAGCTGGTACAGCAGTCATCAATTTAGGACCCAACATAGAAGCATCACCTTTGGTTCCTTTTTTAATCTTGCTTGATATATCAGTTAGTGTCACAATACGCCAGTGTCGATAAGACCCGAACACAGACGTTTTAGCATTTGCTTTCCTCTTCTAACATCTGCCTTAGCATAGTTAGACATGCTTTTTCATCTGCTACAGGAAGAATGGCGGCAGTACTGCTCTCTGGATGTAAAATATCAAACCTGGACGGAAGGGAGGAGAATAGTGGATACAAGAACCTTGAGAAACCGTATCAGAGCAGTCGGGCGATTTCCTTTACTTATCCAGATTCTTGATGTCACAACAAACCTCATGGATTTTGGATAAATGGCATTTTATCTCCTTTGAAATTGGTGCTAGGGTTTTGGAGTTTGGATGCTTCGGTCACATTAGAACAAAACATCCAAAAATGGGGCATTTTCCCCTTTTATATTTCTCTCGGACAGTAACTTTATTAAATGGTGGTGTCGCTCGGAATTTAAGTTGTTTCAAATACCATTCTATGTACCTACGATGAGCTCAGAAGGTGACACGTTGGAAGTTGGTTTTCACATCGCGACCACCATTCGTTCCTCTTTTATGCGCATGGGAACAATGCGACGTGCATTGCACACCGTCGATCTCAATTTCTTTATTGCTGCACCTTCGATTCACATAAATCCACACTTCTTATTATTTGGCCTTTGGAGGACTTATCCCACATGCAAAACCAAAATATTCACTTCATTCTTTATATACCATATTGCTTTCCATATATACTAAGTAACAAAGAAGAGAAACCTTTGGTCTTAGCGCTTAAGTGGTGGAGGATATGTGGGCCCTTCTTTGGCTTGGCGCTTGGTCCCATGGTGAAACCCTCGATGCTGGGCGCATTCCTTTTTGTTTCACCTTTAAGGCTTGGGCCGAGACTCAAGCTATTAAAATCGAAATCTTTTCTTCATTAGTTTTGGCTATGTTATGAAAACCGAGGCTCCTTAAAACTTTGATAAAACCCCTCTTTATAAACAATTAAAAGCCCTTTCTTCATAACCTTTTTGACCTTGGCCACAATTTATTAAAGCCTTTCCATCTTAGGCCAAATAGTGAAAATATCAAAGGCTTCCTTCATGCTCAGCTTTTGACCTTAGGCTAAATTATAAGCTTAGAAATCTTCTCGGTCCCTCATAAACACATAGAGCTAAACATAGGCTAATAGGACCAATTTTTCCTTGTTATGAAGATTCCCTCCTCTTCTTTTTTTTTTTCTCAAATAATCTTCCTTTCGCAACCCTGGGGTCTTACACTTGAGGAAAAAGTGTCTCTTCTTGGCCAAGTTTGAAACCTTCACCATGGAAATCTTCTACTTTGCATCGTCGATGCTGCCCGAAGAAGATTAAAGTCCAAAAAATTTTGCGGTGCTAACACTCCAAGTTCTATTTCTTTTAATGCAATTGACTATCATATGATAAACACTTTAAATATCACCCTGATATATTTTCAAAAACAATCATGAAATCATAATTCACACTAGAAGCTACCTTTTTCATTATGTTCACTTATGCTTTACTCACAGTTTCTTGCTAGAAGTTGTTTACCTCATAATCTCTTTTGTCAACATATAATACAAAAGCAAATTCCTATTTTTGAGTGCACATAAATTCTTAATGCAACCCAATGTTTTTATGCACAATCCCAATGCATTACTATTCAATACACATAGTTCTGTTGCAATCAAGTGTAACAATATTTTCTATCTTGTCGTAACTAGACATCAGTTACCTACAATTGCAAATATCACTCTTTAACTTGTACTTTCAGCATATTAAGCAAAACTCATACCTTACTTTGTTTATAAGCTTGAAGACATATTATACTTTTAATGCTACCACTAACTTCACTACAACATGCTTTCTCTTCAAACATCTTTGGCTCAATGTATTAATATCATGCACTTAAACTTCCTAGTATAATCTCAACAAGTCATACATAGACTTGCATTTTACTCATTACTCCAGTGTGAACAATATCGTGAGCATATATTTGTGTAGGCATGCCAATATGCATTATTGTTACATTCTAGTATCATTTGAATGCATTAAATTTCACTTGCAAGATTCCTAGTACTTACGACTTATGATGCAAATGTCCATATCATAACGTGACCATTCTTTTAACACATATGCAGCAATGATCATCTCAAGCATTATCTCGAATATTTATGACCAAGTAACCATATGCACTTACGATTATGCATCCAACTAATCATGTCAGATTTCTGAAAACCTTTTACATGCCACTATCAATCATGAATTTTAATTTATGTTTAATCAAATATTCCTCATAATCAATTATAGTCATGCTCTTTTCTCTAACATAATTAAAATTACTCATACTTCAATGCATACCTACTTCCTGGTGGTCATAGCTTCTTCTTTTCAAGCTTACAAGAAGGTAAAAAGGTCAATTAAGTCCTTAGAATTTTAAGCATTATATACATCAACCGAAGCAATCATCAACAACATCTTACTAATGTAGTTAGTATCATTTCTTCCTGCTTTATTTCATCTCTATATAACAAGAGAAACAAAATATATTTTATCTTTTCAAGGCATCTCTTTTAGCTGACACTTAAGCCTATTATAGCTCTTCATAACATCATAGATGTTAATTTGAACTTGAAGTTGGAACATCAAACTTATCCAATCATTACTTCATTTAAATCTTAAGTACAACGATAAGGAATCATATAACAATCTTGCGACCTTGCTGTCAAATGGACATATCTAGTCTATATAAGCATTTACATGCTTCGACCATCAATCATAACTTTTAACTGTACTTTCTATGATCGTTAAAACATTCCAACATAAACCGTTCTTTCTATGATAAAAATTGTTCATGCCTCATGCTTGATGTATCCAACAGGATGGATATTTGCATTCAAATAAACAATAATTCATAGAGTAAACAACTTGCCTACACATATGTGAGTCCATTATGCCATAGTGTTCTTACTCTGCTCTGATACCACTTGTAATGTACCCAATTTACTCATTACCATATGAGAAATGGGGTGTATTTTGTTTCTCAAACTTCGTTCAAACACCAAATAAATGAGTCCTATGATATGAAAGATCATTCATAAAGTACCTCTCTTTATTCTTACACGTGAGAAGTCATATAAATTAAATTCCATTAACCTCTTAACTCCGTAAGGCCTTATCATTACATTTGAAAGATTCTCGATTATTCTTTAATAAATACTTAATCTTGATCTTAATGTCTTAGTTAAAGTCTCATCAAGTAGTTATATCAAATCATTTAAGCATCTTAGGAGGATGACTAAATTCTCAACCGCTTTCTCTAGGTAAACATTATTTTCAATGTAACACAAGAAAAGTAGTTAATTCATCAAGATAATAATCCCATCAACAACAACTTTCTCCTACTCTAAAATCCTCTTGATATTTACCATGATTAACTAAATCAATATAGTCAAATAACATTCTCATTAAATGTAATCTTGTGTATATCAACATATCTAGATCCATTTAACTTTTGGTTCATCATGAAGCAATTTTCGTGAAAAACTATCTTGACTGATTTATCATCATGCATAGACACTGTCACAAGATTTATGTTTCATTCCTTTAGGGATATTGTAATTCCACTTCGTTAAACAAGTCATTAATACAAGGTTCATTTATAAATTATGCTTTAACTACAACTGTAAACTTTAGTCCACGGGTTGCATGAGTAAAGTAATTTAGTCCACTACAACTGTAAACTTTCACAATTAATCACTTGCTTATATAATAATTCTCTCTACGTTAAATACTATATCAAGGTAGTATAATTCCCACCATGTTATACTATTGGGAAAGAGCATTCTCTTACATCTAGTAACTATGCAACATCCTTTTAATTGATTTCAACATCCTTATCAATAAAATATTTTCCTTTCTTGAAAACTAGTAGATATTTAAATATATAGATGATCGCCTTTTGGATAACTAAAGATTAGTATAAGGACATCCCACTCTAATTATAAAACACATGTATTACAAGTACATATTTCAAGATTGTATTTGCATATTAATTTCCACCGGTTCCCTTTTTCCAAATCAGAAGATCCGAACTTAATATAAGGATTAAGTACATCTCATAAATAGTGGAGATCCTACAGTTCAAAGGTAGGAACATACAAGTCATTAGTTTATAGTTGAAATTATTTACGGTAAATAAAGCATTATTCAATACTTTCTTAAAGTTAGGAACAACTAATTATTCACATAATCATTTGGGAAATAATAATAAATATCTTCCTCATTTTAACACAACCACAATACATGAATTGAGAAAGCATTAAAAGTTTTCAATGTCACATTCATAAATAATTTTTTATAAACAATGATTAATAAATACACAATCAATTGAAGGATATTTATATGATTCATAGATCTGTGCAATTGAGGGCGATTGAAGGCTTGACTCCATTGTTCCACCAAACCTTTTGGATCTCTATCCGGCGTATGTTTCTTCCACCAAGAGAACACCCGCAAGCTGGGCAATGAATCCACTAGGGTAGAGGACCAGATTACCGAGATTCTTTCTTCTCTCCCATTATTTATCTGACTAAAACCACTTCTTGCATATGTATTTAACTACACAATCAATTGAAGGATACTTATATGATTCATAGACCTTTGCGACTAAGGGCGATTGAAGGCTTGACTCCATCGTTCCACCCAACCTTTTGGATCTCTATCCGGCATATGTTTCTTCCGTCGAGAGACACCCCTGAGCTAGGCAACGAATAGACTAGGGTAGAGGACCAGATTATCGAGAGTCTTTCTTCTCTCCCATTATTTATCTGACTAAAACCACTTCTTGCATATGTATTTGCAGTCTGGAATGAGGAAACATGCTAGTGTTGGGACTATGCCCTCCTTCAACTATCCTTTGCTTAAAGTGCACTTATTTCCAATAAATGCATTTCAGGAGTGAAATCAAGGATTATGCCCTCTCCCAATTCCTTTAAACATAAATAATATATAAGGAATTCACGATAATGAAATTGAGTAAGTTCTAAGGATATGCCTTCATCGAACTGCTCCAAGCATGACTATATGAAGGAAGGAATTCACATAAATTGACCCTTAAATCATTAAAGCATGTCATTTACTTTTCTATTGAATATGTATTCTTGGTCTCGGCCAAAACTTGCAGCCACAGAAATTACAAGGAACTTGGCATACCTCAAGGTTTCAAACGCCAATATTTCATTAGTTACTTATGTCTCATTCAACAGAGCAACTATTGAATGGAAGTTGGCTCTTCAAAGTCAAGACCGTCCTCTTCTTCCAACCATAAGAATTTTATCAAAAACAGTTATATGAAATTTAGAGACCGGTTCTCCAAATGAAAGACCTTCCTCTTTCATAATTGTATTAACAATATATATAAAAACCGAGTTTGAAGTTTAATTCTTCAGAGAAAGAGAGACACCTTTGCTCTTTTTCCACATAAGGTTTTACCTATATATATACAATAGTTGCAAGGATTTCGAACTACTTCTTGCTACACTCACTACTCTATGTACAACCAACAGTCAAAGAACTCAATTTGAGTAGGATTCATCCTATTTGGTTCTTTGCACATCTTAAGAAGCAACGTTGTATATTCACACTCAAATACTTATAAAGCGCTTGCCTCTCCAAATCGTCCTCGAACTCAAACAAAACACAGTAACATAAAAATGTAAAAGTAAGGGTTCAATCCCCAAAGGGATCACACTCCCAATCGAAGGGGCACCTTCTTCCTTTTTCTCATGCAAGAGCAATAAACGTGTACATTGGTTTCTCAAAAGAAATTAAAGGGAAGAGTTTGGCATTCTTCCTGACCTTTCTTTTTCGTACAATGCAAGTGTAACCTGATCAATGCATAATACAATAGAGAGATTTATTTGTTCCTTAACACCAATGCTGCTAGAGAGCTATCCTCCACGAATAAAACAAGACTTCCATGCTATCATAAATGTTCCCCCTTGTCATGGTCGTCTTTGCTCTCCTTTCAAGAACCTCTGGATCAACTCTTCACCACCTTTTTCTTTAGATGGAGTCGAAGCCTCCTTGAAGAGGAAACAAACCTAACTGTCTTCCTCCTTCTAGAGAGAGATCAAGAGTGATATTTCACACTCCTCCATCATCATTCATTATACTGAACCATCGAAAGAAAGTAAACCCTAACTGCTCATAGAACGGTTTTCCAACAAACTAAAGGCAATGTGCTACACCTAAATAATGGGTTGAGTGACCTTCTTTAAGGTAGTTTTAATCTTCTTTTGATTATATTTACTATTCCACTTAAAGGAATGTGTGTCTTTTCTTGAACAAAAGTCTTCATACAATATACAATTATATATATGTGTGTGTGTGTAAAGACTCTACACCATATAAATAAACATCAAGATCTACATTTTGAAACTATCTTTCTTCATCGAGTGGTTTTGGGATGGAGCGGGTGGTTAGGGTTTGGCGACCATGGGCGCCCTTGTGATTCTCTAGGTCGCTCCTTGTCCAGTTGTGCCTTCTTGTTGACGCTTGTGCCAACCTATTACTGTTCTTCATTTTGTGTTATGGGCGAACTGATCCTTGTAATCGTCCTTCGCCACCTTTTTGCATACACTATTCTTCTGTCTGTTTTATCTGAGGGTTTCCTTGTTTTTCAATGATGGGCAGACCCTAGTCCTGGAGTCTCGCTTGCCTTAGTGGAGTGAATCCTAGTACCATCTAGGATAATCAAGTGGGAAGTTTATTTGTCCTCGCAAATCCAGGGTTTGTGCTACCGGTTTGCCTTTTTTTATGTTTCCTCTCCGGCTGTCATGGGCTCGTCTATCAACTTCTGTTTTTTCATTTTTTCTGCAAGAGGTTGTCAGTTTCGATGGTTTCTGTCAGTACGAATGTTGTTGGTCCTGTGTCAGTTTTTTTGGGCTCAGGTAGGGTTTCTTCAAAAGGTGGGTCTCCGTTACCCACGTTCCAGGCTAATCCTTCTATTGTGGTGGAATACGATGTGTGGCCGGTCCTTTAGGGGTCAAGAATTCCACGGGTCAGGTCTGGGGTTTCACCTTTGTTGAAACCTTCTCTGGATTTTTCTAAACCCTCGGTCCCTGTCGTTTACAAACACTTTGCTTCGGTGAAGGGACAGTCGCATCTCCGTTTTGAGAAGGTGAAGAAGGGTAGGACGTTGTGCGTATTGGGTAAGGACGTCACTTTTGAAATGGTTCCTCCATTGAGCGAGAGGGCCCTTATTGGGAAATTTGATTACCTAAAATTTTCCAGAGCCAAAGTTCTGTCTTGGATTCGTGATAAGTGGAAAGGGGTAGTGGAAAATATACCTCGTATCTTGTCTTTGGCTAATGGATGGTTTTTGTTCTTATTTCTTTGTAAGGATGATCGGCTTGCAGTAGAGGAGAGGTACTGGGTACTGGGGAATGGCTCCTTGGTTTTAGCGCGTTGGCATTCATCTTTCGACCCATGGAAGGAAGTGTTATCTCACAGACATCTTTGGGTTGTGCTACCTGACTTTCCACTGCAGTGCTGGAATTTTAAGGGTTTCATGGAGGTGGCTAACACACTCGGTAGGCTAATCCTTATCGAAGAAGAAACCCTAATTGGGTCAGAAAGGAACTCTTCACGGTTATTGGTGGATATTGACAGGAGGGAGGGTTTGCCGACAGAACTGGAGATTGTATGGGAAGGGAGTTCCTTCATCCAGCTTCCAGATTATTGGAGGATTGCTTTCTGATGTTTTTGTTGCAAGGAAGTGGGACATTCTAGAGACTCATGCATAAGGGGCCAACACTGCTAGTAGCATAGTAGGGCCAACACCGCCAGCCGCATAGTAGGAATATCGTTCCTGAAGTGGTTCAGGAGGAACGTGATGACTTCATCCACTGCCAAATTCCTCTTGATATTTCCTCGGCACATGAATGTATAGGTATGTTTAACAAACTTATCCCTACTTTGTCTAAGTTTATTTTCGTCCCGGATATTTTATCTTCCCTGCATTTATCGAATGATCAATTAGCTCCACAACCTTTGACCTTTGGCTCTGTCCTGCCTTTGTTGTCACCTGGGATTAATGTTTCTCTCCCTTGTTTAGAGGATAGACCCCAGGATGTGGTTTCCCCAGTGTGTTCTCCTGTTGAGCCCAACTGTGATTCTTTGGGTATTTCCATTACTCCTTCCTCTTTACGGGATTTCAACCCTGAGTCTGTCTCTGCGCCTGAACCCCCGAAGTTTGTTAAAGGTTTGAAGGAGCCTTTACCTATCTTTTCGACTAGGGACAATGGAGATGATGATGTCCTTCCTATTGCTTCCATTATGAGAGGAAATGTGACTATCTGTAAGGCTCGTAGACCCAGGAAAGGTAAGGAGGGGAAGGGGGTGGCGTCCCTTTCATGTCAGAACCCTGTTGTTTCTTCATTATTTGAAAAGGGTTTGGGAAGGCCCCTGTCAGATGTGTTTCCTACCTCCTCTCATGATTTGGCCCTTAGAGCATGTTCGGCCATGGATTCCCCGACTTAATGATCCTCACAACCTACAATGCGAGAGGGCTTTGCAGTGGCCCCAAGCAAGCTGCACTTAAGATTTTCATTGATCGTTTCAAACCTTTCATTTTACTGATTCATGAGACTATGCTTTCTGCCTCTGATGCTATTCAATACTTTTTACGGATCAAGCCAGGATGTAGGGCTTGTGTTGTTGATGCTTCGGGCCTCTCTTGGGGTATTCTTATGGATTGGAACCCTGATGTGGCTAATTTGAGGGCTTTTCACACTTGTGCAGGCATTATGTTCGAAGGCAAGGTTAAGGTTTTTGATAGGCCTCTTTGTGTACTCAATATTTATGCTCCATACCAGAACAGGAGACTCTTCTAGGAGTGGGTCAGCACTAAATGTTTTTTACATAATCCTGACCTCATTGTTGCGGGGGATTTAAACTTCACCCTATCGGAGTTGGAAGTGTGGGGTCTGGTAGGGATTTGGACCCCCTTGCTGATTATTTTCTGGAATTGTTCGATAATGCTAATTTGTGGAATGTGGTTCCTCCCAAACTGGTCCCTACTTGGTCGAACGGAAGGAGTGGTAAAGAGGGCTTAGCCAAACGGCTTGACAGGTTTTTTATGGACGAAAATATGTGCAGGTCTGTGGGTAGGTACCGCTCATGGTCTTATGCGATGGGCTTATTCGACCATAAGGCCATCTCTTTACAAGTGGAGTTTGATTATAGTTTCAGGTGCTATCCTTTCAAGTTCAATCCCATCTAGCTCGAGGATAATTCCTTTTGTGATCTTATCCGCGATAAATGGTGTGCTAGTTCCTCTTCTTTTCATGGTTATCCTCTGTCAGTATTATCTAAGAGACTCTGGGAGCTTAAAAATGATGTCATTTTCTGGGAAAAGTTGAAGAAAGCCGAAAACGAAAAGCATCTCTTAGAGATGGACCAGGAAATTCAATACCTTGCTTAGTTGGTTGATGTTGATTTCTTCAATCCTGACCGCATCAAATACTTACACACTTTAGAAGGGGAGAAGAATATGATTTTGAAAGTTCAGGAAGAAACTTTGCGCCAGAAAAGTCGTGCGACCTGGATTAAGGCAGGGGATTGTAATACGAAATTCTTCCACAGGTTGTCAAACCAACGTAGACTTATTAACTCCATTTGGGATTTGGAGATTGAGCAAGGTCAAATTATTTGTGATTTTCCACATCTGAAGGAGGCTGCTGTTAGGAATTTCAAGGATATTTATCAACAGGAATCAACTTGTAATTTGGAGGATCAGTTGAAGACCATCAAACTTTTTCCCCGGATGTTTGATGAGGAGTCAAGCGCAGTTATTGACAAGCATGTCTCTAAAGACGACGTATTAAATACTCTGAGATTGTTTGCGAAGGATAAGTCATCGGGGCCCGATGGGTGGATGGTTGAGTTCTTCCTTCACTTATTTCCTTTGATGGGGGATGACATCACTATGGCTATTGAAGACTCTGGAATTAAGGCCCGCATCCCTAGTCAACTTAATGCTACTTATATTAATCTCATCCCGAAAGTGGACAAGCCAATGGGATTTGGGGATTATAGGCCCATATCTCTGTGTAATCTTCTCTATAAAGTTGTTTCCAAGATTATTTCTAATCGGATTAAGCCTGCGCTAGAAAAGTTCATTTATGCTGAGCAATTCGGCTTTCTTCATGGTCGTCAATTGATGGATGCGGTTGGTATAGCACGTGAGGGACTACACTCTATCAAACAAAAGAAGTTTGATGCCTTCATTCTAATGCTGGACCTAGTCAAAGGCTATGATAGGCTCGACTGGACTTTTCAGAGATTTATTCTTCTTCAAGTTAGATTGTAGTTGGAAATTGTTGATTGGATTATGTCTTGCGTTACCACTGCTAATTATTCGGTTCCGTTTAATGGTTCACCTTCTACTAAATTTGTTGGAGGCAGGGCTCTCCGTCAAGGATGCCCTTTATCTCCTTATTTGTTTATTTTGGCCATCGAAGGATTGAGTCTTTTAATTAAGGATGCAAAGCAAAAAGGCCTTATCTCTGGCATCAAGGTGGCACCAGCTCTGTATATTTCCCACTTTTTTTTTTTTCCTGGGAAAATGTCCGTAATTTTATTTCAAAAAGATGATTAAAATTACATATTGCAGATGTATTAAGATCAACAAGGATCCCTACATTTTCACATATTTGTGTCCCATATATGCAGAAACAACAGCTGATAATGAGCTGAACAAAAAAGAAAGAAGAACCCAGATAATGTTGCCACAAGAAGTAGAACAGAGAAATCATGAATATTGGTGAAATTGGGGCCACCAGTTTCAGGTCGGGTCCCTGAAACCGCCGCCGCCGCCACTGGATCGTGTGGACCCAATGGGTCGCCGCGCAAAGGCGCCGCCCTCTCTCCATACTCAGAAATATCCATCCTCCATCAATGCCTGAAAGCAGCAGGCCCAGCCATAGAGAGATGGCAGATCTCGAACTTTATTCCAAAGAAGCAAGCAGGGTTAAACCCACAATAACCTCGCTGTAATCGTTTGATTGATCTCTGTTATCTTGGATAATTTTGCCCATGCTCCTTCTTGGAACCCACGAGAATTTTCCCTCTCACCTTGCTTTGCCGCTATGAAATTCCGGGAATGCCTCGCATGTTGGGCCGTAGCATCTTTTGGAGGACAGAATCAAGAACCTTGGCCCAGGCCACTGAACCACGTCGCCAAAGAAGGATCCGGTTCTGCAGGTCGAAGCCTGTGAGGGAGGTCTCCAATATCGCAAACCCTTGATAGCCAACCCACAGTCAATGGATTTATGACCATTTCATGGTGGATGCACCGTTGAGCTGTGAGCTGGGTCGATGAACCGGCCACCAAGAACTCAACACGGCTCCACAGAAGGTGAATTCATAGTCGCAAACCCTTGAAAGCCAAGCCCGCCGTCAATGGATTTTGGCCATCTTGTGATGTATGTACCGTTAAACTGTGAGCTGGGTCGCCGGTCACCAAGAAAGAAACCTCAACACGGCTCCACAGAAGCCCGTAGAGCCGCCTTTGGAAGCCGATGTAGAGCCACCGATAGCCTTGGACCGCTCCCCACTGCTGAACCGCCTCACCACAATGCCAAGAAGCCCCTCTGCACCCGCTGCCGCCGCCATAGGAAAGCTTCCCTCGCCGTCGAACAATAACAGTGTGCTCAGAAGGAGTCTGACCAGGGATAGAGCCCTGGCCGCCGAGATCAACTCGGATCGGCTCAAAACCCTAGGTTGCAGAGCTCTATCCCCGGTTTCCTCTGTCCCTTTTTACAAAAATGTGTTATTAACATAAGAAGGATATCCTATATATTTCCCACTTATTAACGATGTGTTATTATTTGGAAAGGGTTCTTATGGTGAATGGGTACAGTTTAAAATGATTACCAACTGTTTTTGCAATGCTTCTGGGCTGGATATTAGTCCTACTAAATCCTCTTTTCTTTGTCATTGTAAGGATCAGGTGTTGATGGATCAGATTGGTATTTTATTCCCCTTTCCGATGAAGGATATAGCTTTGGGTTCAGATATCTCGGCTTTTTTTTAAGCTGTGTGGTTATACCTCGGTGGATTAGGGATGGGTAATCAAAAAGGTTCAGAGGAAAATCAAGGGTTGGTCCTTTAATTACCTTTCTCTGGGAGGCCGTCTCACTCTCTTATGTTCGGTGCTCCAAGGTATTCATGTCTTTTGGTTCTCACTCTTCCTTGTCCATATGAAGATTATAGTTGGTTTGTGTAGTCTCTTCTCACAGTTTCTTTGGTCAGGCGCTGGTGACTTTGGAAAGTTTCACTTAACCTCGTGGGACTCTATAGCACGGCATAAATTTCTTGATGGTTGGGGAATTAAGGACCTCGGGTCTTTCAATTGCTCACTGTGTGGGAAGTCTTTTTGGAGGAGCTTACATGATGTTGGCCTTTGGGGGAAGGTGATTCGAAATAAGTATCTTGGAAGGATGTCGCTCCCATTATGGCTTAGAAATGGAAATTTTTCGCCCTGTGGTTCTTATATTTGGAGGAGTTTTTTGAAGACCTTTCCAATTATTAACATGGGTATTTGTTGGAATATTGGAACGGGTTCGCAAGTTTTTGTGGGACTGGATCTGATTGATGGATTGGGGGATGAGTTATGACTCCCTAATGAGCTTATCCTTGCTCTACATGCTCAAAATGTTCATGTACTTAAGCAGGCGGCTTGTAATCTGGAGAGTGATGGTAACCATTGGCGTTTTGCTGAGGATTTGAACCTAGAGACACATTTGCATGGCTATTGGGATGGGTATATCCGCAAATTATTACATGTGGGAATTACCCTTTCTATGGAGGAAGATGTTATTTTTTGGGGTATCAACAATGCTACTGGTATGGTATCTACATAGATGGCCTATTCAGTGTTGATGGAAGGCGAGGTTGATGAATATTTGAGGAGACAGAATTCTAAGTTTTGGCATGCAAAATGTCCCACAAAAATTCGTTGTTTCATGTGGCTAGTTCTCCATGATAAAATCTTGACGTGGAATAATCTAGCCAAACGTGGCTTTTGTGGCCTGCGTTGTTGTGTGCTTTGCTTCAATGTTGGGGAGGATGTAAACCATCTATTCGGACAATGTTCTTTGTTCAGGAAACTTTGGGCCTCCCTTGAATCTATCTTCAACTTCCATTTCTCCTAGAAGGGTGCCTCCTTTGGTGATAACTACAGGCGATGGATTAAGAGTAAGTTGTTCGATCCAGCTCTCCTTTATTTTATGGTTTGGGAATTCTGGAGAGTTAGGAACCATTGCATCTTCCAGGGGTGGAAGCCGTCTATATCCCACTCCTATGCAAAGATTGTCGTTTTCTTTCAGCCTATCTGTACTTTACCTCCAGCGAAGAAGAGATTGGTTCTCCCGCATACTAAGGAGGATTCATGTTTTCCTATTGGCTACTTTGATGGTGCTGCCCAGAAGGGTTGGTGTGGAATGGTCATGGTTCTAAAAATTTCGCATAACCGCTATTTTCAGCTTCAGATGGGGGCTGGTAAAGGAACCAATACCAGATCGGAATTAGTCTCTCTTTGGGGGCTTCTCTATTTTTCCGGATTAAAGGGCCTTTCTTCTCTCAGTGTCTTTGGTGATTCCCACGTGATTATTTTATGGGATAAGGGAGAGCAGTGTATTTTTTCAGTGGTGCTGGATGGTTGGATCAAGCGAGTTCGAACTCTTATCACTTCTTTCAATTCTGTTACGTTCGGACACATCTATTGAGAGCACAACATTGTCATCGATTCTCTTTCTAAACTAGCATTGGGCGCAATGGATGGTATCATGCGTGTAAATGAGTTTAAGGATGGCATACTTTTTTGTTCCACTTTCAATCAATATGGTTGATCTTTGGATCGGGTATTGTTTCTGTTTGGGTTGGGGGCCTATTTGTTGTTAGGTGTTTTTTCGGGTCATGACCAGGCTTGATCTCCTTTGTCTGTTTTGTATATGACTGGTTATGTCAGACGATTATGCTATGTTTACGACTGTTTTGTATCAGCTTTTGAATCATTGGGAAGCTCGCCTATATTGTACTCCTCTGATGCAGATTTTGCTTAATAAAAGTTTTCTTTTTATGTGTGAAAAAAAAATATAAATAAATTCATTTACTCTTTTCTTTATTAATAATAATGTCATTATAAATATTAGCAAATTATTTATCTTTTGGTATACATAAATTACTAGAACACTTATTTGTATAAGTATGTTATAACAATATATATTTTTTAATTAATCTTCATCCTACAGTTTATTTAAAATAGAAAAACTTCGGTTCTTTTCCCTATAGGAGTCTTAATGGTCTTTCTCTAGCATTCTTTGTTGGAGTTAAGATAATAGGATGATCACTTAGTCTGACTCAGGATCATATAATATTACTTAGCTTTATGCCAATAGTTAGGTCATAGAAGCTTATTAGTAGCATGCGGTGGGAAACCACTCTCCCTATGACTAACTATTTAACTTAGGATTAACATACCATAAGCTGACACTTACAAACTCAAGGTCATCAAGTGAACATCATCGTTCACTTTCCTTCAAGTGCATGTGGCACCAAGATGACACTTTCCATCAAACTCATGGCATATGAGCCATGCAACCTTTCCCCCTAGTGAATTCATGCCCCTATTGTTTAGTTGCATCAAGCCTTTCAGTCTCCTAAGTTTACAAATCAAACTTCAAAACAATATATGAATTCTCAACATTAGTTAGAGAGTTTACTGACGGGGCCTTGGCCTTGAGCTCCTTGTCAAGAACAAGTACAATATTACATCTATATTTCTATCACGGAAGAATTGGGTCTTAGAGGGGATATTACATACTAGCTCCATATGTGTGAGAAATGAAAGTTGACGTGGAATCCATTTGGTACTATCATGTTTAACTGGATAGGTCAACTTTTGGGAGGCATAACTTCCTCATACGGACTCTGATTGAGGCGATTCTTGCACAGTTGTAAAGGTATGGGTGTGTAGAATATGGAATCTTGATCCTGTATATGGTTTGAACCAAGAAAAAATCGTTTAATACTACAAAATTTCTCCAAAAGGTATCAGACGGTTTTTACCCAAATCTGAAAAGTAAGACCTGCCCCTAAAATGGGTCCTATAAGCCAATTCATCCAATATTTCCACCCATAAGGCACCCAATTAGATGACAAATTTTATATTGATCCATTTCGAATCAATGTGCCTAAAGAAAAGAGGTCCAAACTGGACCCAAAGTTAAGGAAATGTGTGTTTCTTGGCTATGATAATATAGTAAAGGGATATAGCTTGTGGGATTCTACCGACCACAACGTAATTTTTAGTTGGGATGTCATTTTTAATTCAAAATCCATGCAATGTAAGGAGGTAAAACATAGACATGAGATTGTACCTGTTGAAGTAGAAATGAGTGAGGATGAAAATGAAAATGAAGCTATTGATCTGCAAGAAGAGAAACAAATTCAATAGCCGAAACTTAAAAGTTCTACATGTCCCAAGAGGCGTACAAAAATGTATTCTCGTGATTTTCAGTCTTCATTTGCTTTGTTAACTGATGATGGTGAACCTAGTTAATTTTAGGAGACGAGAGAATGTGAGAATGTAGATAAATGGAGGAAAGCCATGGATGAATAAATCAAATCACTACACAAGTATGAAGCGTGGGAACTTGTGGATCTTCCATGAGGAAGAAATGTTATTGGAAGCAAGTGGGTGTATAAAGTAAAGAAAAAGAATAATGGGTTACTAGGAAGTTATAAATATCACTTGGTGGCAAAAGATTATGTGCATAATGCAGGTATATACTTTAATGAAATATTCTCTCTAGTTGTGAAGCTAACCATTGTAAGAGTTTTACTTGCACTTGTAGCAACACATGATTTAGAGATGTAGCAACATGATGTGAAAATGACTTTCTTGCATGTTGATATCAAGGAATAGATTTATATGGATCAGGCCAAGGGCTACAAAGAAGGAGACAAAGAGAATTTGGTTTGAAGACTTGTTAAATCTCTATATGGGTTGAAACAACCACCAAGGATGTAGTACGTACAATTGACACCTTCATGAAGAGAAAAGGTTTTAGTAGAAATGAATCCAACTGTGAAAATACTCACAGCAGATCTAAGAGCCTATGTATACATCACAAGAAAGATTATGATTAAGCAGGAAGATAGAAGAAAAGTGGTCAATGCAGTGTAAATGAGCAACAAAATAATAATACAGTAGAACTCAGATAGAAGCAAAATAAATTCACACACACTAATTCATTAATCACAAATATGAACAATAAATAGTACAATGGTGGAGAGGATTCGAATTAGCCTCTCATAGAGTGATGATCAGATCAATAGAATGTCATCAGATCACAACTAGGAGTTCTCATCATCATCAGTGGAGTCATCAATGCACAAGTAATTGTCAACCAGATGTCAAACTGAGTCTAATTGAGTGTGGTAGGTGTAACTGGCACATGGAGGCACTAACTGAATGAAGGAGGCTCAGTGGATGACGCATGAGGAGCTAACTCGAGTCAGAATGGGCAGTCTAGTCTCACTGGAGGTCCATCGGAGTGATACAGTCAGTTGAGAGCCAGTCTATCCTTAAATCAAGGAAAGAACTAAAGATAACTCAACTAATTGAAGTGCAACTGAGTGGTAGGTAAGAGAGGGTGCATGAGATGCATGCAACTACATGCAA
Organism: Larix kaempferi; assembly: GCA_027924585.1. NCBI lineage: Eukaryota > Viridiplantae > Streptophyta > Pinopsida > Pinales > Pinaceae > Larix > Larix kaempferi. The sequence goes on from BSBM01000499.1 coordinate 1,050,384, forward strand.
GGCGCACTAAGCACTGGGAGGGCTGAAACTGATCAGTGAGAAGCTCCCGAGGCTAGCTAACTGAGGGCTAGGTGCTAGGACTGATGACTAGGATGCATGCATGCAAAATCATGATTGCATGCAAAATGCATGCATGACTGAAAATTTAAAAAGGAATAATGTTGGTAGGACTAGGATGGAGTATAGGAATATCCTAACACCCCCCCTTAATCCATCCTGGGCCCTGGTAACTGAGACCAAAGGTCACCCAATACAATGAATAATAATAACAGTCAATAAACCGAGGAAATGGGGAAAACCTCATGGGAAAAATACCCCCCCTCAAAATAGACTGTAAGGCACACACAAAAAATAAATGCTCCAAACTCAAGCAGGTGTGATGCTTGGTCATATGTCTGAAGGTATATTCTTCTTGGGAAGAAGTGGTTCATGCTCAAAAAGCATGTGCTTGTACTTGCTCTTCAGATCGAATGTGATGAGAACAAATCCAAAAGTATGAGGATGATCCTGGAACCTGTGATTCGAATCAGCTGAGGTAGGATCAAAACCATGAATGTGCAGATAGTCTTTTGTTTTCTCCTTTGAACCATCATGGGTGAGATTATGCCCAAAAGAACCATCAAAAATCACTGATTTCTTAGAATCCAAATCAGATCCAAGACTTGAAAAATGGTTGCTTAAGATCTCCTTTGAACCATTAGAGGTGAGATCTAAACCAGTAAATGCATGAGAAATTATCCCAAGCGAATGGCAATGGCCATCATCTTCAATAACCTTCTGAGAGCATGAAATAATGATCTTACAGTAGTAAATAAGAGGTGATTGATCAAGGAGAGCGAATGCATTACCTCCAATGGCTGATTTAACCTCCGAAACATTCATGAGATCATGATGCAAACCAACAGACTCTGGTGCAAGAGAGGATTTAGGAACCTCTGCAATTTCTAGAGTGTGAGCTGGCACAGAATTCGAAATAGAAGAAATTTGGAGCATGAGTGTAGAATCTACAAGTTCTTCTTCTTTGTGGACAACTTCAATATGAGATATGTTTGATACTAATTCATGATCAATGAGATCATCAAGGAGGGTGAATGCAACAGTGGGATTTCTCTCGAAATGGTTTGGACCAATACCTTCATTCTGTTTGCCAAATCTTTCATCCAGATGGACCCATAGCTCTTTTGGAGATTCAATAGAATAGAAGTGGTGTACCATGCATCGAGACATATTAAGCATCATGGTTGCAGAGGCTCTTTCACCTTTATCTAACCAGTCATTCTCTTCTTCAGAGGATTCGACCTCTCTTTCAAAACAATAATCAAAGAGACCATGTCTTTTCAAATGTGCTATCATCTTTGGTTTCCATTCATCATAGTTGAATGGAGAAAGAGGAGTAATTCCTTCTGTATTCATGGAAGTTGTTTCAGAAGACCTGCAAAAAACAATAGAAAATGTCTGCAACTGCTACTGTTTCAACTACTACACTCGAAATCTTGATAATAACGTGCAAAAAACTCTCAGGAATGGAGATAGACAATACTCTCAACATGCTTTGATACCATGTGAAAATCCTCACAGTAGATCTGAGAGCTGATGTATACCTCACAAGAAAGATTATGATTAAGCAGGAAGATAGAAGAAGAGTGGTCAATGCAGTGTAAATGAGCAACAGAATAATAATACAGTAGAACTCGGATAGGAGCAAAATAACTTCACACACACTAATTCATTAATCACAAATATGAACAATAAATAGTACAATGGTGGAGAGGATTTGAATGCCGAGGTGGAAATTCGAATTAGCCTCTCATAGAGTGATCATCAGATCAATAGAATGTCATCAGAGCACAACTAAGAGTCCTCATCATCATCAGTGAAGTCATCAATACACAAGTAACTGTCAACCAGATGTCAAACTGAGTCTAACTGAGTGTGGTAGGTGTAACTAGCACATGGAGGCACTAACTAAATGAAGGAGGCACAGTGGAGGGCACATGAGGAGCTAAAGTGAGTCAGAATGGGTAGTCTAGTCTCACTAGAGGTCCATCGAAGTGATACAGTCAGTTGAGAGTCAGTCTAGCCTTACATCAAGGAAAGAACTAAAGATAACTCAACTAACTGAAGTGCAACTGAGTGGTAGGTGAGAGAGGGCGCATGAGATGCATGCAACTACATGCACGGTGCACTAAGCACTGGGAGGGCTGAAACTGATCAGTGAGAATCTCCTGGGGCTAGCTAACTGAGGGCTAGGTGCTGGGACTGATGACTGGGATGCATGCATGAAAAATCACCACTGCATGCAAAATGCATGCATGATTGAAAATGCAAAAAGGAATAATGCTGGTAGGACTAGGATGGAGTATAGGAATATCCTAACATCAACCACTGTGCATATTACAAGAGGTTTGAGGATAGCAGTTTTATTATCTTACTATTGTATGTTGATGATATGTTGGTTGTAGACCCAAGCATGAATAAAACCATTGATCTTAAGGCTTACTTTGCTAGGGCATTTGAAATCAAGGATTTATGAGCATTGATTCAAATTCTAGGGATGAAGAAACACAAGGATAGAACAGGCAGGAAGTTCGGTTAAGTCAAAAGTTATATATAGAAAATATTATGCAGTGCTTCAATATGTAGAATGCAAAACTAGTTAGCACCTCTTCTTGCACACTTTGAGTTTCCTTTTGAAAAATGTCCTAGTAGAGAAGTAGAGAAGGTAAGAACAACTTGTGTACCGTATTCATCAATAGTAGGGAGCCCCATGTTCTCCATGGTTAGCATCATACCAAATATTTCCCAAGCAGTGGGAGTTGTTATCCAGTTCATGGAAAATCCTAGTCAGGAGCATTGAACTATCATGAAATGGATATTGAGATACGTAATGGGAACTTCAAACGATGTTATTTGCTACATATCAAAAAATTTACAAATTAAAGGTTTTGCATATTTTGATTTCCGTGGATACATAGATGGGTAAAAGTCTACTACATGATATACTTTCACTCTTGTTGGCGGAGCTGTAAGGTGGACACTTAATTTGTAGCTAGTGGTGGCTTTATCAACTACTGAAGTAGAATATATGTCAATAATTGTGGCTAGCAAAGAGGTAATATGGCCAGAGTGATTGATAGATGAATTCAATATAATGTAGGGGAATATCACTTTGCATTGTGATACTCAAAGTGCTATTCACTTAGTGAAGAATCCAAAATTTCATGATTGCATGAAGCATATTGATATTAAGTACCATTTCACAAGAAAAGTGGTGGAAGAAGGGAAATGACCCCTAGCATTATTGTACATGAAATCATTGCATTTTTTTTCGAGTAATAGTAAAAGATTGAAGCTGCCATAGTAAGTTTGATGAGCATGAAAATGGTTTAAAATAGGTGTCTATCTCCCTTCAATGAGTATGCCCGAAGAAATCATGTGCAATACTTGGTCTATAGGCTTCATGAATTTTTGTTTCAAATTGTTAGAACTTTGAAAACCAAGAAGTGCCAACCAATTGTTTGTTGATAAGATTACAAGAGAGGTGTTTCAAGTTATTTGTGAAAACCCTCTAAGAGAAGACAATTATCCTCGACTTAGGGTACTTTGAGCACGATTGCCACTATGAAGACCATCATTTTAGTCAAGGTTGAAATTCCTCCAATTCAACAACCATTGATATTTGTTGGAAAGCATTTGGAAGATTGTAATACTCTACTATCTTATAAAATATGTAAAAATTCAACCATACATTTGTTGCTTCGTCCTTGTGGCAGATCTTTAAAGAAAGGAATGGCATCATCCAACTCTAAATATTTAAATATTTCTAAGTCTAAAGGGACAAATCAAGGAAATTCAATACTATTTAAGGAAACCCTTCTTTGGCCAAGGAAATTTGCAAGTAGTGGTGAAGGCAACTTCTTCTCGATGCTTGAGAAGACCTTTGCCCCTTCCTTTTGTATGGAGAAGGAAACTTTTGTGTTGGTCTTGAATCTTAATCTCACAAGCATTAGCAAGGAGTAACTTTGGATCTCATTGAAAATAATGTAGTTTTGTATAGAGACAACATTGGGATCACTCCTGCAAGATACAATTATTATCCATCCAACCATGACTAGAGCAACGCAAATACAAAGTTTTATCAATTGGGACTTAGTTCACAATGGGCACATGTCCCTTTATGAAACCATGGCTCTTTGGAATTAAAAAAAGTATTGAAAAGGGTCTCAATATGGCTTTGTTTACATAGCCCACCCTTGGAATACCAGGGTAGCCAAACTCTAAAAGGTATTGGTAATGCTTTGGTCATGCTCATTACCATAGCTCACTATATCTCTACAAACTTGCTATAATGTTTCCAATGCACAAGTTCAAATATGTTTTTAGGTTGATTTAAGCCAAGGCCTTTTTGAGCAAATTGTGTTGGAGAGCAATGATACCAGTTGACAAACTCTGGTTAGATTATTTTATTTCTGATGCATAATTTTTTTTAATCATGAACATGTGACATTCTCATGTTCAAAGGAAAAATATTCACATATTTCCAAAGGAAAATATAGGAATCCTTCATGGTGGAAAGATTCAAAGATGGACCTTCATGGGAAATAATCCAATAACTCTTAAGTGGAACCAACTAAATTGATAAGTCCTAGTATAACTTGCATTGTTTTATCCCCACAAATAGGTAACACAAACATTAATATGGTCATGATTCTGAAGCCATCTTCTCTTCCATTGATTTCACTACCAACAAAATTCAGGGGAAAAGGAAGAGGAGGTACAAGTCAAACTCTTTGAATCAAGAAATGGAGCCAAATCACATAGTATCATTGATCTTGGTAAAGCAAGTGTTGGTGTTAGATACTCAAACATGGTCTAAGTAGGGGTTTTGTTGGATCAAATGCAAGAGAAATTAAAAGAAAAAGGGTAGAAATGGGGGATCATGATCTTAAGGTAAATTTCTTTACACGTAAGAATGTTTGAAATCCCAATGAGGAGAAGCAATGTTTTTTTTAAACCATGGGAATCTATAACTAATCAAGATTACCTAGGTGAGGCCCAAGTTCAAATCCAATTGGTTGCCACTATAACCCAAGAGTATATGAAACAACCCACGAGTCCAATATACTAATAACTTATGACTTAGCAAGGACCAAGATGTTTCGAGGCACACCTATGGGGACCTCTATCCTAGGATGCATCTTCGCTTCTAGCCTTATTACAATGAATCAATGTCTAAGTGGGGATTTAAACCCAGGTAAGAAGCGTGTGAAACTTACCTCCCCAACATTCCAGTTGTTGACTACTCAACAAGAGCAATAACGTTAGAAATATTATCATTAGAAGGTATTAAACAACAAAATTGGTGCATGGGATCCTTGTAATTAGTTATTCATACTCAACCAAAGGGATTAAAATTGTAAATGCCATGCCTCAAATATGAACTTGTAGTAGGTTGAGGCCATAAATCTCAATCATGGATTTACTTAGTTAATAACATGGTAGTAGAGAGGAGAGAAGAGATGATATTTGATGATGATAATGATTATGATAGTTATTAACGTCCATTGAGACTAACTTTGTTCTATCAGAACTTAATAAGGTAAGCAGTCACTTGGTTCTCTTTAGAATTTTATTTCTATGCTAAAAGTGATTTAGTAGAAGAATTCCTAAATCACCATAATTGTGATGAGTTAAAAGGTTAGGAAGGTCGATATTGTAGCAAATATTTTGAAATTGCGCTCTAATGTGGGTGTACTTAGGACATTCTATGATAAAATGATTTTCAATTTCAACCATGTTTGTGTCACAAAGATGATAGATTCTTTCATCCCACGACGTTTTGGGAATTTTCTAGCGCCTTGTTTCACTATGGAGCTTGTGAGACTTTGTTCTTATTTTAGCATTGTTGATTTTCTTCTTTACGCTAGTTAAAATCGATGGATAGCTTTGACCATTTACATTAGGGTTGATCACCTCCTTATAATATCTTAATTTTCTCTTATCCTCTAACTCTTTATTGCACCACATCTTCTCCTTAAATTTAGATGTAATAATATTTTTAATATTATCACTATTCTGCCTAGTGACCTCTTCCTCGGCTCCATAATGATTTAGCCAAGACTTATCAACTTTATGCCAACCTTGCTTAAATCGCATATTGTTTATCTTGTTCTTGTACATTAGGTACCTAGTCATAGTCATGCTCTCAATCGAGGAGAGACTCGCTTTTATGAGGAGGATAGGATATGGTATATTGCCTTTAATTTTGAGATTATATGTTATAAAGCGCTTTTGGATTTTCCCAATCCTTTTCCATGATTCCCTAGAGATTTTGTAGCCCTGAACTTCACAACCATATAAGATAACGAGAGTGAAGAGAGTTCCAAAGAGGATTTTATTCCTATCCCAAATCCAGAGGTCTACTGATTTACAACTATTTTCAAGTCCATAATAAGATTTCCATCCTCCATTAATCCTTTTCTCAGTGGTATAGTTCCAGTTAAGCTTATGACGAAGATCGATCTTTAGATATTTATATGAAGTCACTTCCTCCAAGTTGTTTTTGACATACACATATCCTCAGCATGAAGACTAAGGATGATGACTGTATAACCCAAAGTTGTGCCACCACAACCTTCCTGTTCCAAACAACCCTATAGCATGTTAATGTAAAAAACAAAAAGGGTAGGGGATAGGGGAAAACCTTGCTTGACTCCTATATTACAGATAATTTCTTTTGATTATCCCTCATAGTTCCTAAGCTTGGCAATGACGTTCTCATACAACCTTATCACAACAACTCTCAACTCAAAAGGGACTTTTAGCTCTTCTAATCTATTCCAAAGGTTAGTTTTAGGCACTGTGTCAAATGCTTTTCTAAAGTCAACAAAGAAATACATAAGATTAGTTTTATTACTACAACACTCCTCGACAATGGGCCTAAGAGTAACAAGGTGGTCCATAGTTGAATGATAGCCCTGAAATCCTGCCTGGCCTTTAGCTCTTTTCCCATGACTTTATAGCCATATGCTAGTCTTCTTTCCCAGAATAATACCATATAATTTGGCTAAAATAGGTCTTATCATAATGGTCCTAAAATTAGATTGATTGTTTTTATCTTCACTTTTAAAAATAGGAAAAAAGAGGTTTTCTATCCAGGGTTTAGGGAAACCCTGCTTGACTGCCAAATTGAAGAGCTTGTGGATGTGAGGGATGAGGATAGGCCCACGAATTTTTAATATTTTCGCTTGGTATCCTTCGATGTCCTTAGCTTTCCCTTTTGCAAGCCGCTTAATCCCAAACTCTGTGTCTTCTATCGAAAAAACTTCTTCCGTTGCAGAAAGGGTTTAAATGTTGTCCACGACATCAGGGAATTCGTAAAGCTTTTTAAGGTAGGAATTCCAGTCCCTCAAGGCAATCAAATTGTTTCCATTAGTTCCATACTCATAATTGGTCTCTATAATTTCTTAGAATCTACCTTAGAGAGGTGCAAAAGATTCTCTTGCTTTCTATTTATATAACATTTTTTCCTTTTAATTAGCGATTTGTACCTAGAGATCTTGTCAGTTTTTAAGGACTCGTTAGAAGCATCCCTAATAGATTTATAGCATGCTTGCACTCTTTATCGTACCAAGGTTTGGTTGTTCTATTCTCCTTTTAACATGACACCATGATAGAGAATTTGTTGGTGTAAGTAGAGAGGATTGTGGTAAAATCATGATAGAGGATTTAATATTGTCTTTAGTTATAAGTATATTTAATTCATTATTTAAATCCCTTAAAAATATATCAATTTTACTTTTATCGAAGATCAAATGATTTTGGTTATTATAATTCTATATTATGGGGCTTATGTGCTTGTCAAAGTTTAGAGTTTGGGTTAAAGGTCTATGGTCAGTGTTGGGCTTATGGTCATTTAAGATGTCAAAATTTACTATTTGTTCATATACGGAGATATCAGATATCACATAATCTCCAACATTACTACCCAAAAAATGGATACAAGTCATCTGGTTGGATTTTGGTCACTTCATAAGACCATTGCAAATTATTAAATCTTGAGAACTACAAAACTTGATTAACTTGGTACCAAACAAATTCTCAACCAAGTCTTCGGAGTTTCTTTTGTATCTACTAGCTAAAACAAGGTCCTCATCTAGCCATAAAAGATTGGGGTTAGAATCATTTCTTAAAATAATAGCTTGGTTAGCTATTATCATATAAACAATTCCAATACATAAAATGACATTTGAGTTTTAACTCTATAATTACTACACAATGGGTAATTAACATCAAGTGATAATTAATATATATGATTACTTTCTCGATCATAATGCTTCACCTTTATAAACACTAAATAATAAAAATATAAAATGACATTCGAGTTTTAACTCTAAAGGTACTACATACGTAATGGGTGATAAATAATATTTATGATTAATTTCCCCTACTTCTTCACCCTTTAAACATTATATATAATAATAAATATAAAACTCTATTTACATTGAAGGTGTTTTTTCGGTGGGGTCATGTTTTTGGGGCATTGTTCCTAGATTCATCGTCCCTCTGTCCAATAAAATAGTGCCACGTGTTTTCCAAAATAGCACATAAAATTCAGTGCCAGGTCTGGAAAAATAATAGGATTCAATTCGAAATGGTGGTTTTGGCATCGAATCTATTGGCATGGCCTCGCATGTACAGTTATCTATCATGCCTAAATAGTTCAATTTGACATAGATCTTAACGATTAATTCAAGCAAAATCCCTTTAATTTCCTCTATAGATCTGTCATGGACCGCAATATGTCAGATTTGAGCATTAACTATCTCAATGCCAATTGTCTGACCTTAATCAAGAAATCTGTTTTCTTCCAGCTCGTTCTGCTCAATACCCTTGGCATGTCCATGGTCCTAGAGGTGCTCACCATCAACTTGCTACCCTTATCGTTTTGTCTCATTAAGGAAGACTTTGACAAGGTCCAAGGTTTTTTCTCCACCCAAGAAACCCGAACCCTAGACTCAATTGAGAAATTCAAGGTAACCCAAGACAAAGCCTCTCATAATCTATTCTTCAACATCTACTTCAATACCTAGGGTAGGATGACCATTATGTTACCCACCCTCATCGGTCTCATTGCTTGGGCGAGCGTCTAGCTTCATAAGGACCTAGCCGAGGAAGTATGGGCAGGCGTGCAACTTCTTTTGCAAACTACTTACCTCTATCAATTCATCAAAAGCAATTTATGTATCTAAGATGATATATGAGGGCTCAATAATAATCCATTGGCATATCCTTTCTAGAAGGTTTATGCTTCTTTAGACCATTTACTTTCATTGAATCGTGTTGCCATCCAACCTTTATAGGATGTGAAATACTTCCAATTTGATCTAATAGCTTCCATTGGCCTTCCTTGGGAACATATTCAAGAAAAAGATCATATGTGTAGATTCGATACTTGCATAGTCAATTTTTAAATCTGTCAAAGGAGAATATTTTATAGAGGGACATAAGAATGTCTTCAAGTCATTTACTTTTGCTTGCCATCGAAAATTGTCCACGTGCTTGATCATGTTGGGACATACTGAAATCAACTACAAGTCCTTACCATATTGTCTTACACCATTAGCACTTTGGTTTTCCATACCTTGTATAACACCATCTCTCACACCACATGTATTATAATTTAACTCATGAGATATTTGAGTTTCATTTATTCACTGCTACACTTGATTTAAGTTGAAAACTGTTAAGATTCAATATGCTAAGACAGAAAATATCAGCATTGCATTTCATTTCACAACAATAGCATATACAGGATCACTGAAGAAACAACAAGCACGGCATAAACACAAGAGACACAGATTTATCCTAGGAAACCCTCATGGGGTAGAAAACCCAGCAAAGCTTCCTCAATATAGATGATCAGCAAATACAAAGATGTAAACCAAAGACATGAGCTCCTCCTCCTCCATAGCAGACCTCTCTCACACAAGTGCACCACTCACAAGTGAATGAATGAGTGAGATAAGTGAGGAACATCCTCCTCTACTTATACTTGTTCCCCGACTGACTTTTACATAAGCTAGGTCGGCCCCAACTTAATTACTGGGTTAAACACCCCACTACAACTAATTGGGCCGACCCCTCTAGGGTGGTCTAATAACCCTTTGACCCACATAACACATACAGGGCCGACCCCCACTAGGGAAGTCTAATAACCCAATTTACCACAATCCGACAGAGGAATAAACATCTCCGGATATACAATAAGATCTTCACGGAGGAATGAAACATCTCCGGAATAATAAAGTACAAATATAATATTCTTAGAAGTTACAATATCTCAACAAAAACATGGTCTCTTTTTTTCCAACATCACTTCATCTCTCGCCAACACCAATACATTTTGGTGTGTTCAATAAACTGACAATTACATTTGGAGAAACATTTGGAACTTGTTCCTGCTTTTTGTTCCATTTGCTTTTATCATTCTCAGGAGATTCCTCTTGAGGTGGCAAACAACCCTGATCTCAGTCCTGATTTCTAATGGTTTCTTGTCTTCTACCTTATGTTTGTTCTCTTTCTCCAAGTGTTCAATCATATTTTCTATCACACCAAACACATTTTTCATAGTCATTTGAGAGTTGAGTCATCCAACCAAGTTAATGCATCAAAATATTCTTTAACAAAACTGTTGGAGGATGAACAAAAGAGGGATCACCATGGGTGTTGAGTTAGCAATTTTCATGTTGGAAATTTGGTTATTCTAATCTCCTTGACAAATTATGCCCTTTTCATTGTTTTTCTAATCGAAACTCCTTCTCTATTTGGCATCTACTCACCTATAGATTTTCCATTTGTTTCTATGTTTTCTTCCCTTTATTATGCCATATGCACTTGTACCAACTTGATTAGACATGCCATCAATTTTGGCTTTAGAATTTTGCTTGCTTAGATGCATATTTTCCATACATTTCCACCATCAAAACCAATAATTTCCAACAATAGATACTTACAAACCAACTTATGGACAACTAGAAATCACAACGAGAAATAAATAATCACTTATTCGCTGGTATGCAAAATTGTGAACTAAGTAGAATTTAGGAGCTCTAACTCTTGTCATAATTTTCAAGCAACTGTTATAGATAAAAGTCCAAGAGAGTTTACAGTTGTAAACAATGGTATTTAACTTCCAAATTTAGTTATTACATACAATCTCAAACAAGTTACCACTAGATAGAACTCCAAGGGTTCTAATATGTCGAATGTGGGAAGTTGGTGGAAGAAAGTAAAGAGCATGGGTTGATTTTAGTGGAATTTTCCCTCTTTTATGATAGTGAAATGAGTAGGCTAGTTTCTACCAAAATTCTAAAGTTGGCAATAGTACAACTTATTTTCCTCTTCCTTTAAGGTCTTAAAGCTATGTTGGAGGAGCCTAGTTGACCAACCAATTAGGTCCTCCTGACCGACTAGATATTAGTCTGCTCAATCGGTCGAGTGGGTTAGGTCGACTGACTAGAGAGTTATGAAGTTATAATTGTATAATTTTTCATATGCACTATATAGTAGGCTAGTGAGATAGAAGATGAAATGATACTTTTTGTACATGGTGGCCTCATAATACAAGACAACTTATTGCTCCTATCACCACTACTTGTATTATTTATTGTACCATTATGTATGAATGTACGATCTTATATCTTATTATGTATTGTTGTGCTACCGGTAACTATATGTAATCCCTTAGGTTAAAACATTGGTCCCATTTCCAGTAGTACTAAACCAGGATAAAAAGTTGATCACGTCTACATAGATGGTAAGCGAGGAAGAAATTCGAAAGTGGCAGAATCAAAAGATAGTGAATTACATCCAAAATTATGCTAGAAGATACAAGTTGACCATTGCTAAGGCCATGGAAAAAAATTTCACCAAATCACATGAAAATTTTATAGAAGTTGTACCTCATGAGATAAAGAAGTTGGCCGATCGAATTCATGAGCAAACTCGACCCTCGGAATGAATGATTGTTAATGCACAAGCTCTATAATGGAGGATGGAAAAATCTGCATGAGTGGCTTGATCGGATAAGTAATGACTACTGTGAAGAGCAAGCTATTAAAGAAAGGACCTCGCTCAACGAAATCAAAGCCATATTTTACAATGACTCCTTTTTTGTCATGATTATGACCTTGATGTACAAATTTCTAATTGAAAAAGGAACCAGTTGAACCTCAACCTCTGTTGGGCCATGGCCCTGGTGCAACTTTAGACTCAGAACAAAAGCAAAAATATTAGGAGCGCGTTGTCCGCAAATGCGAGTGGGAATATTTTCTAAATAAATGAAAACCCTTGTTGATTTCACTTTCATTGCTCATTAATAGTAAGGTCAGCAATGGGAGGGTAATCGACCACGTCAGATAAATGAATACACAATGCTAGTCAACAAGTGTGAAAAGAATGAAGGCCGGTAAGAAACCAAGCCTGACTCGATGAGAAAAATTGGTAGTCATCCATAAACTAAAAACTAATATTTAGAAGATTGAATGAGAAAAGAGACAGAAGAAATGGGAGGAACTTAGAAATATTCTAAGTCCGCTTTGTGACAAGAGAAGTATGAAGAATCTAGTTGGTATGGTCAAGCAGCCAAGAGGCCTTCTCGAGTCGAGGGAGATTCGACCAAATAATAGAAAGGATGAGGCATCGACATCGGTAGAAGGGTCACAATTGATGGTTCTAATCCCACAATCCTTGCAGATTGCAATTCCTGACGTCATGAATCTCATCAAATCTATCCCAATAATTATGATGACTATCCCAAGTGTTAGACAAATCATTGAGAAAGATATGGGAATTGGACATGAAGGCAGTAACATATAGTGTGGACGAAGTATGGGCCTACTGATGATTCAGAGACCACCACATGGTAACTGGATTACTTTTACGCATGAGTTCGGATGACATAATTTTAATCTATTATATTAAGAACACATCGATGCACCCCTTGCCAGCAACATTATTGATCAAGCATGGAGCCCGTCCGGAGAGTCGACCTATCAATGAATATTTTGTATAAGAAATCAGGTTGTCTTGGTACAAAACTCACCAGCCAGAATAAGCATAGAAACTCATAATATCGAAGTGCGTGCAGAAAATCAACATAATGAAGTACATAAGCAAGTTTTTCCATAGTTGGTTATTCATCACCAGTAAATAATAGAACTCAAAATAGAAGTATAAATTCTATCAAGATGACATACCATCATCCAATTCACACTCTTATTTATGAAGCGGATGAAAGCCCCAAGAAACACTCGTTTATCTGTGAAACCATTTGGGAAGCTAACCTTATCGATGATGAGAATCGACAGATTGCATAATTTGTTGGTGGTCTTTGGAAAAGAGCAGTCACATGGTACATGAACTTTCTTGAAGATGGAGCAAAAACAAAGCAAGAGATCAAATAATTTTTTCTAGACTTCTTCAATACCTAGGATAGAAAGCATTTGGCCGGCCACAAACTATAAGAGATTACTCAAAGATTGGGTGAATCAGTGTGTGAATATGATAGAAGATTTAAAGACATGCTTAGCCAGATTCCATCTAAGATGGACGAATCAGTGCTAATCCAATTTTTTGTTGTCGGCCTGCAACCAAGAATTAAAATGCCTCTGTTGTTACTTGAATTTACAACACACGGTGAAGTTTTAAAGAAAGCTCTAAAAGTCTAATCGAATACAAACTTTTCAATCGAATTTGCAGACAAAAGACTTGAAGCTCAAAGGAAGATCATACTAAAGAAAAAAAAATTATGACGACCAACGACTTCAAGATGACATATGAACATCTCACAAAGAAAGAATACCATATCGATAAGAAAGAAGATTACTACATGAAGAACCAAGACTCTTTCTTGAAGAAAGAAAATTAGAAAAAATTCAGATTGCTCAAACAAGCTACTACTCTGGCATATGTGAAAGGTTTGAGTGAAGAACACTTGAGCTCCGACTGGCCCTGGAAAGACTGGACATACCTCAAGTTTTGCACAAAAAGTGGGGTGAGGGAGCATAATCTAGAAGAATGCCCCATTATGTTGGAGAAGCTCAATAATAAAAAGAATATTAATCTATTGTCCGGTGTCCCTAAGTAAGAACTATTAAATCATAAAAAATTGCAAATCATTACAAGGCATGGCACAAGGATTGGAGATGACAATCCTCAAATTACAAAGATTCAAAATAAGGAAGATAAATATCCAAACCTGCACAAGCAGAGACAAATATTTAGCAATGCTTCAAAAATCTTTGAAGAACTAGCACATGAAGAAGAAAATGCATAATCTATCTTATAAAACTCTTAATGAATTATTACAACCTCTTACGAAGGAAGAAGTTGTCACCAAACTCATCGATTTAATGTATATGATAAGGAATAGCACAAGAAATGAAAAATCGCTAAGAATCTATGTCCTCTTAACCAAAAATAAAAACTTGACATCGACCCACTAGTCGACCTCGAAGTCAAAGGATATTGCATATTGCAAGTCATCCTCGACTTTGGTTCACAAGCTAACATAATGACAAGATCAAGATGGGAACAACTCGGCCGACCACAGCTATCGAAGTCGAGCATCTATATTAATTTTTCTGACCAAGCTCTAATCGAGTCTATTGGAGTTTGGAAAAACATTAACACAGGAATCATGGGCATCGACACACAAATCAACTTCGAAGTAATCGACCCAAAGGAAGGAGCCAAACCATTCCTTGCATTGGTCGGTCGATCATGGGAAACAAAGATGAAAGCCTTCATTTCAATTGAAAAAGATAGAATATAACTTAAGGGAGACGGCAAAAAAGTTATTGTGGATATTTACCCATATAACGAGAAACCATGGGCAGACCCAAACAACCATGATGCAAACATAAGAATATTATAACAAGTTATGCAAAACAACGAAGATTTAAGTGAAACTAACGAGCATGGATAAATCCTCTTGGGGTCTCCCATGTCAATCGGTCAAAATTATGACTCTGAAATTTACGACTGGCAGATAGAAAATTATGAAGCACATGCAAGAGAATGTTGGTCAGTCGAGGGCATCCCTCAACGCTCAATATAGAAGTGTTTCACAATATTTGTCACTCAATTTTTTTTTTAAAAAGAACAAGGGAATACTCGACCCTTGTGTCGATGAAAAATTATCCAACTAATTTACCTCCTCTATGATACAAAGAACGAGAATCACCCCTAACACATGTCAAAGAGGTTTACAAAAATTTTGGTGAACAAGGCCGACTACAAAGTCTAGTCAAGACTTTCATTGGATAAGCGGCCAAGTGGTGGGACACCCGTCATTCATGCATGCAAACTTGGATGAGTGCTTCAACATATTTTATTGAAAGATTCGGCGGAAAGAAGCTAACAGCTCAAGCACAAATTCCAAAATTTGTCCAAGGAATAGACCCCATCATGCACAATGAAAACTGTGAGAAATAATGGAAAAGACTTGGATGTTGGGATGAAAGAGTATGGCCACATCTATTCCCAAGCACATTGGATGAACTAGATAACAAATGGTACAATATGGAAGAAGCAAAAGGAGAAAATTTCAAATGGTAAACACTTAAGGAGAATTTTATTAAGGATTTTTCACTTTCCCCTGTAGCGGAATGCCTAAGAGAAGTGGTCCTACAAATATAGCAATTTATTAAACCATCGAAACAACCAATCGACAAAACTAACTGACCCAATACAAACTATAACATAATCACGACGACCTAGAAGTAGTCTAACCGTCCTCTGACCCAACTAGATATAGGGAATGAGGATACTCTCGAGAAAAGTTTTCAATGGAAAAGAGATCATCCTTGCATAACCCATCCAATAAAAATCAGTTTTGAAAATTTATACAAAAGACAAATAGGATGATGAGGACCAAAAATACTTTCCCCCATCGTTCACAAAATTCAAAGAAGGAGAATGACCAATTGACAAATCAAAAGCACCATAATGGATGGATGCTTAAATAATAAAAGAAGTCAACATATCAACTGACGAGAAACCTACGATGGCGAAAATAGGTGATTACTGGTCAGAACAACAAACAACAAAGATATCAAACCTACTGAAGGAGTATCAAGGCATTTTGCCCAGGATTATAAATATTTGAAAGGGCTAGTGCAAGAGATGGGATAAATGAAGATTGACATGATGCTCGATGCAAAGCCTATAAACAAGTGACCTTATAAGCTAGCTCACAAGTACAAAAACATAGCAAAGAAAGAAATAAAGAACATGTTAGTCGATGGTATAATATAACATGTGGATCAGTCGGAATGGGCCAGCCACATGCTCGTTCAACCAAAGAAGCATGACCCTAAATGACTATGAATATGTGTCAAAATCATAGGGTTGAATAAAGTAACACTTACAGAACCGTTCCCAACTCCCTTTGTCGATTAAATTATCACTGAAGTCGTCGGTCACGAGTTGTATTCCTTTATAAATGGATTCTATGGATATAATCAAGTACCCATAGTGAAGGAAGAACAACACAAAACAACATTTGTCTGTGATTTTGGATCCTTTGCATACAAGTTCATGCCTTTTGGGTTGAAGAATGCACCAACTATTTTCTCTCAAATCGTTATAAAATCCTTTCAAGAGTTTATGTACAAAACAATGGTTGTTTATTTTTACGATTGGACCGTTTACACAATGCTCAGAGACCATGCATAGTAGCTGCGATTGATGCTAGAAATATGTTGACATATCCAATTATCCCAAAACATAAAGAAATGCATTTTCTGTTGGCACTATGATTCAGTTGTCATTGATGGTTGGAAAGCAGACAAGGCTGATGACTCAGACAGCTGCGAGCTGCGAGCTGCGAGATTCAAAGCTGCGATTTGAGATTGAAATACAAGAAAAGAATGTTGTTAGAAAAACTGCGACTCAAACAGCTGCGAGATGCGAAGCTGCGAGCTGAGATTGAAATATAAGAAAAGAATGTTGTTAGACAAATTGCGACTCAAACGGCTGCGAGCTACGAGCTGAGATTGAAATACAAGAAAATAATGTTATTAGACAAACTGCGACTCAGACAGTTGCGAGCTGCGAGCTGTGAGCTGTGACTCAGACAAACTGGGAGCTGCGACTCAGAAATTTTTTATTTATTTTTTAATTAGTCAGTTACAACGTGTAGGTTCTGGAAGTTAAAGAGACAGCTTCAGTTTTTAGAATTGGAACGTCTGGAAGTTAAAGAGACCGAGGCATATAATTTCAGCATCTATAAAAACCAATTGAGAAGAACAAAATAGGTGAGGATAGAGAAGATTAAGAGGTGTGGTTGCTAGTTGAAGAAGATGAAACTATGATTCAAAGAAAGCAGTCCAGAAGAAAAATGTGTGGCTCGATTTAATGAAGAATAGAATGCCCAGAAACTCAAGCTGTAGCAGCACAGAACAAAATGAAAAGGGTATGCACTGATATATCTGAACCGGTGAAATATAATTGACTGAAAAATTCTTACATAGGGTGGAAGGGAGGTGCTAGGGAGGATTGATTTCCTCTGTAAATTAGGTTGATGCCTGAATATTGGTAGTGGGTGCTTCCTTCTAGTGGGTGCTAGAGAAACATGAGAGTTGGTTCTCTCAACAAGTTGCAGCTTGTTAAATAGAGGTTGTAGCCTCATCTTGAGTTAGTGCTCAAAGATAATTGATTTACATAAATTAAAGATTGCTTATCATTCTAAGAAGAAGAGGTTTTTTCCCTTTATGGGTTTCCTCATGAATACCTGTATCTGTTTACATCATATGTGTGAATGATGATTACTAGTTCTTTGCTTATCCTATTCATTATCTTGACAATCATTTTGTGAATGCTACTAAATTTTTAAAAAAGAAAAGTTAAATTGATTATTGTTTTAATTACAACTGGTTCACCCCCCCCACTCTCAGTTGTAACCACTTCAATTGGTATCAAAGCGGGTTCCTTTTATTTAAAGGTAGATCTGTGAGCTTAAAACATGACTAGTCATGATGGAAATTCAATCAAAAAGGCTCCTCTGTTTGATGGGAGAATTTTTGTTGTCTGGAAGGTTAGAATGAGAACCTATCTTATGTCCTCAGGTGTTGATGTATGGGATGTAGTTGAAACTGGATATGTAAATCCCATTGTACTAGCCACCAAAGATGACAAACTGGAATTTACCTTTAATGCAAAAGCAATGAATGCTATTCTCATTGGTCTTGCAGAAGCTGAATTTGTAAAAGTTATGCATCTTGAATTTGCCAAAGGAATGTGGGACAAACTTATAAGCAGTTATGAAGGGAATGAGAAAGTAAAATATGCCAAACTGCAGACATACAGGTTGAAATTTGAACAACTAAAGATGAATGAGGATGAGAATGTTAGTAAACATTTCCTAAGGGTTGAAGAACTTGTAAATGCTATGAAGGGTCTCGGTGAAACAATTGAAGAAGAATCCTTAATTCAGAAAATTTTAAGATCTTTGTCTGATAAATTTAACCCCAAAGTTTCAGCAATAGAAGAGTTAAATGATCTTAAAAGTATGGGCATTGATCAACTCCTAGGAACTCTAACTGCTTATGAAATGAGGATTAGTACAGACAAACTCATCACTAGAGAAGCATCCTTTAAGGCAGATAAGAATATTGATTCTGGAGCAGATGAGAATGAGGCAAAATTTGTAAGAAGATTGAAGAAAGGATCAGGTAAATATAGAGACAAGTTGCCCTTTAAATGTTTTAACTGTGGTAAGATAGGTCATTTTGCCTCTAAATGTCCTCACAAGAAAAAAGATCAGAATTCTGATGATGAAGAGAAATACAAATATAAGAAATACAGTAAAAAGAAAAGTTTGTGTGAAAATGATGATGACTCCTCAGAAGATATAGATAACAATTCATCTTGTGAAGATAGAATGAATGATTTCATGCTTATGGCCATAGAAGATCTAAATGATGAAGAAGCTATGATTGACATGGAAGATGAATTAATCAGCACTTTAGAAGAGATTGATAGACTCAGACTTAAGAAGAGAAAACAAAAACATTTGTTGATGCATCTTGAAAAGAATGGTAAAGGAACAAGTGAATATTTTGTGCTGTTAAAAATAGAATTAGAAGAAGCAAAGAAAATAGAAGACACTCTAAAACAACAATTAGCAAAGAAAAATTTGAGATGTGAAGCTCTGGAAGAAGAAGTAGTAAAACTTAGAAAAGATTTGGAGAAATTTCAAGCTTTCTACCACCAAAATTTGTCAAGTATGAAAGCCTCAGAAGAACTGAATAGCATCCAAAGTAAACAAAGATCTCCATTGATAAAGACTGGCCTAGGTTATGAAAGTGGGTCAAGTAGCAGACAATCAGATGATGATCATACCTTCTAACCAAAAATAATAAATATAAGTTGAGATCTGATCAGGAACATAGCCAACAAGAGACAAATCAATCAAGCCCAGAAAGAAGACCAATATCCAGGTACCAAAATTTTTTCTATGGTTATTGCTATTACTGCTCTAACTTTGGTCATAAAATTGCAAATTGTGGAATTAAATTTAGAAGTATGCAACTACGAAATTCAAAGAGTCGGCTGCTACAAAACAGAGCTAGACAGTCAGTAAGGAAACAAGGATGTCACGCAATTCAGTCCACAACTAAAAGAAGAACTGGTTATCAACATATCAACTCTTTTGATCTATTAAATAATGAGCCAGAATGCTTTGCCTGCCATAATTTTGGACACAAACCTACAGACTGTCATTTAAGGAAGTACAAAACAAATCCAAGAATAAATTATACTTTTAAAAAGGATAAGGTTTGGAAAAAGAAAGAAAGTGACAAATGTGGATTAGTACTTTATCCTCGAAGGCAAAAGGATCTCTGGTATACTGACAGTGGTTGTTCTAGACACATGACGGGTGATAAAAATAAATTTTTGTCTCTATATGAAAGTAAATCAGGAAATGTGACCTTTGGAAATGATTCTCCAGGAAAAATCGAAGGAAAAGGGATGGTAAGCTTGAATAATGGCAGAGGAAAAGCTCAAGACGTGTTGTTTGTACATGGTTTAAAACATAGCCTCCTTAGTGTCAGTCAGGTCTGCGACAGAGGGTGTGAAGTAGTTTTTAATTAAAATGGTTGCAAGATAAAATCTGTACCCTCGGGACAATTTATTGCAAAAGGCATAAGGACAAAAAATAATGTTTATGTTTTGAATGAAGAAAAGGAAGAATGTCATCTAAGCAAGTATGATGAGAGTTGGTTGTGGCATAAGAGACTTGGACATTTGAATTTTGATCATATAATCAAACTTAGTAACAATAGGGCAGTAAAGGATCTTCCAAAGATATCAAAGCCATATGATTCGGTGTGTAAGTCATGTCAAATGGGAAAGCTGACCTGCACTCAGTTTAAATCAAAAGGTTTTACATCAACAAATAAGCCCCTTCAGTTAGTACATATGGATTTATGTGGACCATCCAGGAAGGAAGGTACATGAAAAGAAAACTATTTCATGTTGGTTATTGATGATTATTCTAGACTCACATGGGTTGCTTTTCTGAGAGAAAAATCTGAAGCATTTGAAAAATTCAAAGTGTTTAAGGCTCTGACTGAGAATCAAACAGGAAAAAGATTGAAGGCAGTAAGGTCTGATAGAGGAGGAGAATTTTGTTCAGGATATTTTAAAGAATTTTGTGATAAAGATGGGATCAAAAGGGAATATACTATACCAGGGACTCCACAGCAAAATGGAGTATTGGAAAGACAGAATAGATCAGTTCAGCAAATGGCAAGATCAATGATGAATGAAAAAAACATTTCTCAGATTTATTGGGTAGAAGCAATTCATACAATTGTCCATATTCTTAACAAAGCGCATCTAAGACCAAACAGTGATAAGACTCCTTATGAACTTTGGTTTGGGAGACCTGCTACTATTAAGCATTTCAAAATCTTTGGAAATAAATGCTATATTAAAAATAATGATGAACAACTTGGAAAATATGATGATCAAGCTGATGAAGGTATCTTTTTGGGATATGCAACAAACAGCAAAGGATATAGATGCTATAATAAAAGGTTGCATAAATTAGTTGATTGTATTGACATTAAAACTGATGAAGAAATCTCAGTTAAAAATGATCAGATAAGCAGTAGTGAACCAGATGAAGAGAATACAATTGAAATTGAAGATGAAGAGGTCCAAGAATCAGAAAGAGAAGACTGTGAGTCAGATGATGGAGATGCAAATATTCAGGTAGTTTCAAATCAACAGACATAAGCAAAATCACCTTCCAAAATTGTTAAAAAGAATCATCCTGAAAGTCAGATAATTGGTGACAAGAATAAAGGAGTTCAGACAAGAAGAAAATTGATTGAAGCTTCAGAGCAATCACATATTGCTTTTCTATCTATGGTTGAACCCAAGAACTTTGACGAAGCTAGTAAAGATGAAGATTGGATTAAAGCCATGAATGAAGAGCTTGATCAAATTGAGAAGAATAATACTTGGGAACTTGTTCCTAGACCTACAGATAAGAATGTAATAGGCTCTAAATGGGTGTTTAAAAACAAGATGAATGAACAAGGATAGGTTGTGAGGAATAAATCCAAATTGGTCTGTAAAGGGTATGCACAAATTGAGGGTCAGGATTTTGATGAAACCTTTGAAACAATGGAAAGATTAGAATCCATAGAATGTTTCTTGCATATGCTAACCACAAAAACTTCAAAGTGTATTAGATGGATGTTAAATCAACATTTCTTAATGGAAATCTGGAAGAATAAGTCTATATGGAGCAACCTGAAGGATTTCAACTGACAGACAATCCTGACTATGTTTGCAAATTGAAAAAGGAACTATATGGATTGAAACAAGCACCAAGAGCCCGGTATTATAGATTGGATAAGTATCTACTGGACAAAGGTTTCAAGAAAGGTATTGTTGACAGTAATTTGTACATCAAGGTTGAAGGTGTTGATTTATTAATTGTTTTGGTCTATGTGGATGACATTATTTTTGGATGTACTAATGATTCTTCTGTTCAGTGGTTCACTAATGCCATGCAATCTGAGTTTGAGATGTCAATGATAGGAGAGTTGTCATTCTTTCTCGGTCTTTAAATCAATCAGAGTTCTGAAGGTTTATTTCTCTCCCAAGAGAAGTACTTGAAGGAGATGTTGAAGAGATTTCATATGGAAGATTCTTCACCTGTTAGCACACCCATGGTTGTTGGATGCAAACTCAGTAAGGATGATGTATCACCAGATGTTGATCAAAGAACATATCGTTCAATGGTAGGTAGCCTGTTGTACATCACAACATGTCATCCTGACATAATGCAAGCTGTTGGTATGGTAGGTAGATTTCAGTCTGCTCCTAAGCAAAGCCATTTAGTAGCTATTAAGAGGATATTCAAATATTTGAAAGGCACAATGACTTATGGTCTTTGGTATCCTAGAAATCAGAACTTTCAGTTAATACCATATTCAAATGCTGACTGGGCAAACTGTTTGGATGAAAGAAAGAGCACAAGTGGAGGTGCATTCTTCTTAGGTGATTCACTAGTAGCATGGCTAAGTAAGAAGCAAGGCTCTATAGCTTTGTCTACCACAGAAGCTGAATACATTGCTGCGGCCACATGTTGTACACAGGTTCTATGGATGATTCAAACTCTTGCAGATCTAAAAGTAACATATGCGGAATCTATTCCTCTTCATTGTGATAACACAAGTGCCATTAGTGTCTCCAAGAACCATGTTCTTCATTCCAAGATCAAACACATTCCAATCAAGTATCATTTTTTAAGAGAGCAGGTTACAAACAGAGTTGTCCAATTACATTTCATTCTTTCTAAAGAGCAGATTGTTGATATCTTTACTAAACCCTTATCCAAAATCCAGTTTGAATATCTACACCAGAAGTTGGGTGTCATATCTTGTTCCAACTAACTTGTTCACTTTGGCAGGGTGTAATATTCATAGTTGGATATTCTCAATAAACTTGGAATGAATCCATAATTTCTGAAATAACCCACATATCCGTAGATATAAAAATGATATATAAGTTTATAGATTGATGAGATGATAAATATACAATTGTTGGCCCGCTTTTATAGTAGCTTGGGCATTGCCTATTTGAGGGGACGCATCCTCTCATTAATTATTACTCCTACTTATTATTAATATTAATGTATTATTAATTATTTGTTACATTGACTTCCCCTTAAGGGAAGATTTATTCTCAAAGCTTATTGAAGACAAGGGTTATGTCTTCTTTTATCTTGAACCGTCATCTCTGGATATTTTTTTTTGTATTTGCGATACTTGATGAAATGAGGCGATACAAGTTACGAATTCCAAAGAAGAACTGTCGCATCGTCTCTGATGTGGTCCATCCAAGATATATTTTTATCGGAGCTATTTGATCACTTTGTGAGATGGGTCTTCTCATTTGTTTAGTATTTTGATTTGATGTTCTTACTTGTCTTACAACATGACTCCTCTGTGTAAGTTCATTTTGACCTTGTCGTTGGTCAAAATGACGTTTATAATTGGGGTGTCGATAAGGAGTTCTAGCTGTTTGTTTTTCTACTGGAGTGACTTCTTTTTGAATTGTGTCGAGGATTGATTTTACTTCTTCAACTTGACTTTGTTTTCTCGGGGATCTGGATGCTTCCTCCTGGATTTGCGCTAATTTTCTCTCTAATAGATTGTTATTACTCTGAATTTTCTTGAACCTTTTGTCCTGCGACTTTTTGTCCTCTTTAAACATCTCAATTTGTTTCTCTAGTTCTTGATTACGATTTTTTAAATGATGGTTTTCTTCTTGTTGTTCTAGTATTTTTCCTTCTAGGTCTTCATTAGAGTGTTCCATCTTCTTACTATTTTTTGATTTTTTGATTTTCGTAAGTAATGTTTTGTTATGAATTCTTAGTCGAAATAGTTCTTCGGTATTGCTTGCTAATATGTCATTGATTTTCTTAATTTCCACTTTGTGCGTCTTTTTAGTAGCGTTGTATGTCTGTTGGAGTTCTTTATTCTTGTTGCTGTTGACCTATGTCTGATTCTTGACTTTGTAGCTTCTTCTGAACTTGCATCAATTCATCATCTTTGTCCCTGACAAGCTGGTTTAAACGCTTTATTTCTTCTTCTAAATCATTATTGCTTCCATCAAGTGACTTATCGTCATTTTTTGACTTTCTAATCTGGTCTTCTAGGTTTTGATTGTGGATTTTTAAACATGATATTTATTTATCATGATCTGATAACATTTTCTTGTTATCTCTTATGGCTCGCTCTAGCTGTCGATTTTGATTCCATAAGCGACGATTCTCATCATCTCTCCACTCCTTCAAGAACTTCTGTGTCTCAATCTCAGCTTGTAGACGTTTATTGCTCGTTTTATATTGTTGTAATTCGTCCATTGTTGTTTGCAACTGAGACTTCATTCCCAAATATGTGTTTGCCATAGTTTGCGATTTCTACTTTGCTTCAATTTCTTCCTTGACTAGGTCTTCTTTGATGATAACTGGTCTCAACTTTGACGATACTTGGTCTTCCTTTGACGTTTGACTCTTTGACAATTGCTGATCTTCCTTGATTTTTGCTTTTTCGAATGATGATAGTCTTGACTTCTTTGGCAACGGAGTCTTTCTTGATTTCTTCAGCGATAGATAGTCTTCGACTTTGATGATGGAGGGTCTTTGACTTCTCTCACGATAGATAGCCTCGACTTCTTCGATGATGGATGGTGTTTCTTTGATTTCTTTGACAACGACTGGTCGTCTTTTGACTTTGATTTCTTCGACGATAGATGGTCCCTGATTTCGTCTTCTTCTCTTTCACAATAGGTAGACACCAAAAAGGTGTAATAATTCCCAAATATGTCTCTCTTGGAAAGAACTTCTTTGACTTTTTTTTAATTAGGTCAAATGACCCATTTTTTTTCAAAAAATTATTATTATAAAATAATTATTTGTTACACAGGGGGAGTTTGTGCTTATTGCATATCTGATGTAATTCTGAGATGGTTCCAGAACGTTTTCTTTGTTGGTTTCTGAGTTCATCTTGATAGGGGGAGATGTATTGTCATGTTTTCTTTGATATTGATGTCAAACGGGGAGAAGTTCAGGTAGTTGCAGATGACAAGCAGTCGATGATTACACTTACAGCATCATAAATTTTAGGTTTCCATCAATGCCAAAGGGGGAGATTGTTTGCACTATGATTTAGTTGTCATTGATGGTTGGAAAGCAGACAAGGCTAGTGACTCAGACAACTGCGAGATGCGAAGCTGCAAGATGCGAACTGCGAGATGCGAGCTGCGAAACTGCGAGATGTGAACTGTGAGCTGGGATTGAAATACAAGAAAAGAATGTTGTTAGACAAACTGCGAGATGCGAAGCTGCAAGATGAGATTGAAATACAAGAAAAGAATGTTGTTAGACAAACTGTGACTCAGACAACTGCGAGCTGAGATTGAAATACAAGAAAAGAATGTTATTAGACAAACTGCGACTCAGACAGCTGCAAGCTGTGACTCAGACAGCTGCGAGCTGCGACTCATAAATTTTTTATTTATTTTTTAATTAGTTAGTTACAACGTGTAGGTTCTGGAAGTTAAAGAGACAGCTTCAGTTTTTAGAATTGGAACGTCTGGAAGTTAAAGAGACCAAGGCATATAATTTCAACATCTATAAAAATCAATCGAGAAGAACAAAATAGGTGAGGATAGAGAAGATTAAGAGATGTGGTTGCTAGTTGAAGAAGATGAAGCTATGATTCAAAGAAAGCAGTTTAGAAGAAAAATGTGTGGCTCGATTTAATGAAGAATAAAATGCCTAGAAACTCAAGTTGTAGCAGCACAGAACAAAATGAAAAGGGTATGTACTGATATATCTGAACCAGTGAAATATAATTGACTAAAAAATTCTTACATAGGGTGGAAGGGAGGTGCTAGGGAGGATTGATTTCCTCTGTAAATCAGGTTAATGCCTGAATATTGGGAGTGGGTGCTTCCTTCTAGTGGGTGCTAGAGAAACATGAGAGTTGGTGCTCTCAACAAGTTGCAGCTTGTTAAATAGAGGTTGTAGCCTCATCTTGAGTTGGTTCTCAAAGATAATTGATGTACAGAAATTAAAGACTGCTTATCATTCTAAGAAGAAGAGGTTTTTTCCCTTTATGGGTTTCCTCATGAATACCTGTATTTGTGCACATCATATGTGTGAATGATGATTACTAGTTCTTTGCTTATCCTATTCATTATCTTGACAATCATTTTGTGAATGCTACTCAATTTTTAAAAAAGGAAATTTAAATTGATTATTGTTTTAATTACAACTGATTCAACCCCCCCCTCTCAGTTGTAACAACTTCATTTTCAACATGCCCATTGGAGTCATGTTGGGCCATGTCGTATGCAAAGAAGGAATCAAAGTGGATTTAGCAAAAATTAAAGTCATCATTGATCTGAAACCTCCGGTAAACTCCAAGCAGGTTAAAAGTTTGCTATGTCATACAGGGTATTCTAGAAATTTCATCTGAAATTACTCAAATATGACATTTCTTCTAGAAGAATTACTTAGAGTAAATATTGAGTTGAAATGGACCATGAAATGCAAAGAATCCTTCTAGTTGCTTAAAAGAAAATTAGTAGAATACTCATATCTCTGGATTGGTCTAAGAAATTTCATGTCCACATCAACGCATTGGGTATTGAAATTGGTGTAATACTCACTCAACCAGGAGATAATGGGTTGGACTATCCAAACACATATGCTAGTCGGAAACTAAAGAAAGCAAAAATAAACTACTTGACTACCGAACATGAAGGGTTAGGTATGATCTTTGTGCCGCAAAAATATCAACACTACTTGTTGGCTAACCCATTCATCTTCTTCACATACCACTAGGCACTCAAACATCTGGTAAATAAACCATTAGATCACAGTCAGATATGTCTATGGATTTTTTTATCGTAAGAATTTGAATTCAAAATATTTGTTCGACCGGGCATGTCAAATGTGGGACCCGACCACCTATCCTACATAGAAATTGGTGAAGATTCAATCGAAATAGATGATGAACTCCCCGACACCCACCTTTTTAAAGTCGAGGTTGTGTCAACTAAGTTAGCAAACATCACAAAATTTCTACAGGAAGGACAAGCCCCAGCAGGAACATCATAAAAGAAGAAGAAAAATCTAGGAAAGAAGGCAGCTCCTTCTACATTAATTAATGGTTATATGTATAAGCTAAGACCTGAAAACATACTCCGCCAGTGCACAATGGGACATGAATGACACAATATCATTAAAGAAGCACATTCTAGACCAGGAAGTGAACACTTTTATGCTAATACGATTGCTAGGAAAATTCTACAATCTGAACTATGGTGGCCCTCACTAAATAAAGATTGTAAAACCTATGTGAACAAATGTGATAAATGCCAGTGTATGGATCGACCACTCTGACGGAACAATATGCCTCTCATCTTTTTCAACCCCAGTATTACATTTGAAATCTAGGGAATGAACTTCGTTGGCCCTTTTTCGAATCTAGGTCATCGGACGGGTGCATAACATATTGTCACTGCAGTTGAATATGTAACTAACTGGGATAAAGCATAACCAATCGAAGCTTGTACCAATGAAGTTGCAGCCAAATTTATCTATGAAAACATAACTACACTATTTGGATGCCCCCTTACTCTAATCAATGGTCGAGGCACACATTTCATCAATAATACTATCGGCGTACTACTAAAAGAATTTATGATTGATCACCATAAAAGTTCAGCATATCACCCATAGTCGAGTGGAGCAGTCGAGTCGTTGAACAAAACATTGACAAAAGGTCTAACAAAAATCTGTAGTATCCACAAGGATGATTCAGATGACAAAATACTTGCAATATTGTGGGCATATAGAATAGTATATAATAGATTGATGGGTCAGACACCATTTAAACTAGTGTATGGATAAGAAGCAGTCATCCCTCTATACTTCAAGCAACAAGCTCCAACCATCGCTCAAGTATTACACTTAGACATTGTTCAAGCTACACAAGACATAATGTTTGAACTGCAAAAGTTGGAAAAACAAAGAATGCTCGCCATTCATCATCAAGAAGTTCAAAAATTACAGCAAAAAAGCATGGCATGACAAAAATATCAGAAGGAAAGATATCTCAGTCGATGACTTATTGTTAAAGTTACAGCATCATGAGTCATTCTCCAAGTCAATCTTGTATGTCAATATTGAGCCTCGTGTGTCGAGGTAATGCCTTATAGGAGCCTGATTTGGACTCAGGAAAGTTGGAGAAGAATCTTGATTTGGACTCAAGAATGAAGAAGCCTCATGTGTTGAGGTAAGTGATTTGTATGTCAATGTGACAATGTTGTACCATCTTCATTGTAAAGGCTAAGGTCTTGTGTGTCAAGACAGATCCTCATGTGTTGAGGTGGTGCCTCGTGTGTTGAAGTAATGCTTTGTATGGCGAAGCATGAATCATGTGTGATGTACTACCAACCATGGTTGAGCTATCGAATCTCCTCTAGAGACTGGCCACCTCTAGAGTGAATTACTTTAGCATATGACCACTTGGAACAATAGTAGAACAAGATGATCACATCATTGGGAAAATATCCTTAGTATATTTGATGTGATAATTAATTAAGCTAGCACATATGGAACATGCATATAAGACAAGAGATAAAGATAAGATCTAATAAGATAAGAGAGAATTCGATTTGCACACTTCAATGATGATAAAGACTTAAATTAAATAAGAGAGAATTCGAATTGATAAACTTTGGTGATATTAACAAATAAGACTTCAGTCAATTAAAGGAGAACTCAAATTGTTCACTTCAATGATGTTAACAAGAAAGACTTCAGTTAAAAGAGTTAACTAAGTGGTTGGATGAAGACACTTGAGTTGCAACACTTGCATGACGACACTTGAGTTAAACTAAAAACGACACTTGAGCTGCGACACTTAAGTTAGCCACCTAACTAAGTGGTCTAGCATTTAGTTAAAGGGCGAGTTCATCCTAAAGTCAGTACATAGAGTTAAAGATATTGCATGAGAAGAATGGCACACTTTTCCATGCAGAATTGATGTATTTAATATTGGAGCAAATTTTATTAAAGGTAATTTGTGCATGTGACCAATATTAGCGAATTGGTTGAGTGGAGATTTATTCTTCTAAGTTTCTCTTCTTTATATATCTCCCTTGCTTTGATATATGCACAAAGGGTGCTTGATGTAATCTGCTCATTATGAAGCAAGTCATTCTCAACTATCAAAATATACCAACGAATATTTTGCTAGTGTTTTCTCCCTCAAGTTATAGAGGGTTACCCCAGGGTAAATTTATGTGTTGTATGTGAATGATTATGCTTATGATTGTTAATTGATTTCGAGTACTATTGTATTTCCAAATTAAAGATAAAAATTAACATGGTATCAAAGCTCGGGGTGTGAAAGAGCTAAGTTCAGCAATCAAGCATGAGTCTACGCAGATCCTAAGTGAGCACAGTACTTGAAGAATAATGGCCTCAATCTCAGTAAGACCGGAAGACCGACTTGAAGGAACTTCGAACTTCAATACTTGGAAGGCCAGGATTCTTAATATCCTGGAAGGGCATGATCTGGATGGATACATATCTAGTGTTTTTGAAGATCCTACTATTATTGCAAGGTGCACTAACTTTAAGAAGAATCAAGCCAAAGCAAAGAGAATCATTTATGATTCAGTGAAAGATATTTTGATGCCAGTGATTACTCCATTGAAGACCGCAAAGGAATGCTTGGACACTTTGACCAATAGTTATGAGAAGAAGGTGCCCAATCAGAAGAGAGAGTTGAAGAATAAGCTTTGTAATCTAGAGATGGAGAAGGACGAAGTTATTGCTTCCTTCTTCACAAATATATCTCAAGTAAGAGATCAACTCATGAGCATTGGTGTGATGGTTGATTATGGTAATATCATAGAGACTGTTGTAGATGGCCTTCCATCTTCATGGGAGACTTTCTTGGTTGCAATAAATCGTCGAGAAGTGCAACCAAAATTTGAAAGACTGTGTCATGATTGCCTACAAGAAGAAGGGCGAATCTAGAGCAAATATGCTTCCTCCAAAGAAGAGAACCTTGCTCTAGCAGCACAGATGAAGAGAGGAAGAAATATTTTTCTCATACGAAGTTTTCTCATCAAAAGGAAAATGATTACAACAAGAATTTTGATGAATCTAAAGTTAAATGTTTCAATTGCAATAAGAAGAGTCACTTTGCAAGAGAATGTCGTGCAAAGCAAAGAGGAAAGTTCAAGGGTAGGTTTCATGATTCTACTGTTGCTGAAGATGAACCTACAAGAAAGAATTATTCCAATGATCAGGAGATAAGGAAGGAGTATTGCCTTGTCTCGGCCCTATCTGGATCCATTACCACTAGTTCTGAGATATGGTTGGTGGACAGTGGGGCATATAAACACATGACTAGATATAGGAGCGCTATCTCATATCTGAAGGAAAATAAGTTCTTATATCAGGTGCAGCTCGGAGATAATACCACCTATTCGATCCAAGGAGTTGGATCCACTTCTTTTCAGTTGGATTCAGGATATGTACTGCATGTTGATGAAATCATGTTTGTTCCCGGATTGTAGAAGAACCTCCTGTCTATTTTGGTTCTAGAATATAAAGGATTCTGAGTAACCTTTATGGACAATAAAGCGCTCCTATGGCCTAAGCATGCCGACTTGAACTCTACATCTGTAATTGGAGTTAGAGAGGGAGGTCTCTACAAAGTTCCTAGAAATCTCATTCAAGCCATTATCCATGACACAATCAATCCTTGTGAACTATGGTACATGAGGCTTAGTCATCTCCATTTCAAAGGGCTACCTGGATTGTAGAAGATGGTAAAAGATATGCATGTGTTTAAATCTGAATATGATAGTGTTTGTAGAGGTTGCACTCTTGGCAAGAACATCAAGAAGAGTTTTCCAAGCAGTACCAAAAGATCTAAAGGGATCCTAGACTTCATTCATTATGATCTATGTGTATCTATGTCAACACCATCCTTGAGTGGCTATCTATACTATGTGCTTTTCATAGATGACTTCTCCCGCAAATCTTGGATCTATTTTCAAAAGACAAAGAGTGAAATTTTCAACAAGTTTCAAGAGTTTAAAGCATTGATTGAGAATGAGACTGGAAAGCAAATTCATGCTTCGAGATCAAATAATGGAGGAGAGTTTGAGTCTCGTGAGTTTAATGACTTCTGTCGAGTTGCAGGAAAAAGAAGAGTTGAATGTACCTTACAACCTCTAGCATAATGGGGTTGCTGAAAGAAAGAACAGAACAATATGTGAGGCTACAAAAGCTATGATGTGTGATCAGGATCTGCCCACCGCCTTATGGGCAGAAGCTTCCATCACTATTGTTTATATACAGGACATAAGTCCTCATGATACCCTGGGGGAAAGACTCCTGAAGAGGTTTTCATTAGTGAAAAACCAGATGTTGGACACTTGAATATTTTCGGTTGCCCTATCTACATTCATGTACCAAAAGAGAAGAGGACAAAGATGGAGCCATCCGGAAAAAAAGACACATTTGCTGGATATAGTGAATCCTCCAAAGCTTGTATAAGCTATGTTCCAGGACAAAGGAACATTGAAGTCAACAAAGATGTAACATTTCATTAAGAGGCTACCTTCAATTGCTCCAAAGAACTTCAGTGTGATTTAGATATGGAGGAGCATGAGACTCCCATGATGGAGGATCCAACTTCTGATTCTCCCCTTTCAGATTTTGAGAGGGAGAATTCAGAAGAGCCTATAGATCCACTTGATCCTGAAGAGCTAGTAGAACTGATAGAAATATCTCTTGATGAACCTCTCGCTAAGAGGAGATCTGCATGGTGTTGAGATATTCTGCAAGAGGCAGAAAAGCATGGAGCACCATCTAGAACATCCAAAGAGCGAAAGAGACCTGACAGATATCCAGGATATGTAGCTTAGATGAGTCACATCAGTGATTGAGAACCCACCTCACATAGTGAAGAAGTTGTTAAGCAGCAAGTATGGAAATATGCCATGGTGGAAGAATACAAATCCATCATGAAGAATGATGTGTGGGAAGTGGTTCCTAAACTTGAAGGGAAGTCAGTAGTAACTTCCAAGTGGCTTTATAATAGACTTCGAAGTAAGGAAGTATATTATTGAATATGATAGACTATGATGAGACATTCTCTTCTATGGCCAGGTACACTACTATTCGAGCCATAATTTCCCTTGCTTCAGTTATGGGGTGGAAACTTCACCAGATGGATGTGAAGACTGCCTTTCTCAGTGATGAAGTTGAGGAATAAGTATACATACAACAACCTGAGGGGTTTGTAGTTCACGGGAAGGAGTCACATGTATGCAAACTTAAGAAATACTTGTATGGGCTTAAGAAGGCCTCGATGGCTTGGTATTCGAGGATTGAAAACTATCTCCAGATCTTGGAATTCTCCAAAAGTGAAGTTGACCCCAACCTATAGTTCAAGGTTGTGAAGAACCAACCACTGATCTCGGTTCTCTATGTTGATGACTTGTTCCTTACTGGAGAGGAACAACAGATAGCTCGGTGCAAGAGGGAGCTCGTTTCTGAGTTCGAAATGAAAGACTTGGGTCTTATGCACTACTTTCTTGGTCTGGAAATTTGGCAAAGGAAATATGATATCTTTCTTTCTCATGGAAAGTACACAGTTGATGTGTTGCGCAAGTTTGTTATGATGGATTGTAAATCCACGTCTACATCAATGATTTCTAATATGAAGAAACTACATGAGTAAGATTCTAGATTGAATCCAGTGGATCCTACCATGTATAGACATCTCATTCGTTCCTTGATGTATTTGATACATAGTAGACTAGACATATGTTATGTAGTGAGTATCTTGAGTTAGTTCATGTCTGAGCCAATGCATAGACGTTGGGTTGTTTCCAAGCATTTGCATATATACCTTTGAGGTACTATTGCTTATGGACTCAGATATGCTTCTAGTGGAGGAGTGATGTTACTTGGTTATGTTAACTATGAGTGGGGTGGTAGTATTGTGGACCGAAAGAGTACATCCGGATTTTGTTTTTGCTTGGGATCAACTATGATCTCTTGGTCTAGCAGGAAGCAGGTCTCCATAGCCTAGAGTACTATAGAAGCAAAGTATATTGCAGCTAGTACCACCTTCCTAGAAGATGTGTGGCTTAGTAAGCTACTTGTTGGGTTGTTCGGTGAGAAGCTTGAGACTACTGTCATTCGCTCTGACAATCAAAGCTACATCAAGCTCTCAAAAAACCCTGTGTTTCATGACAGATCGAAACACATTGAGATGAAGTACCACTACATTAGAGACATGGTCCAGAGAGTTGCCATAATACTTTAGTACATTGCTACAAATGAGAAAATAGTAGATATGTTGACTAAGACTTTGTCCGTGACGAAGTATAGGTACGTCCGAGACAAGCTTGGCATGGCAAAGAATGCCTCCCTCACTAAGAGGGAGTGTTAAAGTTACAACATCATGAGTCATTCTCCAAGTCAATATTGTGTGTAAAGATTGAGCCTCGTGTGTCAATGTAGTGCCTTATAGGAGACTGAGTTGGATTCGTGAAACTTGGAGGAGAATCTTGAGTTGGACTCAAGAATGAATAAGCCTCATGTGTTGAGGTAAGTGCTTTGTAAATCAAAGAGATGATGTTGTACAGTCTTGATTGTTAAGGCTAAGGTCTTGTGTGTTAAGGCATATCCTCATGTGTTGAGGTGGTGCATCATGTGTTGAGGTAATGCTTTGCATGTCGAAGCATGAATGGTGTGTGATGCGCTACTAACCATGGTTGAGCTATTAAGTCTCCTCTAGAGACTGGCCACCTATAGAGTGGATTACTTTAGCATATGACCACTTGGAACGATAGTAGAACAAGATGATCACATTATTGGGAAAATCTCCTTAGTATATTTGATATGATAATTGATTAAGGTGGCAAATATGGGCCATGCAGATAGGACAAGAGATAAAGATAAGATGTGATAAGATAAGAGAGAATTCGAATTGATAAACTTCAATAATATTAACAAAGAAGACTTCAAATAATTAAAGGAGAACTCGAATTGTTCACTTCAGTGATGTTAACAAGAAAGACTTCAGTTAAAAGAGTTAACTAAGTGATAACAAAGAAGATCTAGTTAACTAAGTGGTTGCATGAAGACACTTAAGTTGCGACACTTGCATGACGACACTTGAGTTGTGACACTTGCATGATGACACTTAAGTTAGCCACCTAACTAAGTGGTCTAGCATTCAGTTAAAGGGCGAGTTGATCCTGAAGTCAGTACACAGAGTTAAAGCTATTGCATGAGAAGAATGGTGCACTTTTCCATGCAGAATTGATGTATTCAATATTGGAGCAAATTCTATTGAAGGAAATCTATGCATGTGACCAATGTTAGCGAATTGGTTGAGTGGAGATTTATTCTTCTAAGTTTATCTTCTTTATCTATCTCTCTTGCTATGATATATGCACCGGGGGTGCTTGATGTAATATGCTCATTGTGAAGCAAGTCATTCTCTTCTATAAATCAATATACTAAGGAAGATTTTGCTGGGGTTTTCTCCCTCAAGTTATAGAGGGTTTCCCAGGGTAAATTTATGTGTCGTATGTGAATGCTTATGCTTATGATTGTTAATTGATTTAAAGTATTATTGTATTTCTGAATTAAAAATAAAAATTAACACTTAATACTCTTGTATAAGAGCATAATAAAAGGAAAACCTACAAAGCTTGAGACTGGCTGGTTAGGACCCTACATCGTCGAAGAACTTAAAACCAACGATTCAGTCAGGTTAAAAACATTGCAAGGCCGAGTCTTCACAAAGGTAGTGAATGGAGCACAACTAAAACGCTAGCGACTATAAAAGAGGCACAACGCTAACTAGTGGTTTTATCACCACTAGTTGGATATCGTATCCCCAGGTTCAGGTATGATTAGGAAAAATTAACTAATTTACTTAAAAAGTAGTTACATAACTAACTTAATCTCAAGTGTATATAAAAAGAAGAACCGAGACTTGGATTTTGGCAGGGTGGATGTGATTCAATGCACATGGGGGTTAACTGGGTAGAGGAGGAAGATTGTGAAAATGAAAAGATGCAACAATCTTGGAGTAGCAGACCTTCACCTAGTTCCGACCCAGCAAAATATTGACCAAGATATCTTCCTAGCGAGTGAGAAAAGATGAGAAATGCATTGACCCAAAGATCAACGAGACCACCGACTCAAACATTAACCATCAAGCGTATTGAATGGCATGAGAACAAAAATTCCTGCAAAATTTATACCAAGCATGCGAATGAGTTGTTCCCCACAAACTTCATAATACTTTTACCTTCCCACACTAAAATCCCCACCGATTCAGCATCAAAGCCACCCCATTCGTCTAGCTATCCCACCCATGTGATTCATCGCTCATCATTACCCTGTTGTTGCACATATGATCCTCGAAACGTCATCCTCAACTTGTGCAATTTCCATCATGCAAATCCTTACCCATTACCTGGATCCTTGACACATCATTTTTTATCCAATCCATGACATGCGAAAGGCCACCCTCCCTTCATTTCACATTTATATATAGCTACGTAACATCACTTTCCACCCAAGAGTTAATTTTCCATGTCTCGCATTACTGTATCCATGCAAATAGTTCTACTAGGCCCTATGTTTATCCCTTTGTTGTTGTATGAGATGTCATCTCTCCTCAGGCCATGTTCAATATCTCCCATGTGGAGCACCCCATTGATCCTTCATAGCCAACTGCCGTGTTAGATGAACATTTTGAGGCCCAACGCTAGGTAGGAATATGAAAGTTCATGTTAGATGAACATTTTGAGGGATCTCGATGTTCCTAGGATGAGAGTTTCCTCTGAGATTCTTGCCACATTTCACCCTCTCAAGCGCCCTGCTACCATTGCGAAATATTGTGGTAGTTTGAGAGAGTGACGTGATGCAAGTTAAGAGGATCCCACCCAGCTTGTCGGTACCATTGCCCATGCTTCATACTCATTTTTTAGTCTCCTTGATGCTCAGAAGCTTGTCGTTCGAAGCCTGGTCTCTTGTCAAACAAGGAGACACCAGTTTCCTATCTACAATGGAGTCCTCATGAACAAATATTTTAACAATGAAGCATCATTTGTCAAGTCAGTTTCATATCATGCCACATTCATGAGGGGCATCGTCTTTTCTGCCAGCATTCTTCCATGGAGTAACATGCGGTAATTTTCTTCGATGTTCCATAAGGGAAATTTGAAGACTGATGTTGTTCAATACCAAACATAGTGCATCGATGTTGTTACGTACCAGAATTGGCTGCAAACATCAAGATTATTCAAGCTAAATGGGATGAATTTCAGTAATGCCTTGCTCTCTCTGCCCTCGCCATAGTGGAAGCATGTGTTGAGTCCACCCCACCAGGAAAAGCATCCAGGTCTTAGCAGCCTTGATGACTTTTCTTAAATTTTGTAATTTTTCCAAAATTGTATAAAAATTCACATCTCCCTGTTCTCTTTGGGATGAATAAATGTTTTGGGGTGGCAGAGATGTTGGAGAAGCCTAGTGTACCAACCGACTAGGTCCTCCTGACCGACTAGAGATTAGTCAGCTCAGTTGGTTGAGTCAATTAGGTCAACTAACTAGATAGTTAGGAAGTTATAACTATATAATTGTTTATGTGCACTATATAATAAGTTGGTGAGCCAGAATATGTAATGTTACTTATTGAAATTCCAAGGATTGCCATTGTAGTCTCAAGGGAGAAATGTTAACAAAATGTTATATTCTATCTCTTGAAACCAAAGGCACTATTTACCAAACTCTTTTGAGTCCGAGTCAACTCCATTGTTTGACTCTACTCTTTGAAGAAGAAAATGTTGATTAAGTTGTCATTGATGCCAACAGTGCCTGGCCATTGATGCCAATAGTTGCGTCTTGGTGCCCCTTGTGGAGCCCCTGAGGGTTAGTGTTTGGTTTGTGGTTGTCTGTGTCAAGAGGAGACCTTTTGACTTTGTCCAAGCCCAAGCTTGAAGCCCTTGGAGGCCTTGGGACAATGGCAAAAGCCCTGGCTACCCTTGACTTGGTTAAGAGCCCTTAAGTTGTATCTTGGTCCCATTTAAATCCATTGTTGAGTCTGGTTGTCTTCAGGTCGATGATCTTTGAGTCCATTGTACTTGTAGTGGTCTTCTTGTTTGTTTTTGGATGGGTGATGTAGTAGCATAGCCCTTGTTTCCCATACGCAGATGGTTTGTGCTTTGGAGCATTTGGTGGAACCCTACACTTCTTTGGGATGGCCTCACACCCTTGCATATGATGGAGATTGGCATTTGCATATGTTGCTCATGGTTTTATTCAACCATGCTTTGATGAAGCCCATGTAGATGTGGATCTTGAAGACATGAAGACTTCTTGAAGACGGTTGAGATGCCCTTATGCCCCTTGCATAAAATAAGGTTTGGCATCTTACTCTTGGTGGTCATGATTTGATGCAAAGGATCATGGTTCTCTTGCTTTGAAGGTTTGGGCCTTGAAGCCCCACACACATAACCCTTTGACTTAATGAAGACCATGGTTACATATGGAGCTTGTAGCTTAGGATCCACACAATTGATGGCATGATCATATCCTTGCATTTGGCTACACATTGACATAATGACCCACTTATATATAGTATGACGCCCTGGTTGATGATGAGATTCATGGAGTTCTTGATTATGATGCCCCCATGCATGTTGAATGATGATATCATCCTTGGCTCTTGCTTGATGATGTGGAAAACCTCTAGGAGAAATGCATGTGGGTCTTGAAACCAACGTATGTGGTTCAATAGTCTTTGAAGCCACTACATATTTGATGATGCCCATAAAGCCCTTACTCTTAGGTATGAAATGGAGACTTGGAGCCCACAGATTCCATGTGGTCATAATGTCATTACATGAATGATGAAGCACTTGAAAAAATCCCTTGAAAAGATGACATGGCAGCCCTACATAAGCAAAGTCTATGTATGAATGAAAATTAATTAAAACAAGTATATATTTGTAGGTCAGCCCAACTCTTGACATGAAGCAATTTCAATGTTTATTTTGAAACAAAACAATGCAAGGTCGCCCTGCTAAAAGGAGAAGATATTAAATAATTTAATTGTGAAGTCGGCTCAGGTAAGGAAGACATTTTTTTTAAATAAAAAATATAAAAAGAAATATATATATTAGCAAGTCGGCTCAGTAAATAATTGTTTGTGGAAATGTGTATAAATAGCCACCCAACGACCTCATTTCAGTGTAGAAGGGTGGAGAAAGCTCTGATTTTCGGAGGTCTTCTTTGAGGCTGCTACAGTACCCAAATTCTACAGTGACAGATTTGCAGCATCTTACCTCTATGATTTTCGGGTTGCTACAGAAGTTCATTTTGGGCTGCTACAGAAGATAATTTTGGGCTGCTCCATGACATTTCTGAACCATCTCTTCTCAACATAATTCGGACTGTCTCTCTGTCAAAATCGGGGTGATTCTGTGTAATTTCTGATTCACTGTGTCTCTGTGCAATTTCAGGCTGCTACAGAAATATTTTTTTTGGACTGTCTCTTCTGTGAAACTTGGACTACTTCTGTGTCTCCTCTCTGCAAAATTCGGGCAGCTTCTATTTAAGGTTCAATTAAGAAGGATTAGCACAAGTTGCTATATGTGCAGTTGGTATGACTCAGATTGGCTGAGTTGTATGAGCAGTTGGTTTGACCCGGGTGGTCTGGTATACAATTGGTTGAACTCAGATTGATTGATTCAGATGATGTGAACAACAACTTGATTGGTACAACTAGATTGTGCGTGTTGACAAGCAGTGTTGCACAATTATGGTGCAGTGGTTAGTGGACAGTTGATGAGGAGTGGTTAGTTGATGAGCAGTGAAAGTGGTTTTGCAGTGTGGTACAGGTTGTCCAGTGTGGTTTA
Source organism: Larix kaempferi (assembly GCA_027924585.1). NCBI lineage: Eukaryota > Viridiplantae > Streptophyta > Pinopsida > Pinales > Pinaceae > Larix > Larix kaempferi. The sequence goes on from BSBM01000499.1 coordinate 1,089,462, forward strand.
GATTTTGCAGTGTGATATAGGTTGTGCAGTGTGGTACAGGTTGTGCAGTGTGGTTTAGATTGTGCAGTGTGGTACAAGTGTTGGATAGCAGGTCCGCGGGATCAGTGCAGTTTGTGGTTCAATAGTTCAGTATCTATCTTCATATCAGGGTGGCAGGACGGGGCAAGGAAATTGAGGGAGCTAAGGCTTTCTTTAGGTTGTAGCCTGTAAACCAGGGGGTTGTAGCCTCCTTCCAGTTGTAGTTGGAGAATTGAAGTCTTTGTAACAAAGGGGGTTGTTACCTCCTTCCAGTTGTTGCTAGTAAATTATTATTATAAAGGCTTCCGTGGTTTTTCCCCCAGGACTTGGGTTTCCACGTAAAAATCTTGTGTACTGTGTTTTTCTATGCTTCCTATGTGATGATGATATGATGAGCTGTAATTGTTAATAATGCTGATGATATAATGATAATGTGATAATGCATTAATGAATGTTGTATTGAATAAGCTGTTGATGATTGCTAAAGTTGAAAAAGTAATAAAAGCTACACACACTGTTCACCCCCCCCTCTCAGTGTGCTCGGTGTGTCCAACAGAAAAAATTGGGTCAAAGCCTCTACGCTTGACTCAATCTTGAATCATACTTGTAATTTTGACTTGTTAATTGGGTTTTCATGCTATAATTTATGCCTTTGATCCCATACAACCCTAGCGATACAACCAGTGGATTTGATAACAATATGTGATGTACCTCCTACACTTATTTTAACAACCAATCCAACACACTAGCATGCACTGCCATTCAATTCATTCAACAATTTGAGTTTCAATCTAGCATGATATGCCTCAATGGCTCCATGCATTTTTTGATTTGCAAGTGAGAGAGACTTATCAAAAAGACCCATATATCTATTTTTGGTAGGCATTTTTTCTTAAAATACTGCAAGAAAGCATTTTCATCTACAAAGACTTACATAAATTCCTTGATTACATCCATGGAAATAGGTCCATTCCTTGTGGTATACAAAATGCAACCATGTCCCCTAAACAATCATTGCAGATCAATGTTGTAACACTATTTTGTAATGTTTCTCAACCATGCTCACAGAATGTGCTCAAGGCATAACAAAATGCAACACTGTAATATAACTCTAATTATTGAAAAATCTATTGTTCAATTGTCAATCATGAAAGCATATGGATTCCATCTGGGATCCTTTGAGTGAACTTTATCACAAATCCTCCCACCCCTTTCTAAACATGTTGTCTTGCAAAACTAGATCAATGATCCATCATCTCACTTTTAATTAAGTCACAATTAGACTCTCGTGTTGACTGGAAAATATAATACTAGCATTTTGGATTAAAGGTTATGCACTCCCTTTTGGTATCATCTTTTTTATGCAACCCTATGTCTAAAAATTGATAAAAATTGTACAACACCATCCGGTCAAATAAAGTTCTCCACAAAATGTTCTACTTACAAGGACAATTATTGTGTCATCTAATGTCTATCATCAATGTTGGTCACTAAATTTGAATCATCTTGCATTGTTCATTGACTATGCTTCAAGAGACTTCACAATGTCCCTAACATGGTTGTTGACCCTAACGTGATAATTACTAATAACATTGTTATGACTTGTTATGTCTATGAGGACACCTATAGTAAGAAAAGGCCACCAAAGAGGACAAAACTTAGAAAACATGGGTCTTACTCGCAATTGCATTGTCCGAAGAACACAATGGCAACAATTAAAATCTTATTACCCTTCTCGCTAACATGCATAGAGTTAGAGAAACCATCCACTTTTTATCACCCCATTAGTATAAGAGTAATTAATTATCGTATGAGCTTTTGGCACTATTAAGAGGCATCCAAAGGGAAAGCATGTTTGGGGGTCTGATCTCTTTCAAAAGTGTTTTGTTCCATGCATTTGAAACTATTTTAAAGACTGTTGCAGATTTGGAAGGAAAGCATTGCAGGGGTATGGGTATGGAATCTAGGTTATGGGCATTGGATATGTATTGCACAAATGAATTGCCTTTCCTCATGGAAGAATTGTGCATGTGGTTTTTTTGGTAGTATTGCAACTACGCAAACAACCTATAGATGATAGATGGGTAGAGAGATAGAGGCCTTACAAAATTAGATGTCTTCCATAGAGAGAATCCTACAATTATCTTCAAGGTACAAGTTTTTCATCTTCAAATCTCCTCCTTCATAACAGTTTTTTGTACGTTCATCCAATCCCCAAAAAACAAATATTTGTTTTGAAATTTTTATTGATGAATTTCTTCTTTATGTTAACAATGCTCTAAAATAGTGTGTCCATGGTTTCTAAGAACACCCATTTTGTATTTACCGTTCAACCTTTTGAAGATGCAGCCACTGTATATGATTTGAAAACTTGAAAGAAGCACACACCCAATTCACAAGTTAATTTTTATATTTGTTTTGGGTTTTAGATAGATATGAAGAAGGCACATGACATGCATTTACAGTTTTGATCTTTAGTTTTTCATCTTTGAAGGATCGTCACTATTTTGTAATAAATACCAAGTAAAAAAAATGTTCTAGAATTAATATTACATTAAGTAGATTTCATTAAATGTGAGGATTCAATCATTGTGTCTGCTTTGAAATCCTAGAAGAAGCAGGCATCCAATTCACATGTTAATTTCTATATGTGTTTTGGTTTTTTTTTTTTTTCATGCGAAAGAGTGCAGGGGATTTGAACCCCACCCTGCACTATCAGAAACCTCTGGCCTCATCACTCACCAAGTGAGCTACATTGCTGGCCTAGTTTTGGGTTTTAGATAGATCTAAAGAAAGTGCAAGATATTCATTTACAATTTTAATCTTGGGTTTTTCATATTTTAAGGGTTGTCTATGTTTTGGAATAAATACCAAGGTTAAAAAAATGTGTACATTTATGGCCACTTTTTTAGTTGACTCTCAAGAGGTAGAAAATTGCTAGTCTTACTAGTGTAGTTGTATTTACAAGAGAGTTGTAGCTAATTATTGGCCATTTATTATACATCCAGGGTTGTCTTTAAGTTTTCCTTTCATAGATTGACTTCATAGAAGTTTTATGGTTTGGATGGTTAATGTCAAGAGCTAGGGCCTATAGTGCACACTTTTTAAGTGTTACTTTGTTTGAGTAAGAATCCATCAAAAGTTGTAGATTGGTGTTGCCTTTTGGTTCTTCTGTTCATTTTTTCCCTTATGTTGTTTAGTATTGTCCTTTATGATTCGCATTTACCTTTTTTCCTGCATCAAGTTTTGCTTGGAAGAATTTCAAAAGGTTAATTTCCTAACTTCTGTGATTAGCAAGTTGTAGTGGAAACGCTTATGCTTCCCGCTATATATTAATTTTGTCGTCAATGTGATAAGGCTCCAAGAAGTAATGTTAATGCTAAAAATATATTGTGGTAAGAACATAGAAGGCATGGATATGAGAAGTCCTTTGCTTCAGACCAAGTCAATTTGTTATAGAATGAAACCAATTGCTCATTTTTTCCTATTTCATAAAAAACTTGTCAACCTCTAAATATTGCTTTACCAGTATCCAACGCTTCTCTTCCTTCCTTTCCTTCTTCACAAGGCTTTAGTTAAGGATATTCTGGTCTTCCCATGGGAGAATGGCATCGTATGCCTTATAATGAACCCAGTGAAGACAATTCTTTTACAATCCAAGAATGAGAACAAGGTGTTGGGGTTTCAACTCATTCTTATCAATTTTGTCAAACAAAAATATGAAAATGGAAGAAGTTGTTAAGATTATGAGAATAGAAAATGGACAACTTTTTTATTGCAACCTTTAGAAAATTGGAATGCATGATGGCAGAATAGCAAGGTCTCCATAAGGAAATACTCATTACCCTCTTGATCGTTCATATTCATTTTGCCTCATCTATTTTCATTGTTTTTTTTCTTGAGGAGTTTGAACTTAAATTCAAAACACAATAATCGAGAAATACTATTTCTTTGAACTGACTAGACAATCCACTATTTTACCCATTTTATAAGATGGTTACAGTTCACAGTGCATAATTTTGATTTTGCCATTATTGATTGAATGGGAAAGACATGCAAACACAATGATATCATTGTCTTGCTTTGATCCCAACTTAATTGTTTTAGCTTTGATCCTATACAATAGTGAATTGGCTATCGTTGTTTTGGCTTTGAAAGTTGTTGTCAACTAGATTCATCTTGGGCCATATTACTTCAAATGTTGCATTATTTATTGTCTTGTGTTTTGCCTCAATGGAAGACAAACAAAATTGTTGGTTACCTCTTACTCATCTAGGAGATTACTTTGATCCCATACCAAATGAGTAGCCTCAAGTGGATTTTATTTCATCAATGAAACTTGCCTAATCTAAGTTTGTGTATCCAATTGATCTGAATTTATCACCTTGCATATATTCAACCCCATAGTGTAGTGTACCCTTCACAAACTGTAGGATTCTCTTGTTGCTTTCCAGTGGAATTTTTTGGGACTTGCCATGCATCGTGATAACCTGATAACCACTGTAATTTTCAATGAAGTGGGCAATTTATACTTCCTAAAAGTAATCATTTTTGTATCCCATTGCTTAAGGTTGTTGATGGCACTATTATGAGACTGTTGAGCGTTTTTGACATTTACCAATCTCGTTTCTAGATGCAACACAATGGCACACATATACCTAGCATAGAGAAACATTTTAGATTAAATAGGGCCTCTTTCGGTTTAGGAGAAAGATGCCTTCTAACGGGACCAGAGCATTCTATATTTGTAGGAGATTTGGCTCCAGATGTCACAGTTTATCTGTTACAAGGGACTTTTTGAATTCAATACCCATCTATGAGAGGTGCAAAGAATATAACAGACCGACCACAAGTCGTTCAAAAGGTTATGGATTTGTTACGTTTGTTGATAAAAATGAGACATATCATGCCATCACTAAAATGAATGGTGTGTATTGTTCTGTGAGACCTTTGCACATTAGTGCAACTACTCCTAAGAAATCCATGGGATATTGTCAACAATATATTCTTAAAGGTATGTTGTGAATCTCAATGAAGTGCATTTTCCATGGGGCAGTTGAATTGTTTGGATGCCATATGTCTTACTAATGAAACCGAGATATCATGTAGTATTGTCTTATTTTATGATGGTTTTGCTAACTTTACTGACTATACTTGTGGATCTTGTTTCTTTTGAAATATTACAATATCTTGTCTGCCTATTTGTACTTGCATCATTCATATGGTTATTTTGTAGCTTGTACTATGTTTAGCATTGTAGTTGCTTTCTCTTTCCTTTATTCAAATCATCCTTGGTGAGCTTCCTAGGTATTGCTACGCAATAAATCATCTTGTATTATGTATGAGGTGCTTTGAAACATATGACCATCGGTGATTATCTTTTATTTACATTTTATATGCTTAAGCATAAGTTGCTATTTGGAGAGAAATACCATGGTTGTTTCAGTTGCTATTTGGAGAGAAATACCATGGTTGTTTCAGTTGATATACAAAACCAATATAATCAATGGTCAGTGATTTGTTTGTGTTCAACTACAATGCTCTCATTCATTTTGCATTTATACTATATGAATGCACTGTGGAATATACTTAATGTGCTTTAGTTTTATGTCTTCTCCGACTAACTCTCCCCTTAAAGACTCTATTCAATGTTTTTAGTTGGACTGTTAACAAACTTACTTCGGTGTCTGTTGGAAGTCGATTGCATTGTGATATCCAACCGATTTCATTACTTCTTTAAATTTTGTCTTATTAGATGTTGGAGATAGAAGGGTATACATTTCATGATGTTGGGTAGGCTGTACTCAACATTTTGGTGACCCAGGCAAGCCTGAGAATTCCTTAGAATTAGTGCAATAAGAACTCATGTTTTGTTTCTTCACTTTGTATACCAGCTTAAGAGTTTCAACTTAGAATTTGTCTATATTATATTTGAAATTACCTGCCTCATTTAGATTCGTAGTTCCTAGTTTTAGAAACATATTTTTGTGCACAGCTAAAATCCTCTTTCTTAAATAGAAAAATGATGGGGATCCTTGGAGAAATAATAGTACTTTCCAGAGGCTATTGCTGAAATCCCTTTTTTAAAGTTGAGTTAATGTTTTTTCCTAGTCCCTCTTGTCTTCCCCACAACTAAGATCATTACCGAATTAAGTATCTATCTTTTGTGCTTGGTTTGATTTTGAATTGTTGCTAATTTGCATGCAAACTGAATCCAAATTGTATTGGATTTATTTTCCAAATAGGTTCCTATTGTGATCCATGTATTTACTAAAATTGTTGCTCATTTCATTTTTGTAGGACCAGCCTGGAGGTTGGGTTTAGCCTCAAGCAAATCCAAATCAATGGAATGGAGCTTACCGTGGTTATGAACAAGGGTATGAAGCTTATGGTTGTGCTGCATATTAAGATCCATCAATGTTTGGTTATGGGGAATACCCTACCTATGGGAATCATCAACGACAACTAAGCATGGTTGTTCTTTTCAAATTTATGAATTAGTTTCTTACACTTTTTTGTATGTTTTGTATAATTCTCCATAAATCTTCTTTGAAGCATGAGTTGGAATGCTATTTGTTATGTAGTATGCCATTCATGACATTACAAATATACATTTCTTGGTTCATGATGGCCTTTAGATTTCATATTTATGTATTATCATTACCTTCTTAATTTGTTATAGTGAATGGTTTTATTTTTACACCTTGCCCATCAACACAACACTTTGGAGAATCAGGAGGTGGAATTATTTTCTCTGAACACCCCCCCATAATTGCGGTTGCCCGAAGCCTAAGCATAGCTCAATGTTTCACAAACTTAGCTTTTGTTAGAGGCTTCGTAGAGATATTAGCAATATGATCATCTATCCTGCAATAAACAAGAGTTACACCATTGTCTTGTATCAAATGTTCCAAGTAGTGGACATCAAGTTCAACATGCTTCATTTTGTTGTGTGTAACAAGATTATAAGTAGCTTGTATCACACTCTGATTGTCACAATGAATAATAGTCGAGGCTTGGACATAAAAACCAGTCTCTTCTAAAATGGATCCACATTGCCTCTGTACATGCATGACAAATATATTGAAATTTAGATTCTTATGAAATCTATGTTAATGATCATTGATAGACCGAGGTTCGGGAATTATCAACGGTTGACATGACAAACACCATCTAGGCTCACGGGCATAAGAAAGAGGACACATTTGATCCTTTGCCTCCTCCCTATTGTTAAGGAGTGAGTTCCCAATGCTCCATAATTTACCTATTTGTTTTCATAGCTTTTAACACATTAACTAATGGTTTGTAATGGTACTCTTTATGCCCTCATTAGGAGTGGAGATTGTTTTTATCTGTAATCCAAAGAGGTTTTCAATTCTCATTGTTTTTTGTGGTTGCAAATTGTATGCAACGTATATTGCTCTGCATGAGCCTTCATTGGTTGGGCAAAACTTGTGGTTGAAGACCTCTGAATTGTTGACATAAATTGGTGTAGACAATATGCGTTTATATTGTTGGATATTCAGGTGATCTGTAACATTCATTGGGTTTCCAAGGGATTAAAAATAGGAAAGTTGATGGTTGTTATTAGTGTGTGCCGTTAAATGTTAACATCATCTTCTTGGTCATGTAAATTCACCTATTTTTTCTTGGAAATTTATCATGATGTGATGATAATTAGTTACTATATGCATATTTGTATAATAAACCATGTTGGAAATATGTTGTCTTCCCGAAGCTGTCTATTAGAACAATAAAAAAATGGTATTCGACAACTATCTTCTTAGATAAAGGTTGCCTTTATGTGATCCATTTTTATGGATATTTTTGAGTAATGTATTATTCATTAAAAAACATATATTATAGTGCTTATTGTTATTCAAGTTAATTTGAATTACTATTTAAATAGTAATTTTTGGATTAGTTTATATTTACGCCAAAGATTCTAGAAATATACATACTTTTCTTTCAAGCTTACGTAAAGACCCTGTGGACACCTGCAAATAGTTCCATATTTTTTAGCAAGCTTTCCCCATTGTGGGTGTATAGCCTATAGGAAGAAACTCTTCGACACGATAAACCACGACCTTGTGAAATGATCTTTCATTCCTCTCTTGCCCATAGATGCACAATGTTGCTTTGCAGGCTATTGGCGATATGCTTCTTTACATAAGTCATTGATATTACCAACATGGTAGGATGTGCATAAGAATCTAAAACAAAAGTAGCACATTGTAAAGAAAACAACAGACATCGTCATTAACAACTCCTACCTTCTTCAAAGGAGGTGAACAATCATTGCAGTATATGCTTTTCCTGCATCTTTATCGCTCCCTGGAATTTCAGTTCTTTGCATTTCATTGAGTTTGTAAGGGTTATTATGTATGAAACATTTCAAGTTTGGTTGAAAACACAAAAACTTTACAAAGAAATGCTTGGCATCATGAATTGATTTATATATAAGTGATTATGAGCTTGGATTGGTTTAGTTCATGTCAAATTTGAGGGCCTATTTAACTTCACGTGCATCATCTTTAATGAAATGCACACTTAAATTTGGGCACTATCTAAAGTTTTTCCTGGGTTATGTTAACTATTACAGTTGATCTAGAAAATCCACTAAAACTTGGTATACTCGTCAAAGATAGGGCATATTCTGAAAAAGTTTTGTAGTGTTATGTATGAGCTCTTTCAAGGCTATTATTTTAAAAGGAAAACCTCTATGGGGATACTAGATTTCCTAGTAAAGATCCATGGGTAAATTAGTGCTTCTTATTCGAGAAGATTGGAACCTTCTATTTAAAACCACATATTAGCCAAATACTCTCAAATTTGATTTGTTTTTGGAAGGAACGACATAATCTGAAAACTTCTTCGGTTTTCTATCAATGAACTTGGGAGCTCTTTCGATGTTATGTTTCATGATTTACTCACAAGTAAGAGATTTTTTGAGGATCAAGCTATCACTGAGATATCACTAGAGCTCATAATGTTTTTCATGTTTCTTTGCTTAAGAAATATGTACATGATCCAACCATGTGATTGATTGAGATGTGATCCAATTGGAACTCAAGGGACAGTTACAAACAAAACCACTATGCATCCTTGACAAAAAGGTAACATTGCTTGACTCACATATCTCGGTGATAGCTTGGCACAACTTCCAAGCCTCAAGGAACTTTTCCTTGACCTCACTCGGAGCTAAACATGATCCCCAACATGAATTCCCTGTGCACTATGTTCTTGTCTACATAGATTTTCTGCCTATCTTGGGATGCCTTTAAATTTTTCCCAATATTTGCAACCTCCTGTTCCGTCTCCTTGAGCAATTATGACCCAAGTACAATTTTGTTCACTGGATTATCCCATGCCACTGGTGGTTTACACCTTATGCCACACAAAGCTTCAAATGGACTCATTCCCAACAATGCTTATTGCCCATTTTTATATTCAAACTATATCGAGTGTAGATAATATTACCACTTGGATGGATTGTCAATCACATATGTGCGAAGCACGTCTTCGAGAACCTGATTTACTCTTTATGTTCGTCCATTTGTTTGTGGATGGTAGGCAGTGCCAAAGTTCAGTTGTGTACCCAAATCTGCAAAAAGACTTTTCTATAAATTTGAAGTAAATTTGGTATCATGGTCAAATACAATTGTTTTGGGTAATCCATGCAATTTGAATATTTCTTTCATGAATATTCTTGCTATCTCATCAACCTCGTATGTAGATTTAATAGAATGAAATGTGTTGTCTTAGATAATTTATCCACCACAACGATGATGGAATCATGCTGCCTCATTTTCATTGGCAATCCTGTAATAAAATCCATAGTTGCCACTTCCCATTTCCATTATGGAATCGGAAAAGGATGCAATAAACTTGTTGGGTGTTTATGCTCAACCTTCACTTGTTGACATTTCATACATTTTGAAATGTACTCACCAATATATTTCTTCATTCCCAACCAAAAATATCGTTTCCTCGTTGTAGCAATTGTTTTATGGTATCGTAGGTGACCATAATATGGCATTTTATGGATTTCATCCATAATAATTCTCTACAAGTTGACCACATTCGGAATATACATTCTATTTTTAGCAGTAAGAAGTCCATCATCCTTCAAATGAGAATTTTCATGCCTTTTTTTTTCCAAATTCTGTTGTTGTAATTTATCTTTTATTTTTACATACTGCTCATCTTCAACAAGAGAATTAACAATATGTTGCCTCAAATCTAATTGGAAAACGCTAATGGATGCTACATGCATTCCATGCATTTCTCTACTAAATGCATCAACCACTTTATTTTCTTTCATCTTTATGTATTTGATCTCAAAATCGAATTCACATAAAAATTGTAGCCATCTAGCTTGCCTTGCATTTGATGTTTGGCTACTCAAATAAATATTTCATACCACAGTGGTATGTTCTAAGCTCGAATTTCTTGCCCATCAAATAGTGCCTCCACATTTTTAAAGCATGTACTATGGCAACAAGTTCTAAATCATTGGTAGTATACTTCTTTCCATGCTCTTTCATCTTTCTTGACTCGTAACATACCACATGGTTGTCTTGCATAATAACTCCTCCAATTCCCTGTTTACACAATCATTTTTTGGGTTTGCAATTTTCAGAATTGGAGCACTTGTAATAAGCTTTTTCAACATTTGAATAATAAAACAAAGCATAGTAAATCATGGTAAGTTCAACTGGATGCTCTTCCATTCAAATTAAATATGACCACCCTTGCCTTCATGTTCACGGAGTAGTCTTGGATTTGTAAATACTTCCTCATCCCAAGAAGCCAAGCCAACTTCTTGACCATATTTCCTAGCACGAACGGTCATGATCCGACAATGGAAACTTGCATGGCCTATCTTGGCCATTCGTGTTGGGGTTCTTTCTCTGCCGCTAAGTTGAATACTTAGAGATTTGTTGGAGTATCCAAAATTCACTAGGAAGCCAACTATCTTGTTGCAGATACCGCTGGAATCTACAGATTCTTGTGCTTTTATAGGTGAAACCGAATCTTGAGGTCAAAAATACGCTCGTTAAGCTCTAATCGCCAATTACAAGAGGGATCCTTCATCCCTCCAACTCATATAATCGGGTGTCACCACCTATGTATCTTGTCTGATGTGGACGGTCCATGCCACACCTCCCTATCCACGTGGTTCCTCCATGTCACACCTCTGTCCACGTGGCACGGCTGGGACCCACTTCAAAATTTTCCCAAATTTTGAATTTTTTCATGAATACGCTAAATTTTAATTTGGAGAGTAGGGGCTTATTACCAAATTAATATTGGCCTTTTCCCCCAATCTCGAATTTTCTTTATTATGTAACATAATAAAACTTTCAACTAATAACTCTGAAATTATGAAAATTTCCCTCAACTAGTCTACCTCTTCTACTAGTAGACCGTAGATCTAACCCACGACTCAATTAGAATACCATCTAACAATTAAAGCCATATATTTTCCATATAAACATTTCATCAAGCATTTTATTTGCAAACTCTTATTACTATCTGTAAATGTAGATTCTAGCCCAAATAGCCCTGGTGTTACAACCAAGAGCTCTGATACCACTCTGTCACGTCCCCATCCATCATTTCGACCAACGAAGGGGGGCCACATGAACAAATTATGGGCTTTTAAATTCCGCCACATGACTGTATTACCAATTCATAACAACAAATATGCATGCGCATATGTATGGTTGTAAAACACAATGGAAATAAACTCTATCCACACACACATAGCATGCATATACAAGCATACTTATCACATGCATAAAATAAAATATTGTTCATCCAAATGCAGAGAGAATACTTATCTCTAAGCAATGAACATCCAAGCAACTGATTGTGTAAGAACAATTTTCCACCCAACCTTAGACACTATGTCCATCATATATTCTTTCTACTAAGAGGCCACCCCCAAGCTGGGCCATGAGGCCACCAAGGCGATGGAACACCTACAGGCTTCACTCTCTCATCCCATAACCCGTTTTGATCTCAATGCTTAGCCAAACTTTCCTCTAGAGCTCTACATGAATCTCACTCAGCCATCACAACATTGGTTCCCACAATACCTGTCCCACACAACACCCTTTTAGGTTCAGAGATCCCCTTCACCAAATCCATGGTTCCCTCGAGCGATCCATCTTGCCAAGTGCTTACCAGTGTGTGCATAGAAGGAGTTCAACTTCTTGTATGTTGTTGGAGAACCTCCTGTAGTGTTAATTCATGGCTTCAAAAGCATGCATAGGTGGCATAACTCAATGGGCAAGGGTTCCTAGCTTGCCCAACCTCAATGCTCACATACATCCATCTCTTTTCTCTTCAAATCTACAACTTTGTTTCCAAATTCAAATTTATGGGTAATGCACAATCTGGTGATGGTAATGGTAATAGTATGAACATCATGAGAAAGAACTCTACGGAGTGTAAATCTACATGAGTAATAGAAAATGAGTAGTTGACTCGAAAGGATAGGAGGGAATTGTGACAAGATAATTGTCATAACTTCTGACTATAGAAGAAATGACCCTTACAACTATCCTAGAATGATATTCATCCCATGCTATGAAAGGACTTCCCCCATCAACCTCACATGCATTCAATAATTGGATTTAATAGTCAAAATCAAGTAATTAGCTCATTTAAAGCACATGGCAACAATTGGATGAATTCTAAGGTTGACACTTGGCAATAGAGGATTTAATATCCAATAGGCCCTCTTTTCCTCTTCCCCTCTAGTGAAATCATAGCCCCTCTAGTGCTCTTTACACAACTTTCTTGGACCATTTTATTATTTTTCGAACATAATATATACATAGCATCTGAATTGGCATGATAAGCCAACCACACGGTCCATATAGAAATATTTATATTATATATGCCTAGCCATTCACTAGTCGGGCCTTGGCCTTGAGTTCCACATTAGGAACCGATACTAGCATATTTACATCATTTACATACTTTTGAGTCAATACATTCCACGTCAAAACTAGGGGTATTACAACTTTGAAAATATATTTTGTGGTGAAACTAAATAAAACATAACTAAAAAAGATGAGTTCTTGTATGTGCATTAACAACACTAAAAGGCCCATTAATAAGATAAATATTGGCATCTTGGTATAATGCATGCACATCTATAACCTTTGCTTTTGTCCACCATTCATGCTGACTCCTCTTTCTCCTACCTCTATTTGGTCCCCACAGGGGAAAAGTCCTAGGTATTTATTTAAATCACATGCTCGAAGATTCCTCTCATATTGATTCATTAGTCATTTCCAAGTGACTTCCAAATGAAATATTTTCTAGGATGTTGTCATTCCAAATCCATGGAGATTGAGGAAGACAAGGCTTACTGCCACTGATTTTGATTGTTCCATATAATTTGGAAACTCTCCTAGCATGCAAGACAAAAGGTTATACTGACACGATCCAATAATTCCACATATTGCCACTCTCATTCCCCTCCTCACTTGCAAATGCATATCTTCGAGTGTTGGCTTGGAACTCTTGCTTCGCACAGGCTGTGTTGATAGTGCATGGACTGACACCCTAGCTTTGAATCAATTTCAAAATACAGTGTTTCTTCATTAAAGTTTTGCAAATTGATCTTGTATCTTTTTGCGAGCTAGTCTTGTATTTGTAAGCATTAGTCTTACAAAAGAATCATACATATATGTCAGGACATTTACATGTAGAATCATAAATTCTACTTATGCTTAGATTTATATATCTATAATTATACATCGACCATTTTTGAAGAGCGATCCTCTTTAATTTGTCATTTACTTCATTTTAATCTATTTTTTGTTGTTGAGTTTTTAATACATCTCCGAAGATGAATAAAATATACCCTTTTTAATTTCTACGGAGTCTCTGCTAAAGCTTGGTTCACTACTAATTGTGCAAATTCAATTCAAGTGTGATGCACCTGCAACAATTAATTAATAAGAATATGCGAAATAGCAGAAATGACAGAACTCATAATCACTTTTATATTGATCACATGCCACTTCGAGGGGGCAACCTCCTATGAGCAAGCTCAATACAAATAACTTCACGGTGCCTTCATAGGTCTCAACACACACACGCACTTATATACTAAGTCCAGGCGCCAATACTATGGGTCAAAACCATGGGCCACTACAAACTATGGATCAACAATACTACGGGCGACTTACAAAGCATATGCGCCAACAACAATAACACAAACTATTGATCAACAAATACTACGGGACGACTTACAAAGCATATGCGTCCAACAACAATATACTAACAAAGTAAAGACATGGGTTCCTAACATCCCCTCCCCCTTAAAAAAAGCTTTGTCCTCAAAGCTTTAGATGTGGAAATTGTTGTTGAATCTGAAGGAGTGGTTCCCATGTGGCATCCTCTGGTTGCATGCCGTGCCACTGAATTAAGACCTCTATGATAGAGCGAGAGCGAAGATGACGAGTGCACCAATTGAGGATGGCCTCTGGCTCCAAAGGGATGGATCCTTCCTTATCCAGTTCGGGTAAAATCGTTTGTCCACTGATGTTGGTGCCAAGAACTTTCTTCAGACAAGAGACATGAAAGACTGGGTGAATGCGGGAAGAAGGAGGAAGTTCCAATTTATAAGCAATGAACCCAATATTCTGAAGAATCCGATATGGCCCATAGAACTTTGGAGCGAGCTTATGACGCCCTTTGAGTTTCAAGGAGGATTGCTTGTACGGATAGAGACGAAGAAAAACCATATCGCCAACTTGAAAAGTGCACTCAAAACGGTGCTGATCAGCTTGTTGCTTCATGTGATTTCTTGCCATGTGAAGATTGTCCCGCAAAATGTGAAGAATCTGATCGCGGTTTCGAAGGACCGTGTCAACTTCCTGAACTGGTGAACTGGTGGGGGTGTATGGAAGAAGAACTGGAGGTGCCTGACCATAGATTGCTTCATATGGGGTCATTTTAGAGGCAGTGTGGTAAGAGGTATTGTACCACCATTCAACAAGAGGGAGACACTTTGCCCACTGATGTTGTTGTTCCGAGGTGAAGCAACGAAGATAAGTTTCCAAGCATTTATTGATAATTTCAGTATGACCGTCTGTTTGTGGGTGATACCCTGAACTCATCTTTAGTTGGGTGCCAGTGTGGCAAAATAGTTCTGTCCAAAACTGACTGGTGAAAGTCGCATCACGATCCGAGACAATGGAAGAAGGGATGCCATGAAAACGAAAGATCTGGTCCAGGAAAATTTGAGCAACTGAGGAGGCTGTATAGGGATGGCTGAGGGCACAAAAATGACTGTATTTGGAGAGGCGATCAACCACAACGAGAATCACTGTCATCCCGCCAGATTTAGGGAGCCCTTCAATGAAATCCATAGAAATATTTGTCCAAATCTGTGTAGGTATGGGCAAGGGTTCGAGCAATCCTGGAAGGAGTGTTGTTTCACCCTTATTGCGCTGGCAGGTATCACATTCGGCCACCATCTGTTGAATTGTCCTTTTCATGCCCTGCCAAAAGAAGTTACGTCGTGCCCGTTCATACATTTTGAGGAACCCAGAGTGCCCTGCCGATGGAGAAGCATGGAGTTCATAGAAGACAGCATGTTGAAGATCTGTGCTCTGGGGAAGCACCAGACGACCCTTGTATCTCAGAGAAGCACCATCCCAAGACTAATGTGGTACAGCAGAAGGGTTGTTGGTCAAGCGTTGGATGATTTGAGATAAGGAAGAGTCATTGACATAACCCTGTTGAACAAATTGCAACCAATTTGGAACAGGCATAGAAATAGCTGAAAGAGAACCTTGGGCATCAAATGTGCGAGAAAGAGCATCTGCCACAATATTGTCTTTACCCTTCTTGTAAGTGATCTCATAGTCATAACCCATGAGTTTGCTAACCCATTTCTGTTGCGCCGGGGAGGAGACACGCTGTTCCAGGAAATATTTCAAACTCTGGTGATCAGTCTTGATGCATAAATGATTCCCTAATAGGTATGGGCGCCACTTTTGTACTGCATGCAAAATAGCCATCATTTCCTTCTCATAGGTAGAGGCAGCTAAATCCTTACCTGAAAGGGCTTTGCTGGTGAACGCAATGGGGTGTTCATCTTGAAGGAGAACAACACCAAGTCCATTGCCGCAAGCATCACTCTCAATAGTGAAGGGCTTGGAAAAATCGGGCATAGCTAGAACATGTGTAGTACACATAGCTTGTTTTAGTTTGTCAAATGCACACTGAGCAGCATGTGTCCATGTAAAAGCATCATTTTTCAATAGAGCAGTTAATGGAGCTGCAATCTTCCCATAATCCTTGACAAACTTGTGGTAGTAGCCAGTCAACCCCAAAAAACCACGAAGGCTCTTGAGTGTCTGAGGATGCGGCCAATTGTTCATGGCATCGATTTTGGCACTGAGATAATGTGCCCGAGATACTCAACTTCCTTCTGTCCAAAAACACATTTAGACTGCTTGGCATGGAGATGATGGTCAGAGAAAAGTTGCATGACAAGATCCAGATGCTGGAGATGTTCATCCCATGTTTTACTGTAGATGAGGATATCATCAAAGAATACCATAATGAATTTCTGCAAGTAGGGTCGAAATATTTTATTCATTAAGGCCTGGAATGTGGAAGGAGCATTAGTGAAGCCAAAGGGCATGACCAAAAACTCATAATGGACATCATGTGTGCGGAAAGCTGTTTTAGGGATATCATCCTCATGAACCCGAATTTGATGATACCCAGAACGAAGATCCAACTTGGAGAAAAAGTGAGCCCCATGAAGCTCATCAACAACAGGAATTGGAAACTTATCCTTGATGGTGAGGTGATTCAGTGCTCGGAAGTCAATGCAGAGGTGCCATGACCCATCTTTTTTGCGAACAAGAATAACTGGAGAAGAAAAGGAACTAGTGCTTGGGCGAATAATACCTTGTTTCAATAAGTCCCGAACGAGCATTTCAATCTCCGTTTTTTGGTGAAATGGGTAGCGATAGGGCTTGATGTTGGGAGGAATGCTGCCAGGAAGGAGCTGAATACGATGGTCTTCTGGCCTGGAAGGTGGCAATCCCACTGGTTCAACAAAGACACCTGTATATCGATCCAGAATTTGTTGTAGATCCAAAGGAGTAGTGGAGACCGCTGATGGTTGCATCTGAATGGAATGGATCTGAGCGATGACACCATGTGAATTCTTCTTGAGGAGTTTTTCCATGCGATGTGAACTGATGATGCTGAGAGATCCTGGTTGTAATCCTGTCAATGTGTGTTTTTGTCCATTGAGGGAAAACTGCATCCAAAGTTCAGCAAAATCCCATAAGATAAGGCCAAGTGTGAGTAGCCATTGAGTGCCCAAAACCACATCACATCCGCCTAAGGTCAAGGAAAACATGTCAGAGCGCAAGATATAATCTCCCATAGAGATACACACATTTCAACACTTCCCTTTGCAAGGTAAGGTGCCCCCATTGGCAACCATGACTTCAAAGTTGGAGCAAGGATGGATAAAACAATCAGCTTGTTTGGCGATCCGAGGGTCAATGAAATTATGAGTGCTACCAGAATCAATGAGTATTGTAAGAGGAAGCTTCTTGAAGTAACCCCTGACCCGCATTGTTTGGGGGGTGGTGATTCCAGCTAAAGCATGGAGAGATATCTCTGGCTGGTCATCCTGAGACAAAGGGTCAATAGGCGGTTCCTGAATGTCGACCGGAGCATCCAGTGTTTCTGGATCTTCGTCACCAATTTCAGATGCAGGCGGAGAATCCACATCCAAGAGATAGAGCTTTTGCTGAACACATCTATGTCCCCGAGTGAATTTCTCATCACAATTATAGCAAAGCCCCTTTTCTCTGCGTGCTTGCGTCTCTGTTTCAGACAAACGCTTGATAGGAGTTGGTCGAGGAGCCTGCGGTATAGGTGGTCGCTGAGAACCCATATTTCGGAAGGGAACAAAAGTGGGCTTGGAGCGTTGTTGGGCTGCAATCTTGTCTTCTGCTAACTTAGCCAACCCTAGGGCTTCCATCATTGTGTTGGGACAGAACATTTTGACTTCAGAGCGGATGGCATCCTTTAGACCACTGATAAAACAACTCCGGTAAAAGTCATCAGACAATCCTTCGGTGTGGTTGGCTAGTTTCTCAAATTCGGTTTGATACTCTCTCACAGTGCCAATTTGGTGAAGTTTAGTGAGGGCTCCTATGAAGTCATCAAAAGCACCAGGACCAAATCGTTGCAAAAGGAGCTGGCAAAAGTCTAGCCATTTTGTCTCTTCATGAGCCTTGATGTACCAACGGTACCATTGAAGAGCTTCCTGTTCCAAATGAAAGGATGTCAGCAGAACTTTGTTGACATCAAAAATATTATGCAGACTGAAATACTGTTCTGCACGATAGATCCATCCAGTTGGATCGGTACCATTGAAGCGAGGAAAATCAAGCTTCGAACCACGGAAATTGCTGGAAGAAGAGAACCCATTGTCTGATGAAGACTCGGACTGCTGTTTGTTGTTCATAGCTGAATGTTCAAGATGGAGGCCGAGAAGTTTTTCATCAAGATCCTGGAGTTTGGCTTGGATGGCTACAAGTGCGTCTTCCATGGTTTTTGCTCCTGCATGGGTGACAACCATAACTAGGAGTTTTTTTTTTTTTTTGTTGACTGGGTAGGAAAACAAAAACAAAAATTGCTTCAGTAAAAGAAAATTTGGACTTGGGAAAAAATCTGAAGGGTAATTGGGGTTTGACTAGGTTTTGGACACTGTCGAATAGACATGGAAGCAAAAATGAGGATTTCAGAAGCGAGGTGAAAGAATGGGAAAATTTGGTAGAGGGGGACAAAGAAACAGAATTCAGAAAGGAACTCTATGGTAAAATTTGAAGGTGATTGGGTGAAATCTGAGGAAGTTATGGGAAACCCTAAAAATAGACAAATGTGGGATTTTGGGCTTTGGGAAGGAGAATTGGGGATAGGGTCCTCAGGAATGAAATATGCAGAATGGGATGATAGGGGTTCCCCGAAAATTTCAAGGGAAACAGAGTGAAAACAAGGGAGATATGGAGAAAAAACTGAATTTTATACTCTTTTTATTTTTATTTTTTTTTACTGGAGCGGCTACAGCTTGGAAGGGATCTGGAACAGATAAATCTGCAACGGCCCAGAAGTGAGCGGAAATAGAGGGATCTGAAACGGCGCCGAATGGATTGAAAACGGCTGGATCTGGAACGGCTTGCAGAATGGATCTGAATGGTTGGATCTAAAACGGTGCAACAGTGATTGACAACAGTTCAGCTGAAAATAAATATGGACCCCAGGTATGTGCGGCTTCCTAACAGTTCAGGGGTTTCACTCGGCTACCAATGTTGTCTGACGGCTTGCGTATTGGGGCAGTACCCCTCACTCCACGGCTCAGGTAAAACTGATAACCGCTTTGCCACAAACGACAGCTCTTGGTTTACCTCACGGGTGGGAACTAGTCAATCAGGTAGGGGTCATTGCTCTTTTCGCTGGCAGGTCCTCTCAATGGGTTAGCTACTTCGGGGTTCCCGTGGTACTCCTCACAATGAGTTTTAGGGCTTATGCCCAAGTACTTCCCACCGTTAAGTGGATAGGGATTATTCCCAAATCTGAACCTGCAACATATGCGAAAAAAAATTTGGCAAAAATTTCACCCAGCGAGCCTAAGAAAGTGCTCTGATACTAGATGTGATGCACCTGCAACAATTAATTAATAAGAATATGCGAAATAGCAGAAATGACAGAACTCAGAATCACTTTTATATTGATCACAGGCCACTTCGAGGGGGCAACCTCCTATGAGCAAGCTCAATACAACTAACTTCACGGTGCTTTCATAGGTCTCAACACACACTTATATACTACGTCTAGGCACCAATACTATGGGTCAAAACCATGGGCCACTACAAACTATGGATCAACAATACTATGGGTGACTTACAAAGCATATGCGCCAACAACAATAACGCAAACTATTGATCAACAAATACTACGGAACGACTTACAAAGCATATGCGTCCAACAACAATATACTAACAAAGTAAAGACATGGGTTCCTAACATCAAGTTTATCTATGTCTACATGATATTGATATATAACTAAAGTAAAATGACTCCTAAGGTCTTCTATCCTACCAAGTCTACATATTGTATTATGTCTATTAAATCCAACCAAGATCTAACCATGTTGCAAATCCACATGAATCAAAGACAATCAATTCACACCTTTATGTAGCAATGTAAGAATTTAATAGAAAAATATGCATTTCAATCCTTCCTTACCTATATGTATACACCTATATATTCTTTACCACTCTTTACTCTCTTTTTCCACTTCTTTTTTTTCACATAGAAAAATAACTATACTTTCAATTATAAGAGTATATGAAGATGTCAAGTTACAATAATCAATGTTAACATCCAAGTGTCCAAGCAAGACCTCAAACAATATCTCACCAACGGGTCCAATGATACATAATCCACAAGATACAACAACACAACCAACTGCCAGGAAATGGAAACCCCAAAAAAGTAGGTAGACAGTCACCATAAGGAGATATATGCCGGAAATATGAAGGCAAAAAGGAAAATAGATGCCGTAAATAATTACAAAATTTCAAAGGAGATAATCTCTCCTGACAAAACAGATAATATCGGAACCACAACCAAAATTATGGAGAAAATTAAGGAGAAAAAGTGGCCAAGTTGCCAGATGATTGCAAATGGCCCTCTTCCCATGCTTCGTAATGAATTGACCCCTCTGCTGCCACCAAACCTTGCCTCGATAAATCATCTGGAAGTGTATTGTACTCACGGAATATATGAATGATGGATACATGTGGCAAGTCTTTGAGAAAAGTTTTAACTTGATCCATCCAAGGTTTAAACGACAAAGCCTTTACAGGACATAATCCACTTGCCCAATTTACAATAAGCCTCGAGTACCCCCCAATTTGCTGCAAAGAAATATGGTGTAGCTTTGCAAAATAGAGGACTAACCAAAGAGCCATGGGCTCACCTCTTGTATTTGTCCCTGACCCACAATTCATCCAAATATTAAAATGTCGATTATGGTCCAATTCAATGATAGCACCAACGCCACATTTACTAGCCAGATCTTGAGAAGCACCATCGAATTTTGCCCTGCTATCAACTATAAGAAGCTGCGAAGGTCTATTGATCTTGACCGATCCATGACGAGAACCCGAGGAGGACCCTGAATATTCCAAGAATCCTGAAATAGCTTTCCCTGCACACCACTAAGGATTAATAAATTTGTTTTCGAAGATGGTGGAATTCCTCGATTTCCATGTTTCCCAAAGGATGAAACATGCCACTTCACCAAATTGAGCATTCTTTGTAAACGAATTCTTGAGACATTCCTGTAATGTGTCCCCACTCCAGGCCGATATATTTATGAGTGAGTGACTGACAGATATCCATATTTGAGCAGAGAAAGAACATATAACAAACATATGGTGGACTGATTCAACGTCTTTTTTGCATAGTGGACAAATATTTGGTCCAATAAAACCTCTTTTTTGCAAATTGACCCATGAAAGAATCTTGTTTTCCAGTGCTAGCCAAATGAAAGTTCTCACCTTCATTAGCAGTTTTCATTTCCAACATAAGTTATACCACCATTTATTTTCTACTAGATGATTTGACATAATAACATCGTAGGCTAATTTTGGTATCAAGGTTCCATCTTGAGAACCTTGAGTATTCAAAGACCATTTATTCTCTATTTATTCTCTTTTTTCCCTTCTATTCTTTTACTTTCAAACCTTTTGGAGCAATCGCTAGCAAAATGATCATTAACATACCATGCAACAATGATTCCAAAAGAACTATATTTGATAAAGTAGAAGTTTGTATATTCCTTAGGTTCTATTTCCATATGATATTTCATAAGGTAGATGTTCGTATTTTCTGGTTCTATTTCCATGTTCCTTTAGGATGTACTAAAACTACCCATTCAAAGATTTGGATAAACATCAGCTTTTAACACTTTTAAAAAATTAAAAATTCATAAATAAAATCCACACTCTCGGGTCTTCAGTTTTAGTCAATATAGACTTTGGCCGATCTTGAATTGGTACGTTCATTCTGATGGTTTCTAAAGGAATTTCAAGGTTTTAGAGGGGTTTCCAGAGCGGATCCGTCGTCTTTCCGGTATAAAATGGTCCGATCTGCAGGTTTTTGGATACCATCTGCCGAGAATAACTTCAGTTGATATTTCTAGCCATCATACGGCCTGCTGCCACAATGCACAGAAGATCCGCTGAGTAGAAACCCTAGCGAACTCTGTAATACCTCTGATTAGGTTAGTAATGCAATGGCTGGGAAATCGAGAATAGAATTGAACTCAGTAATGGCACCTCTTAGCCTCAAGCTTGAAACCCTGCAGCTCTCCATGAGGAATTTCAGGCTCAAAACCAAACAACAGGAGCTCCTGCTGCGCGTGGGGATTCTATGTCTGGTCTACGTCCTCGCATTTATAACGAGATTGTTCAGTGTGCTCCGCTACGAGAGCATGATCCACGAATTCGATCCGTATTTCAACTACAGAACCACTCTATATTTGACGGAAAAAGGGTTCTACGAGTTCTGGAATTGGTTCGATTACGAGAGTTGGTATCCTTTGGGTAGAATTATCGGAGGAACCCTTTACCCTGGTCTTATGGTCACTGCCGCTCTTCTTTACTGGACTCTCAGGTTGCTCAGCTTTGCAGTGCACATAAGAGAAGTCTGTGTGTTGACGGCACCGTTTTTTGCGTCAAATACCACTCTTGTTGCTTATTTTTTCGGTAAAGAGATTTGGGATTCCGGTGCCGGACTCGCAGCAGCGGCTTTGATTGCCATTTGCCCCGGTTACATTTCCCGGTCCGTTGCTGGATCGTACGATAATGAAGGGGTGGCGATCTTTGCCCTGCTTTTAACTTTTTATCTGTTTGTGAAGGCTGTGAACACTGGATCCTTGGCCTGGTCGGTTGCCTCGGCTTTCGCTTACTTTTATATGGTGTCTGCGTGGGGAGGTTATATTTTTATTATCAATTTAATTCCTATATATGTCGTGGTGCTTCTGGTAACTGGGAGATATTCATTGCGATTATACATCGCATACAATTGTATGTACATCCTGGGAATGCTTCTTGCGATGCAGATCCGATTTGTCGGCTTTCAGCATGTGCAGTCTGGCGAGCACATGGCTGCCATGGGGGTCTTTTTCTTGTTGCAGGTAAGTCCAATCCATGAAAACATTTAAGGAACCATATTTTGGAAGTGTTGAAACTTTTGGCAATTTTTTATAATACTAAAAAAATGTCCTGTAAAGAATTTAGGTATTTTATACAAATAGTTAACGATCTTTTGGGTTAAAACAGCTTTATCTAATGTAGATTTGGGCAACTTTACGCGTTAAGTTGGGGGATTGTTTTTGACCAAGATTGTAAAAAAGATTGAATCGCGTTTATTAACTCTTAAAATTCTCTATGGTCCAAATTTTTATGTTTCTGATGCCTTCTCATGATTTCCAGCTTTTACTGCATATCGCCATGGCTTTAGAGGATGCATTTCTTTCAATTTGCATTAGTTTTATCTCGACATTAAAGTAGAAATTAGGCTACTAATACTCGTGCTGAAGGAACAAGGTTCTATTGTGTCTTTAATCTGATGAGTTCTAACAAAATTAAAACACACATTCAATACCAGCATAGTTACCGGGTTTGGCTGGAAGCCCAATCGAACCAACCTTCGAACCTTTTTGAGTAGTATGTATATCTCTTTCGAAGTTTTTTGAATTACTATTTTTTATGTAAATTTGTATATATTTCTACATCCCCGTTCAGGAGAAATGTTATCACGTGGGTAGATGACGACGTCAACATATGTTGGGCTTGAAAAGAAAATTGTAATACTCATAACAAAAAAGGGTAATAATACTATATGTTGATTGAATATATAGATACAAATAGAAATAAAAATATCTATATATGTATGAAAAAGAGACGGGATTTACATATAAAAGTTCCTATATAGGCAGATAAAAAGAGATAGAGATTTACATATATAGAAAAATTATTAAATAAAAAATATTTCTACAATAATCAGAATTTTATTTTTATGTATTTATATCTTCATAAGTTTTGGGTCTTCGAGGTCTCAGTTCTATGGACTGCAACCATCCTAGATTCAATTATAATAAAAAAAATATTGCACCTCGAAGAATTTGATCCCTCAAAGAACCTGATAGATCTGGGGTTAAGGTGGATCATAATACTAACTTAAAAAAGGGACCATGATAAGTACAATAAAACAAAGTAGCATAGATCCATCTTGATTCTGGATCTCAAAGATCCAGAATTAGATGAATCTATGCTGGTAATTATCAATCTGAGCATGTTCTGAAAGTTGCCTAGATCTTTGAGTAGGTACAAACCACTTGTGGCATATAGCAATGCTTTTGAGTGGAAGGATAATCTTTATGCAGTCCTTATGTGATAAATGAAGTGTGTGTGGCACATAGCAATGGTTTTGGGTGGAATGATAGTCTTTATGCAGTCCCTATCTGATCAGGAAAGTGTGAATGCAGTCCCTATCTGATCAGGAAAGTGTGATAAAGGGAATTTGATTCTTCAGATTTAGTCTCTGCTTCCAATTTTGTTCTTCTGAAGCAATCCTTATCTGATCAGAAAAGTGTGATAAAGGGAATTTGATTTTTCAGATTTAATCTCTGCTTCCAATTTTGCTCTTGTGAAGGGATTTTCTAGAATATATATTCAAATTGTTGAAATTTCTGGATAATTTCTCAAGTAATGCCTTTACCTGTTTACAATTTTTTTATGACATGTTTTAGAGTACACTCAAGCAAATCCTCTTTTAACGGGGCACTGTTCTTATTTAGACTCTGCAATGGGTGTAAAAGGTTATGAGTTTTCTTGCCTTTCTTGAAGTATTCAATGTTGGATAATGCAGAGGCCTTTTACTTCCTGATTCAAATTGGATAGATAGTGGATAAAAATTATTAATTCCTTTTCCTTTGATTTCAGGTATTTTACTTTGTAGACTGGGTTAAGCACCAGCTAGATGATCCAAAGCTCTTTCAAGCTTTTCTGAAGATAACTGTGACTAGTGCAGTAGGAGTAGGGGCTCTGACACTTGGACTGGGCATGGCATCTGGCTATATCTCTCCCTGGACTGGACGTTTCTACTCCCTTCTTGATCCAACATATGCAAAAGATCATATACCAATCATTGCCTCTGTCTCAGAGCATCAACCAACAGCTTGGTCATCATTTATGTTTGACTTTCATATCCTGCTTTTCTTCTTTCCGGCTGGGCTCTACTTTTGTTTCAAAAGATTAACAGATGCCACTATTTTTGTTGTGCTATATGGCCTTACTAGCTTATATTTTGCTGGAGTGATGGTGCGGTTGATCCTTGTCGCAGCTCCAGCTATGTGCCTTCTTAGTGCCATAGCAATATCTTCAACTATGAAAAACTTGGCCACTCTGGTTCGTGCAAAGCCTAAATCTGCATCTACGGCTGCTAGCAAAGGGTCAAGTAATTTCAAGGCATCTTCCAAGGTAAGAAAAAAAATCTTTGGTATTTCAAGTCCCAGTTGTTGGATAGTGATAGTATCTGAATGTTAAACAAACTTTTCTAGGTATGTGCATAATTGTTTTTAGCTCGATTTTGAGAATTGAGCTTATCTTTGCTTCTACACTAAAATAAATGAGTTTCAAATTTATGCTTTTCTATTCATTTTATGTCCATCAACTTTCTGTCGAGGATGTTCTCTTCGAAGTTCCTACTATTAAATTCCTTCTAAGTTAAAATTTATAATACTTCCCAAAAAGAGACAGTTATAGTAATTTGCATATAGAATTTCTGCAAGACACAGTACTCTTGAAGAGAATGCTGAATAGTAGATATGTATTGAAATTGCCTGAAAATTATGGGCATTATAAAATTGCCTAACTAAGTCAAGACCCATTCAAAATCATTGTATTTCGTTCAGTGTTGTCACGTTGTGTGCTATAGACTTAATTTTCATATTTTATGTGGGTTTTTTCACTTATCAAAATGCCTACTTATTTTCTGCCAATATAATTAAAGCCAACATATGAATCTACAAATGGTTGATTTATTCTGAAGTTGGGAGTATTTTATTTAAACCATTTGTACCAGAATCCCTGATTGATTGGCGAGTAAAAAAAAGCCAGTTTTGACCAGTTCTAAAAAACACTTGTGTTTGGCCAATATTTTTGAATTTCCCAACGCTTTCCTGATTTTTATTTTTTGGACCCTTGCCTAATTATTGCTGTAGTGGGAAGTGAGTGTCACACTACCACCCAGTTTTGGGGGGAAAACTGTGAAAATGAGGAGGAAGGAAGAGAGGGTAGGCCACTGAGTTAATTAAAGGATTATTTGTTTATTAATGACCTACAGTGGGTTATGGACTGATATGTAAGTGAATTAAGTGGATTGGAAGAACATATATAAAGCATAAACTAACAAGAGAGTAATAAAAGAGAAAACAAAGCTTGTTTATTGGCCTCTTTATCTTTGGTGATCTAATTAGTCTACATGCAAGGAAAAAAATGTATATAAATTAGCCTAACTAACCCTCATTTGAACCGAGTGCAAAAATCAATTAACAAGCATTAGATTCATTACCCAATTCAGTTTGATGTACGAGCAAATGGGAAGGGGTTCTAGGGTTTATTTACTACCTAGGTGGCTGAGAACCCTTAGCTAGATCTGAAACTAATTTGACCCAACATGCACTAATGTAAGTCAACTACTTGGGCTTGGAGAAGAGAACAAGCAAACAACAAGCAGCAAAGAAGGAATAAAGTGTAATATACTTGAAGTGCAAATCTTCCTTCGTAGGAACAAGCAAAGATAATCTATCTGCAAAAATCAGAGAAAGAGAGCAAGCATGCCACACATACAAAAAGATATAACTGTAAGTGCAAGGTATGAGTGATTGGGATGCAGCCTTAGTGGGAAGGTCAACTCCTCACTCACAAGTCCATGCCGAAGCTTCCTCTGCAGTGGGGATGAACGTTGATTGAAGTGCGAATAGGGAAAGAGCCAGTTGACCAATTCGACAAAGGGAGGTCAAGCCAGTATGGTGGAGAAACCAACTATAGCTACCTCCTATAAGTGGAGGGTTGATGGAGACAAATGATCCAGGCAAGACCAAACGCGTGGAAGGTGGAAGGAGATCACAAGTTCACTAGATAAGATAAGATAATATTATTATAGCCCAAAAATGACAAAAAATGTAGGTCAATGGGACAATCATCTAAATGGAAATTGAAGTAGAAAACAAAACTGTGGCAAAGATGTCATGTCATAACAAAAATAGAATGAATTGGAAGGATTAAGGAGTTGGTAGCCTTAAATTATTAAACAGGGCAAGGCAAAGGAGGAGGTTCTCCTTTCTAGTAGGCAAGTGGACAACATTGAATCACATACGCCCTCATTTTTGCATCGAGAGAGGTGCTTACAACCCAGTATGGGAGAGATTTTGTCATGTTTGTCACGTTACATAACGTAACATTCCCATGTCGGCTCATAACTTATCAAAAATAAAAAGTAATTAAAAAATTCATGTCGGCTCATAAAATAAAAGAAATTGTAACCAACATAGGTTCATTTAAACCTGGATCTATTAAGCACCGAGAGGGATCCAATTTCTTGAGGTGTAAACATTTTCTTAATGTGTAAAAAAATTAAGATAAAAAAAAGTTACACCTCAAGAAATTGGATCCCTTTTGGTGCTTAATAGATCCAGATTTAAAATGGATCTATGCTGGTTATCACCAATGATCAAGCACATCTGTTGTGTGAGAAACACACTACTGTACATAATAGAAATCTGAATTGTGTAAAAGAGAGCACTGTTAGCGGTGCTTGCCAAAACTGGAACAACTTACAAAATTTTTACCACTTTCCAAGCCAAGGTCAACAAACCAGGACAAGCCACCTCATCCCAAAACATAATCATTACCATATAACTAGTGAGGGATGACAAGTGTTGCTTGTAAGTAAATATATTCATAATAAACAACTTCTCAGATTAAAACCAAGTCAAGGTGCATGAATGAAACCGTTGTGTGTGATGACAAAGAACTAAACAACTCTTGGAACCTTTAAGACATAATCGAGTAAAGACAAGCATGCACATTTCCAATTTATAACCAAATCCAACCACATAGTCCCTTAATGTATTGATAGCAGCTGAGTTAATCAAATATCAAATTCTAAGCTTTAGTGTGTAGCATTCATGCTGTGCCATGATAAAACAAGACCATGAATAGACATATAGAGGGTTGGCATATCCAAAGGCTGGGGTTCAACAACACAGTGCAACTCGACTTCTAAAATCAGATCGAGAGCATGCATAGGTACTTTCAACAACAAGAAGGTTTGTGCAATTTCCTTAGAAAGCAATTGTATAGTGCAGAAAGGAGGAATACCGGCGACATAGAGATTAGGTGCAAGAGAGAGAGGGCCAAAGAGATGAAGAAGGTCAAGGACAAATGAAGCACAATACCCATAACAATCCCACAACAAGAGACCATAATAAACCAAAAAACGTAACACGCTAGGGATTGGAATGCAAAATTGGAGCTTGCATACAACAAAGAATAAGTTGTCTATGTCATCACATCGACAACATCTATGCCCAAACTCGAGCAAGGTTGCAAGTATTAAACCATGAAGTATAGTGGCACCAAAGAAATATGCAATCACCGGGCTAAACAAAACTCCATCCCCTTCCTCTTCATAGAAAACCAACAATGTTAAAGAATGGAACCATGGAGTGCCAATTGGGTGGTAGAGCATGCTAGGTCTCAAAATACATGCAATGGTATCAACTCACCACAAGGGAACGTTTTTGGGTTAAGCACATATGCTAAAGCATGTAGTGTAATATTTAACTTTTCCCACCGTTTTTGAACCTCTACACGGATATGTTCATACAAGTTCACATCTATAGGTTGAACAATGTCCTCAATTTGCCCCAGCATAGTGTCCATTTGCCCATACACCTCCCCAATGACCGACCGATTTGAATCTGTGAACCAAAGCATGTTATAAATTGTCTTGGTGATCTGCAAAACATACTTGACCTGTGACCAAAAATAAGTTAAATAACTATCAAGAACAGTGTCCTTTGCTGCATCCATGCCCTCTCTATCAGTGCTCAAGTCATCCCACTCATCACTCATCACCATAGCACCCAATGCCTGTCTTACCCTCAATAGGCGCCTGCAGGTTAGGAAATAATTGCCAATTTCAGTATTTGCAAGCTTAAGTAGTTGCAACTTAGAGTAAGTGCCATAAAATACATTGACCCTTGTTTGAGTTGTCACAAATTTGATGAGTTTATTTCCTCGCTTGTACAAGGCATTAATCCATGCACATTCTTTATGCTTGACAATATGATGCATCAAAAGGTTCAAAGTGTGAACCAAACAACCAAACCAAATGATGTGAGGATACTTCCGCTCAATGATTTTTCCTGCTGCCTTACAATTTGCTGCATTATTAGTGATTACTTGAATCACATTTTTCGGACCAACCTCATCAATGGTTTTTAGTAGAAGCTCTGCTATGTTTTGAGCAGATGAAGTGATTGATGAGGAGTCATGCGTGCTGTGAGAAACACTAGCTGAAACACCAAGGACATTTATCAAATGTTGTTTTCTAAGATTAGTCCAACCGTCAGATATAATGGATACCCCAAGATCTGCTCACCCATCTGTAAAACGTGTAAGACCGCTTTTGTATTTTGCTCTTTCCTTATCTAGTAACATAGTTCTAGCCTTTTCATACGTGGGGCCTTTGTACCCAACGGGGGCTTTGTTGATGGCTTTAACCATATCATGGCAGTGAGGGGATCAGAGAACATTGAATGGCACACCGCATCCATAGAGAAACCACGACACCCTACCGCCAATATCAGGGAAATATGATTTTGTTCTCCTACCACCACTGGAGGTTGCACTCGTAGATGTTTGCTACCAAATCTAGATGATGTGGATGCAGTTTGAACTTTTTGTTTTTTTGCCATGGATTCTTTATGCAGCTTCTTCTATCTTGATGCATCTTCTTCTCTCTTCTCTTGATACATTAGGGCAAATTGCAATCCCAATGGTACCTTTATTATCATCACTGTCCATTACCCCACAAAGATGCCTCCTCACACCGGTATATGAACCGGTATAAGGTTTTCCTTGAAGACAATCATGCATGCATTAAAATTAAGGGTTCCACCACCTTTCCCCCTCTCAAATTTTGTCACAAATTGCCACAAGGGTGTCGATGAAGTTTTGCCAATTTCATTGCCACCTTCAAGATCCTCATCCTCCCCACTTTCAAAACCTTCCTCATCTTCATATGTTGGGTCCTCATCTTCCCTCTCATTCCTATTCCCCACCAACACCATGAGAACCACAAATGGAAGTAGAAACCAAAAAGAACAACATTTTACTCAAGTCTTAATGGACAACCTGCAATAGAATGAAGATGAAGAAAGAATGGGAATGGGATAGGAGAAGAGGAAAGAGCCACCAACAAACAACACAAATATATATATAAAAAATTAAAAATACAAAAAATGGACATTGGGCTTACCTCTTTAGCTCGCCAAGTATTTGTAGAAGTAGATGGCAGCCTTTGTTGTCTCCTCCAAGCTCCCACAAATCTCCTTCAAGCTCCCACAGATTTCCTCCAAGCTCAAGCCTCAAGCACACAAGCTCTCCACTCCAAGCTCAAGCACACAAAGATGAATGGAATGAGAGAAATGGTGAGGGAGAGGAGTTTTTATTTCTCCCTCACCTTCTCTAAATCCTAAAAACCTTGGGGGTCCACCAAACAACAAATTAGAAAAAAAAAGCAAAAAAAAATGTCATTTATGTGGGAGCTTTTGGGCGTCCGCGGGACCACGTGGTTGGAGCAAGGCTGGAGCATGGTGCCTCCTCCTCAGGAGTTTCTTCCAGAGCGCCGTGCTCCCAAAGTGGCAGGGAGCATGCTGGATCGCGCTCCAGGGGGCGATGACACGCTTCAGTTTGGAGCGTGGTTTGGGAGTGAGCCCTCCTAGGGCGCTCTTAGTAACATTGGTTTGAGGGCATAGAACTCGACACTTAGCGCAAAGACTCAAAAGTGAAGGTAAGGCTCCATATTACACCACAATTCACAAGTGAAGCATGCATACATCGTGTGTGCCATCACATTATGAAGAAACCAGAACCAATGCTGTGGAACTAGAACATGCAGACGAAGCAAACATCAAATACACGTGATGATCATTACATAATTTTAATCACTAAATGACATCAATACATGAGTCGTCCCTGATAGCACTTAGTGTTCTAAGTGTTTGACATTTTTTAATTTTCCATTCATATGGATAGGCAACTAATTCTTTATTTGTATTGTGCAGGTGCCACTTATGCCACAACATAAAAAAAATGAATAAATACCCATAATATTCCACCACTCTATTAGTATTCATGCACCAACAAACTACCAGTGATCACATGTGAATGAAGCAAAACAATCCCAGTGTATAGCAATGCCTAGTTGGCAGCATCACAATCATAATCATCATTAGGGATATTGAAGCTACCAATACCAAGGTTTCCAACATCCCATGATAGATGCATTTGAGATGAAAGAGTGTACCACAAACATTGTGATATGAACTGAAACAAAATGCGAAAGGGAACGACATCAAATACCATAACCACCGCATCATCTCACCCCAAATATCCAACCTTATGCGTCCGATGCATTTTGAGGTGATAGGCCCCCTTTGAGTCTCATGTCAGAACCGCAAGTGAAGAGGGACTTGAGCAGCTAAAGGCAAGATCAGGATAGTAATCAAGCATAGGGCTAAATTCTCATAAGGGTCATTTTCAATTTTTGCAAAATTTAGGACAGAAATCACAATACATTGTGATTCCAATACCATTGACTGAAATTTGGTCAACAAGCACCGGTTATGTAGGGGGCACTTCAAAGTTCAGACATGCTTTCGGTGCCCTGGTCCTTGTATCTTTCAAGCAATCAAGAATCTTTGAAGGCTTCTTTTTTTCCCTATTGTCATTTTTGCGAACATGATCACGTTATAACTTCTGGTATTCCTCTTTATAAGATTTTTGATTTTTCTTTTCAGGGACTTCTTCGAGTTACAGAACTTGAATTCTCAACTTCTCTACATTAGCTTTGTTTTGAAAAATCATAGGGCATTCTTCTTTGTAAATGCCCGTCCAAAGATACCTTGAGATTTGGAAGAAGTGATTAGTTGTCTTTTTCATTTTGCTGGAGCATCCAATTGCTGTTTGGGAAAGCTGAGGATGTTCTTCCATCAGAAGTCTTTGATGAGTTGGGTTAATTTAGCCATTGTTAAAGTAAGATATAAATATGCTGGTACATTGTCATCTTTGCAAACATGACTTTGTTATAACTTCTGGTATTCCTATCTATAAGATTTTTCCCTTCAGGCACTTCATCGAGTTACGGAACTTGAATTCTTCAGTGCTCTACTTTAGCTTTATTTTGAAAAATCATAGGGCATTCCTCTTTGTAAATGCCTGTTCAAGGATACTGTGAGATTTGAAAGAAGTGATTAGTATTCAATTTCATTTTTCTGGAGCTGCCTATTGCTGTCTGGTAAACCTGAAGATGTTCTTCCATCAAAAATATTTGATGAACTGTGTTGAATTTATCCATTATTGAAGTTGGATATAAATGTGCTGGTACAGTACTGTGTGACATTATTGGAGTGCAGGATACTTGCAGCATGTGTGGTGTGTTTTTTTAATAGTGGACTACTATTATTAATTATTATTAACAGGACAAGGTCCCTTAGCATTCCTCCACTGTACTATGTATGTATGTATGTCCAGTTCCACTGAACATTTTTGGTCATTCACTGAAATTATGATAGATTCTACACATTACTGTGTGAATTATTGGAGTGCAGGATACTTGCAGCATGCCTGGTGTGCATTCATCCATTGTAATATATATGTTTGTATGTCCAGTTCCGTTGAACATTTTTGGTCATTAACTGAAATTATGATAAATTCTGTCTTCTTCTCTTAAGATGTATACGTGGATGCTATTTTTTCTATAGAGCTAGTTGTATTTGTTTGGTTTATAAAATTGTTATTTTCCCCTTATTTCCTTTGTTTTCCTGTATTAGTAATAATATGATTTTATATGTATCTCTATCTTTATGCATGTGGTTGCCTTTCCTGACTTTTGGGCTAATTCAAAATGTGTGACCTGAAAATAGAATTTAGTACAGTTTTAAATGTGTCTACCTTCTTCGGAAATAGTGTGTGATTTCATGACGGTATTTATCTCAAAATTTTGTTTTGTGGTGGATGGTGGGAAGCTTGAATAGGATCCTTTTGTTGCAAAAAAACTGGTTACAGTATTTGTATTGGATGTCCTTTTGTCTAGGAAAATAGGAATTTGTGATGTTTTCTGGGTGTTTGGTTACGCATGTTTTTATATATAGTATGTATCACAGACTATTTATTTGTTTGATAACTTGTATTAGCGTTATGTGTCCTTTCCAAACGGCAGTGGTGATACAGTTCATGAGTAAAGACATGGAACTGAATGAGTTTGTAAGTATTGTTGATATTTGGTTTAGTATGGTAATATATTAAGACTTTAATTGTTTTCTTTACAGGTGTCTGTAGATCAGTCATTACCATTCCAGAGAAAGGGTGCAGGCATCATACTCTTAGGTATACTTTACTTGCTTACAAGTTATGTCACCCACTGTACCTGGGTGACATCAGAGGCATATTCATCTCCCTCTATCGTTCTCGCTGCTAGGGGTGCGCATGGTGACAGGGTCATCTTTGATGACTATCGTGAAGCATACTTCTGGCTGCGGCAAAATACCCCTCCTGATGCCAAGGTAATGTCATGGTGGGACTATGGATATCAAATCACAGCCATGGGAAACAGAACTGTTATTGTTGACAACAATACATGGAACAATACACACATTGCTACTGTTGGGCGGGCGATGTCATCATATGAGCATGAAGCCTATGAGATCATGCAATCGCTTGATGTGGATTATGTGCTTGTTGTATTTGGAGGTGTTACTGGTTATTCTTCTGATGATATTAACAAGTATGTTTAAAAAAGGCTTCTAAAATTTTCCTTTTCCATTTTCACCTCGCTTCCAAGAAATTGAGCTATCAATGCATGATTTTAAGTTCCATTACTATTTAGTGTACTTTGATATTATGCATTGGTTGTCTTCTTATGCACTGGCTTTTCAATCACCAGATTTTTGTGGATGGTTCGCATTGGAGGTGGAGTGTTTCCTGTTATCAAGGAGTCTGATTATCTTGTCAATGGAGAGTATCGTGTTGACAAAGGGGCAGCTCCTAAAATGCTGAACTGTCTTATGTAAGTGATTTCAAACTTGTTATATATAAAGCCAAGTTGTGCACATTTATTTTTATTTGAAAAAAAATGCTAATTTTTTTCTAATTAGCCACTTACTTTTCATGTGGTGAGAACAAATGGATGCACTAATGAAAAACCTCAGGGCAGTAAATTTGTAGCCATTTGTTTTGCTCAATGGTAACCCTGGAAAGACTAGAGGTATGACTGCCACTGTGAAGCAACTAGAGGTGTTGAGGCACTTGTCGGATAGGTTTTTTGATTTTAATTTTGAACTGGTGAAGCTTATGGCGCCAAACATGTAACTCTGTGTTTTTTAGTAACCACATTCACACTGTGTCTTGAGAGGTCTGCACCAATGGTTTATGAATTTTCGATCATTGCTGGGTATCCTCTTATGATTTTTCCTGTAGCAGTCTTGGTGACAGAGGGCACTCCACAAAAACAGTGAAATTATCCATTAGTTTGCCTCTGCATTCGCTAAAGACAAGGCAAGCCGTACCCATACAGGGATAAGTAAACAAGTAAAATTGAAGTGGAAGCCACAGTGACTACAGGATCTCTGAGTGTATAATGCTTAAATGAAAACAATGATGGTGTCCAGAAATGAACTGTGGAAAACGCACAGCTAAGGTCTATATATTTGAAGTATATATGAAAATATAGTTATTATTATGCTTTGTCCTCACTATGCAACAGACCAGAATGCTAGCCTCCAGTAGGGTCTTAATTGCGTTCTGTAGCCAAACATACTGTATGCCCATTCAAAGGATTAACTGGAGTGCCTTCAATTAATTCCCATAGTGACCACAAGGAGCCCTTAATGCTTAAATGCAAACAATGGGAATATTCATAAACAGTGTGCACAGTGAAGATCTACATATTTGAAGTAGATACCTGAATTTTCTTTGCATATGCTTTTCCCTGACCATGCTAGCCTCCAACAGGATCTTAATTCTGTGGTTGACCATACTATATGCCTATGTAGAGGCAAAACTGGTGTGCCCCCAATTAATCCTTTGAATGATTGTGTTAATTGCAATTGAGGTTCTTTCACAAACAACATTCAATCAAGTTGAAGATTTCTAATTGAGTTAGACTAAACCTGTTGGGTTTAAGATTTAGCAGAAAATATACTCAAAAATGTATCGAGCAAGGGACATTGCGAGTTTGCACTCAAGAAAGCCTTAAAGAACAAATTCTATTCAATCATTTCATTCCCTTGTGTATTTCAATCAGTGTTATTAGAACTGGACTGGAATTAGCAAAACTGGCCAGTCTGATTGGTTTCAAGGCCACACTGGTCCGATTTGGTGTTTCAGACTGGAAAATGGCAGTTTTGTATGTAACTGGCCTTAAAACACCAAACCGGCTGGTTTTGTAAGATGTGACTAGGTACCACCAAAAGGCAATTTAAAAAGACAAAAACAAAAACTTACTTAAACTACAGGAGCAGCTTTGAGCTTATTATACACATCAGGAAGAGAAACCGTTTGGAACAAAAATGGTTGATTGATATTGTCTATGTTTCATTACAACCTTAGGTTGAGGTGCAATCAGTTGTTGAACAAGACCCCTGAATCAAGCTACATAGTCTTAGATGACTTTGACCCCTCATCAGAGTGGGTTGTGGAGAGTCTGGCACTAGCATTTTACAATGAAGACCTTTCTTGGATGGACTTGGACCCACTTCCACAACTAGAGGATCTGAATGATGGATGGGTACCACTACCTTCAAGGCCATGGGAATCAAGTTGGAATGACATTGCAGAGTCTAGTCATGTTGAGGATGAAGAGGATGAGGTGTCTAATGATCCTACCATATGATCAGATTATATCATTGTAGAGTCTAGACTAAGATTATTCATTGGTACTATGCTTATTTTGGACTCTATAGCCCATTTAGAGCCTCTTTGTTGATGTATTTTGGTTATATGCGCCTTTCCTTGCTATATACATGAGAAACTTTGCATATTTGTCTATAATGGTTTGGATTCATATGGATGCACATGCATATATATGTTTTTTTTCAAAATTTGAATAATTTATGTATTTTTTGGTCAACTGTTTTTTTTTTAAAATTTTCGGTTCCAGTCCGGTTTAAATTTTTGGTGTTGACCAGTTCAATGATCGGTTCAGTTTTGATAACACTTTATTCAATTGTACAATTGGTCTCTTTATATAGAATAAGTGACCATATCAATATGTCATAACAAGATATTCAGTTTAACCATATGTATAACTATATCCATTAATTTCTCCAAGAATCTATCAATTGATTCTATGAAACCCTCTTCCCTAACTTATCTCATTCTCACCATCCTTGATTCATATGTAGACATTATGTGTGGTCTACTTCATTACAATTCAATTGTGTAATTTAGACATTATTGATCACAAGCAGGAATTAATTCTTCATACTCCCCCTTAATGAATGCTTGTGATTTCAATATTCAATCATATTTTGTCTCTTCAACTAGTCTTTTCAACTAGTCCAATCTTTTTCTATGCTTTGTCTTCAATCTTCTTCAGTCTTTATCTATGGGACTTCTTTAATTAGGACTTGTACCTGCAAAATATAAATATCATTTCTTTGTTGTTGATGTCCATATAAAAAAGTCACCATCCATGGGATTACATGGTCGCCGTTTGTTGTATCTATCGGTTCTCTAAGAAGCTTTTTCTCATACATGGTTAATCAACAATTTGAAAATCACAAACCATTTCCACTACCCCTTCACCATCATCAATAATTATCTTGGATTTTCTTGGTTCACCCTTAACAATATCTTGGGTTTTTGTAGGTTACCTTGATCCATTACAATTATCAAGCTGCTTTCGTCTTACCACAAACCATTCATTACACCAAATGGTTTTTGGTTGACCATGAGCCATCAACAATCATAATTATGGGGGTATACTTGCCTTGTAAGGGTTTTATAACCATTACGTCATCAGTTCACTCAGGTGCATACATTTCCATATAATGCTAATTTAGCCCTTGTACAAACATAGGACCATGACCATTTTTTTTCCATCATCAAAACAACATTATTAAGAAGGATCATCGAACTTCTTAGGGGTTTAATTTTCTATGGATCCCCTTCAATTGGTTTTATATCTCTCAATTTTGTACACATGGTATTATTTTCACTACATATCCTTACTTTGCTTGTTGCTTCAATCTTCTTACCTTTGTTACTTCATTTGCTTTATTACTCTTTCACTCTTGCTTTGTGCCTTCATTTTGTCTTTGCTTGATGCGCTATTCTATTTCTTCATTGTTGATTTGTCACCATATCTTATGTTTGTGGCTAGGAGTATGTCTTCTTTCTTCTTCTAGTTGTCTTCTTTCATATTCTTTTGTTGCATTGTCTATGCCAAATTCCAACTCTTGCTTTAGTTGATCAAGACATTGTGTTTAGCTTGCTCTAGATCTTCATCATAATATTCTTCATATCTTCATGAAATTCTGCTTGGTACTAAACTCTTAATGCAAACAAAATCAAATAAAATTTGTTTTATGTCGAAGTGGCTAGTTCCAACATGGACTCAAACTTGTGACAATATTTGGCCAAATGAAATGTCACAATAATGACAACTTGATTCTTCCAACCAAACTTAATACATGATGGACTCTTCCCATTTATTTCAAAAAAATAGAACTAGACCTTGAATTCAAACTTGGCGTGTTGGGTAACATCAATCATGCACCCCTTTCAAATATGTTTTCTCTTTTGGATCGACTTTCAGGTTTTTTTGGAACATTTTCCAAAATATGAAAAATGCCTTGCCCAAAAACTATCACGTTGACTCCAAGGAAAATTTTAGGGGCTAAATTTCACCCATGGGCTAATTTTCCATGTTTTCTCCCAAAAAAAGATTTGTCATTTTCATTCTTTTTCTAAAATGTTCATCCAAATTCTATAGGATAAAAATATTTTACTCTAAAAATTGCCAAAATTCTCTAAAAACTATATTAGATCCTTAGAAACTTGAATATTGTGACAAAAATATTACCAAGCATATTATGGTTGCCATTTTTAGAATTAGTAATATTCGCCAAGGTTTCTACACTTTAAGATAACTATGGATCCTTGAAATTTTCCATGATTGACTTATGCAAGTGGGACCATTATCATAGATCTTATGTGCCAATTAAAAAACTATTTTCCCATGTGAATTTGATCAGTAACATTGACATTGTTTTTAATCTAAACATTGAGGGGTCTTAAAATATCAAAAGGATACAAGATATCAAATCATCTCCAATTAACCTATCATGTGATATGCCTATGAAATTGCTCATGGCGTGCAGACTTTAGCATAGCTTTACCATGTTATTACTGGTCTCTTGGAATGGAATTGATGGCAAATAACTTTTTACAACCTCAAAGAAATTTGCTTGATTATAATTGATGCCTTCTATGACATTTTTGTGCTCAATTTCAACTTGATCTCTTTTCTTCATTCTCTTTAGGCGCTATTCATAACCATTGATTCATTCTCTTAGTTTGTGATACCAAATGGTAGGTTTTCGATTTAGCGGTGGATACCAATGTTGCAAACATTGTGTTGGCGAAAATATGATTGAGGTTCGAAAAACAATTTATCGACAACATCGGGGAAAAGATCGAAAAATATCGCACACTTAAAAAATACAAAAATATTCATTTTTTTTTCAAAATTTTAAACATTTAAAGCACCAACAACATCAAATAAACACATTGCCACAAAAATATGAAAAGAAAATGGATATATAAGATGTATAACATGGCTAATGATATATCACACATCAATACTAAATCATGTCATGAGTCATGATTCCTGAGTAGTGAGTATTGAGTCTATTGACTCCCGAGCTTCAAAATATCATCAACACATATAATAAATGTATCTCAACATCATGACTAATCTAAGATCTACATACTATACAATACAATTAAATCAAATGAATAAACTAGTGATTCTCTCTGCCCCCTTTTACTTATAAGGGTGATGGCTTTGGTAATGTCTCTTCCTTTAGATGAAGACGGCTCTATGGATGGTAGTGGACTTCAATGTGCTCTAACAAAAGGAGAATATACACTTTGACGTCCTCTAGAATAGGGAGAAGTTAGTCTAATGTACTTTGCTAGTGCTACTGGTATGTCCAAGTCCAACTCACCATGTTTTGATTGTGTCTATGTCTGTAAAGGTTGTGGTGCACTTCCAATGTGAATAGCCACCTCCTATAATGGTGTTTTTTGCTGCCTAATACACACCTCGGGTAACGTGGTAGAAATCTTCAATCCACTGGGTGTGCCCTTGGGGGCAAGTCACGAGTCAACTCCTAGTTAAGCCAAGGGGGGTGGTCCCTAAATAATAACTAGGCTAAGTAAGCTAAGTAAAAGTAAATCAAGGAGTTTATTTAAACAAGAACAACAGAAGTAGATCTACACTGGTAGCATATACTTGAAATAAAAAATACTGAATAAAAAAAGACCAATGCCAAAATAGAAATGCTGAAAGGGAAATGTTCTGCTTGTTTTCTTGGTTTGTTTTAAATTATTAGGGTGAGTTGCTTAAAGGTGGGTTGATTCTTGGTTTGGCCCACTTCAAGCATATCCTCTAAGCGAGTACAGAGCAATATTGTTGGATGTCCAACGGGGAGAGAATGAATCTCATTAATGAGTGCCCCCTTGACTTCTCATCATGTTCATTGTAACCCTTCACTTTGAAAATAAGGCTTCAGATGGATTTCCCTATTAAACTACTACTAAGTATCTCGTTTCTGATTGTTGACCACCGACTCAGGAAAGCCCACAGTGGTTACAAGAGCATAATCAGGGAAAAATAACAAAGGTTCAATTACTCTCTAAGCAAAAGGAAAGATTGACAAAACTGCTAACTAATCTAATCTATGAAAATAAATGTCATGAGTGAGTTTGTGGCCCAACGTTGAATTGGAACCAACAAACATTAAATTTTAAGCCTTTTTAAATCTAACTAAGCAAAAGAAAAATAGAAAAAAATGACACCACGAAAGTGATGCAGATCCCCCCAGGGGGGTGGAGACTGGGCGCTGGGCAGCCACTTGCTTTTATTATGATTTTTTACAATAGGGAATGTTTGTGGTCCTTTATAAACTAAGACCAACAAACTTACAAGTTTGAAGAAGAAAAATTAGGTTTGAGAAGGGTAGAAGAGAGGAGGGGGTCCCAGATGGCCCGAATCTTAAAATTTTCACCAGCGTGCCCTTCTACCTGTTCGTCAAATGATAAAAAACAGCCAACAAACTTTTTACCAAACGTGCTAGATTAATCGTTAAAAGCATAAAAAATAAAATGCTACTTAAGTTCTTTGAAAGATATAATTTTTAAATAAGCAAAAGTACTTAACTAGGACCTAGATCTAATGAAAATAAGCCTTTAAACTTCTAGATTTAGTCTATAGAATGCATTCTTAAACAAATCAGCCTTTTAGTATTCTTGAAAAAATGAAACTAGGTTGCTTAAGTATGTAAAGAACAATAACCAAGAAAGTTTAATTTAAAATGAGGGAAGGAGAAGAAGAAAAGCCCTTGGAACTTGGGCAATGGAGTCTTGTTGGTGGAACTGAGAGGGACTATGTGCTTCGAAGGACCTTGAAGATGAGGAGGATGCTTACTCGCTCAACCTCTTCTCCAAGCTAACAACATGCGATCTTAGAAATCCTTCCACAAAAGCGGTTAAAAAGACATGGTGCTACCTACAATAGAAACTTGGAAAGTATGAAATTAAACCAAATTAACGTACACTTCTAAGAGATCTAAGGTAAGTAAACAATAAGATGATGAACAAACTAGTTTACTTCTCTTACCCTACTGGGAGATAACTCCCCTTCAAAGGCCAATTAATAAACTATAGAGATACAAAAATGAACAAAATGCAGATTACCTAATAAGCATAACAATGATCATTCACACATCTAAGAGAGCTACACCAATATTTGCCTCCAAAGGCTTTTATTCCATCAACAAATGTAATACAACTA
The DNA here is from genome assembly GCA_027924585.1 of Larix kaempferi. Taxonomy (NCBI): domain Eukaryota; kingdom Viridiplantae; phylum Streptophyta; class Pinopsida; order Pinales; family Pinaceae; genus Larix; species Larix kaempferi. The sequence continues at coordinate 1,130,991 of BSBM01000499.1, forward strand.
TACAGAGCTCAAGCAGAGGTTCCACCTTTCGTTTAGAATGAGGAGAACTTGCTTGCTTTTATAGGGAAATAGGGCGAATTAGCTAGAGAGGGCGAATTGCCAAGTGGGGGAGTAAGCTAGAGTTAGCAAAAGGCACCATTGCCAAATGTGGGAGTGAATTGGGGTGAAGGATCGAGTTAACTGGAGAGGTATGTGACACCTCTCTCCCTCATGTGCCGCATATCCAATCAAGAATGCACTCTCTCTTAGATATGCGCCACCTCTTCCTTGGGGTCTCCACCACAAGCTTTGATCCCGATTTAACTCATCCTCAACTGACAATCATGCTGCCACCATTGGAGAAGATTGAGAACACGCCTTAGACATGTTTTCTTTAATTTTGGGATGCTGATTTTCCCATTATTTTGTCTTTTTTAATTCACTTTTCGAGAGAAAATAAAATTAAGTGATTAAAAATCACTAATTTTACTCTTAAAGTGGGTGCTCTAAGGTAAAAAATGAGTACCCCAATGGCAAATTACGCCTCCTAGTACCACTTTTATGACTTAGTGAATTTTTACAATTAAAATATCATGTTTTTGCAGGAATTTTTTTTATTTAACAAAAAATTAAAAAATCATAGGGGGGACTTAGCACATGTTCATAAGACTAAAAAATAATGTCTAGTGTTGCCGCTGAGATTGCACACCTGGGGGAAGCGCAACATAAATCTTTCTAAGCTGCTAGGTGTGGCCTTGGGGGCAAGCAAAGAGTTAGGTGCTGTCACTTGATCCCGACTCCTCCGTTTAGGCAAACTCCTAACGAAGCCAAGGGGGGTAGACCCTAAAAAAGAGTTTTGTAAGGCTCTTTAAAGTTTGTGTTTAAGTGATTGGAATGGATGTTTTTTAGGAGTTATTTTGAAATGATGAAAAAGATTTAAACCAAGTATTATTCGCAAAATTAATGGCACATACACAGCATATAATTTGAAGGATAACAACAGTTTTTCCAATTTGAATCAACAATCCATCCACAACATGATATGATAAACAATAATAACTCAAGACAGATAAAAAGCAAAGATTTTGAAAATACTGTTGTTGCTCAAAGACCAGTGCCAAATGGAGTCACTGTCCGTAAAATATTGCTGAGGGACTATTGTGCGAATGCCTCTTGGTTTATTTTATTGTAATTTTTTAAAAGATGATGTGATTTATTGTGGGATGAGAGGATTTCCAATATAACTTGCGGTACAGGAAATGTGTCCGGAATGTGATCTAGGTGGCTTCGTACAAGGACATGTGGGCTGGGACGAAGTCTCGAGAGCGATGTTCAACACTTTACCAACAAGGATGTAGTCTAACTGTGCTTTGAGGTCGCCTCCCAGTGGTTCCCACTTCCTTAGTCAGAATTTCTCCACTTTCGATCACAATGAGGCAACGTCGGATTTTTGTTGGTTTTCGCGGGACTTGATTTTATTAATGAGTATTAATTAAATGTGAAAAATTATGGAGTGCAAAGCAATCACTTTTGATATCCCAAAGCTCAGACCAGCCTGCGATGGGTAGAGCATACTCGGTGTTTGCAAAAATATTCGTTAAGATTGACTCTTCGATAGAGAGCACTCTTGATCCGATTTAGAACGAGATTCAAGATATTTTTTAAGTTAATAAAATTTAAAATTTACTCTCTGACAGAGAGCGCTCTTGATCCGCTTTAAGAGCGTGATTCAAGAGATTTTATGAACACTACCTTGTTGAAGAAATAAAATGCTGAAATGAAAAGAGACAAGTTTTTTAATTATCTACCCAAGAGTCTCTTTCAGGTCCGAAGACCGTACTCGGGAGAGCAAGGGGATTAGTAGTTCTTTTTAGTTTGAAAAAATTTGAATCTAAACAAGAAGCATAAATTGACTTTTTTAAGAAAAAGAAACTATCCTAGCATGCTACTTTAGTTTGAATGTAGGTAAAAAGCAAAGTAAAGGATACAGGCTTCCCCCAAATGGGGGAAGAAGGGTGTGGGAGCCGTAATCCCACTTGCTTTTTATTAATGATTTTTTACAATAAATTAACCCTCCGATAGAGAGCGCTCTTGATTTGCTTATGCAATGTGATTCAAGAGACTTTAGGGCTAAGAAGGCAAAGGAATAGCAAGGGTTTGAAGGAAAAGTGAAAAATTCCTAGTTTAAGCTCGAAAGGGACTTCTCCTCCTCTCTTTCCTGTAACACAAAACAAGTGAACCAGCAAACAAGAAAAAATATTAACAAGTTAGTATTGGTTAGCTAAAAGCACATAATATCACAATCTAGTATTTGCGAAATGATGGAAAAATTTGACTTTATTTCAAATAATAAAACTTAGATCTAGATCTTATGATTTATATAAAGCAACTCCTATATCTATGAAACAAATAGACTTTGAAGATGTAACTTTTGAAATCAGATTTGAATGCTTTTCTTAACAAAAAAGGGAAAGAAGGTTGATTGAATTTTTTTTTAATGGAGGAAGGAGATGCTCAAGCCCAAGCTTGAATAAATTTTGAAAAATGGAGCGCCTGCAGTACAAGAAAACTTTAGATTTATAAAGTGGTGGAAAGAGATAAGGTGTAGCTGAGCTCCGATCTCTACTCCGCGTTTGGTGATCTGCAAAGTTAAAGCAACCTTCAAACAAGTGATTAGATCTAGTATGATAGTTTAATTAAATAAAAAGTGCACAAGTATAACTGACTACAAAATGCAACTTTCAGATCTTAGATAACTTCACATAAACAAACAACTTGAAACTTCAAATGTCTGTTCTAAGGATTAGCATATAATCTTCTTTAGCTAAATAATAAGCACTTGCATGAAATGAAGAATAACTAAACAAATATCACCTCGGTTTATGAACAAAACATTCACCACAAAAGCTCTTGCACCTTCAGTCTGACCTCCAAAGTCTCAACTTTATTCATATGAAAGATAAGCCAAATAACATTTACAATACAGGCAGAGGTTCCTTGCATCCTTTGGAATGAGGAGCAAGCCTCGCTTTTATAGAAGTTACAAGTAGGGGGGGTACATGAGATTGTGGGCGAATGCTTGGAGTGCGCATCTCACAATTCAAGGAGCAAATCGTGCGTTGATTGCAAGCTTGGAGCTATGGGTTGGTGTGATGGAATGAGGTGGCTGCCACCTCACCCTCTCCCTTTGGAACCTTCGTCCAAACCTTTAGCGAATTGTCAAGCGAGCAAAGCCAACCACGTGAGGAGGGTGCACTTCAATTTATGATGTAATCGCTATCCTAACTTTTGGTTATAACATGTGCTTTAATCACTAATATGGGTCGCACCTCTTAATAAATTAATATGCCACCCCTTCCATATCATTTTTTTAATTGTTTTTTGACTTTTTGATTTTTGTCCCTTTGTGCATTTTGTAGCATTTTGGCATTTAAATGCTGTTTTGTAGCACTTTTAGGAAAAATTGCCACAAATGACAATTTAGTTGCCTGAAACCAAGAAAAGTGGGTCCTATGTTAAAGAGGATGCTCTGAGCGTGAAAACGAGCATGCCCACGCCAAATTCCGCCTCCAGGTCAGGCTTTTATTACATTTTGAATTTTTCCAATTAAACCATTAAAAATGGTCTAATTTTACGGAAAAATTATTTTTATCGGAATGAAACCAAACTTCTAGGGGACCTAGTGCATGTCCATACGACTCAATTTAGATGGCTAGCATGTAAAAAATACATAGACACATAGACTTTAATAACCTCCCTAGGTTTGACCACCATGGTAAATATTCCAGCTTTGGAGGTGTGAGTGAAAAACTCGGGAATTATACGTCACTAAAGAGTAACGCATAATTCCTATGGAAAAAAAACTCTAGAGTATTCCCTTGATAGCCAAACCTAAGGTAGGCCAAGTCTTTTGCAAAATAATCATGCTTAGACCAACTTATTACAATTCCCCCATGGGGGTCTGGACATGCAATTATTACAAAAGGGGCAAAAATGGCCCTAAAAAAGTCTTCTGAACCTCTAAACATTGATGATGAACATTTGAAATGTCATGAAACTGGCGGCTCACAAGAAGTCCAACTATGGTACAAAATAGTTGGCAACATCTAGCATGGTAATATACATTGATAGTAGGCTTTAATAACCCTCTAAGGCCTAACCAACAAGACAATTACTCTAGCTTTGGAGTATTGAGTGAAAAAATAAAAAATTATAAGTCGTTGAAAAGCAATATATAATTAACAAGGAGAAAACACTCTGGAGTAATTGGATTGATGACCAAGTCCTAGGAAAGCCAAGTCTTTTACAAAAGGTCATCATGCTACGTTATTTTATTACAACTCCCCATTGGGGTATGAACATGCGTGAAAAAGAAAAAATGGGCCAAAAAATGGCTTGTTGGACTTCTAAACTCTGATAATGAACAAGTAACTTGTTCAATCTCCAACGGCTCGATTGCAAGTCCATCCAAGTGCAACTGGGTGGTAACATTGTCTACTCTGGAAAATCCTCCTCCTCTATCACCTTCCTTGTCACCTCCTCCTCTATTGCCTTCCTTGTCACCTCCTCCTACAACTCCTCATGCAACCTATTAGGGTTTGAGTCCATGATGGGCCTCTCAGTCTCCACCCTCCATGCAACAATGATGTTAATCCCATTCAACGAAATGGCTTTCACGTCAGGTGTTTTCTCAAGCTGCCTCACCCACAATCGAAGATTGTAGTAGATGTAGACTATGCCATTAAGGTGTTGGGATTCCAACCTGTATGAGGGTCATAAATTATAATTATGATTATAATTTTATAATATATAATTTAAAAGGTGACAACAATAAATTACAGTACTTTAGGAACCCTACTCTCCAAGCTTTTTGAGCCCAAAAATAAAATGCTAAAGTAAACCAAGTAGCTCCTTACTTTTCTTTCTTAAGGTTCGATAGACCAAAGGTGGTCTTAGTGGACGCTAAATATCATCATCATCATCATCATCATAATATTATAATTTATTTCTTCAAAATTTAATTGATTTTTTTTTAATCTGTTGCTCTTCTTGATGTGTATTTTCTGAAACACACTCAAGTTGCTCTCGCATCTTGATGAGCTACATGTTTGGCTAAACACTCGAATGGTAAGTTCTGGTAAATTGGGTACTCTTCAGCCATAACTTGTCCACCAAGCATCTACAACTAATAAGAGAAACATAAGAAATAACATTGAAATTTGGAAGTTTGAAACAAAGGAAGAAGAGGTATTGAAATTTGAAACAAAATGAATATGAAGCTTACTTAGAATCTTAGTCTTCATGTCTTGAAAAGCCATGTCAAGGCCAAATGTTCCACTTGCCATCCTATATATTTCCATTTCTTTAGAAATCTCCACACGTTCTTGCAGACTTAGTACCATCCTCTGAACACATATGACAAATCCATCCATACTCTCAGCGTAGAATCTAAAACCACAAGAGTAAGAGATCCCGAGGTTGAGGTAGATCCCTGTAGCATGAATGGGGCGATGGAATGTATTGTTCCATCACTCATCAATGATCCCCCATATCAATAATCTTTTCTCATACCCCTCATCCCCCTTGTTCTTAGAATAGGCACAGATGGATTCTTTGCCCCTATCCATGGCCTCATACAAGTAACCCATTGCTGTCTTGTCTCCATCAACCAATCGAAGAACCTTTACGAAAGGTTCACTAATGGCACACACCTCCTCCACGCTTGCCCAAAAACTCTCTTGGTATGACTCTAGCCTACATATGGCTTGCCCCCCTAGTTTAGTGCTAAATGACAGTGCACGCCTCTCATTTGAAAGGAACACTCTTTTCACCTCCCACATACAACCCAAGAGAGATCAAAGTCAAATGAAGCTATTGAAAAATGTGTGATTGTCGGACCAAGGTTACAAGAATCGAATCGGTGGTTGAATTGGGCGACCCCAAAAACCGAAACCAGGAAAAAAACCGGATCACAAAACCGGTCCACCAAAAATACATAAAATATTCAAATTTTGAAAAATTATATATATATATGTGTGTGTGTGTTCAACCATGTGAATCCAGACCATTATACACAAATTTGCAAAAAGGGCTCTTGTATGTATTTTGCTAGGTGCCATACTGAGCATATTTCACTTGAATCATATGTCTAATGGGATGAGGAAACTGTTGTTGTTGAAAGGGCTATTTCAAAGCTGTTGTAATAGTCTGTCACCTTGGAATATGCCCACAAAAGTTTCCTTTAACTACACAGTTAACTTAGAATTGCTGTTAGGGATGCTCAAAGCCTCCTTACTGCTTTAGGTAACTGCTATTAGGTGTATTTTATTGTTGTTATGATGATATTACTAGGACTGCTATAGGTACTTTGCATACCCTTTCAAGGCTGCTACACTTCCCAGGAATGTCAAGGATGATTCTTAATTCAAAATACTCAAATGAATAGTGTGAGAGAAATAGAGGGGTTGGGGTTTCTTTTATAGCTTTCTTAGGGGTTTAGGGTTATCTAGAACCTTCCCCACTCAACCAACTTTTTTATTTAAAAAAAACCTAAAAAAATGGCCTCTTAAGTGTTGTTGTATAGTTCTGTACTGAACTGGTCAAAATCGGATCGGAACTGGCTAGTTCCGTACGGAAGACGTACAAGGTTACAAAAACCGGAACGGAACAGGCAAAACCGGTCGGTCCGACTGGTTCAGAGGCCTCACCAAATCAAGTCGGCGTCTCAAACCATAAATGACCGATTCTGTATGGAACCGACCGGACCGACCAGTTTTGCCTGTTCCAGTCTGGTTTTTGTAACCTTGTGTCAGACGCACCAACTCCCTATTATTTTTAAATTGTCTCATCAAGCTAAGCACAAATGTATAATTATATATAAATTTTTTGATGCTGATAGCTAATTCAATAATATCTTTGATACACGCAATTTTGCCCATATTCTCTAAAATCAAACCAATGCAATGCTCGGCACAAGGAGTCTTAAACAAGGTCGGATACCTTCACATAAGCGACCCGCTAGCAACCACATAATTAGCAGTGTTATTTTCTATGACTTGCACAACATTATATGGACCCATCTCTTGGTTGAACCCATCCAACAACTCACATAACGATGTTGCATCTTTAATATGTGCAATGCATCAACAAATTTAATAAACATTATCCCCTTGGGACAGTTAACCAAGAAATTAAGAAGGGTCTTGCCCTTCTGATCAGTCCAACCATCTGACATAACATTGCATCCAATGAATTCCCACGATTGCTTAAGCTCCTCCAATCTGTGAATGCAGTTGACCTCTTCATTTTGAAAGATAGGCCCTCTCAACTCCTCATTGGTAGGGGCCTTGTACCTTGGGTCAATAATAGCAACATCATCAAACATAGGCTAGTAGAAGGGGTTGTTCATGGCAACGTTCATTAAAAACACCTACCCACAAGCTTGTTCGCTTCTTGTTTCTCCTCTATTTTAACCGTTGACCTGATAGAAGGTTGTGCACCAGCTGTGATTCTTGGAACAAAGAAAATTGAGGCTGTTGAGGGCATTTTGGAATAGGAAGGTGCAACTGAGGTAAAGCTCTCACTTCTAGTTCTATTTCTTGCAACCTCAGTCCTCACTGATGCACTCACATCTCCCCTTCTATGCATATCTTAAAGTGATTTATTTAGTGACCTCATGCCCTGGGATTTGTGCAAGGTGGTATTTCAACCAACTGATTCCCCCTGTCATTTCCTTCCACAACTTGCAATTCAATTTTTACTGATTATGCCCATCCAACGGGTCACCATATACCCACATAGACTCCAAAGCTTTCAGCATTTTAATTTTTCAAATAGCAATGTTTCAACCTAGGGCAAAGAAAAATGGAAATTGAAATTAAGATTAGAGTTTGAGCAATGAAGATAGTAGATATACATCAAAAACAAAATGCTGCAAATAAAAAAACAGATCTAGACTTTACATAAATAGTAGATCTCTCCTTACAAATTTACAAGAAAAGGAAAAACTGAAAAAAACCCTAAACTTATCAAAAATCTAAAAGAAAGAACAAAAACAATGAACAAATGGTTACACATACCTGCAAATGTGAAACCACTGATGGGAATTGATCCCCAATCCACAATAAATTGGTGATGGTAGATGGAAACATGGTTTTTCTACTCCTTAGCTCCAAGAGAAATGTAAGAAACCTCTTCGACTCTCCAAACCCCTCAAACTGATTGGGAAATGAGGAAAAAAAGGTCGAAATTCAGGGTTATGCACTGGCCTGTATGCAGGTCGGCGATTTTTCTGTCGAATTGTGATTTTTGAGGATTTTTTTTGCAAAAATCATGATTTTTTCAGCTGAAATGATCGGCCCGGGGTTAACATCGCTTTATCAGCGATATATCACCAATGTTTGCAACACTGGCAAATACACTCAAACATATCAAGCAAGGGACACCAGGTGTTTACACTCAAGAAATTCCCAAAGGGGAAATTCTATTCAATTTTTGCATTCCTGTGTATTTTAAATTTTCAATTGTACAATAGGTCTCTTTATATAAAATAGGTGACTATAGCAATAGGCCATAATGAGATATTACGCATAACCATCTGCATAACACTCCAATAATCTCTCCATGAATCTCTCAATTGTTTCTGTGAAATCTTCATTCCTAACTTGTCCTAATCTTCGAACACATGTCCTAATTTTCTCATCATGACTGTAGAACCTAGGATTCGATGAGTGAGCCATACAATGCAAAGGTGTACAGTTCTTATCCCACTTGGTAACACGAATATCCTATATGGTGCACCATAAGTCTCTGCTGATGTCCCATACTTGGGACACTCATTCTGTATAACAATGGTCTTCACAGACTCAATCATGGAACCCCACCCCTCATAAACATCTCTCCTAAGATGGGTTGGGCTATGTCTGCAAACCACAACAAAGAAATGATAGGGTCCATGATCTTAATGGCAAGATCTACTTTCTTTCACCAGACATCATCTAACATTGTGTCCTTTACCTTTTCTTATGCAGCTTGATTTGTCTTTCTCCATAAAGACCAAAACTCTGAATTAACCATGGCCCCAAGAGCAGCCTTGACCTCCCTCAACCCCTTAAGCATGATGAATGAGGAAGTAAACCGAGTATCTGCAATCTTCAACAATGATAGATGTGTGCACTCTTTATATATTGCGAGGGCATTGGTATGGTTTTGAACACAATTGCTGATATGGCATGCATCATCAATAAGATTGCCAATCCATGTCACATCTGAAGCAATAGATTTACGTGCTAATTCAAAGAATGAACAATGCAAGGTGTCCAAAATATTTGTGGATAATTAGCTTCCATAATAATGTCAACAACTTTGCAAACAAGTGCATTATCCATGATGTTTTGCACACAAGAATCAACCCCTACATCTTCAATAACTGTAATGAACAACTCACCCCCTTAAGCATGATGAATGAGGAAGTAAACCGAGTATCTGCAATCTTCAACAATGATAGATGTGTGCACTCTTTATATATTGTGAGGGCATTGGTATGGTTTTGAACACAATTGCCGATATGGCATGCATCATCAATAAGATTGCCAATCCATGTCACATCTGAAGCAATAGATTTACATGCTAATTCAAAGAATGAACAATGCAAGGTGTCCAAAATATTTGTGGATAATTAGTTTCCATAATAATGTCAACAACTTTGCAAACAAGTGCATTATCCATGATGTTTTGCACACAAGAATCAACCCCTACATCTTCAATAACTGTAATGAACAACTCACCCCCTTGAGCATGATGAATGAGGAAGTAAACTGAGTATCTGCAATCTTCAACAATGATAGATGTGTGCACTCTTTATATATTGTGAGGGCATTGGTATGGTTTTGAACACAATTGCCGATATGGCATGCATCATCAATAAGATTGCCAATCCATGTCACATCTGAAGCAATAAATTTATGTGCTAATTCAAAGAATGAACAATGCAAGGTGTCCAAAATATTTGTGGATAATTAGCTTCCACAGTCATGTCAACAACTTTGCAAACAAGTGCATTATCCGTGATGTTTTGCACACAAGAATCAACCCCTACATCTTCAATAACTGTAATGAACAACTCACCCATATATTGTGCATCCTTGTATTTTCAAAGAGCATCCACCACTTTCAAGAAGACCGGTCCATTATGGGAAGACACCATGAAATTGATGAGTGGATGGCGTGCTGCATGAGTCCATCCATAAGAAATAATAGTAACACTGGATTTGGGCCATGGTGATTTGATAGGGTGTAGGATTTTTCCCAACTCCTTTGTCTTAGCCAAGAATGTGGTTCTAAGCTTCTCTGATCTTGGAGACACATACCCGGTTGGAGCCCTTTCAACTAGAGCTCGACACATCTCAATGAACAAAGGCGATTATGCAACATTAAATGAAATGATGTTGAGATAGAAAAAGAATGCAACGGTAAAATCAACCTCATTTTGCATATCTTGATGATAAATATTGTCCATTGGTCCATAAGTTGGGGTTGCCCTCCTTTTTTGAACTTTCTTGCTTGTTGCTGCCACATTCCCCAAGCCAACTGTATCCTCTTTTTCCAACTCATATATTTGGGTAGCATTGATTGTTTTGTATGTTGTAGGTCCACAAGGAAGGCGCAATAAATGGCCCTTAACTCGTTAGTATGTGCTCTTGAATTCACCGTTGCAGAAATTACAAGACCAAACAACATTCCCTTCCCCACCAAGCTTTTGTCCGGGCCTTTGTTTCCTTGTTACATATTCCCATACAGGTATTTTTTCTTCTTGTGCTTGCTGTTTTGCTACAACAAGGTCATGACTCATGAGAGCATGGAAGCACCAATAACTCCACTTGAAGCATTTGGAGCATTGCCACCAACAGTGATTTTCCTCCCCTTCTTTTGATCTTTTCCAGCTGCCTTTGATGATTGATGGCACTTCCTTGAGCTAAATGAAAAATGCTAGTGCCCTGTAAAAAAATGACTCTAGTTGCCAAATTTGTCTCGAATCCACTTGCAATCCCTTCAATACGCTGTTTAACCCTTCACCTACATACAAATCCACTCTCAATAGCTCTCAACCTTCAGGCTTCAACAAATGACCAAAAAAAAGATAAAATTGACATATATAACCCCGTGGGCATCTTTTTCGAGGGACATGTGTTCGAAAATTAGGACATGTGCCAAAAATGTGTCCTGATTTTCTGACACGTAAAAACCTGTGTATTCACAAATGAAGAGAACACCCTTCTCTTTTTAATAATAAACCCTAAATATTCAAAACCTAATTACACAAACCATAAAGTCACCAAGTGACTTTATTAATAAGCCTAGTCTAGATGGCCTTTATTTTTTCAACACTTACAATTGCAACCATTGTTGAAAATGCTCAGAGTTCCCTCCACAGCCAATGGGGTTACTAAGACATGGAGAATTTAATCTCTAAAATAATGTGGGCTTGCTTGCTTTAGTTATCTATTCATTTATATTTTTAATCTTTCAAATCATAAGTTGCCCTATTCTGTTTCTAAATTGTCACTGTGATTTTGAGCAGGTATAAATTATGCTACTACAGATTTGGGGAGCTTGGTACCGAATATGGCAGGCCTACTGGGTAAGCATTATTATTTATTTCTCTATTTTGATTTAGCAGTATAAAGAAGGTCCGTACCCACCATTGGCTGCCAACATATTGTTCACATTCTCTGTTCGGATATTGTTTCCATATCTAACTTGCAACTGTTTCCATTTCTTACACTTTGTTTAAATTATTTGTATGCTTATATTTTTGTACTTAGCAGGGAAATCCCATAAACATCAATCGTTTGAGTTGGTATAAATGATGTATTTATCAGTCTCATTTATTGCATATTTTCATTTGTGGATATTTATAAAATTCGGATTCGATGCATGTTGAAAGCTGAAAATTACCCAATAAAAACCTTCTTTGTGTGAGCTTTGAAGGGCAATTCCCATCACCAAACATCTTGAAATGAGGGTCCCACTTTTTAGCTTTCAATGTTAATTTTTTTTTAATATTTGACATTTTTCTTTACTTTTATATTTACTTTCAATAACTTTAAGAGTGAAGATTAAAAGTTAAATTCAATTCAAAACAGAGACCCACCCTTTCTTAGTGTGAGTTTGGATTTGAACAGTCGGTTTTGATAACCATGGTTAAACAGCTGTAATGAGATTGTAGTACTATTAAAGTTGTGTCTAAGAGATGACGTAGATGAGTGAATGTTATGTTTGTAGACATGGCCAACCTGTGTTGGGTTGCTCATATACTAGAAGCAGCATACCCCCGAAACAGGTGAAGGGTAACACCGAATTGAACTGGGGGATAGACATGTAGGACAAGTCAAGGAGTTTGTGCTATATTTGATGTCATAGGAAGGAGGAATGCCAAGTTGTCAATGGAGTAGGAACTCATCGTCAAAGCAGTGGGGTATTTCTGAGTCATGACCAAAAGTGTCATCCTTGACCATCTTTTTGAATATATAACTCTTCCAGTAATTTCTTTTAACTGTTGGGAGACACATTATAAACACATTATAATAATGCAACGCTCCCACGAATCTGTCTAGGAAGAGAGGAGCAATATGGTTGGCTTTATGCTCGACGGTTGTCACAATCTTAAGCCTCAAACACGTGATGGACTTGAGCATGATGTCAATGGGGGAAGATCCTGTGGTGTTGTTGTAAACAACGAAGCTGCAAAAGAGAATCGACGACTAGCTTGTTGGCTATCACATCTTTGAAATCGAACTTTACATTGGTCAATTCAGTTTACAATTATACACATTGAATTATTCACTTTGGAAGATAATAGCCATTAAGTTATTGGTATGCTAAAGGTGAGGGATTTAAATTTCCGTTAATTATGTGACGTAATCATTTAATCGTCCATTGATAAAGAAGTTCACTAGTACAAAACTAATTGAATGCAAATCGAGTCTCGTGGATCTCAAGCACATGCAATTAGTTTTTTTTCATTGGTTTGCCACTTTTCATGTGTTATCATATTTTGGCAATAATTAATAATAAATTTTTACGTCTGGTTGAAAAAACATGTGGATGTGTATACATAGTCCATGCAAATCCTCTTTACGAAGGGATAATTTATATAATAATTTTCTCTATTGTTTACTTGACCCAACCAAAAGTATGAGGAAGACGATCCAAGAATACGAGGAAGATGATTATCCTATCTTATGTTATCTACCTTAGTTCCATGTGCGTTGTCTCATGGAATACAGAGGTATTTATTTATGGCGTACAGAGGCATTTAAATTTCAATGTGATTGGAATCACTAATAGTTGGTATATGAATCCTTCTCCATTACACCAACGTTGGCTTGGTGATCGGCCTCTCCATTTTGCACCCTTAGAAATTGATAAAAGGAGATTGATTCAAAATGATGAGACACAGAAATCACATTTTGGGTTAGGCTAGAAAGTCTGAAGTTGTTCAGAGGGGTTTGATAATACAACAATTTTGTAACAATTGAAGCGTCCCCTATTATTGATGCATGATATACTCTTTCTCCAACGCAGAGCTTGGTGATCAGCCTCTCCATTTTGCACCTTAAAACTTGATAAAGGGGATTGATTCAAACTGATGACACAGAGCAATCACACTTTGGGTGAGAAAGTCTGAAGTTGTTCAGAGGGGTTTGATAATACAATTTGGTAACAATTGAAGAGACCCCTATTATTGATGCATGAGATACACCTTTCTGCCGACTCCCCCGCCACTTGGACTGATAATTTACATTAATTGTATTAATAAAATTAATTAATTATCAAATTAAATTCACTAGGTAAAGGGTATATTATTTCATTTAAACTGTCATAGATTTTGAAATTATTGTGGAAGGCATTGAGAATATAATTCTAAATCAACTATGGCCTCCTTTATCTTCTAGTTGCCTTAAAGAGTTCATTAGCCATCGTTTTTGTTATTCTCTTCCCTATTGATTTAGTTTTCAGTATGATGAAAAAATTAGTCAAAGCTTAGATGTTGTGTTTAGTACAATGTTATTTGCTAGCAAACAGTTTCATAAACTCAGCAATTGATCATATGGGTCGTTTTTTTATGCTTAAAAAGGTCAGCTTCTTTTCTGGACTTCCTGATCATTTGTATTTACTATTTGTTAACATTTATGAGTTTTCCTGATCTTTTTTCCCTTTTTCTTAAAATATGCTTTGATCTCTTTTGGGATCAGCATTTTCTTAGTCAATTTAATTAGTCTCATTGCCAATCCTATTGATCTCTTCACTCATGCTCTTCTGACATGCTTGAAATTTGTGCTGTTCTGAAGATTCTGACTTTGCTCCATCACAGGTGGGATCGAGCCAGGGGAGTTGAAATAGGAAACAAAAATGTGAAACTTGAGTACTTGGAGGAGGCCTTTACAACGTCTAATTGGATTGTGAGAATTTACAAAGTTAAGCCACCGGTCAATAGGTGGTGAGATCCTTGGAATAATTTGCGTAATCCAAGTAGCTTATCGTTTGATCGAGGTGATTTAGTACAAGAGAGTTATTTGATTTGCGAAATTCCCACTCTGACACAAATCAGTGGTACTTTTTGAGATCTAAGCATATGATATGGTCGGCTCGCTTTAATAGACTTAGAACACAATTAAATTCTAGTGCTTTCTGTATTCTAACATCGAGGCTTAGTTTTGAATGAAAATTTTCAAATATGAGGTGGAAATTCGTGGTCTGGTTTACATTCTCACATTTTCTTAAATTTTTGCCAATTCTTGATAGTAAACTTTATCATGGAAGATCTTCAATTATGCGGCATATTATTTATATCTGGTGGGAATGCAACCTGGATCGAATACTTGTCCTGGCAATTTAAATCAATCAGTTTGGTTTTTTTTTCGTTGTGACTTTCTAAACTGTTATACTTGGATTTTTTGAATAGCTAATAGAACCTTAAACTTTTAGCAAAGATTAGGCAGACCTTTAAAGAGCAAGATTGTCTCTGAAGTCTGGTAAGGGCAATATTATAATAAAATCTTGCTTTTGATGAGGACAAGAATAGTTGTAGTGAATAGTATTCTTAAGAGTACAGATATTCTCAGTGCACTCTTTCGTTTCATTAGATTTGGCAAAAGTTGAATAAATAGTAATGCATCACATTTGCAAAATTGTTTTATGAGGTAAAAACGTTTCTTTCGGAATTTCTCTGTTGATAATTGTAGGCGGCAGGCTCCTTTGGTCATAAATTTTCTTAAATATGATAAAGCTTCTAGCTGGTCAAATATTACGGATTATTTTCATGGTACCAGTCTCTCTTCATTGATTTGTTTTGTTAATGGAGTTTTAGTAGGTAATCGCCATGATACAGTGAGTGCATTGTGAGCCTAGTTATTTATCTGAAAAAAGAACTGGTGAAGTTATAATTTGAATGCTGTAACTGTTGTGCTACAAACCAACTAGATTGTACGTAAGTGAAAAAGAGAAACGATCTACACTTAACAGGTCTTATCAATGGTTTTGCTCATAGAAAAAGTTCAAAAAACATGGAGACCCAACTTAAAAGTACTTCGAGAAGTTCGCAATAAAAGAGACGAAATGAAAGAAACAAAGAAAAGCGGTGTCAGAATTTCAAAAATAAAATTCTATCAATATTAAATAGCAGCATATATGCTGGTCCTTATTATACAAGATAGGTGAGAAAGAAGTGAAGGTATCTAGAGTTAAGAGGTCTTATCAAGGGTTTTGTTCACAGGAAAAGTTCAAAAAATATGGAATCCCATTTTGAAAGCTCTTGAAGAAGTGAATAAAAGCACGAAATCAATAGAAATGAAGAAAATCTGCGTCAGAATATAAAAAAGAGAATTTATATCAATATTAACAGCAGCATATGTGCTGGTCATTGCTTTGCCAGAGGTTGCCATGGGATTTTGAAAGCAGCTCCGAAGTGAGCAATGCATCTTTACATAATAGACATTACCTTGTTTACACAAGTGGTTGTGCTCAAGACTAAAGTTGTTTTACGAGTAACTTCCTATTGAAGGTTTGGTGTTTTATGTCATTGCTGTTGCCTTATCATTCTTGTCATTACGATGACATCACCCTATTTGATTGTAAAGCTAGTTTATAAAAACAAAACTGGTAATGCGAGTAACTGGTATATTACAAACTGTTTAGACTGTACACAATAAGAAGAAAGCTACATATAATTAATAGGTCTTACCAAGAGTTTTGTTCATCGAAACAATTATAAGAAACACAAGCTGGGTTTAAACACTTCAAGAATCAGTCAATAATGACGAGAATCTGTCAGAATTTATTTAATATATAATAATAGCATATATGCTGTTCTTTGTTTTACATAGGAGACTGAAGACAGCTCTCGAGTGTTTTTGCCACCTTACAAAATAGACACCCTCTGGTTGTTTTGAGACGTAAGTTAGCAAAGGCTTTTGGAAAATATATCACCTCGATTATCTTGAGCATGATCATGTGCCGTGTGTGAAGTTTGGGTTCTTTGCAAGGCACTGAAGGTTTGGCTGTTACAAACCGTAGGCGTGGGCTCTTTCAGTGCTCTCGGAAGGTGTAGGGCTCCTCTTGTGTTTGTACGAGGGGGAAGGTGTTTGAACTCCTTGAGTTTGTTTCCCTTCACCATCAAAGGACGTTAACACACCCAACAAACCAAATTGGATCAAACAGATGTTAATTGATCCTTGCTTGACAAAGCAAAGCTTGCTTGCTTCCTAGGACATCATAAAATATACAATGATCCATGTTGAAATTTGTAACTCAGACAAGTATTTTACATGGGTTTGATTTAACTTGTGGAAATTGTCATTAATACCTCTCAGAATTTTGGAAATTCACTTTATTAAGTTAATTATTAAAGATGATGTTATTTTAGAATTAATTAAGGTTAATTTAATTAAATGTCTAAGTTTTGGTATTAGTGATTTAAGTTAAGTGAATTTTTGCACAGAGTGAAACGAGGTGCTCTACAGCCCAGTATGGGGGAGATGTAACATTTGTGATGTAACGTTTGTTACTAACAAAATAATTAAAAAAATTCATGTCGGCTCATAAAATAAAAAATTATGGAAAGTATTTAAATAAAACCCATGTTGGTTCATAAAATAAAATATTATGAAAAATAATTAAAAATAGATGTTTGTTTATAAAATAAAAACTTAAAACTTAAATCCGGATCTATCAATGAAGAGAGATCAAATTTCTTGAGTTAAAATTTAAAAAAAGAAATACACCTCGAGAAATTGGATCCCTCTCGGTGCTTGATAGATACAGGTTTAAGATGGATATATGCTGATAGCCATTGATCTCAAGTGAGGAGGAGATCTAATCTCAACTATTGATCACTTAGAAGGTTAGGGTTTTGGCTCATTTCGAGATTATAAAAGGAAGACAAGGTGAGCGGAGAAAACACATTAGACACACGAGCTTTGTGCGAGTGAAGGACTTTAACTTTCAGATTTGACAAAGAGAAAGAGACAGTGGTTAGGAATATTTTTGCAGTTGAGCCATACTAGTAGGCATAGGCTCAACCAGTTGCAGAGAGGGTCATACAACTCGGGCATACAACAAGAAGCCGTACGACAAGCTGTAGTTGCGACGTACAACGAGCTACAAGAGGATCCACGAGCTATACAATAGCTTGTATAGGTGTTGTATGACAACAAAAGGTGTCGGGGGTTTCTCAAGGGTAGATTTGCAGCAAGAAGTTTATTTGAGGAGAGCAAAATTTTCCAGGTTTGTTGTAGATTATATTTTTCCCATTGGGCCATTTTCCCGATAAGGGAGCCCTTGTAAGCTTGAAAGTTATTTGAATGAAACGCCGACTTAAAGGGCATAGATTTTGTACGATTGTTATTGGAATCTTCTTCCATTGTTATTTGCTTTGGCTATTAAAATTTTGTTATTTATTCCAATAGTATAATTTGTTCACTGAGTTGCAAACCTATTTTTACTTGAGAGCAAGGAAATCACTAGGAAATATTTATCTAGGACTGGAATAAGAAAAATTAACATGGTATTAGAGCTTTCACTCTAAGATGGAGACAAATCTGAAATCTACAGGAGCAGATCTATTAGATATGAGTGACCAATAGACATATCTAATGCATATATGGGGTTTACAACAATAAACTCTTTTGTTTGCTTGAGGGAATAAGCGTATGACAATTATTTAGGTAAGATCTAAGAAATGGCAGCAACCAATCTCGAATTTGAAGACAGGTTAGATGGAGCATCTAACTTCCTATCTTGGAGAGCAATGGTTACTTTACTTTTGAAGGAACATGACCTTTGGGAGATTGTGGAGAAGGTTATTCCTTCATAGACAGATCTAGTTCAGTTGGTAGCACATAAGAAGGGCATCAAAGCACAAAGAGTGATCCTAGGAAGGAGGATCCAAAGTGACAACATGAACATGAAGATGATTTTGAGGAATAAACTCATATCCATGCCAACTTCTGACAATGTTACTAGCTAATATTTCATGAGGATCACTCATATATGTGATCAACTTGTAGCCATTGGAGAGAAAGTAGCTGACACATAACTTGTCAATGTGGTATTGAATGGATTCACCAAGCCTTGGGAAGCATTTGAAAAAGGAATTTGCGCTCGGGAGAAACTTCCCAATTTGGAGAGGCTTTGGGATGATTGCATCTAGGAAGAGACTCAAGAGGAGTTTAGAGCTGACAATCAAGGAGGTAGTGATGAGAACTTGGTCCTTGTTAGTAAGACAATAAAGGGAAAATGAAAGGGTTCTAATAAGAAGGGTAACAATGAGAGTGAATCCTCACAATCAGAGAAGGACTTACGTAAAATCAAGTGTTTCATTTGCAACAAGAATGGGCACTATGCATTTCAATGTCTGTAGAAGAAGAAAGGAAAGGGAAAAGTGCAACAGGTAGCAACATCCTGTAGAAACTGAGTTGAGTGAGTTTGTTACGAGGTTAGAGAGTGTCTTCTCACTAGTTCCATGCCTTTCCACCAACACAGCTCCTAAGAGTGCATGGTACACCAACAATGGTGCATCTTGTCATATGGCGAAAGCACAATAGTTATTTAGCAATCCGACGAAGACGGATTCAGGGATCCACATGGAGCTTGGTGATGATGCCAATTATGCAATAAAGGGAGAGGGAATATTTTTGTTCCAGCTTGAGTTAGGAGGTTCGTTTGATGCCGAGGATGTGTTATTTGTACTAGGACTGGAGAAGAGCTTGCTCTTAGTCTTAGTTATGGAGGACAGTGGTTTTGCCATTATCTTTAGAAAGGGAAAGTACTCATAAGTACAGAGGGAGCTAGTCCTGACATAATATAGAGGATTGGGGTTGGAGATGGAAACTTATACAAGTTGCAAGGGAATCATGTTCAAGCCTTGGTACATGAGAGTGACAACTTGTGTGAGTTAGAGGAGGAGGGGACACCTACATTATAAGGCATCGTCGATTATGAGGGTGATTTTCATTGGTCTTCCAGAGTTCAATGTTGAGCAACATGGTGTATGCATAGGGTGTGTAGTTGGCAAGAATGTCAAGGATGCTTTTCCAAGCAACGAGATTAGGTCCAAAGGGATTTTGGATCTTATTCATTCAAATGTATGTGGACCGATGTCAATAGTGTTAGTGCAAGGAGCGTCATATTATGTGACATTCATTGATGACTTTTCAAGGAAAACCTGACAGGAAAGAAGATCAAGGTATTGAGGGTAGATAATGGGGGAGTACACCTCAAATGACTTCAAGTGTTTCTGCAAGGAGGCAAGAATCAAGAAGGAGAAGAGAGTCTCATACAACCCATAACTGAATGGGGTTGCCGGGAGAAAGAACCGATCCATCATCAGTATTGCAAAGGCTGTGATTCATGATTAGGGATTGGCTATGTTTTTTTGGGCAGAGGCATGTTACACAACAATGTATTTGCATAACACGAGTCCTCACATGATATTGGAGGAAAAGACTCTTGAGGAGGCATTCACAAGAGTGAAACTAGAGATCAGGCATCTCTAGATCTTCAGTTGTCTAGTTTACATCCCTGTGCCCGTGGAGAAGAGGACAAAGCTTGAGCCTTCAAGAGAGAAGGGTATATTTGTGGGGTACAACGAGACCTCAAAGGCTTATAGGATCTTCATGCCAATGCAATGAAAGGCAATGGTGAGTTGAGATGTTAAGTTTGATGAGAACTTGTCATCTAGGAATTTTGTTGAGTTACCACTAGTGGCAGAGGACGAGGAGTAGGTGGTTTTGAAGGGGGAACAAAGTTCACAGACTTTAGTTCACAACCTTTAGGTGAGGAGGAGGAGTTAGCTCCTTCCAACTATGTCAAGAGACCCAAATGGGTTGAGTAGACCTTGAGGGATGCTCAGGAGGAGTAGACCTTGAGGGATGCTCAGGAGCATGTTGAATCCCCCAAAAGATCATTTAGGGAGAGTAGGCCTCTGAGGAAGTTTCCAAAGTATATGGCATTGATGAGTAGCATCATAGATTCCGAGCCTCCACTTTTGAGGAAGCAACCGACCAATAGGTTTGGAGGGATGACATGGTGGAGTACACCTCAATGCTACAGAATGCAACATTGAGAAGTTCAAGGCAAGGTTCATGGCAAGAGGGTTTTCTCAGAGAGAGGGAGTGGACCACGATGAGACATTTTCTCTTATCGTCAGATATGCATCCATTTGAGCTTTTATATCTATTGCCTCAATCATGAGGTAGAGGTTTCACCAGATGGATGTGAAGACAACCTTCCTCAACGAGATCATTGAGGAGGAAGTATATATAGAGCAACCTCAAGGCTGCTAAGTACATGGGAGGGAGTCTCATGTGTGCAGGCTTAATAAAGCCTTGTATAGACTCAAACAGGCACCCAAGCCGTGGTATTTTAGGATTGATGGATACTGGTAGAGCATGGGCTTCTCCAAGAGCGAGGTGGATCCTAACTTGTACTTCATACTTGTTTGGTCGGATTCACTCAACTTCGTGTTGTACATAGATGATTTGTTTCTCACATGTGTAGAGGGGCTTATAGCAGGGTGCAAGACAAATGTGGCTATAGAGTTTGAGATGAAGGATATTGTCTTGATGCATTATTTCTTGGGGTTAGAGGTATGGCAAAGATCGAGTGAGATCTTCCTTGGTAAAGGGAAGTACATAGTGGAGATCCAGAGGAGATTTAGGATGGAGGATTGTAGACCAATGGCTGCACCTATGGTTACCAACCTAAATAAGGTTGTCACTTCAAATTTAAAGTGGGTGGATCCTAGATTATATAGACAACTGATAGATTCCTTGATGTATTTGGTCAACACTAGGCCATATATATGTTTTGTTGTGAACAACTTGAGCCAGTTCATGGTGGAGTCGATGTAGGTGCACTGGGTAGCAGTGAAGCACGTGCTTAGATATTTTAGAGGCACAATGGAGTATGGATTAAGGTATCTTGGAGGTGATGGAGTGAGGTTACAGGGATATTTAGACTCATATTGGGCAGGGAGTGCATCAGATCAAAAGAGCACCTTAGGGTGTTGCTTCAACTTGAGCTCAACAATGATTTCTTCGTTCCGTAGGAAGCATACTCCTGTAGCACTAAGTTCAGTAGAGGCTATTTGGCTAATAGCTAGCTGTGAAGCCATTTGGCTTCACAAACTGCTTACAAGATTTGATTTGGATCCCACGGTGATTCACTATGATAATCAAAGTTGTATGAAATTCTTTGAGAATCCAATATTCCATGATAACTCCAAGCATATTGAGATCATATATCACTTCGTTTGAGGCAAGATCCAGAAGGGAGTAGTCAAGCTCCAATATATCTCCAGAGATGAGCAGAATGCATACATTTTGACCAAACCCTTGGTGAAATGGTAGTTTGTCTTCTTCAGAGATAAATCTGATAAATTAGGAATGGTGGAGAATACCTTCCTAGCTAAGAGGGTGTTTGAAGTTTGTAGCTTAGACATGTATTTCCACATGGGTTTATGTCTAACTTGTGGAAATCTTCATTAATACCTTTCAAAACTTTGGAAATTCACTTTATTAAGTTAATTATTAAAGTAAATGTCATTTTAGAATTAATTGAGGTAGTTTGTCCTCTTCAGAGATAAATTAGGAGTGGTGGAGAATACCTTCCTCGCTAAGAGGGAGTTTGAAGTTTGTAGCTCATACATGTATATCCACAGGGGTTTGTGTCTAATATGTGGAAATCATCATTAATACCTCTCAAAACTTTGCAAACTCACTTTATAAAGTTAATTATTAAAGTAAATGTCATTTTAGAATTAATTGAGGTTAATTTAATAAAATGCTCAAGTTTTTGGCATTAGTGATTTAAGTTAATTAAATGAATCTTAGACATTGATCTCAAGTGAAGGGGAGATATATCTCAACCACTGATCACTTAGGAGGTTAGGGTTTTGGCTCATCTCGAGATTATAAAAGACAACCAAGGTAAGAGGAGAAGACACATTAAACACACAAGCTTTGTTAGAGTGAAGGACTTTCACTTTAAGATTTGGTAGAGAGAAAGAAATAGTAGTCAGGAATTTGTTTGTAGGTGGCCTGTACCAACACGCAGAGGCTCAACCAACTGTAGAGAGGGTTGTACGACTCAGTCATACAACAATAGGCTGTACAAGATGCCATGACCATACGAGCTACAGGAGGATCAACGGGACGTACAACCATACAGATCGTACGACGCAACTGTGTAGATTCGTACAACATAGCCGTACATGCCGTACAACAAGCTGTATAGGTGCTATAGGACAACAAAAGGTGCAGGGGGGTTCTCAGGGACAGATTTGCAGTAGGAAGTTTTTTTGTGAAGGACAAATTTTCCATGTTTGTTGTAGATTGTATTTTTCTCATTGGACCATTTTCCCAGTAAGAGAGCCCTTGTAAGCTTGGAAGTTATTTGAATGAAAATGTGATTTGAAGGGCATAAATTTTGTACATGTGTTATTAAGATATGTTTCCATTGTTTTTTGGCTTTCGTTATTAAAATTCTGTTAATTTATTCAATGAGCTGCAAACGTTTTTTTTGAAAGTAAGGAAATCAATAGAAAATATTTATCTAGGATTCGCATAAGAAAAATCAACACATTACGTGACAAAGCAATGTTTGCCTACTTTTTGGGACATCAGAAATTATACATTGATCCACGTGACAAAATAACACCTATAGTAAACCAAATTGGATTAAATAGATGGTAATATGTTAATTTATCTAATTTATACTCTAGTTCACTACGTGACAAAGCAATGGTTGCTTGCTTCTTGGGCGTCATAAAATATACATTGATCCGTGTAACAATATAACACCTATAGTAGATTTCCTTTGGTTCAAATCAAAATCTAATTTTAGGATTAGCACCATTGGTTATGTCATACTCTACCATTTGCAACGTATTCCTTTATGTATTATACATAAGTTGTTTTGCAATTTCTATTGAAGGTTTTGGTATTTTATGTCATTCCTGTTGACCTTAAAATTACTCACATCATCTTATTGGACTGTAAGCCTAGATTTTATATAAAAAATAATCAATTGTACTAGGAATTTAAATGTTGTAGTTGTCATGCTAAAAAATTTGAGGTCGAAAATGAGTATTCTAAAGAAAATAATAAAATATTAGTTAAAATAATAAAATAATATTTATTAATTTTGGAGGAAGAAAGAAAAAATTATTATTTTTGTTCGTATTTTCAAAATATCTCTCTGTGTTTTTATTCAAATTTCGAGCGGGAGCACTCGTTGGATGCATAATTTAATTCCGCATCCAACGAGTGCCAGCGAAAGCACTCGTTGGATGCATAATTAAATTCCACATCCAACGAGTGCCCACACTGCATACTTTTGATGGACTACGTTGCCCCAAAAACAAGAAATACCTGAAAAAACGTGATGATGCAAAAACAAGAAATACTTGAAAAAACGTGATGATGATGTAGTGTCCACACTTCATACTTTTGATGGACCACGCTGCTCCAAAAACAAGAAATACCTGAAAAGACATGATGATGCAAAAGCAAGAAATACTTGAAAAAACGTGATGATGCAAAAACAAGAAATACCTGAAAAAACGTGACGATGATGTCATCATCATGTTTTTTCAGGTATTTCTTGTTTTTGGGGCACTGGGGTCCGTCAAAAGTATGTAGTGTGGGTACCAATGAGTGCTCCCGCTCGAAATTTGAGTAAAAACACAAGGAGATATGTTGAAAATATGAACAAAAAAATAGTTTTTTTAAGACAAATATCACAAGTTATGGTTGACTCTAAAAAAATTATGATTGGCTCGTTTTCTTATAAGGCCCATTTTAGACACTAATTTTTCTCTAATGGTACCCTTGTCAAAATTTTCTTATAAGACAAATAATAAAAATCTGTGTCAAAATTTTAAAAATCCGTCAAAATTTTGAAAACCATATTTATTATAATAGATAAAAATCTGTCAAAATTGAAAAACAATATTTATTTCAAATAATGAAAATCGATGTCAAAATTTTGAAAACAGTAGTATTTAGTATAATAAATAAAAATCTGTCAAAATTGAAAAACAATATTTATTGCAAATGATGAAAATCTGCATTCAGCATTTCAAAAATAGTTTTTGTTTCAATATTATATAAAATAGTTTTTGTTTCAATATATAAAAACAGCTTATATGATGGTCCTTGTTTTAGATGGGATTTGGTGGAAGCTTTCAATTGTGCAATAAACATAACCAATAAGAGTGTAGCTTTCAAGTGTGCTAGTGACATAACCTCTATGTATACAAGTGGTCACTTGAAGACATGTTAGTATGCAAATAACTCATCTTATTGAAATTTCTGGTATTTTATCTCATTACTATGCTATTGACTTTATCAGAATTGTTTAGGTTGAATCAATACTGCTAATTTGTTGTCACACATGGCAATTTCTGTGACTTGGATATACAGATAATTATTAACTTCTAACCTTCTTTCAATGATTATTTTGTTTTCTTTTATATCGATAATTTCTCTTTTTTTTTTTGGCTTTTGGTGTAAAGACTTTTGAAAAATATATACCGTGATTCTCTTGAGCATTATAATAGATGTGCCCTATGCTTTTCTGTCGCATGAAGGGTCCTTTGCAAATGCAGTGGAAGTTTGGTTGTGGGCATCTTTTAATGCACTTACATGGCTCTCGACTCAACCAATTGGAATACACATAATGTAGTTGGGGCAACTTATGAAATAATTCATTAGATGGCAAAGCAATCGTGCATCATGAAACACTCATTGATCCAAGCGATATAAACATTTAGAGTAGGTTTCTGTGTTTAAAATCAAAATCTAATTTTAAGATTAACACTGTTAGATTCTTTCATGCCCTAATATATGCAATATATTATGTTTATTGCCTTTTCTGTTATCTGTGGCCTTGTTGCAAATTAATTAATATTATTGTTGTCAAGTAATTAAAATTTCCACTATCAGTGGCATACACTTTCTAGATTTTTCTTTGATAATTGCTTTTGCTTTCAGCATTTGGGAGTAATAATAGGTTTAGAATTAAGTATAGTAAGCTTTTTCTCAAATACATCGCGCACTGTTTTGGACTAAATGGTCCTTCATGGGTGAACCATGGAACAAAAACACTAATGTTTGACGAAAGATGTTCAAATCAAAATTGTTAGCTCATCAATATTGCTAATTCATTATAACATAGCAACCTTTGCAGCTAGGATGTACAAGTTATTTGCAAGGGTGAATCCATGAAGATGGGTATCACTTTATGGCCAAAAATGATGATGGAAATTTGTTTTTTTGCTCATTTATTAAATCGAAGCCCTCAAAACTCATATATACCTTGTGAATTTCGACACGCAACAAAAAGGAAATTATAGAGAATTATGTTGTCTTTTCACCTATATTTAAAATATATATATATTATTTAATATATCAAAATTGCATTTAATGATAGGTTTGTTTTTGTAAATTTCAAGAAAATTTTACAAGTGGTTTGTGTGTACGCAAAATAATTTAGTGATAAATGTATAATTTTTGAAAAAAAGTATATCAACATAATCTACACAAAATGCACTGGAGCACACATATTTAAAAAAAAATTATGTTGGAAAATTATATTTTTTATTAATATTTGAAATTAACAGTTGAAACTTTTAATCGCATTTTGTACATGTGTGTGCACATAAACTTTTTTTACTGGTTACAAAAATCGAAAAGCAAAAAGTACCATTTTGAAGAGCACGGGTTGGTTTGGGGCGTATATATTTTTTGAAATTTTTTGGTTGTGTACTTTTTATGTTATTGATTTTTCTTTGCGCTGATTCAAAGTTGTGGACATGGATTTGTAAGTTTGAAAATAAAATTAAAAAAAATATCATATGAACTCAGAAACCTGTAAATTATATGCCAATGGATAGATGATTCGTTGACGAATCTATTGGTATGAAGTCCGCCACCTAAGGTGCATCCTAGGATAGAGTTTAGGTAGCGTAAAGAGAGAAGTAAAATTAAAATTGCGAAAGAGGGCCAAAACCCTGTCTTTAAAGCTCTCGATCGAGCTAATAGCTCGATCAAGGTTTTGGGAGGATTTTTAAATACCTCGATCGAGGGTTTAAGTGTGGTTAAACGAACACCATCCTGAGATCTCTGCCAGTAAGAAAACTTATTTTAATGACATTGATATTACTGCCACCAATATGCAATGTTTTGTTTGCGAAGAAACCATGGCCAAGGTACCCATGGATTCTCACATATTACCAGACAAAGCCTTTATTGCTAAGAGGTAATTGACTGGAAACTCACAGTCGGTGGAGAAATTGAAATTGTTGCTCAGGTTGATTTCAATACGAGTCTCTATGAAACTGATTGTAACATGGACAAAAATGAAGAGGCCATATTTTAACCCAGCTCGCAATATTCCACAACCGAAGAACAAACAACCCATAGAAACTATTCACAGTTGATCCAAAACAAAACCTTGAATGCACACAAAACCTAAACCTTCCCGGTTAAGCATAAAGAGGCTCGTCAATGTTGAGGACCAAGATCGCAAAGAAACAAATCTGCAATCCATAACGCCCCCAACAAAAACCTAGATAATTAAATGGAAAACCAAAAATCAAACCATGCATGAGCACAAAACCTAAAAATTCTCTGCTTAGTATACATAGACTTGTCATTATTCATGATGATGATGATAATAATGATTCCTGGAAGAGTAACCCAAAACGAAATCGTGTTGAAAAGAATAATTCGCTCGACGAAGACGGTGAAATTTCAAGAATCATATAGAAAAAGCCCAAAAAGTTGATGTTGATGTTGGATTACATCAACATGTTGGTGAGATGCTTACACATGGCCATGATTGAAGATTAAGATATTGATGTTAGTGAGATGCAAGGTGTTCTTTCCAAGAAACCTGCACATGTCGCTTTTATCCAACGAGTGGGATTATTGGCCTTGAAGGTCTGGTTGGTGCCTCCCTCCCGTCAACATCCACTATACTGTTCTCAATGTCGTGGAGGATTAATACCTCGACATCGAGGATCCTTTTGTGAAGAAGCAACTGAAACAAATCCATTTAGATCATGTTATCAATTTCTTGTCCAAATCCGACGAAGTGCCCGAAAACATAAGGCTAACACAATGTATGATTGATGAATGGAGCTGAGTTATATATGGATACTCCATTGATGCCCAATGGACGTCTGATTCCCAGGATAATTACCATGACTTGAACATGATCCATTTGAAGACGACAAAAAAAGCCTTACCAGTTACATAAGAGGAAGTAGTTAGCCCAAAGTGGTAGATGGGTTGGTGAAAAGTGGTGGTTAAGTCTCCATAGGTTACCAGTTTAAATTCTGTGGGTGAGAGGTTGAGGCTGGGAACCATTCAAGGGGGTCCTAGTCTTCGCACAAACCTGGTTTGAGTACCTCTTGTGGGCATATCATTCTTCCATTTTCAAGTCAACATTAAAGCTAGCCTCCACCTAGGTTATATACCCATTGTAATGGCTTAAGGTATTCCTCTATATGAAAAAAAAAAAAAAAAATAGAAATTCCTCCATTAAAATATTATTAAGACTTGAGTTATGAAACAAAAGGACCATGTTTATTTTAAACAATTAGAAATGAAGTATATATGCTTATTGAAAAGAAAAGTATAAGACAAGTTCAAGAAGGTTATTAAACCAAAGACATAAGTGGAAGATAAATATGAGTTTGAAAGTAAAGGATTAATTCAAGAGGAGATCTAAAATAATTTTATATCATTAAGTTATTAAGGGTAATTACTAAGTAAGTGGAAGTTATAAGATAATATTATTATTTGGATTTTTTTAAAATGAGAATTAATATTCAAAGTTTTTATAAGATAATGTTTAAAATATTTACCATAAATTTTCAACATAAAATGTTGGATGATATTTTTCTAAAAATATTCAAATCTCTAAGGGTTTTATATAGTTTTTTGGGTTTTTAAGGTGATTTTTGGAGTAAATTTTTCTATCCATGGAATTTGGGCAAATGAATTTAGAAAAAAATGGAAATTAGCAATTTTTGTTTGGAAAAAATGTCAAAATTAGGCCATGGACTAAATTTCGCCCCTAAATTTTTTCTTGAACAAAGCTCTTTTAAGAGATAGGCTATGTTATGAATATATTTAATTTTGATATTAATATTATTGTACTTATGAAAAAGTACATCATGTAAACTTAAAGGGTTACCACAAGCCTATATATACCAAGACCATTCATTGTTGTATCCTCTTATTATTGCACCGAAGAGGTGCAATCTACAGTCCAGTAGGGGGATGCGTAACTCCTTCCGTGCTCATCCTATAGTTGGCACGTGTCAGTTTTAAAAAATAATAAAATATTATTAAAAATAATATGTCTCAATTTAGATTTAAAACATTTTATAGAATATATAAAATTATACAATTTAGATAAATTAAAACCCTTTCTCAACATTTGCACTTTAAAAAGGGGTTTACACCTAGAGAGATTTGATCCCTCTCGACGCTTGATAAATCCCTATCGGGCCCCCTCTAACCTCCTCTGCACACCCAACACATACACCTAGTCGAGAGCTCTACAAGAACAATAGCGGATTCATTCCTAACATTCTCCCACTTGAAGTCAATATATAGGAAGTTCCTTGCCAATGTTTTCCACCCACATTCCATTGCCCAATGTTTCCTTCATCACATTTTTAACAAGCCTAGAAAAGTTTTGAACCATTCAAGTTTCTTTGTCCTAACCGGCTTCGTAAGGATATCTGTAGTATTCTCATCAATATCAATTTTCTCCAACAAGATCCTATATTTTTCCACCGCTTTCCTTATGAAATGGTACTTAATATCAATATGCTTCGTGCAATATTCATGAAATGTTGGATTCTTCACTAAGTGAATAACACTTTGACTATCACAGTACAAAGTGATATTCTCTTGTATCATCTTGAATTCATCCATCAGTCGCTCTATCCATATTGCCTATTTACTGGCCTCAGTTGCTGCCACATAATCTTCTTCAGTGGGTGATAAATCCACTAGTAGCTACAACTCAGATGTGTAGTTTACAACTCCACCAACAAGAGTGAAAGTATATCTTGTAGTAGATTTTTGTCAATTTCTGTCTCCACCAAAATCAGAATATGGAAAACCTTTAATTTGTAAAATTTTCAATCTGTAGCAAATAATAGCGTATGAAGTGCCCCTTAAATATCTGAGTATCTACTTCACAACATTCCAATGCTCCTTACCAAGATTCACTATGAACCAACTAACAACTCCCACTGCTTGAGCAATATTTGGTTTGGTGCTCACCATGGAAAACATGAGGCTCCCTACTATTAATGAATATAGTACATGATACATGCTTGTCTTCTCTACTTTTGTGCTAGGACACTGTTCGGAAGACAACTTGAAGTGTGCAAGAATTGGGGTGCTAACTTGTTTTGCATTTTGCATATTGAAGAGCTGCAAAATATTTTCTATATATGAATTAACTTAACTAGATCTTCCAACCTATTCTATCTTTGTGTATCTTCATCCCTATAATTTGATTTGTTGCTCTTAAATCCTTCATTTCAAATGTCCTAGCCAATTGAGCCTTGAGATCAATGATTTTCTTCATGCAAGGGCCTACAACCAACATATCATCAACATACAGTAACAAGAGAATAAAATTGTCATAATCAAACATCTTATAATATGCATAATGGTCTGCCTCACTTCTATTGAAGCCTTGGCTCTTCATGAAGGTGTCAATTTTTTTGTACCAAATCTTTGATGCTTGTTTCAATCCATATAGAGATTTATCGAGTCTGCAAACCAAATTGTCTTTGTCTCTTTCTTTATAGTGATCAAGTTGATTCATATAAATTTCTTCATCAATATCACTATGTAAGAAAGCAATTTTTACATCCGGTTGTTCCAACACTAAATCATGTGTTGCTATAAGTGCAAGTAAAACCCTTACATTAGCAAGCTTCACAACTGGAGAGAAGATTTCATTAAAATCTATATCTAACTTTTACACATATCCATTTGCTACCAAACAAGTTTTATAATGTTCCAACAGCCCCTCATTGTTCTTTTTGACTTTATACACCCACTTATTTCCAACAACTTTTCTTCCTTATGGTAGATACACAAGTTCCCATGTTTGATTATTGTTTAATGATTTCATTTCTTCATCCATGGATTCCTCCATTTATCTGCATTCTCAAATTCTCTATCTTCCTAAAATGAACTAGGCTCGCCATCATCAGTTAACAAAGCAAAATAAGATTGCAAATCAAGAGAATACATTATGAACATTTCTTAAGGCGTTATATCTTCTAAGTTGTGGTTGTCGAACTCACTATTCTTCATGCTTATCAAGAGCTTCATTTTCATTTTCACTCATTTCTAATTCAATTGGTACAATCTCATGTGATTGTTGTACCTTCTTCCTTTGCATGGATTTTTCATTAAAAATAATATCCCACCTAATGATTACCTTGTGGTCAATAGGATCCCACAATCTATATGTTAGCCATATAATCCTTCGGGGTTATTATCGCTATATTATAAATTTAGGAAAACATATAATGTAGGCAAATAAACGGTTGTTCGAAAGTTTAATTGTCTCGATAGTTTCTTCATTTGTATTTATATTCATGATCACTCTTAATAAGAGATGGATTTCCCATTGTGGAGTTTGTTGTCCGCCAAACTGCACACCAGCAGCGGAAACCTTTTGAAAGCTGTCTCCCTCACTGGAAAGTGGGGAGAGGTGTGGCCTTGGGGGCAAGCAATGAGCCAGGTACTGTCACTTGAATCCCAGCTCCTCCGTTTAGGCAAAATCCTAACGAAGCCATCTCGCTTTTCCCCTTAGTTTTGTTCCAGCTCTCTCTCCTCGTCCATCCTTTCTTTGGCCCTAAAACACAACAAAACCAACAAAAAATTGTTAAGATATTGGTTAGTGATTAGTTACTTTTTATACTCTAGATCTCATTGTTTGGTTAACATAGCTCATACTTAGTTTAAGTTTATGTCATCTTCCAAAAGATAGAAAATTTGCACAAAAAATATTTGAAATTTTTTATACTTTAGATCTCATTTCTAGGACTTTTTGAGAGTTTGTTGTTCGCTGGTCCATTTTATCATAGTTAATATTTCATGTTAAAATTTCATGCATTTCACATTTTAGAGTCAAAATTTTGAGTCTAGACTTAACTAGTTTCAAATTTTGGTTTCGTTTTTTTTTTGCTAATGGTTAATGGGTGCCTTGTCTAGATGTTTTGGACTTGTGTAGATCATTTGAGAAAGAGAGATATTTGATAAGATCTTGAAACAAAGAATCAACGCGAAACAAAGTGAAGGATCCATGAGAATGACTTAAACTTGATATACTTATCCTTTGTAATAGCAAGTAAAACTTGTTTCTTCTTCAAATTTTTCCAAGTATTACCGTTCTCAAAAGACCTTGCAAGGTTTCAAACCCAAGGCATTTGTAACCGTTTGATAAAATTTTCAAGTGGAGGAGGCCTCCACTTTTTTGGGTCTTCTTCCCCATTTGGGAAAGAGTGTTGGGTCTTGTGGTTTGACTTAGCTTAGATTTATGGTTTCATGCTCTTAGTTTAAATTCACTTCAATAAGTCATTTTGCTTATATTCCATATTTACTTACCCCCATGCTCTCCCGAGTAGGGTCTTGGACCTGAAAGAGATTCTTGGGTAGTTTAGTTGCATTTCTCGTTTATTTTTATCTTGCTTCTCTTCCAAAGCCTTCAGCTGGAAGTTGTATCCTTGAGATTTCGTCTCAAGGGTAGGACCACATAGTTTGTGGTTACTCTTCCTTCCCCGTCGGTTTCCTTGGCAGAGCTTTCAGCTAGCTGGAAGTTCTCAAGTGCAGGCGGTTCTAGTGGTTGATCTTGTTCGGAGATCAATCCCACCTAGTAGTTTAAAACTTGTGTAGTAGAACACTAGATTTACTTAGTTTCATTTTATCTTGCAAGCAGTATTGTTAGTAGTAATTCATATCTTGTCGATCAACATTATTGTTTAAATCTGTTTCAAGTTAAGTATACTGCTACTACAATTTTTCTGCTTCTTTAAAATAAACCAAAGTCTCTTGAACTTGGCCATAATCCAAGTCAAGAGCAGCCTCTGTCGGAGGGCATTTTAGTTTTTGCATTATCCCTGCATTAGGCATTTTAAGCTTAGCAAGTCTCTTGAACTTTGGTCATAAGATCAAGTCAAGAGCGCTCTCTGTCGGAGAGTTGAACAAGGTTCTATAATAATAAAATTTTCCACTCATACACCCCTTAATTAATTTATCTTGGTTTCTGTCCTACACCCGTATGCTCTGCCAACCTGAAAAGGTTGGGCTAGTACTCAGAAAGGTGGAAGACTTGTTAATTTACAAGTGAAAATCTAATTAAAACTTTCACCCCCATAACCAACGAACCGGCGTTGTCATAAAGTATTTTAATCAGTTCTCAGGGGAGGCGCCGGACCGCCCAATCTGCGACACGGTGGCTTGTTAGCATTGCGCGCCTCGCCGTGATTCCAGACAGGCCCCGACAGGTCACTTAAAGGAGCTGCTTAAAACTACTTTCCGGACACTCTTTGAACATCCTTGGTTTTAGCCCTAATAATCAAGACAATTAAAATTTTAAATTTACCAAGATAAGCTGCACAACGTTCTCACAAACTTTCCAATTCAAGCACTTGTATCAAGTTTTCACTTTCACATTAAATTTTTGACTCCATAAGGCACTGGTCCTTCATATTATTTTTTGCTTGCTTAAGTATCAACATTGGAGTATTTGCTTATATTTGTGTGAAGTGATCTGTTTATTGCCCAAGTGTATCTTTCATCTTGTATTTGCAACGTGGATTGCGTTATCTTGTCTTATATTTAATTTTTATAATTGTCTCTCATTTAAAAACTCCTAAAAAACACCCATCCGCATCACTACATCAAAAACACTATAAAAACAAGAGCCTTAGTGAAACTCTCTTTTAGGGACCACCCCCTTGGCTTCGTTAGGAGTTTGCCTAAACGGAGGAGTTGGGATTCAGGGGACAGTACCTGGCTCATTGCTTGCCCCCAAGGCCACACCTCTCCCCACTTTCCAGTGAGGGAGACAGCTTTCAAAAGGTTTCCGCTGCTGGTGTGCAGTTTGGCGGACAACAGAGTTATTCGATATGTTGTTACAAATATAAATTAAAATACAACTAATAATAATTAATAGTCATTAATAGGTATAATATTAAAAAGACATGACCTTTCAAGCCAATGCCTAAGTTGTATATAAGTTGTATATAAGAGGCGGCAATCATTTGTAATAATCATCTCTCATATATTATTCATTTTATATTTTCCAATATGGATTATTCTTACTTATCCTTTGGATAATTGTTGTGAAATGGATACGTTCACTCCATGTGGTATCAAAGCCCCCTCCTCGGGCATTAGATTCAGGCTTTTAGCGATTAAGTAGAGTTCCTCTACATTATTGGTCCTTGACCAAGAAATCAGGCCCTTGGCCCTCTTCCACCCATTTTTCTCTTCTGTTACATTTCCACTCCACTGCAATAACCCTGCTCACCTCTGCTTCGTTCTCACTCACTCCATCGCCCTTCATTAACTCACACTCCCGCCTTCACTCGTCCATCGACAGATCCCTTCAGGCCTTTTCCACCTCGCTGCACGTCCTTCTTGCTCCACGCATTTCTCTCTTCCCCGCGCATTATCCCTGCACCCCTACCAACATCTCCTCCTTCGCTACCCCATTTCCGTTCCCTCCTTCACTGCTTGCGTGTCCCAGCTCCTATCCCCTACCATCACATTTCTCCCATCAGTGTGCTCGCTGCCTCCCGCGCTCTCCCAATTCTCCCTCGCCGTGACATTATTATGCCCCCACCCTGCTCACTCCTGCTCACCTCATCATCCACGAACTTGATCCTTACCACACCTCGCTTCCTTTGTGTTCCTACGTGCTACACGCCATAAGCCGCGCCTCCAACACGCTTACCACTCCCCTCCACTCTGCTTACTCCAACGCAGCTAACGCCCAGCGCTACAACAACTCCCACCCATTGTCTTGATCACTCCCTTCTTCCAGTGCTACCGCCCCGTACGTTCCACCGTCGCGCCACCACCTGCAACACTGTGACCCCCCTCATCCCTCCTCCACGTTGCGCGTAGCCACCCCGCGCTGCTCCTCCCCTCTGTTGCGCATCCACCCTCCTACTGCGCCCTCACGCTCCCCACCATCCGCTTTCTCCTGCGCCTGCTCCACCATCCGCTGCTCTTGCGCTTGCTCCACCATCCACCCCTACTTTCGCGTGCGCCCCCCCCCACCTTCTTCCACTTCTCAGCCGGCTCCTCCATCGAGCCCCTTCACACATGCCAAACCGCTTCAGCTCCCGCTCATAATCCCATTACCCACTTCATATCAATCCACATCCTCCAGAAACCCTTCCTCCTCCAACGCCTAAAACCTTAAAATTAAAAACTATTTTATTTAATAATAGTATATTACTATTATTATAAAATTTCAATATTTTTTTTAATATTATTATTATTAAAATAATACATTGTATTAATAATAATAATAATATTAACATAATACATTGTATTATTATTATATTTTGAAAAAATAATTATTATTATTTTGGAAAAATAAAGAAGAAAGGAAATACCAAAAAAAGGCAAAGTTGAAATTTTTCCAAGAACCATATTGGGAATGATTATAGCCTTATATCTATCCTTGTTGAAGAAAATAAGACAAAAGTGAAGTAAATACATATTTGCAAACGATGGCACCTACATATTCAGAAATGAAGTCATAGTTACGAGCAGTACTGGATGAGTTAGAGAAATATAGAGCGATCGATGAAGATCTTCAATTCAAGATTATGGAGCAAGAATTGCGAGATCATTTAACAGAACAAGAAAATTGTAGTTTAGAAGATCAAAAGCGAGAGCTCCAGAAAATGTTATTTGATAAGGATAAATAAATCTCATGTTTGAAAGTTCACAATCAAAACCTTGAATACAAAATCAAAAACTCAAAAAATATCGAAGAAGCACCTTATAGAAGCAATAATGATTTAGAAGAAGAAATAAAACATTTAAACAAAATCATCAAGGAAAAAGATGATGAAATCAGGAACATTCAGACTAAAGTAAGACACCTAGAAGCAGAGAATTACCGCCTTCAGCAACAGATTAGTGAACTCCAAAAGAAAGAGGACGACAATAAAAATATGCGCAGGTTGGAGATTACAGCCGTCAAAAGCACGTTATCAAATAACACCGAAGAAATTTTTAGATTAAAGAACCATAACAAGACGTTAGTCATAAAAAATTAAAAAGTTGAAAAATAGTCAGAAGGTAAAACACTCTACTGAAGACATTGAAGGAAAATTTTTAGACATGCAGGATGAAAATAACTGCATCAGAAATCATAACGAAGATCTTAAGGAACAACTTAAGAAGTTTGAAGATGATAGAAAATCGCAAGTAGAATTAATTAAAAAGTTTAAAAATGATGACATACAATTAGAAAACAAGTTGGAAAAAATGCAGAACGAAACATTAAAAACTCAACGAATGAAAATACAATGTCCAGCACAGATCAATGCTCAAAAGATGACGTTCGTAAAAGAAAATAACATTGTGAAAATTCCCTATCGACACCCCAACCATATAAATCGATATCCTAAAAAGTGGGAATTGTTGAAAGATAATGGTACTAATGTGATCAAAGCTCCCGACGATAGATCAGTAGGGAATCCCAATAGTCAGAAACAAATCAATTTGGGATGGATTGATCTGTCAACATATCA
Organism: Larix kaempferi; assembly: GCA_027924585.1. NCBI lineage: Eukaryota > Viridiplantae > Streptophyta > Pinopsida > Pinales > Pinaceae > Larix > Larix kaempferi. Next base: position 1,167,358 of record BSBM01000499.1, read on the forward strand.
AAATTTATGCTATACACTTAGAAATTTGTATCAACATGTTTCGTCAGCTACAACGTCACAAGGAACGATGTGACAACATTATAAGGCTTTGAGGACAAAGCCTTTCTAAGAGAAAGGCAATGTTATGAATATAAATTAAAATACAACTAATAATAATTAATAGTCATTAATAGGTATACTATTAAAAAGACATGACCTTTCAAGCCAATGCCTAAGTTGTATATAAGAGGCAGCAATCATTTGTAATAAAAATCTCTCATATATTATTCATTTTATATTTTCCAATATGGATTATTCTTACTTATCCTTCAGGTAATTGTTGTGAAATGGATACGTTCACTCCATATGTATTGTTAGTGGTATCAGATCCATGATGTTGTCTAACCCCATGATTGTTTGAGGCATGGACGTGGATTGTGTGGCCATTTCTGTGCATGATTTGTGCTTACATGCGTGGACAAGGAGAGCCTGTGTACAATCAGATTACGCGTGATCTATTCCTGTGCATTGAAGAGGACGTAGACATGGTCGAGCCATTAAATGAGATTTGAGATATCCATTTCCATAGGAGGCAAGAGATTCTTTTGGAGGTGATATACCTGTGTGTTGATAGTTGAAGACTATTTTAGGTCTTTGTTTAAACACCACAAATATCTGTCTGCATGCCTCTAAAAGGATGTGGGCTTTGTGCATGGTTCATTATTGGACGTGGATACATTATGGATGATGGTTCTATCAGCGATCTTTCACATGTATCAAACTGCGTGTGAAAGGTGGAAATGACTATTTGCAATCTACATGTAATCATTGTTGGAAGAATATTCGAGATCAGAGGTTACCATCTCTTTCAAAATAGATCGCAATACATTCAATTTTGTCTTTTTATCTTGATATCGTTTTACTTTTATGCTTATGTGAAAATAGAGAACTCACTTGTGAAATTCCTCCTTAAGTAAATCTTGGTGGAAAGAATGGAAAGTGAGACCATGTAGATTGCAGTTATGAAAGATTTTGTTTGTCAAACATGTTTATATTCACACATGCTTACATGAAAAATAATATTGGAAGCATAATTGGGGAAGATCACATTCTTTGTAGAATTTGTTATTGTATTGCAGATAAGGAAGTTGCATTGAGAGAAGTTCATCTTTGTATTTAACTTTGAATATATATTTCAAATGCATCCACCTGTATCTATTGTCGATGTGGTGTTAAGCAGTAAAGAAAACTATCCATAGTGGTAGAGGAAGATCAAACACGCTTTGATTTTTAATGATATCTAAGATGACATTTGTGAAGGAGAGAATGGTGTTGCACCTAACACACCTACAACAGACAAAGAGCTCGCAACATGGAAGAACAAATATAAGAAATCATATGCGTCGATAATTGTCACAGTAAGTGAAGAGGTAGGTCGTCATATGCCTATTAAAGACTCTTATGGTGCTTTGAAGAAATTGAAGGATTTGTATGATTCACACTATTGGAACTCATACAATTGTTAGTGAAGCTCTTCAACCTAGATTTGAAGGATGATGATCCCATTGATTTAGCTTCTGAGATCAAATCCATTATGCATGAAATCAATGCCACTAGAGTGAAGATCAACATTATTCTCACATCCTTTATTAAAGCTCTCTACCTTACATATTCACACTACCTTCAATCCTTACAAGCTAGTGGCCAAATGAAGTCCATTACATTCGACTCTTTGGTAGAGAAGGTTGTAGAATGTGAGAATCATTTGGAAAGAAAACAACTCAACCCATTGGAGAGACCACGTCCCTTGCTCAGAAGAAACAATCACAGGATTCTTCTAAAGGAGAAGGAAATATAAGAGGATGTGGAAAGAGGAATTTCAAAGGCAGAGGGAGTAGACATAATCAAGGCGAGAGATCTAATTGTCACTATGTTCGTTGCAACAAGAACGGGCATGACACAATTGGGCTCCATGGGAGCAGATCAAAGACAAACATGATAAAAAAGAAGACAAAGGTAAAGCATTAGAATGGGCGAAAGGTAAAGCACCTGAATCCGCTCATCACATTGTTGTCCATTGCAATATTGGGGTAAATGAATATTTATTTAACACTTCATTTGCTTCTTGGAGAAATGCTTTGTTGCTTGACACAAGTGAAACATGCCAAATGACCTTCTGAAGAGGCTTTCGTGAATATTTCAATGACAATGTAGATAATATAATATCTTTTGCAGTTAAATCAAGTCTCAAGCCTTAAGGAATTGGCACCATCAAGCTTAAGTTGCCTGGATTCCTGAATTTTATTCTACATGATGTTCTCTATCTTCCTAAGCTACGGAGGAACTTGCTGTCTCTTGTGAACATTCAATAGAAAGAGGCCACTCTATTCATATCTTCATTGGAAAAGTTAAAATAAGGAGGGATTTCGATGGCATGGTCGTTATGATAGGAATGGGGGATGAGCGATTGTTGAAATTGAAAGGGACATCTGCTCGTGCACATAATTTTTCCTACTTCTCTCATCTCGATGAATGTACATTATCATCTAGTCTCTTATGGCATGCTAGATTTGGGCACATTAACTATTATAGCCTTCGTTTGTTGAAAAAGAACTTTGTTTCCAGTTTTCCTTCTATTCCAAGGAATTTAAAGCAATGTGATGCATGTATCCTTGGAAAACAAAACAAACAACCTTTATAGGATTCCACTTCCAAAGCATCTAGAAAACTTTGATTGATACACTTTGATTTATGTGGCCCTATGATTGTTCAATATACTAATGGAAATAAATATATCATGTCTTTCATTGATGATTACACCGGGATGTTTTGGGTGTACATGTTAAAAGATAAATCACAAGCTCCTGAAACATTTAAAAGTTTTCATGTATGGATCCAAAATGAAGCACAATCACATATAGGCACTTTACGTATTGATAATGGAGGCAATTATATATATAATGAATTTGAAAACTATCTTCACCAACATGGAATTAAGCATCCAACCACAATCCCATGCAATCCTCAACAAATTGATGTAATCGAAAGAATGAACATGACACTCTTAAATATGGCTCATTCTATGATGTTTTTAAAAAATGTGAAATTGATGTTTTGGGGTGAAAATTTTGAAGTGAAATTTTGGAGGGAATGTTTGGGAGAGAAAATTTGGGAGGGAAAATTTTGTTCTTTTAGCTATAATATTGTTGGGGTTGATATTTGCACCATTGTATTTTTGGGTGAGGAGTGTGAGAAAATTTCATTCTCTTAAACTTTTTAGTGAAAAGTCATGGACTCGTCTGAATCAATCTCAATGTCTGAAGATTATGAAAATTTTGATTTAAGTGGGGGTTTGAAAGGCATGAATGATGATTTACCTTCAAGTGAAGATGTTAAAGGCATTGATGATGATGAAGAGCTTCCTCCATGTGGAGATTTTAAAGACACTAAGGAAGATGATGAAAAGTTTCCTCCAAGTGACGATTTTCAAGGCACCAATGATGATTTTTCTCAAGGAAATGATTCTCAAAGCATCAACAATGATTTTCCTTCAAGCCAAGATTTTTCTCCAAGCGAGGATTTTCAAGGCACAAACGATGAATTTCCTTCAAGCGAGGATTTTTCTCCAAGCGAGGATTTACAAGACAACAAACTTGATTTTCCTCCAAGCGAGGATTTTGACGAGATAGATAATAATTTTGGTGAGTATGAAGGCACTAATGATGGTGTAGATGATTTTCCTCGAAGCGAGGATTTCAATGGCACCGATAATGATTTTCCTCCAAGCGAGGATTTTAATGGGATTGATAATGTTCCTCCCCCAAGCAAGGATTTTGATGGCACTGACGGTGATTTTCTTCTAAGCAAGGATTTTGATGGCATAGATGATGATTTTCCTCCAAGCGAGGATTATGATGGTAGCGAAGACGATTTTACTCCAAGCGAGGATTTTAATGGCAGCAATGATGATATTCCTCCAATCGAGGATTTTAATGGGATGGATGATGAAGTTGGTGAGGATGAGGGCACCAATAATGGTGAATATGAATTTCCTCCGAGCGAGGATTTTGATGGCAGCAATGATGATATTCCTCCAAGCGAGGATTTTAATGGGACGGATGATGAAGTTGGTGAGGCTGAGTGCACCAATAATGGTGAAGATGAATTTCCTCCGAGCGAGGATTTTGATGGCACCAATGATGATTTTCCTCCAAGCGAGGATTTTGATGGCACTGATGATGATTTTCCTCCAAGCAAGGATTTTAAAGGGACAGGTGATGATTCTGGTGAGGATGCAGTAACCAATAATGATGAAGGTTATTTTCCTCCAAGCAAGGATTTTGATGGCATTGATGATGATTTTCCTCCAAGCGAGGATTTTAATGAGACACATGATGATTATGGGGAGGATGAACTCGACAATGATGTTCATTTAAACTCAAGTGATAAACTTGATACTAATGCAGATACTCATTCTCCTACTAATTTTGGTGATGATAATCTCAATGAGAGGGATGATATTCCTCACATTGATGAGGATATTCATTATAATGAGGATGATTTAATGGTTGGTGAAACCCAAATGCAAATTGTACCAATGAGCAAGATTAAGTGTAGGACTAGGCCATTTTATATCAATCCAAAGCATTCTAGTTATACAAGGTCTAGGAAAGATTTGCTCACAAGTCCCAGTTCTATTACTGATTTGATTTCAAGTGAGTGTTGTCAAAAAAATTGTCTTAAAAAAATACACTACAATCATGCTTTTGAGAAAAGACGAGCATATCTATCAATGAACAAAAATATGCAAAATTCATATTTGGTAGGGTGCATGATTTCTACAAAGGCAGGTTATGATTATCGAATTGAAAGTTTTATGCTTTGCAGAAGGGCATTCAAAAGAATCCACTCAATTGGTAATCTTCGTCTATCAAGAATCCAGACAAGGCTAGAAAATGATCCTACATTTTATTCTAAAGAGTATCATGCACGAGCTAGTGGGCCATTAACAAATATTGCAATGTCATGGATGCATGACTTCTTTTCTAAGCATGGAGAGAGTATGCCAGATAGAGAAACCATATACATTCTAGATAATTTCTCAAGGCTAGAAATCTACAACTTGTACAAGGCATTTGTTCAAGATGCTAAAGGAAATAATGATTTCATTAGACATGGATATTTTACGAGACTATGGAAAACAAAGTTCAATAATGTTCGTATTCCTAAGAGGTCAAGGATGGGGGTTTGCAGTATATGTGCTTCTCTTAAACAAAGAAGGGATAAATAAGAAGGGATAGAGAGAGGTATGTCTCTAACAAATTTATTGTTTTGAAATAAATATCTATTACGAAAGCTCATCAATGTTTTGATTTTATTTTATTTGTAGATTTAGTTGTTAAAGAACTTCAAGCACATCGCAATCAACAATCAGTTGAACAAAAAAAGTTATACAAACATCTCAAGAAGCGTTATGATGAAGGTCACACAAGTATATGGGTTTGATAATCGATGGCATGGATCAGAAAAAAAAAACACTTTTGCCACATTTTGTTCGTGTACCAAAGAATTTAAAGGAGGAAAATTTTATTTAGTTTCACTTGGTTGGTTGTATGGTTTTTAATGGTCAAATGTCTCCAAAGGTTTACTTTATAGCTCCCAATATTCATAATGATGCAAATATGACCATTACCATAATTCACCATGTGCTGACTCATTGGTCTGGTAATCTTCCTCGAGTTCTATATCTACAATTGGACAACACCAGCCGAGAAAACAAAAATCAGATCATGTTTGGTTATCTGAACATGCTTGTTGAATTGGGATTTTTTCAGAAGGTTAAAGTTGGTTTCCTTCTTGTTGGGCATACACATGACCATATTGATAAAATGTTTAGCCGTTTTGCAGTGACATGGGGAGGAAGAATGTTGGGAGCCTGCCATCATTAACTGAAATTATTAGAAAAACATATAGTCCAGAGCCTGTTGTGCTAACATTGGAGGAAACTATTGACATGCGAAGATTTATTTTGGGATCGCATGGTGAAGAAAGGTGCATTGAGAAACTTAATGACATTAGCTTTCAGCATCAATTTCGCATAACAAAAATTGATGGGAAAACACTACTATGGGGTAAGAAGTACTCAACAAGTGCAGAATGGGGGCCTACATCAGGTTTAGCATTTCTGAAATTCATCCCAGGTCGTCAAATGTATGCTTCAAATTTATCGTTGTTGCAATCAGCTATTGAGATTCAAAATTCACGCCGGCACAATAAGATGTTGATTCTTCTCAATGCTTGGAAGAAATCAAAAAGTCTATCAAAGATACATATGACTATTTTGAGGTTGTTGATTTTGTTTGGTGGGAGTCATTTTTCATGGAGCAAAATGACATAATTACAAACTCTACAAATGGAGACATTTTTTTGAAGACTCCATTTGGTTGGCCACAAAGTATGTCAAATGAAAATGAGGAGAGAAATGTTGAGCCTGAAGGTGTTGAGCCTTCTCAACCAGAAGAAAGGGAAATGTACATTGGGTCTAGAAGATCAACTACACGACGTGAGGCGATGGAAGACCTTTACAGAGGCTCAGTACAAGATATTAAGGAGGGTTGCATGATTGTAGTTTTGGCCAGAGAAGATCCACGTGGTTATCCATTTTGGATTGCAAAAGTTATGAAGGTCAATAAAGAAAATGAAGAAGTTATATCTATTGAAGCACATTGGTATGCAATAGACACACACCCATTTCATGGTGTGTACAAGCCGGAGATGGTGATCGAGAAAAGGGTTTGCAAAAAGAGAAAAAGAAAGGGTCAAAATGTAAATCATTGTTGAATAGACATTTTGAAATTAGAGGATGTTGACATACTAGTTTATGACTTCCAGTTGACAAGGAAAGGCACTCTTCGCTCCAAGAGTATAGAGATTATCAAAAGATTATTGGCACCAAAAATAGTTGCAACATGGGAGTCTGCTAAACCAAGGCGTAGATCTAGAAGGAATATGGCAAATGAAATGTTGGGCGTACATGAAGATTCAGATGGTGCACTCATTGATACTAGAGAAGAATTCGGGTCATCTACATCTTCATCCAGTCATTCGTCTGAAGAAAAATGTAGATTCTGATAGTGTGTCAGAATCCATGTGTTGATTTGAATATTCACACATGAAACATTTTTTCAACTTTTATTAATATGCCATTGTTTGTATGGCAACTCTAAAGGAGTGCTTGAATTTTGATATGAATTACTTCTACGTCTTATGGTTTATTCTATGATTTTCTTATGAATATCATAAATTTTTGTATTTTATATGAAAAGAGTGATCAAATTATTTATTGAATAATTTGTGTTTAACTCAATGCATGTTTTATACAGTGTTACTAATAGATTAAATAAGCACAATTTTCAATTTTGATAAAATCATATAAAAATGTCATTTTTTGAAAAAGTGTGCTATCGGTAGCATTAGTTTTCAATTTAGAGCTTGATTTTAAGGTTTTTGCAAACAACAAGAACAAATGTTTTGGTTCATTTCCTTATTTTTGACCCCAAATAAAAAGGTGGTGCTACCGGTAGCACCACTTTTTGATTCGAGGTTGTTTTTTGGTGTTTTTTATGCAAAAATATGGGTTTTTATGGCTAGAATTCTCGTTTTGAGTATATAGTTCTCGTCAAGTTGTATAACATGTTTTATAGACAAAGTGAGGACTAGTCCAAATATACCATAATGAATAAGTTGCAAAAGATAAAAAAAAATTTACTAGAGCTTGCAGTAAACTGAACTCTCTTATTTTTACCAAAAATACAGTGCTCACACAAGTCTAAATCACAAGACTTAATCCTAGAGAGCATACCTCAATCATGTAGATTTTTCAAAAAAAATCACTCATATGTCCAAGTTTTTTATGCCACAACATCACTGCATCTGGAACATTTCTCAAGTCTGTTTTTGTTGCACGATTTGTTACTGTATCACCGCACAAATGATATAGGGTCCCACAAAATTCTCCTTTTTCTACCACGAGGGCTCCTTTGGTAATTTTTTATCATTTGTCACCAAAGGTAGTAGAATACCCCAACTTATCCATCATCTTGATTGAGAGAAAATTCTTTTGTATATCTTGTACATGTAGTACATCACAAAAATTCCTTTCTATGACATCATCCAACTTGAACTTAATGTCCCCTCTTCCCACAATTTTTAAAGGATGATGATCACCCAAGTAGACCATTCCACCACTATAAGGCAGATATTTAACAAACTAGTCTCTATGTGGAGACATGTGGACATATGCACCTGAGTCCAAAAACCAAGCATATAATAAGGATCCATTGTTACTAAGACATAAATTATTTCTATTTTAAAATATGTTGTACTAGCTTCAACTAATGGTTGATATGGTTTTTCATCCTTCTTTTCCTTATTTAGATACCAAAAGTCCTTTGAGTGCCCTGGTTTCCCACAATTCTAACACTTCCCTTTTTTGCATCCTCTAGAATTGGATTTGGACTATGATCTCCCTTGTCGACCCCTTTCGCTAGATCACCCTCTCACAGACCCTCTCACAGATAGGGCTTCACTGGTAGAGGGATCCAATGATGAATTGCACCTCAACTCTTCTGCAACTACCACATCATCAAATTTCGGAGTTCTTGATGATGAGTTGGTGATGGTCACTATCATATGATCCAAGGTATCTAGGAGGTAACATGTAAAATGATCTCTCCGTCCTCATCGTCTACCTTTAAACCAGTCAAGAGTAGTTTGTTGATTAGGGTGTTAAACTCGTTGAAATGATCTGCCATAGTTGAACCCTCCTTCATCCTCAAATGATAATTTTTTTTTAAAGAAAACCTTATTTGTTGTCGATTTAATCTCATAAAGCTTCCCAAGTTTCTCCCAAAAATCTTATGCGGTCTTTTCTTCATCAACATTGAACAAGATAGTCTGCCAAGCAAAGACTAATTGTATAAACTACCTTTATGTCCATCTTTATCCATTCCTCATCTGTCATGTTGTTTGGTTTTTTCACAAGCCCTTTCAAGGCTAAGGCTTGGTCATTTTGAACCAACAAGTCCTCTGCCTCCATCTTCCATAGGGAGAAATTCTTGTCGTCAAACTTCTCAATCTCAAACTTGGTTAAACCTAATGTCATTATTGCATCTCCCACTCGCAAAAAATCCTATGCTTGCAAGTTTTTCAAGCTCTGATACCAAAAAAATAAAAACATTAAAAAAGAAACAATTACAATAGAACACAATATTTAAATGGAAACCCTTTTGTACACAAGTAAAACCATGGGGCAATGGCAACTTTGTTCTTTTATTATTATTCAGCAAAAAAATTACAATGCTTTCTTGTATCTTTCACATGTTACAATGTCAGGGGTTCACTCCCCGTTTATACAATACAGATGAGGGTTCCAAAAGGAACCAAAATACACTATAAGGGTCTAGAAATTTTTTCCCCAAGGGTTCTGCCCCTACGCCCGCGGTGGTGGGTCCTGGTTCCCCCCCTGTGAACCCCCATTGACCCAACACATATGAGCAACATGTGGGCCTAGTCGAGATCTCTACATGAATATTATTAGAGCTCTGGATATAGGCTTCATCTCCTAATAGAACATAGTCAGAATTGCATAAGACAAAGAATAATGAAAATTTGTGTACAAGACTGAGAAAAGAGACTACAAGCAAATTCCACATAGTATTCGTGTTGATGAAGCAAGTGGGCCATAAGTCCCTCATTTAGGGATCATAAGTATCAAAGTAGTGGAATCCTTGACCATGGCACAACTGTTGAAAATTTGTAGACTTAGAATAGGTAAAATAAACAAACAAAGGTTGGAAGACATGTAGGCCACCAATACTCGGGTTCAAGAAGAGAACATGAACTTGAAGGAGAAGGTTTGGATGTATGATTGGTGGATAGAAAAGATGGATAAGAACCTTGAGACCTAAACAAGGTTGCTTCCATTTCTAAAGAATCATTTGATAAATGCCAAGGTTCCCTCACTATGATCATGGCAGAGTGGGACAAGCACATCGTTTAGCTTGTGCAATTGAGGGAGAAGGTCAATCAAATTGATAGCTGGCAATAGGATAGGCTCACTTATGTAAAGAATTAGTTGTGACAAGAGTTGGAAGAGAAGGAAGAAGCATTGACAAAGCTACAAGTGGTTATCCAAGAGACCAAGTAATCAAAGCCACCTTCCATTGTCGCTACTAGAGCCAACTATGATTGAGGCCAACATGGTAAGTTCATTTTTTAAAACCCTTTTCAAGAACCTTTTGGTGAATTTGAAAAGCATACCATAGGCATTAGTTCAAAATTTTTAATGCATATGGGCTATAATGGAAAAGGACAAGGCAAAAGAAGACATGGCATCTTAAGCTCCATTTTGGTTGAACTGAGGGTCAAACATGAAGGCCTAGGTTTCAACGGCAGAGAGAAAAAGGCCACAAACACCAAGATCACATTTGTGAAGGCAAAAGACATGGTAGAGTTGGATTTCTCATTAGAAGAAAGAGTAGCAGTGAGGTAAGAGGGAAGCACATTCCCCCTCCTTCTTTCTTGTGCCAAATTTTCAAAAGGGTGGCTATGAGGAAAGTTAAAAGGCTTAGCTTGCACCAACAATTAAAAGAAGTGGAAAAAGAAGAAGACCAAGAGGTATGCATCATGTAAGACGACTTTGATTGTTTGTCATTACTACAAGAGGAAAGGCCATAGAGCTAATAATTGTTGGTACTCAAAAGGATGTTCATTTTGTGGGGAGAAAGGTCATTGTGTTGGGAAAAACCAGCCACATGCCACATGCCAGATTAATTTCAAATGAAGAGTGATAAGAATACTTCCTTAAACCAATAGAGAACTCAAAGGCACATGGAGAAGACAATTAACTTGGCTTCATTGACTACCAACATGGATTGTCTCCAAGTCTAAGAATGAAAGAGACTTGCATGTTGAAGATGGGAATGAATTATGTTGGAAGAGCTTGGATCTAGAGATTAATTAGCGCTAAGAGTTATTGAGCATAATTCTGCAATGTGAGAACAAGTGAACCAAGAACCTGAGCCAAAGCATGAACTAGGCTAGAGCTAGTCTTAGATCTGTAGCTAAGAGCCAGAGTTAAAACCATATTTTAGAGAAGCAAACAAAAGGCAAATTGATGAAGATTGTTCTTTTCTAATTTTTGGTGACCAAAAATCCTCTCAATGGGGAGGTGTGATCCAAAATGTATTTGAACAAAGACAATGGTTGTAGGACTCAGTACCTGCAAGTGTAATTCAAAAAATAATGAGGTTAGATAAAACACTAAGGATGATGCAAATGTAAAAGTAGATTAAACCAAAAGGAGGAAAAACAAGAATGAAATAAAATAAAATAACTTGTGCTAATTTGAATCCTAGAGGGATTTTTGCTTGTTAGTTGGCCAAGAGAGGGAGAATGAGAGAAAACCAAGAGTTGCATTGTAGCTTGCTTCAAAGCATTGATTTGTTTCATTCACCATCTCTCCAGAAGACATTTTAGCGTATGTTTTTTTTTAAACTAAGGATATCGACTTATATACCATCTTTCATATGGTTTCAAATGATATTCACATCGAACATGCTCATGCCCATTGGCTTGATGTTGATTGAATAGGAGTGATATATTATTTTATAGAATCTTTAGATGAAACATGAGCACATGCAATGATAAGGATAAGTGTTGGGTTATTGAGTTGATTGTGGTTACTAATCATCACATAATAATGCACTTTGAGCATAGGCTTGGAGTGCATCTTATACAACTTCTCATCTCCCAATATTGACAATACTTGTCGGACTTGGTGCAAACCTTAACATAGCATAAGCATGAATTTATTTGAATTGCACAAGAACATAGGCCTAGGAATCAATCTTGAAGATAGAGTTCTTAGAGGCATAGTATTTGCATAGTATGGGGTTTTTTGGGGCCTAATTACTTTTGTGTTGTTAGTTGGTTGTTGTGTGCAAATTACACAAGAGCCTAGGCTATACCTTTAATCATGAATAGTGTTGTCGAGTAGATTACCTCAGAACTACATAAGATGGAGAAATAAGGATCTTTGTACAAAACTCAGAACAAAGACTAAAAGAAAATTTTACATAGTATTTGTGTTGGTGAAGTGAGTGGGCTATAAGTCCCTCATTTGCGGAACAATAAAGTTTTTTACCTTTACACATTTGCATCTAATCACTCCCTTGATTTCATGCTTACTGACCAAATAAGGAAGGGAGTGAGTTTTCAATGTAATTTATGAGCACATATCTTCAAAGTTTTGAACTTAATTACCCAGTAATCGAGAAATAATGCTTTGTTGTGATCAAAGCAATTGAGTAGTTCAAAGCCTTACATATTGTTAAAGACACGTAAAAGTGATTTTTCTACATACAATTATTAATTTTATTTTCATCTAAAACCAACATGGTGAAAGAATATGATCTCTATACCAAGCATGCCACCATTGTTTTGTAGATAATAAATTATGTAGACTAGCAGCCAAGGAGCAAGACAAAATTGATGTAGAAAGAACAACATGGAAGATGATGCATCATTGTATTCAACAAATATCATCATCACTCCCACATAAGAGGATTCATGATAACATGATTTGAAATACTATTTAAATTATAGGTTCGGTCATAGTTACTTGGGTGTGAAAATAATAAGAATGAACACTACTTTCTCATAGATGTCAAAATGGCAATTTGTATCATTGAACACCTTATTTCCCTAAGCTCTGCAATGATGGCAAACACTCCTCCATGAAGCAAAATCAAATCGACACATTATTGGAGTCAAAAGAGAGACAAAAAGCTCAATGCTAAAGGATTTTTTTACATGGGAGAATCGGCAAATACAATTCTTGTCAACTTGGCGTCCTTTAACAAATCATGAGGTCAACTTCTGTGGCTACCATTATAACCCACTCTGCCTCATCTTACGTTGGTCTTTGGAGGAGGACATAGACACCGCCAGAGATCGAACTTGGGACCACTAGCTAGAAAGGCACTTAGTGGTGTCCATCAAACCAACTACTCTACCTTGAGTAGACCAATGCTAAAGGATTGTTAAACGATGGTTTTAAGCATGCATCAAGTGACAAAGAATCTTGGTTTATCAATCTTGTCCTAAAATGGGACAAAGTGTATGAGTCAAAAGGAAAATGCACAAAGTTTCAACACATTTGACTTGAACTTTTCAAGTGGTTGAGGATATTGGCATTGGTATCGATTGCAAGATATGGAATGACACTCGGATCTCCCTCTTAACCACCATTGGTTAAAGCATATTTCTTTGACTTCACCCTTATTGCTTTCCACTTCGCTTGTAGTTAAAAAATACTATTACAGAGTAGTTTGCTTTTAGTAGTTCTTGTGTTCTTTCTTTACGTTTAATTTCTCGAAAATTAGCTTGATTGGTGCATTATATGACCTTGGCTTGCTTAAAACTAGAATTTCATTTTCTAGCTTTCCACAAGCACCAACACTTGCCCATGTTGGTCAAAGCCAAGAAAACTTCACATGCTACCTTTGAACTATACCCTTAACGAAGGTAGACTTAAAAGTGAAAGAACAAGATTGTGAGAAAATACATAATAGTAGTTGGACCTGGGACCTTCCAAGCAATTAACTCTTTGTGATCTTAGCACTAGTTTTGGTTAATGAGTCAACTTGCCAGAATAATCCATCTACTACACTAAAATATAATTGGTCATGTGAATGGTGAACAATCAAAAATTTAGGGCTAGCAAACCTTACAGAGGAATAAATACCACTTAGGTGTACCAAGATAAATACATCAAAAGAATAGGCGTCATCCCTGCCAACTTGTGAAGAATTGTTGCTTCCTCCATCCATTGATTGCCAAAGCAATATATAAATAGTAAAGAATCGAAAAAGGGAGCACATTAAAAGGACATGCAAATATCTCTATCTAAGCTATGGATGCTCGTTGGAAATGAAGCAAGGTATGTGACACTAGGGTAACTCCATCAGGGTTGTGGATGTTCATAGATAATGGAGCAAAAACAAAGGATATAAAAAAGTCATGCTTGAGAAAGTGTTTTACACTCGATTCAAATAAACCCTGTGATTGTGACTTAAGATAGGATAATGTATTCATGCTTGAATGAAATTAACTTCATCATTCATTCCTCTGATATAGTTGATGAGTTGATCAAATTGATTCGCTTAGGGAACTACTGACTCCCTTGCGAGTAGATGTTCTATAAGGACCCACTTCAAGCAAAAACTTGGTTTTCCATGAAGAGTAAATAAGGTTCTCCTATTTTTTTATTATAGCTTAAAGGTTCCTTTTATAAATAATGGCTTTGGTCAATGTATTCCATTTGTTGAAGCCTCAACTTGGGGACCCCTCGATTTCTTAAATTTTGACATTAGTTTTCATTTTTTTCGAAATGCCTTCTAAATACATCTTACAGTGATGATGTTTTTGAGTTGTCTAAATACATCTTACATTGATGTTTTTGAGTTGTCTGGCCAAAACTTGATCGAAATCTCGCTGATATGAAATTTAAAAATTCAGCGATTCGTGTTAATTAAATCGTTTTTCTAAACATCTAGATGAATTCAACACCCTGGAAAACCCCAGGGCATCCAAATTATGCAAATTATGCAGGATTAATACTGTTATTTGAGATTCTAAAAATTCTATCACGCATTCCGGCAAATTCGTGTCTGAAAAATAGAGATTTTAGACAACTCGATTTGGTATGTCCTTGTGAGATTTAATGAGCTTTTATGACTCTCTATGTAGGTGTTGGTTTTTTTTAACTGGGAACCCACCTCACTGCACAGCGAGCACCGTTGACTGTATAACAGAATAGTAAATCGGTAGTAAATCGGGCAGCTCGCTCACTTTGACAGCAACTATTCGAAACCAGCGACGGCGAGCAGGTGGAGAAGAGGATCGCTTCCTTTAAGCTATCAAGGCCAGGGATCTGTCCATAGAGGCTTTCTTCGCGAAATGAGGTTCTTCCAAACATGGCGGAGCTTTTTTTACTGATTGCCTGCCTTCCAAAGCCTGGAATACAAATCAACTGGCCTCCCAGAGAGGGCAGAGCTGCAATAAAAGTTTTATCGATTCTTCTCAGAATTTTTTCTTGTCTCATTTGCTTTGTCTTCATTTGGCTTCCATTCTTTTTCCGGTTACAACTTTCAACAAGGATTTTCTAAGTGCAGACAGGTTTCATGACTGGGAGGAGAGCGTACGGTCTAGTACAGTACTGCCTTGTCCATGGGTTAATTCCCAAGCTGCTAGAGATCCCAAAGTTCGAGCACCTGGGAAGCCATAAGAAAAAAACTTTAGCATCTTCTGATGGCTCTTAGCCACTTTCGGGCAATGCAGTGACCACTCAACTTATCATAACATCAAACTCCTCCCTTCAACCTTAGCTTCCAGCCAAGTACAGGGTTTGGTGTGTATAGTCTAGTTTCCTGAAGGGTAAGATTCTATGGCTTTGTACAATTATTTGTCGTTCATGCTCCTCCACTTTTTTGGTTTTTAATCTTCCTTTAAAGCCAAGAAGCGAGATTTTCCAGCTTGATTATTTGGCTGCCCTATTTGCTAGATTCTAAAGAAAATTAGCTGGTTTAAATTGCATTTTCAGCCCTTTTCTCTGAGCTTGAGCAATTTAATTTTACAGCTTGATTATTTGGCTGCCCTATTTGCTAGATTCTAAAGAAAATTAGCTGGTTTAGATTGCATTTTCAGCCCTTTTCTCTGAGCTTGAGCAAGTTAATTTTAGCTGGCTTAACAAAGCATTTTCAGCTATCTTTTGGCCTTGCTTAGGAACAAATTTAGCCATATGAACAACATTAAGAGGGCAATTCTTAACTCACTCAACGAAAAATTAAAATTGCTATTTCATTCAAGTTGTCATATGCATTTCTAACTCAAAAATATAATTTACGATAGGCTTGTTCTAGAAGTTCATTTTCAACCCTCGTCCATAAATTAATGAATGCAATTTCATATTTTGTTGAAAATTACTTTTTACTTTTTCATATGCTTGCCCAAAAATAAAAAATAAAAATCAATCTATATGTACAAATTTGAATGCAATTTTCAGTCTATTGGACTTGGAGTGGGCATGTAATTTTTAGCCTTTTTTTCAAACTTGTATGGTTCATTTCCAACTCAATTGAAACCAGAATTACAACCTATTTTATTTCTAATTTCATTTATAACCTTTTTTTAAGTTTGTCTCATCACTTTTTATTTAGTTGCATAAGAAATTAAACGAGACTTCATTTGCTACCTCGACACTGTAATTTCCATCCCTATGTGCTTACTTAAGGTTGATTTTCCTTTTTAAACTTCATTTGGCTCTAGACATCGAAACATCAAAATTAAAGTAGTCGCATGTTGGATTTTATGAAGAAAAACAAAACTCATGTTTTCAAGTTATGTGTAGTAGAATATAATCCAAACAAAGTTTTCATGTTTGTTGATGTTTCTCCATGTTATTTTCAAGTTATGTGTCGTACAATATAATCCAAACAAAATTTTCATGTTTGTTGATGTCTTTCCATGTTATAGCATCGGGCAGACATTCTCTCCCAGATTGATCATGTGATTTAACCAAGGGAAATGACAATGTGATTTAACCAAGGGAAATGACAATGTGATTTGAGAATGGCCCAGGCGTAGCCTTGATTAGTCATGTGATTTGGCTAAAAGTAAATAAGGCTCGAGGTGCTTAGCCTTGATTAGTCATGTGATTTGGCTAAGAGTGAATAAGGCTAGACGCCACATTGCATACTCTATGAGGGAGTGCTTCGTGATGGAGTGATCTATTCTATATTAGAGTGAGTTGACTTGTTTATTTGATAGGGGATTTCATCCCCTTGTGGAATATACAAGTCTAATCTAATGTTGAATTTGACATAGGCTCTAAGAAGTGTCTAGGACTTCTTAGTGTTGGTCAAATCAACATTAGAGCTCTATGGGTGAATAGACGTGCATGTAAGGAGATGATCATCAACAAAGATAACTTTTCTATGATGAAGAAATAACCAAGAAGACGAGTCAACCATTGAAGAAGTCCAATATAACATTGAAGAAGCCCAAGAAATATTGAAGAAGAAAAAAGGACAAATCGAACCTGAAGATAAAAAGAAAAGTGGAAAACAAAAGTACAAGTTGGCCCCATAATAAAAATCAGGGTGAGTTGAAGTGTATAAACAAGTAGCTAACATTTCATTTTCACAATCCAACTGACACATCATAGCAACTCTTTCATCTAATGCGCACTTGTCAAGAAGGCCTAGCAAAGGCACAAGGAGCCAATTTTGGGGGTTCTAATCTTCTCTAGAGGTTCGCTATCCCTATCTAGGGTTTCTTTGTGAAGGTTGCACTCTCTTGTGGCTAGGGTTTCCTCATGAAAAGATGATGAACTTTATGTGCTAGGGTTTCTTTTCAGGAATGGTAATGTACTTGAATTGGACTGATTTCTTCTAAGAAAGGTTGGTTGGGTTTTCTCCCAAGTTTGGGTTTCCCAAGGCAAAATTCTTATGTCTATTGTGCATGGATGTGTTTCTATGATCTTTTGTTTCCGCTGCAATTTAAGTTGAAATTTTCACTGTGCAATTATTTAATGAAAACTGTGGGATGAAATGAATGTTTGAAATCATTAGGAAATAATTGTCAAAATCTGTAAATAGATAAAATTTCAACATGGTATTAGAGCATTTTTGAAAGATAGCCATTTAGCAGCTTTTTGCCCTAAGTATGGAAACTAGGGCTTCCATGTTTGGACCTTTCCAACCTAAGTTTGAACTTGAATTCAGTGTCCTAGAGGTCGCCTTGGCAATGCGCATCTTTCTGTGGAGCCAGTTTTCAGTTTTGTCAAATTTCAACTTTGACCTAATTTCTAATGGGACTAGGGTTTCTAGATCATATTTTAGAATTCTGACAAGATGGTGTCCAGTCTCAGAGTAAAAGATAGATTGGATGGTGCAACATCAGTTCAAGAATAGAAGAAATGAAAAGGAAGAAGAAATTTTGGTGGAGGATCAGCTCTAGTCCAAGTCTCAAGAACAATTAAAGAAGGATCTCTCAAGGATCAAGTGCTATAATTGCCATACATTTGGTCATTATGCTTCTCAATGTCCTCAAAAGATAAGGAATGGAAAGTAGCATGCATCAACAGTTGATGAGCATCCACCACAGAAGAGGACAAAACTTAACGTTGAGGCGTCTTGAATGATAAATGAGAAGAAGTCTTGACAAGAAGACAAGTCTGAAGATTGACACTTGCAGACCAGCTATCACATCAAGGCACACTTCATAAAGAGGTCTTTCAAAGCTCCAAGTAGAGCTTGAGGATGTTTGCAGGGGTTGTCCACTTGGAAAGAATGCCAAGGGATATTTTTTGAGTAGTGATGGTAGATCCAAGGGGATCTTTGATCTAGTACATTCAAAGCAGGTTCCAGGAGTTCAAGGCTTAGACAGAGAACTTGAAAATCAGGCAATGGAGGAAAGTATACCTCAAAGGAATTCAGTGATTTCTGCAAGGAGGTAGAGATCAAGAGGGATTCAACAACAAAGATAAATATTTAATGCTTTAAGAAATGAGTTTTATTTACTTAAGTTGAATTTATATTTTGTTGATAGCATAACGGTTTAATTGGTACTGGTTAACCCTTGTGGACAAATCTACCATGTATTGCAGAACAAGTCTGATGTGGAGGCTAAGAAGGCATTGATCCATGATTAGGATTTACCCTTGTTCTTATGGGCAGAGGCATACAGTACAACAGTTTATGCTTAGAAGAGGATTCCTCACCGGATATTGGGGGACACGACTCATGAGGAAGCATTCACAAGAATGAAGCCAGAGTCGGTCATTCAAGGATCTTTGGTTGTCCAATTTACATCCATGTGCCCAAGGAGAAGAGAATGAAGTTAGAACCTTTTGGGAAGAAGGGTACTTCTTTGGGATACATTGAGACTTGGAAGGCCTACATAATCTATATTCCAAGACAACTTCAGATTGAGGTTAGTGAGGATGTCACTTTTGATGAGGAGGTAGCCTTCAGGAAGTCCAGATAATCTCATATGGAGATTGATAGTGAGGAGCAAGAGGCTCTGAATGATGAGGGTCCAATTCCCTCTCGTACAGTTATTCATCCTTCAGACTATTAGAGTCAGCAGAGCCAGTGGATCTCCGTAGAGATGTTGCAGTGACCAAGAAGAGGCTAGCATGGTTTCATGATACCTTCTGGGATGCAGAGAGGTATGCAGCTCCTAGTGGTACTTTCAGGGAGATAGTTTTGAGATCAGATGAGAAGTCAGTAGTGACTTCCAAGTGGATCTATAAGATCAAGCATGCATTAGATGGAAGCATCGAGAAGTACAAAGCAAGGTTTGTGGCGAGAGGATTCTCTTGGAAAGAGGAAGTGGACTACGAAAAGACTTTTTCTCCAGTCGTCAGGTACACTTCCATCAGGACTATTATTTCTCTTGCTTCCATGATGGGATGGATATTACATCATATGGATGTAAAGACAACATTCCTCAATAATGTGATTGAGGAAGAAGTGTACATAGAGTAACCTCGGGACTTTGTGATATATGGGAAGGAGTCCCATGTTTGCAGGCTTAGAGAGAGTCTTGGATGGTATTCAGTGTTCTTGAGGGAGCAGCAGGCTCTTCTTAGTAGACCCACTCGGTGGGAGATGACATAGATGGATACATAGGGAGCAGAGTGTCCAGATGGAGAGGGAGCAGGATACTCAGGTGCAAAGGGAGTAGGGTGCTCTCGCACAAAGGGAGTACCTCCTACATAGTTGGT
Source organism: Larix kaempferi (assembly GCA_027924585.1). NCBI lineage: Eukaryota > Viridiplantae > Streptophyta > Pinopsida > Pinales > Pinaceae > Larix > Larix kaempferi. Next base: position 1,187,189 of record BSBM01000499.1, read on the forward strand.
TGATGATGGAGGAGGTGCCTTAGTCAGGAGTACCTCTCTCACTAAGAGGAAGTTAGCCTTAGAGTTCGAGGATCCTGAATTGATTTCTTGGGATTGGAGGTGTAGCAGAGATCAGGTGAGACCTTCCTTGATCAGGGAAAGTGCATAGATGAGATCTTTGAGCAAATTTTGTACGATGGACTACAAGTCCATGGCCACACCTATGAAGACAAATCTCAAGAAGTTGAGTGATTCTGCTTCAGATTCAGATTTGGTGGATCCCACTATGTATAGGCAGATGATTGGATCCTTGATGTACCTGGTTAGCATCAGGACAGATATTTGCTTTGCAGTGAGCACCCTAAGCTAGTTCATGGTTGATTCGAGCCATGTACATTGGGTTGTGACAAAGCATTTGTTGAGGTACTTGTGTGATACAGTTGGATATGGTCTAAGATGTGTCTCAGGTGATGAAGTGAGGCTGCAAAATTATGCAGATTCTGACTGGGCGGGGAGTGTAGTGGACAAAAAGAGCACCTTCGGGTGTTGCTTCAACTTGGGATCAGCCATGATATCTTGTTTTAGTATGAAGCAAACTTATGTTGCACTCAATACAACAGAAGCAGAGTATTATGCAACCAATGTCGTAGGTCGTGAAGAAGTGTGGCTTCGAATGCTTCTTGCAAGACTATTTGGTCAAGAGATCAAATATCACTTCATCCGACACATGGTGCAGAAGGGATCAGTGAAGCTCCAGTACATATCTACAGATGAGTGGCAGTGGGAAGACATTTACCCTCGTAGCATGAGTCATATTGCTAGTGGTGAATGAACCAGGAATGGGGCAGACAATCTCCCATTATCATGAGTCATATGGTGTGAAGACATTCACCCTCGTAGCATGAGTCATATTGCTAGTGGTGAATGAACCAAGAATGGAGCAGACAATCTCCCATTATCATGAGTCATATAGGGAGATTGGTCCCATGATGCTCTCACAGTTTTGATGGTTCTATAGACGAGCGACAGACATTCACATGAGGTGAATGGACCAGGCACCGTGATGGTTCTACAGATGAGCGGCAGACATTCACGTGAGGTGAATAGCCCAAACACCGTGATAGTTCTATAGACGAACGACTAACATTCATGTGAGGTGAATGGTACAGACACCGTGATGGTTCTATAGATATGCAACATCGAGCAAACATTATGGTCATGTGATTTGACCAAGGGTCATGTGATTTGACCCAAGGGCCATGTGATTTGGCTAGTGGTGAATGGCCCAAGCATAGTCTTTATCCATATAGCCATGTAATTTGGCTAGGATTGAAAGACTCGAGATGCATATGTAGTATATATCTGAGATGGATTACGGGCATTCTCACAAAGTGTGATGCTTGGTGTGATGCAGAATGTCTCCCTCGCTGAGAGGGATTGTTGATGTTTCTCCAAGTTGCAGCATCGAGCAGACATTCTCTCCCGGATTGGTCATGTGATTTGACCAAGGGAAATGGCCATGTGATTTGAGAATGGCTGAGGCATAGCCTTGATTAGTCATGTGATTTGGCTAAGAGTGAATAAGGCTCAAGGTGCTTAGCCTTGATTCGTCATGTGATTTGGCTAAGAGTGAATAAGGCTAGAGGTCACATTGCATACTCTATGAGGGAGTGATCCGTGATGGAGTGATCCATTTTATATTAAAGTGAGTTGACTTGTTTATTTGATAGGGGATTTCATCCCCTTTTGGAATATACAAGACTAATCAAATGTTGAATTTGACATAGGCTCTAAGAAGTGTTCGGGACTTCTTAGTGTTGGTCAAATCAACATTAGAGCTCTATGGGTGAATAAACGTACATGTGAGGAGATGATCATCAACAGAGACAATTTTTCTATGATGAAGAAATAACCAAGAAGACAAGTCAACCATTGCAAAAAACCCATATAGCATTGAAAAATCCCAGGAAATATTGAAGAAGAAGAAAGGACAAGTCGGCCCTGAAGATAAAAAGAAAAGTAGAAAACAAAAGTACAAGTCGGCCCCATAAGAAAAATGAGGGTGAATTGAAGTATATAAATTAGCTAACATTTCATTTTCACAATCCAGCTAACACATCACAACAACTCTTCCAGCTAATGCACACTTGTCAAGAAGGCCTAGCAAAGGCACAAAGAGCTAATTTTGGGGGTTCTTATCTTCTCTAGAGGTTCTCTATCCCTATCTAGGTTTTCTTTGTGAAGATCGCACTCTCTTGTGGCTAGGGTTTCCTCATCAAAAAAGGATGAACTTTATGTGCTAGGGTTTCTCTTTAGGAATGGTAATGTACTTGAATTGGACTGATTTCTTCTAAGAAAAGTTGGCGAGGTTTTCTCCCAAGTTTGGGTTTCCCAGGGTAAAATTCTTGTGTCTATTGTGCATGGTTGTGTTTCTATGATCTCTTGTTTCCGCTGCAATTTAAGTTGAAATTTTCAGTGTGCAATTCAATAAAAACTGTGGGATGAAATGAATATTTAAAATCATTAGGAAATAATTGTCAAGATCTGGAAATAGATAAAAATTCAACAATGTTGTCCATTTAAAACACTTCAAACCTAAATTAATTAGAAAAAAAAATTATAATAATGAAAATGACAATGAAGTAATGCACTTTTCTGCAAATTTGCATGAAATAATGAAGTGAACTTCATGAAAAGGTTTGTGAGATGATGTTATGAACAAACTTTAATGGAGTAACATGTATTTTTTCTAAGTGCTAAATGCAAAGGCAAGCTGATAAGCAAAAGAATCCCTCACCCATTTGGTGACGTTGAATAGCTAAAAAATGGGTGACGTTGAATAGCTAAAATTAATGTGCATGGGACTATTTAATTGGGCTGAATTTAGTCATTGGTAATTTAACAAAAATGTGAAAAAGGCATACAAATATGTTTTTTTTAAATTGAGACAACAGATATATATTAAGAATCAAATTAAACTCAAAAGCTACTTATTACCTTGTTCGAAGGGTCATCGAATGTTGACTTGACTTGATGAAGCATGAGTCTTTATTCTTTGGTTTTTATAGTCTTAAGAAGCTTGTGCAAATTTGTGGGTTACACTATTAATTTATTCATTTTAAAAAATTTGCATTTTAGAAGACCCGGAAGCCAAGCATTGAGCTTGCAAATTGAGCAAATATTGTTATGGGTTTGTGAATAATTGTTTTACTAGTGCTCTTAAATGCTTTCATGTCATTTTTTTTGTCATTCTAATCAATAGTATTTTTTTTATATAAATTTTTGTAAGTAAAGAGTAGATTTTTTACTGTTTCGTAAGTTCTGATGGAAATATAAAAAATGCATGAAGAAACAAAGAAAACATAAAACGATGATTGTGGGAACGAGTCTCCAAAATTATTGAAGAATGAATTCTCTCTCATACTCAAAGCATGTGAATATAAATAAACAAGAAGGGAACATGTTATTTCTATTTTCAAGAAAAATATTTGAAGGAGATAAAATCAATCAAGTTTGTGCAAATCAATCTAGTGAGCAAGAAATAAGAATTGGTTCACTCAAAGAGCCACTATAAGACAAATCAGGTAGAATGAAAGGTCAAAGTCATTTATTGAGAAGAAAAAGACTTTCCATCAAACCTCCCAAAAGAAAACAAGAGGAGATGAGACATTAAACCACCACAAGTCAAATCAGGAACTATGAAGAATTATTTTCACACATTTTTTAAGAAAATAAAATGCGTGCTCAAACCTCAATTGAGAGTATTTTCCCAACACAAAAAATAAATGAATAGGGCGAATGAAGGTTAAAGATGGATAGATATTGTGATATAAAGGAATGTCCATTCATTGAAATTTTGAATGAGTACAAATTGTATAAAGTCAAATAAACTTGAGAGGCCAAAAGTCATAGAATTAGAAAGACAAAAGTCAGATAAAGAGAAGGGCAAAGATCATCTAAGATTTCTATAAAAAAAACATTTTCACTCTTGCAAAAGGTCCATCTTTTTGCATTGTAAGCTATCTTCATCATTCTCCATTTCTTTGGTGCTTGTGAGTTTAAACAAAGTATCTTATGGATGTTGTAGCAAATGGATATTCTTTTGATTACCATGTTACACTTACCTTATACTATGTATGTTGTTGAACATGACTCTTGAGATACTTAAGCTATTGTTAGCTCCTCAAAGTAAGCTAGGGAGTAATGAGCAAATGTAGAGGTAAGGTATCTTCCACGCTTGTGCATGTCTTTTCTTTATTCATGTTCAACACTTTTGATGTGAAGAATGTTTTTTTGTCAATAACTTAAGTTATCTTTGTGTTTGTGTAAAAGAACCTACTTCTCTCATGGTTGTCAGTTATCTTCATTGGTTACTTGTGGATGTGAATGTCGTGTCTTTTTAATATCTTGACAAAAGGGCATTTCTTGATTATCATATTCATATTTGTTTATTAGATGTTGTGTTAGTTAGTTGAATTTGGTTCCAATGGTAAGGGTAATCAATCTTCCATGCCCTCCATACCTACCATGCGGCTCTATTTAGTGTGGTGCACTACTCGTGAGGATATGATAGATAGTTAGATAGGTTAAATGGAAATATATTAAAATGTGTGTTGCACACTACATGTTGCATTTCATAGTTCTAAGTGCATTCCAAATAATATCATAAATTAACCAAGCCTTAACCATTCAACATGTGCTTAAATACAGAAACAACAAACCTAGTCATATCTGAAAGGTTCACCATTTCGATGGAAGGAGGTCTAATTAGACCATTTCATGAGGTGAACATGTGTTGTTGACTCGGATCATTTTCCTATATCAACAGAACCCAGGATTAGAGATCAATCATGCTAGTAACAGAATGCCATCACTATGGCAATAGCACCAACACTAATGATGTGCTAGATCCACTATGCCAAAACTTTAGCAACATTAATCAACACCCTAATCTAACTTAATAACAAATCAACATGCCATTTCAACCAACTCACAATTAAGAGGAGCTTCATAGAGAGCATGGGTAATCAAATTTGACAAAGTCAATATACATTGTAGTCATATCAATTTCAAGAATGAGATGGTCAACCTTGTACACTCTTCACAAGGCTAATCATTAAAGACCACCTTAAATGATGAGCAAGTTATCATTTTACTTGTACATATATATACTCTATATAATTTGGTAAATCCTGTTAGTTTCAACAATCAAAACAATCGCATAGCTCAAAGTTCTTTATTCTTTCATACTCATGGAGCTATATTATACAACCTTATTGAACTATATTGGCTTTGTGTGTACAATCACATAGCTCAAAGTTCTTTATTCTTTCATACTCATGGAGCTATATTATACAACCTTATTGAACTATGTTGGCCTTGTGTATTTGGTTTTCATGGAATATTTGAATTAATTTACAAAGTTAAATACATTTATTTTTTAATACTATGCTAAGAGAAACTCTTAATTTAAATCATGTTTTTCTTATTATTCACGCCACCTCACCCTCATAATGAGTGCAATTTAGATTATATCCCATATTTACTATTATATTTTGCCTTGTTACTTCTCTACATCTACTCGTTTTTCATTTCTCTTAATATAACACAATGCAATCGTGATTATTCTATAAAACTCAATTGTACATTACAATACTCGCACGAGGAAGACATAAACATCACTTTTGCAATTATCTGTTGTATCTATAAGCTTTGCATCTCATCACACTACACTTCACGAAAATCTTTCACCGTGTTATGCTTTTCCATAAACATTTCTGTTTGTTTACTGAGGGCAGTTCCTCACGGTATAATCTCTTTAGTCTCCACATGCTTGGCAGGTTGATCCTACAAGGATTTGGAGCCCCCATGCAAAGACAATACGTTGTATCTCCTACATCCTCCAACGGTGGAGCTAAAGTCCACCACCAAGAACAAATAAATATTCCAGATCATATCTTGCCCTCTTGCTGTGAAGTTGGAAGTGATCACTTTTTGAAAATGTTTGTTAAAGTATTTGAAAAAAAGGCATATTAAATCTAGTAAATCCATCGAGTTTCTCTAACATTTGTTAGAAATTACGATTAGCAAGATGTTGTTTAATTATGAATTTGTACTAAAAACCAAAGGTGGGCGATTTTTACTCCGACAAGTTGATATCCATAAGCTTTCTTCCATTACACCTTGTAGGTCGTGTGTGCAATACTTTGCAACCTTTGAACTTTTGAAAGCAGATGTTCAGTCGTAATGGCATCGAAGATTTCACATATAATCTAGGAGTTGCTGCAATAGGTTCCCAAGATAATTGATTGTAAACTTCAGCTTGTTTGGTAGCTTGGTCGACCAATCTATAGAACAATTAGTGAAAGGTTGGCCTATTGACCCTCTGCAATGTGCATGTCTAATCAATGAAACACACTTTGTCCATGAATTTATAGATAATATGGTCTTTTGGACAATTCTAATCGTTCTTCGTGCTTGAAATCCACGGAATCCAGCAATATCAGCTCAATTTCACACAAATCCAAATAAGGTGATTTTTAAATCCCGCCCATTCTCTCCAGACCTGCAAATTTCCTTTCTCCTATTTTAAAGAGTAACTTGATATGGAAGAAAAAAGTTAAAATTGACATGACGTTGTTGCTATCATAACAATTTGGGTACTCCGCAGTAAGTATTTAATCCCTGATAACCTGATTATGAACCCCACCCCAAGCCCGTGGGCAGTCACATAAGTTTGCCATTTTTAGACTTGAATGCAAGATAACAGTCCATACACATCGATAATAATGTCGCACCTTTGTCATTACTCTTCTCCACGCATATGTACTAATATATTCATGGGAAATCGCATCCATTATTTTTTTGTGAACCCTTTTTGTACATTTTTGAGTTTGACCCATTATATCGTGTCTTCATATTTTGTGAACCCTTTTAGTACATTTTTGAGTTTGAGCCATTATAACATCAATTTTTATGGATTCCTGATGCGGGATGATTCGCTAAAAGGCACAAAGCTTGCTAGCTGATATTATAAAATAATGTTTTAAAAAGCTATTTTCGATATTTAAAAAAAAAAATGAGTTTCATTACCTAACTCTATACTTAGAGACTATATTAGCTCAGCAAATCACAATCTGTATTCTAAAAGGCCAGAAACAGTATCCACCCAAGCATGTGTGTCCTGCACATGAAACCCCATCTTGCCAATAGTAGGAGGTTTCCACCTGATCAGTGGAATACACATAAATCGCATGCAAATACAATCTGTCTAAACATGTGAAACTTTGCGGATGTTAATATATAGTACTTCACATTTAACATTTTGTCAATGTATAGTGGCCTCATTCATGTTTTACAAATATATAGTAATAATGTTGAAAATCGTAATGGAATTTAAAATCTCATTTAAATAACCAATGTACATTACTTCAAAAATTATTTGAATTCACAATAATCCAAGCTTACCATGGCATTTGAATATATAATCCATTACACAAAGTTGCCATAGCATTTGAATATGTAATCCGTCACACATTTGAGGGGTTGATGAACCTCTTGATAAGTTTGCTATTTTCACACCTTATCACACATTTGAGGGCTTGATGAATATTTTAACGAATATACTATTTCCACATTTTATGCAGACAGAATTGAATCCTATTCATCTCATGAATTTTTGTTCATCGAATCCTATTCAGCTCAGCTCACTGAACTTTTGTTCATATTTTATCTTCTCCTTGACTCACCAGATTCTAATCTTTTGATAAATAATGTGTACACAAATTTGCATGTCCCAAATTTCCAATCACCGCTGTCAAAAGCATGATACAAATTTATTCAACCTTCTGTTTATCTCCTGTTTTATGTTAAATCACAACCAGTTTAATAAAAACTTCGACGGCCAATTGCTAAGTCGCGTCATTTTGCTTTTCCCACATTTCCAATCACCGCTGTCAAAAACATGATACAAATTTATTCAACCTCCTGTTTTTCTCCTGTTTTATGTTAAATCACAACCAGTTTAATAAAAACTTAGATGGCCAATTGCTAAGTCACGTCATTTTGCTTTGACAAATCATACTTACCATGAGTTTGAACATTTTGTCCTCTATTAATTGCCTACAAAAACATGGATGGCCAATCATGCCTATCATGATCTTGAACATTTTGTCCTATATTTAGAAGCCTGCTAGGATGTGTAATACCTAATAATTGTAGGGGCTAGGTTTAAACCTAAAGTCTCACCAACTACGAGAGTTGTAACCCAATTTCTTCTCAGCGTACATGTCCATTTTCTATATTGTTCTATGATTATTATATTTCATTTAGACGATGTTGTGTCTACCCAACTTTTAGACAATCACGTCCAAACTACGTCAATTCTTACTGTCCATGAAAATTTGTCTTCACATGGAAAAACATCTGATTATAGTCAATTTCTATCTACCCGGGTTTTAGACAATCACCTTCAAACTACGTAACTGTCCATGAAAATTTGTCTTCACATAGAAAAATACCTGATTATAATCAATTTCTATCTGCTAATTTTTCATATGCTGCTTGCATCGTAAACCTTGAGCACCTCAAGATTCCAGTACACAACTCCAGCACCAACTACAGAGATTCTATAAGCACCCTCGAGCAAGCATCAAGGCATACCTTCCCAACAATCCTGAAATACATAAACCGTTCGAGGGAGATATGTTTATAATAAGTTTCAGCAGTAATCATGTTTTTCATATACTTGGTTACTTATTCACCACCCTTTAGAGTCTTAGACAACACGGTATACTGAATATAACTGAAAAGCACGAGACGGGAACGGGCAACATTGAACAAGGAAGGCAATCTAGCTTCTGCTTATAGAAGGCAAAGATCCAAGTTTATAGAAAGCTTCTGCTTTGAAATGAATATACTGTTTATATATTCCTGAACATGAATATAGCAACCAGGGAACAAGATGAATGGTTGATGAGGATCTCCCTTTGTAGACCAGGGAAGAAAAGCTTGTTTGTTACATTCAAAGACTCACCCTGTGGGTTTGACTTGATCATATAACGATCCAGAATGGAAAGTATAAAAGCCTCTTTGACCCATTCAATCATCCCTGAGAGGTTTCAGGAAAAGTCTGGTCGTCTCTGGGTTATGGAAAATGGATGGCTGTACATAAAAGAAGGCTGCAGGCCAGTTCCTATATTGGTTAGCTACTAATAGACAATCACCTCCAAAGTACGTCAATTGTTACTGTCCACAAAAAGTTGTCTTCACATAGAAAATACCTAATTATAGTCAATTTCTATCTGCTAATTTGGCATATGCTGTTCGCATTGTAACCCTTGAGCACCTCAAGACTCAAGTACACAACTCCAGCACCAACTACAGAGATTCTGTAAACACCCTCGAGCAAGCATCAAGGCATATCTTCCCGACAATCCTGAAATACCTGAACCATCCGAAGGAAATATGTTTACAATAAGTTTCAGCAGTAATCCTGTTTCATTTACTTGGTTACTCATCATCCTTTAAACAACAATGTATACTGAATATAACTGAACAGCACGAGACGGGAACACAGCCAACACTGAACAAATACGGCAATCTAGGACCTAACCAAAGATCCAAGTTTATAGAAAGCTTCTGCTTTGAAATTAATTCACTGTTTACATGTTACTGAACTTGAATATAGCAACCAGGGAACAAGATGAATGATTGATGAGGATCTGCCTTTGCTAGACCAGGAAGAAAAGCTTGTTTGTTACATTCAAAGAGTCACCCTGTGAGTTTGAATTGATCATATGAATGAAAATAAGAAAACCATTCACTTAGTCTCTGGGCTATAGAGAATGGATGGCTGTACATAAAAGGAGGTTGCAGGCCAGTTCCTATATTGATTGGCTACTAATAGCGTTCTAGTCTTTTTCTTTTGCTCTGTAAGGTTATCTCAGATTAAGAGACCATGCTTTCAATTGTCGAATTGGGCTATGCTTGGCTCTGGTAAATCCAGATTAAAGAGAATCGTGGGTACGATTTCAACCCTGGTCTCCTATGACTGTTTCCTTTGATTCTGCTCCGGTGCATGAGAAAGCCAATTCCTGTCTAAAAGCAGTTTGCAGATGGCTCAGTTGCAAACAACACCATCTGTTCTTCTTTTGTGCATCGATGTTAAACAGTATTAAAAGGGGAATAAGATCTTTATCTACTTATCCTTGATTTCTTTAGTGCTTACTATCTTGTTATCATGGCGTTTAAACATAAATATGGCAATCCTTATCAGTTCTAGTTACATTGCATTAGTGTTATATGGTTATTAGTCCAATAGCACGACAAAAGAGTTTATTGTGAGAGAAGCTACCACTAGAGATTCAGATCTTGACATGTTTAGAACCAGCATTCTCCTGAAATGCTTTGCTACATGAACTGTTAAGCTTGCTCTTTAATTGCATACACTCTTTAGCTTATCCCGTGAGACACGGAAACTTGTGATTGTTTTTTGAGATCATGAAATCTGGAAGCATGCCTGCAGCATTTGGCTTTGCCTATAAGCTAAGATTACGACCACGTATAGTTTGAGGACTAGGTTTTTTGAGCATCTTGTTTATTGACACAGTCATGGCTTGTGAGTTATACTTATAAACGAGTCAGCCAAGATTGGATAACGATATTCAGCAGTAACAGCAAATAGACTAGGATCTTTCGACCATCTCTTTTTCTGTTTGCAGTTAGCAAAATTCATGGTTGGCCATGTTTGTCCCAAATGTCATATGCTGATTCTATGCGTTGTTGATACTATTCTTGATTTGTTTAGGGCCTAGGCAAGGGTCCAATCCAACAAAGAGAGCTGTCTATCTCTCCACCCAAAGCAAAAGCAAGAAGGAAATTTTCCCCTTTGATGTTAAGAAAAAACATTTTCTCAAGAAAAGAAATTGAAATGTACAAATCATAAAATATCTTAGAATGTCTTTCATAAAACAGTCAACCATTCATCAGTTAGGGCTAACCCGAGTAGGAAATTTTCCCCTTTGATGTTCAGAAAAATCATTTTCTCAAGAATAGAAATTGAAATGTACAAGAAAGTCATAAAATATCTTAGAATGTCTTTCATAGAGCAGTCAACCATTCATCAGTTAGGGCTAACCCAAATGGTTGTGGATGGAGGGTTATCTTCCCAACCCAAGTTCTATTCCCTGAAGTGACATGTTGAGCTCATAATGAGTATATTGTTGTAATGGCTATGTGCCCTATTATTGACCTGGCCTTGTGCCCTGAAGAATTTAGGGTTTACCCTAGGTACCGTCATCGAAATGAGGTGAAGTGCCCAAGGGATTGCCCCCGATAATTACCTGGGGTATAAAGAATTTACAAAAAATAAACAAACAACCAAACAACCGTTGGATAAAAATGCATATTATAGTGACAAGCCCATATAAATGCAACAGACTGATTACAAGAGTTCTATAAATGCTCTAAGTTAGAAGATAAAAAATCTTGTTTATTTGAAAAACAAGAGTTCTATAAATGCTCTAAGTTAGAAGATAAAAAATCTTGTTTATTTGAAAATGTATTTTGAAAACAAAAATCTCCAAACCAACTCCCATTTTGTATTACAAGATTCCAAGCAGATAGAAAACATGGAGATTACAGAAATCGAAACAAGCTACATGTAGTATTTCAACCTAAAAGGATAAAAAAAAAATTATCCAGAAACTAGTTACAAAGCACAGTACTTTTCAACAGTTTTTCGGTTAAAAATTAAAAAGAAAACATTAAAAATGACATCTCACATCATCAAACAAGTTCTTAAATTTGCACCTAAGGATCATAACAAAATATATTGTTGTCTCCACTGCAAGGGGCAGATTGGTTTTATTCAGTAACAAATAACCTTTTACATCCACAAAATCTCCTCCTCTGAAACAGTAGAAATGTAAAGAAACATCCGCTCCCCCTTTCTAAGTGGCAGTTCAGAACTGTGAAATACAAATTTAGCCTCTAAAATAGGCAATAACTCAACAAAATCAACCAGCCCAAACCTCTTCCATATATTCTTTTATTATAAAGATCCAGAGGGTAAAGAAATTATCAACAAGATTTATCTCAAAGGATATACGACACAGGATTAAGTATACCACAGAAATCTGATAAAAATAGAACTGCAGCTGATAGAACCCTCCATCTTCAAGGTCATCACCAAAAAGTAAGCAAGGTACCAATGATCAAAAAGGTCAAATATGACTATAAAAAAAATCTACATGGTACATGAGAGAACTAGAAACAACTAAAACTAATTAACAAAAGGCAGGAAAGCTCCCTCACTATTCCAGACTAAACAGAACAATCGAGAATGCTGGATAGTCAAATCAACATTTGTGGGTACTACTCCAATTTCAAAGAGCTCATCTCGTTTAAAACTTGGTGTGGTCCAGCCTGTTCGTTAGCTGACTCATTCTGATGTTCCTCGTGTCTCGATGCACGTGGTGGTGCTGAACTGACAGCAACTGCAGAACGAACTCTAACAGGAGGTGCTAAAGAGACAGGTGCACCCAAGCCATAAGGACGTGCAATAACATTTGGTGCTGGATGCATGTTCAGCCATTGCGCTGGGTGAGACCAACCTGTGAGATTGTACAAAGTATTTGTGGAAGAAGCCCTAAATGGCATGCCAGTTCCAATGGTTCCGGGCCGTACAGCCAAATTTGATCCTGAGCTTCTAAACCATTCTTCTTCATCTCTCTGGTGCTCATCCAGTGGAACAGCAACCTCTTGTCTGTTCTGAGAAATCAAATGAGTGCTACCAAGCTGTACAGGAACCAACTGTCTTGAGTTGCTAGAAA